>CAWUFW010002601.1:1200000-1800000 GCA_963921515.1 Calotriton arnoldi | reverse complement strand
CGAGTTCCAGGTCGAGTCGGAGGACCCATCTGACATCTCTATACACGGTGGTGAGTACCCGGAATATTTGGTGATTTGGCAGGTTTTGAAGAGGTGCTCATTTATATTTACTTCATACACGATGTCCAACGTAACGCTGCGAGAATGGGAAGCAGCTGCAGAAGCACTTTTTGATAATCTACCGAACATTCTGAATCAACCAAGAGCTACCAGTTCCAACGCAGGCTCTGGCAACGAGGACTATAAAACGAAACTCAAGCAACTGGAAAAATTGATGCGCACAGAAATCACCAAATGGTGGGAAGGGAAATCCCTACAAAAATACCGCGATGCAGGGCGTGTACCACGCGGACTGAGAATTATGTTGGATCCTAGTTTCGAGAACCCCAATCCAGAAATGCTAAAGGAATGGGCGGAAAGCAATTTGGACGCGTCAATGAGACTGATAATAATCCTCAACAAATATGCGGAAATCAACTGCTCCACCACACTGAAAGAAATTGATCGCATTAATAACGAGCTTGATGCAATGGACCAAAAAGAACTAATATCCAGAGGGCGTGAGGAAATCAATACACACCTTCAAAAACATGAAGAGACAATCAAAACGCGCAAAGCATTTAAGTTTGCCCGTGACAAAGCAGACTACGAGTGTGGTCAAATATTCACATTTGCTAGGCGATATGACTCAGTCAAGCAACAGAAAATGAGCAAACCCACGATTCCAACACAAGGAGCTTCAACTATCCAAGATGGAGCAGACTCGGCTTCTATGTCTGAACTCAGCTCTGCGATTGAAAGAGGCACAGACTCAGAAGATGGTAGAGGAATAAGAGAGAGAAATGAGACCATCAATGGCAACTTCAGCCTAGCAGAGGAATTATATTTTTTACAATTAGACAGGAGACAAACCCTGCATCCACGGCTTCCAAAGAAACCAGGCACCGACGCAACTTCAGGCGACGCGAGAGAAGGAAACATAACAAAGCCAAAACCAAACAACAGGAAGAGAGGCAATTGGAGACGCAAATAATTGCTGACTCCAAGACTATAGCAAACACAAGGAGATGATGGATGGAGTGCTGAAACTTTTCAAACACTCACCCCCAGTCACAGATCTGGGTTGAATCCATCATCATTCTTTAGCTCACTTTGCCACCCCAGTTCAGACACAGCTATATGCAAATCAGTCTTGACCCTGTGTCTCATGGGAACAGTCCAGCCCGAACTGCCAAGCCATGTCTTCCCTGGACCGGAAACAAGCATCCTGGGACCGGTTTCGGGCTAACAGCCCTCATCAGCCAGGCTAGCTTGAATCCAGCGGCAAAGTGAGCAAGGGACCCATGTCTGGGCAAACCCTGCCAGCTTAGGGCGAACAAAGCAAACACAAGGAGATGATGGACGGAGTGCTGAAACTTTTCAAACACTCACCCCCAGTCACAGATCTGGGTTGAATCTATCATCATTCTTTAGCTCACTTTGCCACCCCAGTTCAGACACAGCTATATGCAAATCAGTCTTGACCCTGTGCCTCATGGGAACAGTCCAGCCCGAACTGCCACGCCATGTCTTCCCTGGACCGGAAACAAGCATCCTGGAACCGGTATCGGGCTAACAGCCCTCATCAGCCAGGCTAGCTTGAATCCAGTGGCAAAGTGAGCAAGGGACCCACGTCTGGGCATACCCTGCCAACTTAGGGCGAACAAAGCAAACAAAAGGAGATGATGGATGGAGTGCTGAAACCTTTCAAACACTCACCCCCAGTCACAGATCTGGGTTGAATCCATCATCATTCTTTAGCTCACTTTGCCACCCCAGTTCAGAAACAGCTATATGCAAATCAGTCTTGACCCTGTGCCTCATGGGAACAGTACAGCCCGAACTGCCAAGACATGTCTTCCCTGGACTGGAAACAAGCATCCTGGGACCGGTTTCGGGCTAACAGCCCTCATCAGCCAGGCTAGCTTGGGTCCAAACTGGAATGGCATGGTGAGCAAAAAAACGATGGATTTAGGCCCAGATCTCTGTACTGGGGTGAATGTATGACATTGTTCTGCATTCTGTCCATCAATTGTTCTTTTTGCATTTGTCACCCCAAGTGGGACGGTGTAATGAATGTGCTTTTCTCTAAAAGGACACACCCAAACCCTGCACTCCCACTTTGGAGGCAAATATACCACTGCACCTTTAAATACGAGGAAAAGAGGCACCACTCCCGTTAGGCGATGCAAGAAAACAAATCCAGGTGCATTTAAAACACTTTGAGCAGCACTCCCTAAAGACGAGGAAAAGATGCGGCACTCCCTTTAGGCGAGGCAAGAAAACAAATCCAGGTGCATTTAAAATAACACACACACAAGTTTATTAATGCAACATTTTAGGACGGTAGGCCAAATATATCAGTAAATGCAGATTCCCAAGTATCAAGTGACTAAAATGAACAATTAGAATAAAATGCAATATATACAAGTAGCAAAGAGCAGAAAATAAATACAAAATGGTTAGGAACACCTCACCGATCCATTAAGCAACATCCTTGCCAACTGAAGCTGGGGAAGTCCTTCACCAGCCCAGGAAGGAGTTCGATCAGGACTTAAATTCCGTCACCTCCACAGCAATACGTCTATTCTGTGGTGAGCTTCCACCTGGCCCTCGAAGGTTCCCAGCTTAAATACCATTAATAAACGTGAAGCGAAGCTTCTAGAAAACCTCGCCCCTTTCTCATTAGAAAACACCGAGCTGGTTGTACCAGTCTGCGTCAAGGCCAAGACGGAGGCTGGCCAAGCTCCCGTATTTTGACTCCGAGGCAGAGTTGTACATTCTTCAGATAATATCCAGTTCTCTCTGGTCGGTGAAGAGCGAAAAACAAGTGAGGAGCAGAAACATGCCCTCCCCACTTTGCAGCTACGTGCGAGCACAGAAAAAGGCGCAACTTGCAAGCACTGCTGTGCACGCAGAAAAACTGAAGCAAGGCAAAGCCGGGAAAAAAGGATGACATGAGGCCATGTCAAAGCCAATAGTAAGCACTTCATAATTCTCACCAATGTACAACACAATACACAACTGTGCACAACTGCTTATAGATTCACATACTTCATCTCTCAATGTCCTATAGCATCACATACTTTATCTCTCAATGTACAACACCGAGCACATGTGTGCATCACTGCTCACAACACTGCACTTCGACATTCCACACCTCTCTCCTCTCACGCTTTCAAATGCACATCCCACACCTTCTGTTCTTGGCAAGACTGTTCTACTCCGTGACAGCTCCCACTGAAACACAGCAAGATTACAAGAAAGAAGAGAAACAGGTATATGCAGGACCGTCCTACATTAAGGCTAGGGTAAAATAACACACTAAAGTCAGTTAAAATGATGGTAGTCGAAGGTCATCATAGGGTGCCAAACCACCAGAGTGCCTCTTTCACTACATTCCACCCCATGACCTTCAACTATCACCATTTACATATATCAAAAACCAAACCTCTTAATTAAAGGCACAACTACGATTAAAGCACATGTTGAAGCAGAAACTCATGTGCTGAACTAAAAGCACAAGTATAATACTGTGAAATCATAAAAGCATGTAATAATCATTTCAAAGCATGTAAAAATAGCCTATGCATATCTAGATACTCAGCAAGAATAAATGTTTGATGGATACACAAAATAAATGAATCAAACTTTTGAACTCGGTAATGCTCCTAATGTCTCTAATGGTTAATACTGGAACTTCTACTGAGAAAGCAGCCAAACTCATATATTTAGTGCTAAAAAGTAAAAGCAACATCAACATCATCTTTTTATTTTCAACTCAAAAAACATCTTCTTCAATTTAAATTTCCCAACATCTTTGTTGTTCTATTTCTTTTTAAACAAACAGTCCTTCTGTGTGAAAGACACACAGCCTTCCAGAGTACATTTAAAATGGTCACTGTGTACATTGTACTTCATGTTCACTAAATCAGTTCATCGGTCTTGGAGGTCTGTCTGGTTCGTTCAGCCACAGGATGTCAGCTTGCACTGTCTGGTGATCCCTCCAGGCTTGGGGGGGAGGGGGGGAGGGGGGGTCCCACCCATACGGGGCACTCATACATGGGCAGAGACATCAGGCACACCAACACGTCGCAGTATGATGACCTAGAAAAGAAACAAGCATTGCTCTTCTTGCAAAAAAATATTTTTCAAAAGCGCACGTTTTCCTGTCCCTGTTTTAAGTCTAAAGCCACAACATTATCATTCCTGTCTGCACGGTTCACGGCTGGCTCTGGGGAATTGTCTGAGAATTCTACCCACGCTTCAGCCTCTGAATTCTTGGTATTGGGATGAAACTCTCTTTTTCCCTGCACAGTAAGAAGGGCTGGGGCAGTCTCCTTCCTGACTATTTATCCACTCACTGCTGGATACGTGCTCCCTTTATCAATTGGCAGAAGCCCAAGGCAATCCAGCTGCTCTGTCTGCTCTGGTAATTTTCCTTTCTTCAACACGCCCCTCAACTTCTGTGGGACTGGTCTGGCTTGTGCATTCTGACACATAAGAATCACAGTTATGAGTAAATCTAGGGGAATATTCATCCCTTCATTTTCTGCCCACCTGTTTGTATGGTCCTTATCTCCTAGGTGCTCATATTTAGTTATGTACACGTGTGTCACCACCTCTGTCTCCAAGATTTTAGCCTTTTCATCTGTAAGGGAATTAAATGTTCTGTCATGCACAGTAGCTGCGCTTTGCAGTACAATCTGCCACTTCACTGGGGAATCCGGTGACTCAAACTCCACCCTGGACTTTCTATTGGGACCTGCACAAACTGTTCATGCAAAACTACAGTCTCTGTCTGTATATGCCACTTTATAACAGTGGCTACCTCCCATTGATAAATCACATTATATCCTATTGCCCTCTGCCCAGTGTCTTTTAATACGCAAAAGCACAAAAGCATCTGTATTTGTCCAGCATCTGAATTTAAAAGTAAAATAGCACACTGCTTCTGAACTGGCACACATGATACACTGTTTCCTTTCTGAACTGACCATGCTTTTAAAACATCTTTTTTCAGGATAGCGTTTTTCCATGTAGAGCAAGATTCATCATTCACTGCCATGTCTGATTTATGCCTGGAACCAGCCATCGCTAACAGACTGGTCTGTCTATCTCCCTGCACATTCCTTTCTGGCTGAGTAACATCCTCAAAAGAATTAATTAAGACCGTCTGTGAAGCCTGCAGATTAACTGGCACGTTCTCTAAGTTCACATTTTTCACATATGACTCATCATAGCTGGTCAAAACAAACGGCTTCAGAGCTTGGTGGTACATGTTTAACTCTTTTTTCAAAGGCTTGTTTTCAAACTGAGCATCAGCCAACTCCCGTCTCAGCTCACTACATTCTTTTTCTAAATGTTCAAATTTTTGATACATGTTAAACAATGCATTCAAGATGATACCACTGTTTCTGTCTGAAATGTCATTAATCTCCTGCTGAGTAAAATCCTCCATACAGTCCATTGCAACCCCCTGTGGATAATTTGGACCACCCTGTATCTTCCGACCATATATGGGTTGCGCCTGAATCACTTTGCGTTCTTCTGACTCACCCTGGCTGCCAGCTGATCACACTCTCCTCCAGAGTCTGAAAACTCTGAGGAATCCCAAATATTTCCATCCCACGTTTCAGGGTCCCAGTCAATTCCTACCTTTGCAATAGCTAAATGAACTTTTCTCTTGTTAACCCTTCCTCTCCTCTTCCTATACTTGTATTGCGCGATACGAACTGCAGCCTTTTCTGCCACAGTCTGGTAGGTTTCCAACTTATCTTGCAATAACTTATTCTGATAGGTTAACATCGTAGAGGCATTTTTGGCTTCAACAAACTGTTTCTCTAATTTTTCAAATCCACTCTGCAGCTGAACATATTTTTCATGCATTTCACGATAAGCACTTAAGAGGATCCAGCCTCTTCTTCCTAACTTAGCAAGCTCCTCTCCTTTCTTCACAGGCACTTTTTGCAAACATGCAACCACTTGTGCTGGCTCAGCGTCAGCTAAACACACACTCCAATTCTCACTCAACCCAGCACAATTAGCCCACTCATGGGCTAGCGCACCATATGGGACTACCTCCCATCCAGGTATATCAATTGGTATCTGGGAATCCGCTTTCAATTTTCTAGAAAACATGTTTTTTCCCCTTTTAAAATTCAACGTTCGAATCCTGCAAGTGACACCAAGATGTAATGAATGTGCTTTTCTCTAGAAGGACACACCCAAACCCTGCACTCCCACTTTGGAGGCAAATATACCACTGCACCTTTAAATAATACACTTTGAGCAGCACTCCCTAAAGACGAGGAAAAGACGCAGCACTCCCTTTAGGCGAGGCAAGAAAACAAATCCAGGTGCATTTAAAACACTTTGAGCAGCACTCCCTAAAGACGAGGAAAAGATGCAGAACTCCCTTTAGGCGAGGCAAGAAAACAAATCCAGGTGCATTTAAAATAACACACACACAAGTTTATTAATGCAACATTTTAGGACGGTAGGCCAAATATATCAGTAAATGCAGATTCCCAAGTATCAAGTGACTAAAATGAACAATTAGAATAAAATGCAATATATACAAGTAGCAAAGAGCAGAAAATAAATACAAAATGGTTAGGAACACCTCACCGATCCATTAAGCAACATCCTTGCCAACTGAAGCTGGGGAAGTCCTTCACCAGCCCAGGAAGGAGTTCGATCAGGACTCAAATTCCGTAACCTCCACAGCAATACGTCTATTCTGTGGTGAGCTTCCACCTGGCCCTCGAAGGTTCCCAGCTTAAATACCATTACTAAACGTGAAGCGAAGCTTCTAGAAAACCTCGCCCCTTTCTCATTAGAAAAAACCGAGCTGGTTGTACCAGTCTGCGTCAAGGCCAAGACGGAGGCTGGCCAAGCTCCCGTATTTTGACTCTGAGGCAGAGTTGTACATTCTGCAGATAATATCCAGTTCTCTCTGGTCGGTGAAGAGCGAAAAACAAGTGAGGAGCAGAAACATGCCCTCCCCACTTTGCAGCTACGTGCGAGCACAGAAAAAGGCGCAACTTGCAAGCACTGCTGTGCACGCAGAAAAACTGAAGCAAGGCAAAGCCGGGAAAAAAGGATGACATGAGGCCATGTCAAAGCCAATAGTAAGAACTTCATAATTCTCACCAATGTACAACACAATACACAACTGTGCACAACTGCTTATAGATTCACATACTTCATCTCTCAATGTCCTATAGCATCACATACTTTATCTCTCAATGTACAACACCGAGCACATGTGTGCATCACTGCTCACAACACTGCACTTCGACATTCCACACCTCTCTCCTCTCACGCTTTCAAATGCACATCCCACACCTTCTGTTCTTGGCAAGACTGTTCTACTCCGTGACAGCTCCCACTGAAACACAGCAAGATTACAAGAAAGAAGAGAAACAGGTATATGCAGGACCGTCCTACATTAAGGCTAGGGTAAAATAACACACTAAAGTCAGTTAAAATGATGGTAATCGATGGTCATCATAGGGTGCCAAACCACAAGAGTGCCTCTTTCACTACATTCCACCCCATGACCTTCGACTATCACCATTTACATATATCAAAAACCAAACCTCTTAATTAAAGGCACAACTACGATTAAAGCACATGTTGAAGCAGAAACTCATGTGCTGAACTAAAAGCACAAGTATAATACTGTGAAATCATAAAAGCATGTAATAATCATTTCAAAGCATGTAAAAATAGCCTATGCATATCTAGATACTCAGCAAGAATAAATGTTTGATGGATACACAAAATAAATGAATCAAACTTTTGAACTCGGTAATGCTCCTAATGTCTCTAATGGTTAATACTGGAACTTCTACTGAGAAAGCAGCCAAACTCATATATTTAGTGCTAAAAAGTAAAAGCAACATCAACATCTTCTTTTTATCTTCAACTCAAAAAACATCTTCTTCAATTTAAATTTCCCAACATCTTTGTTGTTCTATTTCTTTTTAAACAAACAGTCCTTCTGTGTGAAAGACACACAGCCTTCCAGAGTACATTTAAAATGGTCACTGTGTACATTGTACTTCATGTTCACTAAATCAGTTCATCGGTCTTGGAGGTCTGTCTGGTTTGTTCAGCCACAGGATGTCAGCTTGCACTGTCTGGTGATCCCTCCAGGCTTGGGGGGAGGGGGGGTCCCACCCATACGGGGCACTCATACATGGGCAGAGACATCAAGCACACCAACACGTCGCAGTATGATGACCTGGAAAAGAAACAAGCATCACTCTTCTTGCAAAAAAATATTTTTCAAAAGCGCACGTTTTCCTGTCCCTGTTTTAAGTCTACAGGCACAATATTATCATTCCTGTCTGCACGGTTCACTGCTGGCTCTGGGGAATTGTCTGAGAATTCTACCCACGCTTCAGCCTCTGAATTCTTGGTATTGGGATGAAACTCTCTTATCCCCTGCACAGTAAGAAGGGCTGGGGCAGTCTCCTGCCTGACTATTTCTCCACTCACTGCTGGATACGTGCTCCCTTTATCAATTGGCAGGAGCCCAAGGCAATCCAGCTGCTCTGTCTGCTCTGGTAATTTTCCTTTCTTCAACACGCCCCTCACCTTCTGTGGGACTGGTCTGGCTTGTGCATTCTGACACATAAGAATCACAGTTATGAGTAAATCTAGGGGAATATTCATCCCTTCATTTTCTGCCCACCTGTTTGTATGGTCCTTATCTCCTAGGTGCTCATATTTAGTTATGTACACGTGTGTCACCACCTCTGTCTCCAAGATTTTAGCCTTTTCATCTGTAAGGGAATTAAATGTTCTGTCATGCACAGTAGCTGTGCTTTGCAGTACAATCTGCCACTTCACTGGGGAATCCGGTGACTCAAACTCCACCCCTGGACTTTCTATTGGGACCTGCACAAACTGTTCATGCAAAACTACAGTCTCTGTCTGTATATGCCACTTTATAACAGTGGCTACCTCCCATTGATAAATCACATTATATCCTATTGCCCTCTGCCCAGTGTCTTTTAATACGCAAAAGCACAAAAGCATCTGTATTTGTCCAGCATCTGAATTTAAAAGTAAAATAGCACACTGCTTCTGAACTGGCACACATGATACACTGTTTCCTTTCTGAACTGACCATGCTTTTAAAACATCTTTTTTCAGGATAGCGTTTTTCCATGTAGAGCAAGATTCATCATTCACTGCCATGTCTGATTTATACCTGGAACCAGCCATCGCTAACAGACTGGTCTGTCTATCTCCCTGCACATTCCTTTCTGGCTGAGTAACATCCTCAAAAGAATTAATTAAGACCGTCTGTGAAGCCTGCAGATTAACTGGCACGTTCTCTAAGTTCACATTTTTCACATATGACTCATCATAGCTGGTCAAAACAAACGGCTTCAGAGCTTGGTGGTACATGTTTAACTCTTTTTCAAAGGCTTGTTTTCAAACTGAGCATCAGCCAACTCCCGTCTCAGCTCACTACATTCTTTTTCTAAATGTTCAAATTTTTGATACATGTTAAACAATGCATTCAAGATGATACCACTGTTTCTGTCTGAAATGTCATTAATCTCCTGCTGAGTAAAATCCTCCATACAGTCCATTGCAACCCCCTGTGGATAATTTGGACCACCCTGTATCTTCCGACCATATATGGGTTGCGCCTGAATCACTTTGCGTTCTTCTGACTCACCCTGGCTGCCAGCCTGATCACACTCTCCTCCAGAGTCTGAAAACTCTGAGGAATCCCAAATATTTCCATCCCACGTTTCAGGGTCCCAGTCAATTCCTACCTTTGCAATAGCTAAACGAACTTTTCTCTTGTTAACCCTTCCTCTCCTTTTCCTATACTTGTATTGTGCGATACGAACTGCAGCCTTTTCTGCCACAGTCTGGTAGGTTTCCAACTTATCTTGCAATAACTTATTCTGACAGGTTAACATCGTAGAGGCATTTTTGGCTTCAACAAACTGTTTCTCTAATTTTTCAAATCCACTCTGCAGCTGAACATATTTTTCATGCATTTCACGATAAGCACTTAAGAGGATCCAGCCTCTTCTTCCTAACTTAGCAAGCTCCTCTCCTTTCTTCACAGGCACTTTTTGCAAACACGCAACCACTTGTGCTGGCTCAGCGTCAGCTAAACACACACTCCAATTCTCACTCAACCCAGCACAATTAGCCCACTCATGGGCTAGCGCACCATATGGGACTACCTCCCATCCAGGTATATCAATTGGTATCTGGGAATCCGCTTTCAATTTTCTAGAAAACATGTTTTTTCCCCTTTTAAAATTCAACGTTCGAATCCTGCAAGTGACACCAAGATGTAATGAATGTGCTTTTCTCTAGAAGGACACACCCAAACCCCTGCACTCCCACTTTGGAGGCAAATATACCACTGCACCTTTAAATAATACACTTTGAGCAGCACTCCCTAAAGACGAGGAAAAGACGCAGCACTCCCTTTAGGCGAGGCAAGAAAACAAATCCAGGTGCATTTAAAACACTTTGAGCAGCACTCCCTAAAGACGAGGAAAAGATGCAGCACTCCCTTTAGGCGAGGCAAGAAAACAAATCCAGGTGCATTTAAAATAACACACACACAAGTTTGTTAATGCAACATTTTAGGACGGTAGGCCAAATATAACAGTAAATGCAGATTCCCAAGTATCAAGTGACTAAAATGAACAATTAGAATAAAATGCAATATATACAAGTAGCAAAGAGTAGAAAATATATACAAAATGGTTAGGAACACCTCACCGATCGATTAAACAACATCCTTGCCAACTCAAGTTGGGGGAGCCCTTCACCAGCCCAGGAAGGAGTTCGATCAGGACTCAAATTCCGTCACCTCCACAGCAATGCGTCTATTCTGTGGTGAGCTTCCACCTGGCCCTCGAAGGTTCCCAGCTTAAATACCATTACTAAACGTGAAGCGAAGCTTCTAGAAAACCTCGCCCCCTTCTCATTAGAAAAAACCGAGCTGGCTGTACCAGTCTGCATCAAGGCCAAGACGGAGGCTGGCCAATCTCCCGTATTTTGACTCCGAGGCAGAGTTGTACATTCCGCAGATAATATCCAGTTCTCTCTGGTCGGTGAAGAGCGAAAAACAAGTGAGGAGCAGAAACATGCCCTCCCCACTTTGCAGCTACGTGCGAGCACAGAAAATGGCGCAACTTGCAAGCACTGCTGTGCACACAGAAAAACTGAAGCAAGGCAAAGCCGGGAAAAAAGGATGACATGAGGCCATGTCAAAGCCAATAGTAAGCACTTCATAATTCTCACCAATGTACAACACAATACACAACTGCTTATAGATTCACATACTTCATCTCTCAATGTCCTATAGCATCACATACTTTATAACTCAATGTACAACACCGAGCACATGTGTGCATCACTGCTCACAACACTGCACTTCGACATTCCACACCTCTCTCTCCCTCTCACGCTTTCAAATGCACATCCCACACCTTCTGTTCTTGGCAAGTCTGTTCTACTCCGTGACAGCTCCCACTGAAAGACAGCAAGATTACAAGAAAGAAGAGAAACAGGCATATGCAGGACCATCCTACATTAAGGCTAGGGTAAAATAACACACTAAAGTCAGTTAAAATGATGGTAGTCGAAGGTCATCATAGGGTGCCAAACCACAAGAGTGCCTCTTTCACTACAGACGGATATGCCCGGACGTGGGTCCCGTGCTCTCCATGCCACTGGAGTCAAGCTATCCTGGCTGATGAGGGCTGAAAGCCCGAAACTGGTCCTAGGATGCTTTTTTCCAGTCCAGAGAGGACCTGGCCTGGCAGTTCGGGCTGGACAGTTCCCATTGGACGCAGGGTCAAGACTGATTTGCATATGGCTGGGTCCAAACTGGAATGGCATGGTGAGCAAAAAAACGATGTATTTAGGCCCAGATCTCTGTACTGGGGTGAATGTATGACATTGTTCTGCATTCTGTCCATCAATTGTTCTTTTTGCATTCGTCACCCCGAGTGGGACGGGTTTACCCAGACGTGGGTCCCGTGCTCTCCATGCCACTGGAGTCAAGCTATCCTGGCTGATGAGGGCTGAGAGCCCGAAACCGGTCCTAGGATGCCTGTTTCCAGTCCAGGGAGGACCTGGCCTGGCAGTTTGGGCTGGACTGTTCCCATAGGGTGGAGGGTCAAGACTGATTTGCATAGGGCTGTGTCGAAACTGGAATGGCATGGTGAGCAAAAAAACGATGGATTTAGGCCCAGATCTCTGTACTGGGGTGAATGTATGACATTGTTCTGCATTCTGTCCATCAATTGTTCTTTTTGCATTTGACACCAAGACTATAATCAATCTTACAAACCTCGACCTCACAACAGCTGAAAAACAACTCCTCTCCCTTGGCCTGACTTTGTGCCCGGAAAGCAGTTTTGATTACTGCAACATGCGCATCAACGTATTTAAGTTCATCAGGAAACTTAAACTCCCCAAGTTCTTTAAGATTAAACACACAAACATGTCTAATCAATCCACTGTGACTACTCCTGTGCCAACCAGCAGCGATCTACTGGTCTCTGACATTCCGACCATCCGCTCGATGGTAGAGTTAGAATCTCTATCTGAGGCTGTCCCCACACAGCAAATTCTACGTGATGCTGGCATTTACAGCACTACCACCTTCACCAGCCCTTTCAAGCCACAATCCACCTTCACACCCATGATGCCAAGGGATGCCATCGATATTTTCAATGAGATTGTCATTGATGAACTCAAAGCTTTGCACCTACGGAGTAAACGCAAGCTACGCAATCACAACTACCGCCATAAACAATATGTAGACCTAATGAAGAAACTACAAAAAAACAACGAGATCATCATCAACAAATCGGACAAAGTGGGCCATATCGTGCTCTGGCCCAGACATATGTACCTGGAGGAAGCTTTTAGACATCTCAATGACACAACATGTTATAAATTGTCTAGCCACAAGGAGGTGGCTTCAAGCGGCAAGGAGCTGATCAAACGTCTAAATACCATTAGATCGGATGGAATTCTCAGCAAAGATGAATTTGCATTCATGAACAATGTTTCTCCTGTGCTTCATGTCTTATACTTCCTTCCTAAGGTGCATAAAGGCCTATTACCAGTCCCAGGCCGTCCCATCATCTCGGCCCGTAAAAGTATGTGTGAGAACATATCCAAGTATGTGGACTACTTTCTGCAAGAACTGGTGACCAGTCTGCCTACATATCTAAAGGACACTAGCGATTTTCTTCGCAAAATCAAAGACATTCCATGGTCGGAGGAATATATTCTGATGTCCCTAGATATCACCTCTTTATACATGAGTATTAGGCCCTGTGATGGTCTATCTGCATGTGAACACTTCCTCAGTAAAAGACCGATCCACTGTTACAAACACAATGCTCTGATCTTGTTTCTGATTGAATGGTGTTTACATAACAATTTCTTTATGTTTGATAAAATGGTCTACCAATAGCTCAGGGGTGTTGCCATGGGAGCCTGCTTTTCACCCAGCTATGCATGTCTCCATGTAGGTTGGTGGGAGGAGCAGGTTCTCATGGCAAAATTGTCGGATTCTTGGAAGCATCGTGTTGTGACTTGGCTTAGATACATTGACGATGTCTTTGTTATTTGGAGAGGTGATACTGACAGTGCTATGTCTTTTATATCTGAGATTAATACCAATAATGTGAACCTTGAGTTCAATGCCAACATTAGCACTGTCTCTGTTGAGTTCCTTGATGTCATGTTATATGTTTCAAATGGTACACTACACTCCAAACTACACAGGAAACTCACTGCAGGCATTTCCACATTGCATGCCTCTAGTTTTCACCCCAAACACCTAATTGCTAGCATTCCCTATGGCGAGATGCTCCGTTTGCGTAGAATTTGCAGCTCTCCAACTGATCTCGCTACATGGCAGAGCAAGGCACATGAAAGATTCAGGGCCCATGGTTATTCCAAACATAACATCATTGCGGCCACCAAGAGAGCCAATTCCATACCCAGGGATGATCTGTTGGCAGGGAGAGTCAGTTCTGATGCCAACACCACTGATAATTCAGACGTGAGTGCTAGTCCAGGTACGGTGAACACCCGTCTCATTATTGCATACTAGAAAGGAGGAGCTGTGGTCATTCAAAACACCCAGGATTACATCACAGAAATTAATAAACAACTAAGCTGTACGGATAGCTATCAACAGATAAGGAAAAATCCTACCGAAGATATCGCCACGCTCATTCGATCACTCACGCAACAGGGACTAACAGAAGGCTTTCTGTCACAACATGAATATAACTTTTTAAACAAAACTGAACCAAGAATACCTACCATCTATACACTACCAAAAATTCATAAAGACCAACAAAAGCCACCTGGCCGCCCGATTGTTTCGGGATGTGGCTCAATCCTGGAGCCCCTGAATCAATTTTTGGACAGTTTTCTACAACCGTTTGTGGTGGAGACACGTTCCTTTCTAAGAGACACTATGCATACCATACAATTAATGGAAAATCAACCCTTTGATAAGCAAACACAGTTTTTAGCCACACTAGACGTTTCCTCTCTATACACGAGCATTCCCCAGGAACATGCAATTGATGTAATACGGAGGACATTGGAGAAACGACCGGCACCAATGTGGATACCAACTGATTTTCTGATCAAGTTACTTGAAATAGCCATGAAAAAGAACTATTTTGTTTTTCAAAACACCTATTATTTACAATGCAAAGGCGTGGCTATGGGGGCTGGATTTGCCCCCAGTTTAGCGAACCTCTATATGGATGATTATGAGGATACATACCTATACGACCTCGCAAATCCCTTCTTGAACAACATATCAGTGTGGAAGCGGTACATTGATGACGTTCTGATGGTATGGACAGGCACAGAACAGAGGCTAACTGAGTTTAAAACATGGTTAAATGCACGCACTCTGGACATTCAATTCACCATGTCCTACAATAATGAAGCGATTAGCTTCTTAGACATCACATTACAGAATGAAGATGGAAGGCTTATTACCACATTATACAGGAAACCTATAGAGCGTAACACCGCCTTAAAATATGATTCACACCATCCCAGAAGCCTCAGAGATAATTTGCCGTATGGACAATTTCTAAGACTCAGACGGAATTGCTCAAAAAGAAGTGACTTCTACAAGGAGACCGATATTCTTATCACGAAACTGAGGGACCGTGGATATCCGAAAGGTCTTCTAAATCGCTCTAGAAAAAGGGCTTGGTATCGCCCTAGAGAGACTCTCCTTGAGATACAACCATCAGTGGATGACATTGAGAAGTTGGTTTGTGTGACCACATTCAATACCCGCAGTCATGAAATCAAGAAAGTACTACTGAAATATTGGAACCTGGTAAACACGGAGATTGGGACCCAGGAGAAACCCCTTTTTGCCTTTAAGAGAGCCAAAAATATCAAAGACTATGTTGTAAGCTCCTACCTGGAGATTGAGAAACCATTGGACATCAGACAACAACTCAATCTACCACCTCTGATTGGTCATTTCAAATGCTGTAACTGCAAAGCCTGTGAGTTTGCAATGATTGGCTCATCATTTCAATACATGGGCAAAACATACCATCTGAGACAACATAGCAATTGCAACAGTCACAACGTCATTTATGCCATACGATGCCCCTGTGACAGAATCTATGTGGGCCAAACCACTCAAAAGTCAAGACAAGGATTCTACAACACCGCAGTAGAATCCGCTGCAAGGTCCAGGGTGCTCCCCTGGTCGAGCACTTTTCCACAAACAATCATACTGCGGATGATCTACAATGGTGGGTACTGGAGAAGACCATTCTGCATCCCAGAGGAGGGAGCATACTCTCACTGTTAAATCGTAATGAATGCAGATGGATCTATACTCTAGATTCAGTGAACACAGGGTTAAATGAATTTGAGGAGACATATAGGCAAATGGTTAGACTCTAGAATCCTTTTCTAACTTGTCATGAATCTGATTGATACATATATAAGTTTGTACTGTACATCGCTGTGTAAATATATAAACATCCTCAGAAAAGGTTCTAACCTAGGTATAATTATGCAGGGAGTAATTTACATGTTTTTAATAAACATCATCTCTTTTTATTCTGTAATGTTAGATTACTTCCACTATGTATTAATGTCTGAGTTCTTGCCACAGACTATTTATAACTAAATGCTGGATGTGATCATGTAGTCTTTCTTTTCTATCTGCAACATCAGATTGTATTCTGTAAATATCATTTTCACTATTACTAGTGTCTGCGCAAAAATGCTTATCACATTTCGTGTTACAGACTTTTTATAACCTAAGCCTTGAATAACATTTATGCGACTTTTATAAATATGCTGGGTGCTTTTATATAGTCCTACTCACCGTAGCATATTACACTGAAGATGTTTTTCAGGACTTACGATATGAAGTGTAATTTCCTATGTCTTAAAGTTGTTGGATGCTTTCATTTAGCCCGTTTTCTGTAATTAACTTTTGACGTTTTTGTGTATTTCACCTGCTATTTAAGAAATCTTTCAGGTTATGGAAACAATATTTAAACTGCCCGTTAATACAAATGCTTATCAGAGTTCATGTTATACACTATTTATAGCCTAAGCCTTAAATAACATGTATGCGACGTTTATAAATATGCTGGATGTTCTCATTTAGTCCAACTCATCGTAGCATATTATACGTGAAGTTGTTTTTCATGATTTACGATATGAAATGTAATTTCCTATCCCTTAAAATTCTTGGATGTTTTCATTCAGCCCGACTTCTGTAATTATCCCTTGACGTGTTATGTGTATTTCGCCTGTTATTTAAGAAACTTTTCAGGCTGTGGAAACAATATTTAAACTGTCCGGCTGCAGAATTTTCCAGCAGTTCTTGCATACCCGTCACATTTCATGGTTGACAGGTGGCGTGGTTGCTTTAAACACGGGTTGTGTGTGTCTTTTTAAACATTCTCTTTGACAGCCTTACTAAGCTGCTGCACCATCCGTGCACGTTGTTTTTCACAAATGACGTTCCAGATACACTCTTAAGCAGACACGGCCGAGCGTGCACGTCGCTCCCACGCTGTGAATGTTATTTATAACCTGCCTCCCAGTCTGACCTTATTCTGAGAACAAAGCAGCTGCCGGACGGGCGTGTTTTTTGCCAGATCACGGTGAGATGATGTTAGAAACACTTCGTGAAGTGCGCCTTCGCGTTAACAAGTGACCCTTTTTTAAAAATAATGACTCGTGCATCATTTCTCGAGTAAATTACATGACTGGCTTTTACTTATTTTTTAGCTATTCATCTGACTGGCTAATTAAAAAGACTCCAACCGATTGGTGGAAGTCGTTTAAAAGAACTCCATTGAGGTATGTCACATTGAAAGCGGACTACTCATCTCAAAGATAATAGTCACACTGTCAGTAATTAAATTAGTTTTTATTTGTTTATTTTTTTGTAGGCTCCAACCGGCTGGTGGAGTCCTGAGAGGGTGTAATTATTAGCCCCACTTTGAATAAAAGGCACTTGATCATTGCAGACAGACTAAAGAATCTGCATTTTGGTAAGCTTAACTCTGGAAGCAATACAGTTATTTTACAATTTGTTTTATAACATATACCTGATTCAGCCTTTTTAATTTAAATCCATAGGCTGTCCTTCCCCTTCCTGTCCTGAAGAAGACCCACCTTGACGCATTTTTACTTTTGCGCTACCAACAGGGTCGAAACGTCGACGACTACATATGTCCGCACAACGCTCAGGATCACAGTTTAATTTGCTAATGAATCCTGCGATATATGTGCTAAAATAAAAAGGACAAACATAAATTCTTCTCCCTCACTTGAATGCATGTTTAATTGTCTTGTATATAGTGCACTTTCAACGTCACCCATCACCACATGTCACTTTTTCACCAACAGTCACTTATTCTTTATTACAATTGAATTTGTAAATTGTGACAGCCATGATTATTTGATATCCATTTCTAAATACAGTATTGAATACTAATATTGGTGTGTGTTATGGTTTAATTATTGGTATATGTTACAAGTAAGCTGTTGCTACTTACGTTTTCTAAGTAATTGAACACCCCGACAGAACCAATTGTTTTATTTTATATCATTATTGCATACAACACAGAGGAACGTGCCATTAGATCCATTATCAATAAGCACTGGGGGATCATCAAATATGACCCTACTTTAGGACCTTTTGTTGCTCTACACCCTGAGATTACCTATAGGTGAACCTTTTCCATGCGCAACGCCCTAGTCAGGAGCAGTCCTGAAATCATCACCAAATCCAACTGGCTTTCTGACATCAAGGGTTTCTACAAATGTAACAGCTGCAGGGCATGCAAATTTGGGAACAACACCACCCAGATTGATGCAGCCTTTAGGAAGCAACCCTTGACCATCAAACACAGACTCACCTGCTGGACAGAATATGCTATCTACGAACTCGAGTACAAATATGGGTTGAGATACGTGGGTAGTACCAAACTCCAGGTCCACCTTCGTATCCTCCAACATCTTAGGGCTATCGTCAACAATGATCCCACTTACCCAGTAGCTAGGCATTTCAAGGATGTGCACAATAACAATCTTGAGCACATTAGATATTTTGTTATTGACTGTGTACCCCCGCAGAGACGAGGTGGTAACCGGGAGAAACAACTTAGACAACTTGAAACCCGTTATGTCCTTGAACTCAACACCAAGGCACCTGCAGGCCTCAACACTAGCGAGGACCTACACAATTTCCTTTAATTTTCCGTTAACAGCGGTTTGTCATTTTTAAGCCACATACGCATCGCTTGTGCGGTTCGCTATGCATTGCAACCACTGGATTGGCCCCACTATATCCATGAATACTCATAATGTATCTCATCGGGTTCAGTCCCTGTGACTACGACACTATGTCCATTAGCTCTATATTATATTCTAGCTCACTTATTTCCTGAGCGTTATTCACGGACCCCGCCCACCATTCCTGCTTGGTTCCTATGTGGACGTGTGCGATGATGTTTTCCTCCTGTCATATTCTTTGTTTCTGTGTCATCATGTTCCGGCTGGAACCATGACATAGTATGTCCTTGTCCCATTTTATTTGATCTATTCTTGTCCAGTATGTTTGGTAGTTATTAGCTGTTTTTAACCACATTCACGTATTGGCACATTTAAGTACTTTGAGAGTTAGACTTTTACTCTAAGATTTATGTTGAATTCTACACATATTATATGCACTGTATCAGCACTTCAGCACTTTCCTGTTCCCTCTATCTTGCTTAGCTATCCATTATTTGTTGGCACGCTCGTGTTTTTACCACATATTACATGGCTTTCCCAGTTGCGACAATTACCTCTCAGGCTTTTTTAAAATTTTGCTGGCCGACTCATAGTTCACGCATTGATGCATCAATATGTGGTTACCTACCTTGAGACGCTTTCTGACTCAGCTCTATCCTCTTGGCCTTTTGAGCGAATTATGTTTTCCTCACTTGGATGCCGGCCACTGTGCTATTCTCGCCAGTCATTTCCCGTCATCGGCCTAGACTGGACGCTCGCATTCATAGCACAGGGGTGATGAGCTTAGTCTTTCCACTACTTTGGATTTGGAGCTCCCCATAGCCGCTTATTATCACACTTTGTTCCACAAATCTGGTGAACGCATTATGGTTGACAGTGTGTCTAGATATTTACATGCTGCATGTGGCTTTCTGTTTACTGTTATTTTAACGTGACATTTATATCATCACAAAGAGCAGCTTTGGAGTCTGTTATCCATGTCTTTTGATCTATGTGTACGTGTCACCTACGGAGTCATTTGCATATGACGGACCGCAGGTAGGCCTGTAACTTACGATGTTGATGTCGAAAATTGGGGTAAAATTGCACACTCATTGTGACCTTTGTGTAAACATGGTAAAAATACTACTGTGCCTATATATCTCATTGACTTACATGTAGCGCACCATGTGATCAAGGCCGCAGTCCGGTGGCCGAAACGCGTCATTGGGACTTAATGGTATAATTGAAGCATTTTCTTTGCATCATCTCTGGAGTCTGTGCCTGTGTGTTCTGCTGTCGTGGCTTAACCCTGGGATCTTGTCTGGATATATATATATATATATATATATATATATATATATATATTCACTGAAAAACCATAGGTTTCAGGGACGTTATAGTTTTTTTTTTAAGTGGATTCGCGTACCGATCATGTACCTGTCTCGGTGGGTGCGCGAATCCAAGAATTTTGCCCACATATTGGTTAAGTTGTGTAGGATGCGCATTTGGTATGCGAAGGGTGCACGGATCTCGGCCCCACGTAACGTCACGTACGTAGTTCCGGGGGTTGCGTCAGGTGAGCGGATCCACCGCAAATTTTTATGTTTTAAAAGTATATGTATATAAGTTTAATATGTATATTATAGCAAGAGATTATTTCATCTAATTATAAAAATCATATATTTGTAATTGTAATAAAGATATATTACTGTTAAATATATTTTTGGGGAATTGCGTCGGGTGCGCGCTGGTTGAGCGCCAGGTGCGCGAATCCCATGTGGCTTCAAAAGAAACAATTTCATTAGTTAATAACCTTTTGATTCTAGAACTTGAAGGACCCCACCTATTTTTTTCATTCCTTCAAGAGCATCTTAGCAGACACACCTGTTGTCTTCTGCTCCTCTTGTTTGTCTTTTTTTTTCACTGATCAAAAATGGCAGCTGGTAATCCACATCAGCAGCTTCCACCTGAAGAGGAAGAAGACCTAGAGGAACCCATCAAGAAAAGGTACAAAAGTATCGTGTGGGCATTTTTCTCCATACCACCTGGGGAGAAAAAGGTCAATGCCCGAAAGGTAACTTGTACCATTTGCCAGAATGTCCTCCCACGAGGTTCTGCAAAGAAGTATTCGTGTGGGACGTCTTCGATGTTCTAATATCTGCAGACCATACATCCTCGACGTCTTGCTAGAGAACAGCTTCGTCCGGAACAAGAAAAGCAGGCAAGTGAAGACAATGCTGCTGGACCAAGCACGTCATCTGCTTCTTCCTCATCTGGCACACCAAACATCATCCCTGATTTGGCTAGAGTGAAGCAGCGTTGCGTAAAATGTAAAAAGATACTATGTTTTGGTGAGCAATCACTGGATGCCATCCTGGTTGCTATTAGGAACCACAAGTGTTATTTTTTTTTTCAATGCAATGAGTTCATAATTGCATAATTATTTGGACATGTTCACTGTCGGTTCTGTTTTTTTTGTTTTTTTTTAAACAAACACGAAACAATTAAAAAAAGAGTTAAAAAACACAAAAAAATATAAAAAAAAAAAAGAAGAAAAAAACTGGTTCTTTTCAGAACCACCTATTTGGTTTAAAAATAGATCAATTTGTAAGTGTTGTATGTGTTGTGGTAAGTGGAATATATGGAGAAGTGCATGTGTAGTGCATATGTGATTGCATGAGTGCATGGGTAGTGCCTGGGTGATTGGAGGAGTGCATGGGTACTGCCTGAGTGATTGAAAAAGTACATTGGTAGGGTCTGGGTGATTGCATAAGTAGAAGGATAATGTCTGGGTGATTGCATAACTGCATGGGTAGTGTCTGGGTGATTGGAGTAGTGCATG
Organism: Calotriton arnoldi; assembly: GCA_963921515.1. Lineage (NCBI taxonomy): Eukaryota > Metazoa > Chordata > Amphibia > Caudata > Salamandridae > Calotriton > Calotriton arnoldi. The sequence continues at coordinate 1,778,294 of CAWUFW010002601.1, read as the reverse complement.
GGTACTGCCTGAGTGATTGAAGGAGTGCATGGGTAGTGCCTGCATGATTGCATGAGTGCAGGCGTAATGTCTGGGTGATTGGAGGAGTGCATGGGTACTGCCTGAATGATTGAAGAAGTGGATGGGTAATGCTTGGGTGATTGCATGAGTGCATGGATACTGCCTGGGTGATTGGAGGAGTGCATGGGTACTGCCTGAGTGATTGAAAAACTGCATGAGTAGTGCCTGGGTAATTGCATAAGTGCATGTGTAATGCCTGAGTGATTGAAGAAGTGCATGAGTAATGCCTGGGTGATTGCAAGACTCCATGGTTAGTGCCTGGGTGATTGGAGGAGTGCATGGGTACTGCCTGAGTGATTGAAGATGTGCATGGGTAGTACCTGCGTGATTGCATGAGTGCAGGGGTAATGTCTGGGTAATTGCATAAGTGCATGGGTAGTGTCTGGGTGTTTGGAGTAGTGCACTGGTGGTGTCTGGGTGATTGCATAAGTGCAAGGATAATGTCTGGGTGATTGCATAAGTGCATGGGTAGTGTCTGGGTGATTGGAGTAGTGCATGGGTACTACCTGAGTGATTGAAGGAGTGCATGGGTAGTGCCTGCGTGATTGCATGAGTGCAGGGGTAGTGCCTTGGTGATTGAAGAAGTGCATGGGAACTGCCTGAGTGATTGAAGGAGTGCATTTGTAATGACTGGGTGATTGTATGAGTACAGGTATAATGTCTGGGTAATTGGAGGAGTGCATGGGTACTGCCTGAATGATTGAAGAAGTGGATGGGTAATGCCTGGATGATTGCATGAGTGCATCGGTAGTGCCTGGGTGATTGGAGGAGTGCATGGGTACTGCCTGAATGATTGAAAAAGTGTATGAGTAGTGCCTGGGTAATTGCATAAGTGCAGGGGTAATGTCTGGGTTATTAGAGAAGTGCATGGGTTCTCCCTCAGTGATTGAAGGAGTGCATAGGTAATGCCTGAGTGATTGAAGGAGTGCATGGGTAATGCCTGGGTGATTGCATGAGTGCAGGGGTAATGTCTGGGTGATTGGAGGAGTGCATGGGTACTGCCTGAATGATTAAAGGAGTGCATCAATAATGCCTGGGTGTTTCCATGAGTGCAGGAGTAATGTATGGGTGATTGGAGGAGTACATGGATACTGCCTGAGTGATTGAAAGAGTGCATAGGTAATGCCTGGGTGATTGCATAAGTGCATGGGTAGTGCCTGGCTGATTGAAGGAGTGCATGGGAACTGCCTGAGTGATTGAAGGAGTGCATAGGTAATGCCTGGGTGATTGCATAAGTACATGGGTAGTGCCTGGGTGATTGAAGGAGAGCAGGGGTAATGTCTGGGTGATTGGAGGAGTGAATGGGTACTTCCTGAGTGATTAAAGGAGTGCATTAATAATGCCTGGGTGATTTTGTAAGTGCATGGGTAATGCCTGGGTGATTTTGTAAGTACGTGGGTAATGCCTGGGTGATTGCATGAGTGCAGAGGTAATGTCTGAGTGATTGAAGGAGTGCATGGGTACTGCCTGAGTGATTGAAGGAGTGCCTGGGTAATGTCTGGGTGTTTTCATGAGTGCAGGAGTAATGCCTGGGTGGTTGCATAAGTGCATGGGTAGTTCCTGGGTGATTTGGAAGAGTGCATGGGTAGTGCCTTGGTGATTGGAGGATTGCATGGGTACTGCCTGAGTGATTGAAGAAGTGCATGGGTAGTGCCTGCATGATTGCATGAGTGCAGGGGTAATGTCAGGGTGATTGAAGGAGTGCATGGGAACTGCCTGAGTGATTGAAGGAGTGCATGTGTAATGACTGGGTGATTGCATGAGTGCAGGTGTAATGTCTGGGTGAGTGGAGGAGTGCATGGGTACTGCCTGAATGATTGAAGGAGTGGATGGGTAATGCCTGGGTGATTGCGTGAGTGCATGGGTACTGCCTAGATGATTGGAGGAGTGCATGGGTACTGCCTGAGTGATTGAACAAAAATGCGTGGGTAGTGCCTGGGTAATTGTATAAGTGCAGGAGTAATGTCTGGGTGATTAGACGAGTGCATGGGTACTGCCTCAGTGATTGAAGGAGTGCATGGGTAATGCCTGAGTGATTTAAGAAGTACATGGGTAATGCCTGGGTGATTGCAAGACTGCATGGGTAGTGCCTGGGTGATTGGAGAAGTGCATGGGTCCTGCCTGAGTGATTGAAGAAGTGCATGAGTAGTGCCTGCGTGATTGCATGAGTGCAGAGGTAATGTCTGGGTGATTGGAGGAGTGCATGGGTACTGCCTAAGTGATTGAAGGAGTGCATGGGTAATGCCTGGGTGATTCCATAAGTGCATGGGCAGTGCCTGGGTAATTGGAAGAGTGCATGGGTAGTGCCTGGGTGATTGCATGAGTGCATGGGTAGTGCCTGGGTGATTGCATGAGTGCATGGGTAGTGCCTGGGTGATTCTATGAGTACAGGAGTAATGTCTGGGTGATTTGAGGAGTGCATGGGTACTGCCTGAGTGATTGAAAAAGTGCATGGGTAATGCCTGGGTGATTGCATGTGTGCAGGGGTAATGTGTGGGTTATTGAAGGAGTGCATGGGTTGTGCCTGCGTGATTGCATGAGTGCAGGGGTAGTGCCTGGGTGATTGAAGAAGTGCATGGTGTGAGAAGTTGGCCTGGTATATGCTGTCCACTAATTATAGTGGGCACCTTGCACCAGTCCAAACAACCCCTTATTGGAGATAGGTTAAAGGCAACCTTTATTGAAAGCTATCCTAGTGGTAGCTATGGAGAGCAGCCTTCAGGCTAAGTCTTGAAGGAATGTAAAGCAGCTTGTTTTAACAGTCTATAATCTCTTGAGTGACCAAATGAAAGAGGACCACACCAGGTATATATATAAAATATATGTATTTAGTCTTAAACACACCCCTCTAGTCTCTTTATGAGGCTAGAGTTCGAAGTACATATGTTACAAGTCAGTTATCAACAGTAATAGCACAAATACACGTTTGAGCCCTAGGGGCGTACCAAACCATATACCAATAAAGTGGTATAAGAACCACGACTGAGCTAGACACAAGGCCTAGAGCCTGTAGAAGTGTTCGGGCCACAAGGAACCACCCAAGGTAGTGACACAGGGGACCCACGGGGGACGCATGCAGTGTTGGAACACAGCCGCGAATCACCGTTAACTTCTATGGGGAAAGTCGCGGTTAGGTTTTTAAAAGGAAAGGACACTTAGAGGAGGACTTGGAGCTAATCCCTTTAGAACTAGGCAGTTCTAGAGTCAATACCCACGGGAGCACCGGATTACTCGAGTTACCTCACCCAGGGAAGCCGGGTGCATAGGTGTCTTTTCGTGTCGGGTTTCGTCGTCGTTTTCAATGGCGATCTGCTGCAGCGGGCTGCTGGCGACCAAGTCGAAAGTGTCCGGATGGATCAAACATCTGAGGAATCTGAAAGAAGAGGGGACAGAGTCTGGGTCACTAGCCAGTGACCAGGAGGGCGATGAGCAGATGCCCACCGATGTTGGGTGCTTCAGGTAGGTTGATGGTCATCTTGACTCTTCAGACACGAGGTGCAGGAGGCGTTGATAATGACCAGGAGCTGGATTCAAGCTGCCTCATAATGTCTGTCGATTGCTGCTGTGTCGGCGACAGGATTGGACCCAACAAGCCTTGGCAACGGCAAGTCATGTGGAAGCAAAGAAAGGACGTTGTTGCAGACCAGCAAGGTCTGGGGGACTCACCCAGCCAAGGTAAGTCAGGGCACGTCTGGAGCAACCAGGGAAGCCCAAGCAGAAGAAGAGTTGCCTTCGGGAGGGCCCACTAGCCAATGGACTAGCAACTGCGAAGGAGCCTCAAGTAGACACACTTAGAGCTGGCTCACAGGACACTCGTGGAGTGGAGGCCAGTGATCTTCGGTGCAGTCGGTGCTGGAGATGGGGGCTACTTGGAGCCCAAAGCACAACTTCGTGGGAGGCCAGGAAGAGGATGCACTTACAAAAGTTCTTGGTGTCCAGGGATCACGGTTCCACATTACCCACGACAGCTACGTGCCTCAGCTTTGCTGGGGTCTCAGGGCAGCCTTGGGAAAGTCTGGAAATCTACCTCTGGTGTTGCAAAGACTTCGGTGTCCGGCGGGAGCTTCAGCGATGCAGACCGGACAGTTGCTTCTTTGGTGCCTGCCAAGCAGGGGAGTCACTCCTTGACCCCAAGGGAGATTCTTCAGTCCTCTAATCTTCAAGTAGAGCTTCGAAGGTCCAGGATTCGGCTTCAGAGTTTTGTCCAGGGTAATCTAAAGTCCTAAGGACTGGGGTCCCATACTTATACTAAGTTAGGGCGTTGGACATACTCTGGGGACCCACCTATGGGAGGGTCAGGGAAGAGGGGTGGTTACACCCATTCCCTTTGTCCAGTTTCACGCCAGAGCAGGGGCAGGTAGCCCCTGCAACCGGTTTGAACTGGGCTATGCACAGGGACACCAAATGTGCCCCCAGTGCAGGACTTCAAAGCACCAGAGAGTGCTCCCGCCCAGACCCAATACACACTATCCTGTCTTGGGAGGTGGTTACACCTCCCTTCTACAGGAAACCTATTGTCCAGGCCTCCCCTGCCGGAGTTTCGGTCAGCAGCAGGAGGCCAGACCCGTGTCTGTGGCAGCGGCATCCATTTTGTGATGCCAGGGCTCTGTAAAGTCAATACCGGGTAGCCCGGCGTGTACATGTCTCTCCCTCTAGAAGGGTGGAATGCTACCCCCGCCACCAGAACTGGCGGGGGGTAGTATTCCAAGATGTTTGACACCAAACACAACATGTTTCCGTGCAGCCATCCCAAAGTTAGCATTTAACGCGAGGTTATAATGCACTTAAGAGTATATGGTCAGGCTGCACCACAAACAGCATCAGAGGACTGGCTCCAAATGCTGCAGAGGGGCTCTGCTCATGCAGGGGCACCCTCTCACATAAAAACCAAGCACTCTGCCTTCAGGATTGTTAAGGCCTGCCATAGGAGTGACTTATAGGTTTATATGTGTGTGCAATGGTAGTGATATAGGTAGCCTATACCACAGTAAGGGGTGCATGCACCACCTTACTCAGGCTGCAGTAGCATACCTGTGGTGTCATTTTGGAGGGCCTTCCAGAGGTGGCACAATACATGCTTCAGCCCCTGGTAGGCCTCTGGGGTACCTATGCCCTGGGTACATAGTATACCATATACTAGGGACTTATAAGGGCACTCCAGAATCCAATCAGAGATGTACCTAAGGTACATGGAAACCATTTTAGAGAGGAAGCAGCTAGGCTGGGGTTCTGATTAGCAGGGCCCCAGCCAGACTAAAGTCGAAAAACAGTGAAGCATCAGCAAAAAGTGGGGGTACCCATGTGAAGCAGATCCTACTCTCCTACACAACCACCCCCAAACGCAGGGACATTAAACTAACCTTGACCAGTTGAGTCTTCATGTTCTAAGTGGAAGTACCTAGAGAGTCCATCTGCATTGGCATGGTTACTCCCAGGTCTATGTTCCACTGTAAAGTCCATCCCCTGTAGGGAAATGGACCACCTAAGCAGTTTGGGGTTTTCACCCTTCATTTGTTTTAGCCATAAGAGGGGATTATGGTCTGTTTGAACAAGGAAGTGAGTACCAAACAGGTATGGCCTCAACTTCTTCAGAGCCCAGACCACAGCAAAGGCCTCCCTCTCAATGGCTGACCAACGTTTCTCTCTAGGGGTCAGCCTTCTGCTAATAAAAGCTACTGGCTGATCCTGACGTTCATCATTCAATTGTGACAGTACAGCCCCTACCCCCAATTCAGATGCATCTGTTTGGACAATGAACTTCTTGGAGTAATCAGGACTCTGTAGAATGAGAGCAGTGCACATGGCCTGCTTCAGGTCATCAAATGCCTTTTGACAGCTAGCTGTCCACTGAACCTTTTTGGGCATTCTCTTTGAAGTTAAGTCATTCAGGGGTGTCACTATTGATCCATACCCCTTGACAAATCTCCTATAGTACCCAGTCAGGCCTAAGAAGGCTCTCACCTGAGTCTGGGTAATTGGAGCAACCCAGTCCATGATGGTCTGGATTTTGCTCTGCAGTGGTTGAACCTGGCCTCCACCTACAAGGTGGCCCAGGTACACAACCTGACTCTGCCCTATCTGGCACTTGGTGGCCTTGATAGTGAGGCCTGCCTTTTGCAGGGCCTCCAAAACATTCCTTAGGTGGACCAGGTGATCCTCCCAGGTGGAGCTAAAGATAGCAATATCATCTAGATATGCTGCACTATAGGCTTCCAGACCTGTGAGAACTGTATTCACCAACCTTTGGAAAGTGGCAGGTGCATTCTTTAAACCAAAGGGCATTACCACAAATTGATAATGCCCACTAAGGGTCGAGAATTCTGTTTTTGGCTTTGCATCATCAGCTAGCCTGATCTGCCAATAGCCAGCTGTTAGGTCAAATGTGCTTAGATACTTGGCTGAGGCCAAAGTGTCTATTAGCTCATCTGCCCTGGGTATTGGATGGGCATCAGTCCTAGTGACTGCATTGAGACCCCTGTAGTCCACACAAAACCGCATCTCTCTTTTCCCACCACTGGTGTGAGGTTTTGGCACAAGGACCACTGGACTAGCCCAAGGGCTATCTGAGGGTTCAATAACTCCCAAATCCAACATTTGCTGGACTTCTGTCCTGATACAGTCCCTGACATGGTCAGGTTGCCTATACATCTTATTTTTAATAGGCAGACTGTCCCCAGTGTCCACTTCATGAGTGCACCAGGTGGTCTGACTTGGAGTCAGAGAGAACATATGTCTGTACTGATTGAGCACCTGTCTGCAATCAGTTTGCTGCTGGGCAGTGAGGCTGCCTGCCAAGGCTACACCATCCACTGACCCATCATCAGGGTTCTGTGAGAGCAGGTCAGGGAGTGGGTCACTCTCTTCCTCCTGTCCCTCATCAGTAGCCATGAGCAAGCCCATGTCTGCCCTGTCCACATATGGTTTCAATCTGTTGACATGGAGAACCCTGTGGGGACTCCTGGGTGTTCCTAGGTCTACCAAATAGGTAACCTCACCCTTCTGCTCAACAATGGTATGGGGTCCACTCCATTTGTCTTGGAGAGCTGCTGGGGCCACTGGCTCCAACACCCACACCTTCTGCCCTGGCTGGTAAAAATTCAGTACAGCCTTTTGGTCATGCCAGGCTTTTTGGAGTTCCTGGCTAGCCTCAAGGTTTTTAGTTACCTTTTTCATGTACTCAGCCATCCTGGAGCGGAGACCAAGTACGTAGTCCACTATATCCTGCTTTGGGGGCTTGAGAGGTAACTCCCATCCTTCCTTCACCAGGCACAATGGACCCCTGACAGGGTGACCAAACAAAAGTTCAAAAGGGCTGTAGCCAACCCCCTTTTGAGGCACCTCCATGTATGCAAATAAAAGGCAGGGCAAGAGTATTTCCCATCTTCGCCTAAGGTTCTCTGGGAGCCCTTTAATCATGCCCTTCAAGGGTTTGTTGAATCTCTCAACTAAACCATTGCATTGTGGGTGATAGGGTGTGGTGAACTTGTAAGTCACTCCACACTCCTTCCACATTGCCTTCAAGTATCCAGACATAAAGTTTGCACCCCTGTCTGATACAACCTCCTTAGGGAAGCCCACTCTTGAGAAAATTCCCAGGAGGGCTCTTGCCACCACAGGTGCTGTAGTGGTCCTAAGGGGAATAGCCTCTGGGTACCTGGTGGCATGGTCCACCACCACCAGGATAAACCTGTGCCCAGATGCTGTTTGGGGATCCATGGGACCAACAATGTCAATCCCCACCCTTTCAAAGGGGACCCCCACCACAGGTAGTGGTATCAGGGGGGCCTTTGTAGTGCCACCTGCCTTGCCACTGGCCTGGCAGGTTACATAGGAGCGACAACACTCCTTGGTGTCTTCAGACATGTAGGGCCAGTGAAAGTGAGGGACAATTCTGTCCCAAGTCTTGTTCTGGCACAGGTGACCTGCTAGAGGAATATCATGGGCTAGGGTCAATAGGAAGCCCCATAACTTCAGAGGTATAACCAACCTCCTGGTGGCACCAGGCTTGGGGTCTCTACACTCTGAGTACAAGAGTCCATCATCCCAATACACTTTATGGGGACCACTAGCATTCCCAGCAGCCTCAGCAGCAGCTTGCTGTCTGAGGGGTTCAAGAGAGGGGCAGCTCTGCTGCTCCTGGCTCAGATCTGCCCTGGAAGGGCCCCCTGTCCCTAAGAACTCAACCTGATCAGGCTCAAGCTCCTCTGGGACAGTTCCTTCCTCAGGACTGAGATCATCTCCCTGAAGAGACTGGTCTTCCTTCTGAGCCAAGGGGGAAGGCACTGCCTTTACCCTACTACTCCTCCTCTTGGATGACACTTGGTCCATTGTTCCAGGATCCAAGGCCTGTTCAGTGTTAGACATTTTGCTCTGTGACCTGGTCACAGCAAACACATCTGCAGGGATGCCCAGCATTTCTGCATGGGTCCTGAGCTCCACTTCTGCCCAAGCTGAAGTTTCTAGATCATTGCCAAGCAAGCACTCAACTGGTAGGTTTGCACTCACCACAACCTTCTTAAGGCCAGTTACCCCTCCCCAGGAGAAGTTAACAACTGCCAGAGTATGGTCTGTTCTGACATTGCTAGCATTGGTCACTTGGTACATCTCACCAAGTATAATCTGCCCAGGATCCACAAGGTCTTGTGTCACCATGGTGACACTTGCCCCTGTGTCCCTAAATGCCAAAGCCTCTCTTCCATTTATTAATGGCTGTTGCCTGTACTTGCCCAGATTACTGGGACTCACAGAGGAGGTCACATCCATGCCCCCATCACAGACTAGGACAGCCTGAGTGAGCTCTCTGACTAGGCCAGAGCTCATCTCATTACCCAGGGTCAACCCTACTAAACCCTTGGCCTGTGTACTCCCACCACCAATTGTAACTGCACTAGGGGGAACAGGTGCCTTAGGGGAATTGGTGGGGGCTGGAATAGAGTCTTTGGACTTGGTGCAATCACTGGTCCAGTGTGTCTTTTGCTTACAGACTTTGCACCATGGTTTCTTTTGGCCTTTCCCTTTGTTAGACTGTAAATCCCCACCTGAAGAAGATTTTTGGGGGCCTTGTGAAGACTTCTGGTCTTTACCCTTCTCCCCACCCTTGTCAGAGTTCTTAGAATCTTGCTTCTTTGGGTCACCACCTTGGTTCTGTACCTTCTGCCTCACCCTGGTTCTGACCCATTTGTCTGCCTTCTTTCCCAATTCTTGGGGAGAGGTCAGATCAGAGTCCACCAGGTACTGATGCAACAGCTGATTTTGACAGTTATTAAGAATCTGCTCCCTCATGATAAGATTGTACAATCCTTTGAAGTTACATACCTTACTGCCCACTAACCAACCTTCCAGAGCCTTAGCAGAACAATCAACAAAGTCCACCCAGTCTTGATTCTGTGCCTTTTGGGTATCTCTGAACTTTAACCTGTATTGTTCAGTTGTTAGGCCAAACCCATCAATCAATGCACTTTTTAAGACTGGATAATTATCAGCATCCTCTTCTCTAACAGAGAGGAGCTTATCTCTACCTTTGTCTGCAAAGGAGAGCCACAAGATTGCTGCCCACTGCTCCTGAGGGACCCTCTGTACTTTACAGGCCCTCTCCAGTGCAGAAATCCATTTGTGGATGTCATCCCCACTCTGGTAGGGAGGTACAATCTTGCTCAGGTTTCTATGGTCATAAGACCTTTTCCTACCACTAGGAAAGCTGCTGCCACCATGGGACTCTAGTCCCAACTTTCTTCTTTGTCTTTGAAGCTCTAGGGACTCCCTGTCTATAGCCAACTGCTCTCTTCTGAGTCTCAACTGAGCTTCCCCCTACTTGAGCAGTCTCTCTTTCCTCTCACTTGAGGATTCCCTCCTCTAAGAGGAAACAGAGGTCCCTACTGAGGTGTCAGAGTGGTTAGACTCCTGAGAAGGAGATCTAGACCTTCTGGGCACACTCACAACTCTTCCTGGGGGGACAAAGGGGGGTTCATTCTGATCCTCCTCTTCATCTGCAGGAGGAGCCGCATCTTCCAGGGCAAGGCCATTGTCACCTTCCTGGCCCATTTCAGAGGTCAGGTCCTGGGGATTTTCATCCCTGGTCCCTCCCTCATCTTCTGCCCACCCTCTCTGCCTACCCTTGCAGACCCTATGGGTCTTCTAAGATCATCTAGCAGAAGCATCTCCAGGAGATGTTGGGTGTTGGCACTTTTGCCTGTCTTCAACTTCCTAATCTTGCACAACTCTCTCAATTCCACGAATGGGAGGTTGTCATATTTGGATGGCAGGAGCCCACTGGTTCCTGGTAGTGAAGACATTACTAGTGAGGTGTGGTGTATGCACTACCTACTCTAGTGTGGCCTACTAAACTCTCTTGAGTTGTAGAAAGGGTGTGCTAGGCCCTTAACACACAACTCTAAGTTCAGTAGAACTTACTGTATACTAAGCTTGATTTCTATGTACCTAAGGTACCCTTAGTGGTTTTCAGTTGATCAATTCAATTGAGATTATCTGGTAAAACAATAGCAAGCTGGAATCCAACACGCTGCACACCAATGTGAGAAGTTGGCCTGGTATATGCTGTCCACTAATTATAGTGGGCACCTTGCACCAGTCCAAACAGCCCCTTATTGGAGATAGGTTAAAGACAACCTTTATTGAAAGCTATCCTAGTGGTAGCTATGGAGAGCAGCCTTCAGGCTAAGTCTTGAAGGAATGTAAAGCAGCTTGTTTTACCTGTCTATAATCTCTTGAGTGACCAAATGAAAGAGGACCACACCAGGTATATATATAAAATATATGTATTTAGTCTTAAACACACCCCTCTAGTCTCTTTATGAGGCTAGAGTTCGAAGTACATACGTTACAAGTCAGTTATCAACAGTAATAGCACAAATACACGTTTGAGCACTAGGGGCGTACCAAACCATATACCAATAAAGTGGTATAAGAACCACGACTGAGCTAGACACAAGGCCTAGAGCCTGTAGAAGTGTTCGGACCACAAAGAACCACCCAAGGTAGTGACACAGGGGACCCACGGGGGACGCGTGCAGTGTTGGAACACAGCCGGTAATCACCGTTAACTTCTATGGGGAAAGTCGCGGTTAGGTTTTTAAAAGGAAAGGACACTTAGAGGAGGACTTGGAGCAAATCCCTTTAGAACTAGGCAGTTCTAGAGTCAATACCCATGGGAGCACCGGAGTACTCGAGTTACCTCACCCAGGGAAGCCGGGTGCGTAGGTGTCTTTTCGTGTCGGGTTTCGTCGTCTTTTTCAATGGCGATCTGCTGCAGCGGGCTGCTGGCGACCAAGTCGAAAGTGTCCGGATGGATCCAAGGGTGGATCGAAGATCTGAGGAACCTGAAAGCAGAGGGGACAGAGTCTGGGTCACTAGCCAGTGACCAGGAGGGCGATGAGCAGATGCCCACCGATGTCGGGTGCTTCAGGTAGGTTGACAGTTGTCTTTTCTCTTCAGCCACGAGGTCCAGGAGGTGTCGATGATGACCAGGAGCTGGATTCGAGCTATCCCATTACGTCTGTTGATTGCTGCGGTGTCGTCGACCGGATTGGACCCAACAAGCCTTGGCAACCGCAAGTCACGTGGAGAAAAAGAAAGGACGTTGTTGCAGACCAGCAAGGTCTGGGGGACTCACCCAGCAAGGGTAAGTCAGGGCTCATCTGGAGCAACCAGGGAAGCCCAAGCAGAAGAAGAGTTGCCTTCGGAAGGGCCCACTAGCCAACGGACTAGCGACCGCAAAGGAGCCTTGAGTGGACACACTTAGAGCTGGCTCACAGGACACTCGTGGAGTGGAGGCCAGTGATCTTCGGTGCAGTCGGTGCTGGAGATGGGGGCTACTTGGAGCCCAAAGCACAACTTCATGGGAGGCCAGAAAGAGGATGCACTTACAAAAGTTCTCAGTGTCCAGGGGTCAGGGTTCCACGTTACCCACGATAGCTACGTGCCTCAGCTTTGCTGGGGTCTCAGGGCAGCCGTGGAAAAGTCTGGAAATCCACCTCTGGTGTTGCAAAGACTTCGGCATCCGGCAGGAGCTTCAGCGATGCAGACCAGACAATTGCTTCTTAGGTGCCTGCCAAGCAGGGGAGTCACTCCTTGACCCCAAGGGAGATTCTTCAGTCCTCTAATCTTCAAGTAGAGCGTCGAAAGTCCAGGATTCGGCTTCAGAGTTTCGTCCAGGGTAATCTAAAGTCCTAATGACTGGGGTCCCATACTTATACTAAGTTAGGGGGTTGGACATACTCTGGGGACCCATCTATGGGAGGGTCAGGGAAGAGGGGTGGTTACACCCATTCCCTTTGTCCAGTTTCGCGCCAGAGCAGGGGCAGGTAGCCCCTGCAACCGGTTTGAACTGGGCTATGCACAGGGACATCAAATGTGCCCCCAGTGCAGGACTTCAAAGCACCAGAGAGTACTCCCGCCCAGCCCCAATACACACTATCCTGTCTGGGGTCGACAGGAAACCTATTGTCCAGGCCTCCCCTGCCGGAATTTCGGTCAGCAGCAGGAGGCCAGACCCGTGTCTGTGGCAGCGGCAACCTTTTGTGATGCCAGGGCTCTGTAAAGTCAATACCGGGTAGCCCGGTGTGTACATGTCTCTCCCTCTAGAAGGGTGGAATGCTACCCCCGCTGCCAGAACTGGCGGGGGGTTAGTATTCCAAGATGTTTGACACCAAACACGACATGTTTCCGTGCAGTCATCCCAAAGTTAGCATTTAACGCAAGGTTATAATGCACTTAAGAGTATATGGTCAGGCTGCACCACAAACAGCATCAGAGGAGTGGCTTCGAACGCTGCAGAGGGGCTCTGCTCATGCAGGGGCACCCTCTCACATAAAAACCAAGCACTCTACCTTCAGTATTGTTAAGGCCTGCCATAGGAGTGACTTATAGGTTTATATGTGTGTGCAATGGTAGTGATATATTTAGCCTATACCACAGTAAGGGGTGCATGCACCACCTTACTCAGGCTGCAGTAGCAGACCTGTGGTGTCATTTTGGAGGGCCTTACAGGGGTGGCACAATACATGATTCAGCCCCTGGTAGGCCTCTGGGGTACCTATGCCCTGGGTACATAGTATACCATATACTAGGGACTTATAAGGGCACTCCAGAATCCAATCAGAGATGTACCTAAGGTACATGGAAACCATTTTAGAGAGGAAGCAGCTAGGCTGGGGTTCTGATTAGCAGGGCCCCAGCCAGACTAAAGTCGAAAAACAGTGAAGCATCAGCAAAAAGTGGGGGTACCCATGTGAATCAGATCCTACTCTCCTACACATGGGATCTGCCTGAGTGATTGAAGGAGTGCATGTGTAATGCCTGGGTGATTGTATGAGTACAGGTGTAATGTCTGGGTGATTGGAGGAGTGCATGGGTACTGCCTGAATGATTGAAGGAGTGGATGGGTAATGCCTGGGTGATTGCATGAGTGCATGGGTACCTCCTAGGTGATTGGAGGAGTGCATGGGTACTGCCTGAGTGATTGAAAAAAAATGCATGGGTAGTGCCTGGGTAATTGCATAAGTGCAGGAGTAATGGCTGGGTGATTAGAGGAGTGTGTGGGTACTGCCTCAGTGATTGAAGGAGTGCATGGGTAATGCCTGAGTGATTGAAGAAGTGCAGGGGTAATGTCTGTGTGATTGGAGGAGTGCATGGGTACTGCCTGAGTGATTAAAGGAGTGCATTAATAATGCCTGGGTGATTTTGTAAGTGCATGGGTAATGCCTGGGTGATTTTGTAAGTACATGGGTAATGCCTGGGTGATTGCATGAGTGCAGAGGTAATGTCTGAGTGATTGGAGGAGTGCATGGGTACTGCCAGAGTGATTGAAGGGGTGCCTGTGTCATGTGTGGGTGGTTTCATGAGTGCAGGAGTAATGCCTGGGTGGTTGCATAAGTGCATGGGTAGTACCTGGGTGATTTGGAAGAGTGCATGGACACTGCCTGAGTGTTTGAAGGAGTGCATTGGTAGTGCCTGGGTGATTGCATATGTGCAGGGATAATGTCTGGGTGAGTGCAAGACTGCATGGGTAGTGCCTGGGTGATTGGAGGAGTGCATGGGTACTGCCTGAGTGATTGAAGAAGTGCATGGGTAGTGCCTGCATGATTGCATGAGTGCAGGGGTAATGTCAGGGTGATTGAAGGTGTGCATGGGAACTGCCTGAGTGATTGAAGGAGTGCATGTGTAATGCCTGGGTGATTGCAAGAGTGCAGGTGTAATGTCTGGGTGATTGGAGGAGTGCATGGGTACTGCCTCAATGATTGAAGGAGTGGATGGGTAATGCCTGGGTGATTGCATGAGTGCATCGGTACTGCCTAGGTAATTGGAGGAGTGCATGGGTACTGCCTGAGTAATTGAAAAACAATGCATAGGTAGTGCCTGGGTAATTGCATAAGTGCAGGAGTAATGTCTGGGTGAATTTAGGAGTGCATGGATACTGCCTCAGTGATTGAAGGAGTGCATGGGTAATGCCTGAGTGATTGAAGACGTGCATGGGGAATGCCTGGGTGATTGCAAGACTGCATGGGTAGTGCCTGGGTGATTGGAGACGTGCATGGGTCCTGCCTGAGTGATTGAAGAAGTGCATGAGTAGTGCCTGCATAATTGCATGAGTGCAGAGGTAATGTCTGGGTGATTGGAGGAGTGCATGGGTAATGCCTGGTTGATTCCATAAATGCATGGGCAGTGCCTGGGTAATTGGAAGAGTGCATGGGTAGTGCCTGGGTGATTGCAGGAGTGCATGGGTAGTGCCTGGGTGATTCTATGAGTACAGGAGTAATGTCTGGGTGTTTTGAGGAGTGCATGGGTACTGCCTGAGTGAATGAAAAAGTGCATGGGTAATGCCTGGGTGATTGCATGAGTGCAGGGGTAATGTCTGGGTGATTGAAGGAGTGCATGGGTAGTGCCTGGGTGATTGAAGAAGTGCATGGGATCTGCCTGAGTGATTGAAGGAGTGCATGTGTAATGCCTGGGTGATTGTATGAGTGCAGGTGTAATGTCTGGGTGATTGAAGGAGTGCATGGGTACTGCATGAATGATTGAAGGAGTGGATCGGTAATGCCTGGGTGATTGCATGAGTGCATGGGTACTGCCTAGGTGATTGGAGGAGTGCATGGGTACTGCTTGAGTGATTGAAAAAAATGCATGGGTAGTGCCTGGGTAATTGCATAAGTGCAGGAGTAATGTCTGGGTGATTAGAGGAGTGCATGGGTACTGCCTCAGTGATTGAAGAAATGCATGGGTAATGCCTGAGTGATTGAAAAAGTGCATGGGTAATGCCTGGGTGACTGCAAGACTGCATGGGTAGTGCCTGGGTGATTGGAGAAGTGCATGGGTCCTGCCTGAGTGATTGAAGAAGTGCATGAGTAGTGCCTGCATGATTGCATGAGTGCAGAGGTAATGTCTGGGTGATTGGAGGAGTGCATGGGTACTGCCTAAGTGATTGAAGGAGTGCATGGGTAATGCCTGGGTAATTCCATAAGTGCATGGGCAGTGCCTGGGTATTCGGAAGAGTGCATGGTTAGTGCCTGGGTGATTGAGTGCATGGGTAGTGCCTTCGTGATTCTATGAGTACAGGAGTAATGTCTGGGTGATTTGAGGAGTGCATGGGTACTGCCTGAGTGATTGAAAAAGTGCATGGGTAATGCCTGGGTGATTGCATGAGTGCAGGGGTAATGTCTGGTTGATTGGAGGAGTACATGGGTACTGCCTAAGTGATTGAAGGAGTGCATGGGTAATTCCTGGGTGATTACATGAGTGCAGGAGTAATGTCTGGGTGATTGGAGGAGTGCATGGGTACTGCCTGAGTGATCGAAGGAGTGCATAGGTAATGCCTGGGTGATTGCATAAGTGCATGGGTAGTGCCTGGGTAGTTGGAGGAGTGCATGGGTACTGCCTGAGTGATTGTGGGAGTACATGGGTAATGTCTGGGTGATTGCATGAGTGCAGGGGTAATGTCTGGGTGATTGGAGGAGTGCATAGGTACTGCCTGAGTGATTGAAGGAGTGTATGGGTAATGCCTGGGTGATTCCATGAAGGCAGGAGTAATGTGTGGGTGTTTGGAGGAGTGCACGGGTACTGCCTGAGTGATTGAAAGAGTGCATATGTAATGCCTGGGTGATTGCATAAGTGCATGGGTAGTGTCTGTGTGATTGGAGGAGTGCATGGGTACTGCCTGAGTGATTGGAGGAGTGCATAGATCCCGACAGGGTGATTGCATGACTGCAGGGGTAGTGCCTGGGTGATTGCACGAGTGCAAGTGTAATGTTTGAGGATTAGAGGAATGCATCTGTAATGCCTGGGTAATTGTATGAGTATAGGGGTAATGTCTAGAGGATTAGAGAAGTATATAGGTAATACCTGGGTGATTGGAAGCGTGTATTGGTAATGTCTAGCTGATTGCATGAGTGTACATATAGTGCCTGGGTGATTGAAGGAGTACATAGGTAGTATCTGGGTGATATTATAAGTGTATGGGTACTAGCTACGTGATTGCAGAACTGCATAAATAGTGCATGGGTTATTGGAGGAGTGTGGGAACAGTGCCTAACTGTATAGATGACTGCATGGGTAGGGTTTAAAAAAAAATGGATCAGTGCAGTAAAAGTCACTGAAAACATTAGTTCATATTATCATGCTTATTACATTATTTGTTCTTACTTTTTTATTAAAGAAGATACAAAACTCAGTGGAACTTTTTTACAGTAGTTTTGTTCTAAAATGAATTTAAAATCTTTTTCAAACTTTAGTATTATCTTCTGTAAAAAAAGAAGAAAAAGTGTTATTGCATATAATATTATAGTTTTAAGAACACAACATAATTTTAGAATTACATAACATATTCAGTTTCCCTTTTTTGCTGTTCTCAGATTCTACTGAATTTCACCATACACAGTGATTTCAATGAAGATCATCATACAACAGCGGGGAAAAAAATTAAATCAATGAGATTGTAAAAAAAAACAAATCTGCGTTGAAAATATGTACAACTGCAACTATCTGTTTACCTATCTACAGTTTGTAAATTACATTCTTCAACTACATTAAATCTTTTAATTCTCTCAAGAACATTTTGTAAAATATACACTCTCATTAACATCGCGTATAATACAAAGATCAAATATATAAACTACTTCTTTCAAACACAATTTTGCAAATGCAATAAGAATTAGCACACACAATAATCCAAACAGTAATTGTTCACATCTTCCCAATAGGTCGAATAATGTTTCCAAAACCATTTGCATTGAAAATATCCAAAATAAACTCGTTAATTCCTGTTCACATCTTCACAATAGGCCGAATGATGTTTTCAAAGCTTTGGCATCAAAAATATCAGATA
This sequence comes from Calotriton arnoldi, assembly GCA_963921515.1. Taxonomy (NCBI): domain Eukaryota; kingdom Metazoa; phylum Chordata; class Amphibia; order Caudata; family Salamandridae; genus Calotriton; species Calotriton arnoldi. Next base: position 1,760,899 of record CAWUFW010002601.1, on the reverse strand, counting down.
TGAATTTGGTAATTCGTAAGGCAACCGACATTTGAATTCCAAATGAGCATCATTACAATGAGTCCATCCTTTATTGTACTTTAAATACACAGTATAGTGTACACATGTTGTAGTAGGTCCATCATGAAAAATAATAGCCACTGCTTTAAAAGTTCTTCCTGAAATTGATACTTGACTTACCACAACATTTTTAATTTTGGTTTCCAATTTTCTTCCATCTGCTCTACAACGTTGTAGCATTAAAATGACATATTGTCCAAATCTTTCTATAAATAATGTTGACAACATTTCTGATTTGCAATGAGAACATTTCATATCTTGATTAGTTGTTTTGACTAATTTGTTAAAATACACTGTTTTGCTATCTGGTATCGTCAAATATGTGAATCGTTCAGTGTCTATTTCAGTGGTAGAAGAAAATGTACACTCTTCACATTTATCATCCCATCTGTAACTTAGTCCAAACAAATTTTCAATTACTATTCCTTCATCTTCCAATACTGCACGCATAAACATAAGAAATTCTTGTGCATCTTGTTGTACATTAAGTGCAAATTGTGAAGAACCAGTACATATATCCAAAAGATGCTGTATGCCAGAAGCAGTATGGATTTTAGTTCTAGCAGTTACCAACTTTTGAAAAATATAATGTAATAAAGAACAGAATCTTTTTTCTCGATTTCCCATAATTTCATTTTTTTTTTAAAATATCTTTATTTGGTTTTTTCCAACAATTTAACACTACTATAGAGCAACACAGATACCCAATAGTATGCTTTAAGGTTTGGGAGAGCTAATCCTCCTCTTTCCTTTGGAAGGGTAAGAAGCTTATACGCTCGCCGGGGTTGCGAGTATGCCCAGATAAAACTTGAGAAGGTGCGCTCCATAGATTTGAACCATTGATCTGAAAATTCTAAACATATTGCTCTAAATAGATATAAAATTTTAGGGAACAGACCATTTTCAAGGCATTAGCCCTACCAATTAAAGATAGATGTAGATTGTCTAGGCGACGGAGATCTTTCTGCATTGAGCCCAGCATTGGCTTCATGTTTAGGTCCACCATATTCTCAAGATTAGATGTAATGCAGATACCTAAGTATGTAGCCTTATCTAACACTCGGGGATCGCGCATCTCACTTTTATTGTTCAGCACGACCTGTGTTTTCCCCTGATTGAGTGCGTATCCGGATACTAGCCCAAATTTATTAGCCTCACTTTCAATAACAGACATAGCTGTGTTAGGATCAGCTGTCACGACAGCTATCTCATCGGCGTATGCCAAGGTCTTGGTCGGATATTCCTGTGACAAAATCGGTGCTATTTCTCTGTTTCCCTCCAGTCTGCGAATGAAGGGATCAATGTAGATCGCAAAAAGCAATGGCGAGCATGGGCACCCCTGTCGTGTTCCTCAGGATATGATCAACTCTTTGGTGAGGCTACCATTCACCATTACCATGGCCCTGGGGTTAACATATAGTTTTTGCACTGCCTGGATAAACCCCTTTTAATTCCAACCCTGGACATAGCGGCCCACAAAAATTGCCAGGAGACCCTATCAAAGGCCTTCTCGGCGTCAAGAAGAACCAATGCCATAGGGTCTCCTGCAACTTCCGTGCTGTCAAATAGGGTGATCACTCTCTGGATGTGATTAGTAGTCGATCTCCCTGGTACAAAACTGTGCTGGTATTTAGCAATTACTTTATGAATGATAGGGGTGATTCGATTCGCCATAACTTTCGAGTATATTTTGGAGTCTGCATTAATAAGAGTGATAGGGCGGTATGAGCCTAGCTGATCTGGAGGTTTATTTTTTTTAGGAAAGATGACAATCTTTGCCCTAGACCAGGAATTTGGGGGCTGCCCCCCTTTAAAAATGTGTACAATTAAGTCAAGTAAAGTACCTTTGATCTGATCTAGAAATGCTAAATAAAATTCAGAAGGTATATTATCCAATCCGATTGCTTTCCCTTTCGGTAAATTTTTGATTGTAGTTAAAATTTCTTCTATGTTAGGGATTTCATCTAAGGTAGACTGATCTTCCTTGTCGAACCTGTTGAAGCCTCCTCTATCTAAGTATCTTTCGATATTTTCTAGGTCACCCCCCCCCTCCTCAGTATACAAAGTGCTATAGAATCGCCAGAATGCCTCTCTAATACGTTCTGGGTCAGATATTTGGCCTTCCACTGGGTCCTGTATTTCACGTATCAAATTTACTGAAGCCTGTTGCCTCATACGTATAGCCAGCTGATGGCCAACTTGCTCATTGACCTCATACAACATCTCTTTATGTGCTGCAGCTTTTTTTATGGCTTTGACAGTAAAAATATTTGTGATTGCGGCCTTTGCGATTGCCACCTGGCTCTGTGTTCTAGTTATTTCTTCTAACCCTTGGATCCCTCTGGTCACCCTTATCAGCTCTTCTTCAGCCAGCCCAGGATTTTCCTGCAGTTTCTTCATGGATTCTCTAGCCAGTTTATTAGCCTTCAGTGAATATTGCATCGTTTCTCCTCGAATCCCTGCTTTTAGGGAGTCCCATATAACTTCAATTGATACACTCCCGATGTTGTCCTTTAAAAAGTAAGGGATCAACTCTCTCATGTGAGCGCAATATTTGTCATCTAGAAGCAAGGATTTCTCAAATGTCCATGATCTAGGTGTTATGTTTCCTGGTGTTGTTTCTAGAGTACAGATTAGAGGGTTATGGTCTGAAAGAATTCGGGGCAACTTCTCAATTTGGAACTTAGATCTAAGTGAGTTAGACATCAGAATGTAATCTATTCTTACGTGTGTACGATGCGGGTTAGAGAAAAAGGTGTACCCAGGATCATTAGGATTTGAAGTCTGCCATCCATCTACAAGCCCATGTGTATAGCACATATGTTTCATTGCATTAAACGCTTTAGGTTTCCGGCCATTGTAACGCCAATCGTCCTTCATAGACCAGTCACCACTGGGGAGGTTGATATTAAAATCCCCGCAGATCAGTAAGGGTAGAGGCCAGCGCGTGAGCTCATTAGAGATCTCATTGAAGACTGACGGGTCGTCACTATTGCTTCCATATATAGCGCAAAGTGTTATCTTTTGTCCCTGTCCATCTTGGCACTCTGTGACTGCCCAGCGGCCAAATTTATCAGCTTTAGAGCGGTTAAAAGTATACCCTGAGCCCCTGGCTAATATAGCAACCCCCCGTACCCGAGCCCCCTGTGATGTTGCACACACCAGTTTATACCCCAGTGTTTTGAGAATGTGTGTTTGTGAGCCCTCTATGTGAGTTTCCTGTAAACAGACAACATTCGTGCCCATGGTTTGTAATCCTATCACAACAATTTGCCTCTTTTTAATGTTGTTTAAGCCACAAATATTTAAGGATAGCACTCTTAGCACCCCCATCTCGCCAGTTCAAGTGATCTGAGTGTTTGCTCTAGATTTTGCATAGCCCCTTTGCTACACCATAACCTGATATTTCCAACATACCAGTTTGCCCTGTTGAGTTTACCCTTACTCTTACTCAAAATAACAACCTGTCTGACCTTCCACCCTTCCCACCCTACCCACCCTCTCCCACCCCGCCACCCACCACCACTATTGGAGGTTACCTGGCCAGCACCGGGCCAGGGGTGTGACATACGTCAGGCAGGACCCCATGTGCCCGCTGAGACTCCCCCTTTGTGGAATGACCTTCTAACAAAAACACCCAAAAACCGACACACAGACACAGACACAGGGCCTCATGCCAAACAATTCACCAGGGGAAAAGGAAAAGAAAAATTAATTAACGGAGGCGATAACAAAAACGAGCAGACAAGAAGGAAAAAACACCCTACGGCCCCCTCACTTAAGTTATAGCCTCTACTTCCTACATTCCATACCACATTCTAACACAAGTAGTCGAGCCAGGGCATTTCTATTGCAAGATTACATATGTTACTTATGTCCCGAAATTTCCTCTAGATACTGTTTAGCCTGTACTTCGGAAATAAAGCTATGAGTAGTCCCTTGGTGAACAATTTTTAGTCTGGCAGGATTTTGAAGGTACACCATTGCCCCAAGCTTCTGAAAGGGATCAAAGAGCTGCCTCAGTCTCCAACTGCGCTCAACTGTAGCGTGTGCAAAATCAGGCCTGGTAAAAAAAGTTATTCCATCAAACGACCGCTTGCTTGTGGGTCTAGCCAGATCATAAAGAGCTTGCCGGAGCAGAAAATTACCAAAAAACAAAAGCATAGCGCGAGGATGTTGTTGAGATGCCGAATTGCGTTTCCCAGGAGACAGAGGAAACCTATGGGCTCTTTGAATTTCCTTGTCCCAATCCCAGGATTGTAGCTCAGGGAATGAGCCTTTAAGAAGCGTGATCATGAATTTCCTGGGATCATCTTTTTCGGCACCTTCTGGAATCCCTAGGAAGCGGAGGTTGTTACGTCTCTGCCGGTTTTCCTGTTCCTCCAGCTTCCACATGAGGTTCTTAACCGCCCCCTCATGCTCATCAGTCTTAGTTTTGAGCGAGGTAGCATCCTTCTCTAGTTGTTCTGTCCTTTCTTCCACTGAAGCCATTCGATCTACAATTTCGGCGCAGGTGTTTCCCACTTTCCTGACTGCCCCTTGCAACTTCTTTGCTGCCAGGCGGGATCTGCGACTATCAGCTTTGGCTTCTGCCTGAAAGCTTTTGATAGACTGCAAAATATCTGTTAAAGCTGATTCACTTCTTTGATCACCGAGTGTCCCCATTTGATCAGTGCCAGTGCCAGTAATTGTTTGATTACCCCCAGAGGCAGTCATGGTGTTAGAAAAAATCGTGAGCGATGTATCATTGTAATCCCACTTCAAATCTGAGGCGTCCTCTTTGTCCGATAGGTCATAATTCTTTTTATGGCGGTCCCTGCTTTTTTTCTTTTGTAGTGTTTTAGAGACATGTTTATGTTTCTGCAGGTTGGTATTAGAGCTGCTATACCACTTGCCCTCCTCCTCCCCGCTTGACAAAGAAATGCTAATGTCTGACATCTCGGAATCCTCTGTAAGAGAGTAGAATTGGTCCTGATTGTCAGGCGTTTTCAGCATGTGATCTTGCTGTGTGCTACAAGTGGCTTGTGATGATAGTACAGCATTTGAACACTCCTCCGGAATATTTGACCCGCCCCTTGGGATAGTGCTATTGTTGTTGTGACTGTCAATGTTGTCCACGGAAGGGGCGCTAGAGGGCGCACGGCAAAATGGCCGCACTGGTGTGAGGCTCTGCCCGGCCGAGCCGACATCCGACCATTATCTGCTGCCATACGGGGTAAAAGTGCCCGCAAACCACTGGAGTGCTTCCCGGAACCGGGGCGACACCATATGGCAGGATTGCTGGGCCGGCGGCATCGTTGGGGACACGCTGGCGGCGATTGAAAGTGAGGAGGCTGCCACTGAGAAAATGGCGACCGCTGCTCGTAAATAGGCCTCCCTGGGCCGGCATGCTGTGCGACCGTCCTGCAGCTGCCTCCTGTCCATAACGACGCTGTGCGCTGGACTCTGCTGCAGCGGCGGCCCCCCCCGGTGATGCCGGGGGCCCAGTGAGGGAACTGTGCAGTGGTGCGGTGGAACACTACTCGACTGCGGGGCCTGCAGCTGCGGAGGCGCAATTGGCAGTACAGACATTGGCTGCGACTACCTGTGGACTCGGATGCCCACCGGCGCCGGTTGCGGTGAGTGGGGTGCGCGGCTGGGCCTGGGCTACAGCTGCGTAGGTGGGTGCGGACCCGGGCCTGGGCTGCGGCCTGCAAGCTGTGGCTGGTGCGGGGCATAGGGGATTTTGGCTGTTGCGGCTACGGAGGGGCCGCGGAAGAGATCGCTGCCTGCCTGCTGCCACCGGGTGTTCAGATGCGCTGGATGCTGGCATTCATGAGAGTCTGTGGCGAGTACTCCCCCCGGCTTGAGGTGTGATCTTGGGGCAACATCGCTATTCCCCCCTCAACTCACTTGGCGGGCCTGCACTGGAGGGGTCCCATATTGAGGCCCAGTGGGTGACGCTGCAACCTTTCCACCCCCCCCGCTGTGTCTGCGTTCTGTGGTGGGGCTGCCTGCTCACTCTGGGTGCCAGGTGGCGCATTTATGGGGCACACCATTGGGAAATACGACTGAACTGCGAACTGCGCACTGGGCTGAAAAAGCTACTGGGGCTACATAGGCGCGGATCCCCTCAGTGAGGGGGGTGCAGGTGTAAAATGGGGAAGACGGACAAGTCCCAGCCACGCTTGACTTTCGACCTGCGCAAGCCCGCGAAAACTGCACAAAAGGCGGCCTTTGACTCGGAGGCGGATGCGCAGGCGGACGGCCCTACCACACTAGAAAGCACGCTGCTAGCCATGCAGCGCTCTCTGCAGGCCATAGAAGGCACGATGGCCTCGGTCAACAACCGCCTCGATCATGTGTCCTCCCAGCTGGAGAAACAAAATGCACGCATGGGGGAGGTGGAGCAGAGGGTGTCTGACACCGAGGATGGTTTGAGCACTGTGGCAGAAAAAGCGCTGAATATGGAAAAAATACTGGCCGTGATTCAAGCCAAGAATGAGGAGTTAGAGGCGAGATCGAGGCGCAGTAATATCCGCATCACAGGCCTACCGGAGTCCACAAATGTGGGGAAAATGGAGACGTATATTGAAGGCCTGGTTTCGGAGATCTTCGGGCCTGAACATCTCTCCAGAATGTTCATTGTGGAGCGAGCCCACCGCTCGCTGGCTGCCCGTCCGGCCCCGGGGGCTCCTCCCCGCCCTATAATTGCCAGGATCCTTAATTACAGGGACCGGGACACAATCTTGCGGCTCGCCAGGGAGAAGGGTCCGATAGTGCATCAGGGCAACGCTCTCTCCTTTTTTCCCGATTTTACGGTGGCAGTGCAGGCGGCCCGCCGTGAATTTGGCTCCGTAAAAAAGCTCCTACAGGCCAATGGGGTCCCATACGCCATGCTGTATCCAGCTCGTCTTCGCATTGGCGGGGATGGTGACTCCAAGATCTTTGCTTCTCATAAGGCCGCGATGGAACACGCTAAACATCTGAAGCGACAGCGACGAGAGTCTGGTACAGCACCCGAGGATGAATAGAAATAAAGTGATGGGAACACTTGCTCGAACTGGCACGCACATTAAGTTTCTTATATTGGCTGGTATACGATGGGCGCCTAACTCTATTGGAACATGTGGACGCTATACAACATGTGTTACTGGACCTCAGTGCTGGCTGGGTTATTGTCTTTAACTTGCTTCCCTCCCCTGAGCTGCTGCCTTATAACTCTTCCTATATTTAGATTCTCGTGATGTCTTGAGTTTTCCGGCACTGGGTATTGGCACTGCTTGGCCGCAACTAGTGGGGACCTGCTGGATGTTTGTCCGTGTGGGGTGAGCACTGGAGTCGGGGTCATGGCACTAGTACACATCTGTGACTGTAAACATGGGCGGTTCCCTGTATTGGCAATTTGTAGACCTACTCGGCCACCTCCTTTTTTGTGGGAGGTTAGTAGCACTCAGTGCCCCCGTAAATGGGTATACCCCAAAGTTGTGCTTTGTTTATTGGGATAGGGGAGGGGGAAGGGTTGAGCTATGGGATGGCTTTGGCGTGTTGGGGAAGCTAAAGTGGGTGGGGGAGGAGGGGTCCTGGGCTGGGCAGGCAGAACGTGGGGGTTTATTGTTCGAATTATCACTGTGTGGGTAGGCACTGATTCCTGGTTATCCTTGAAGAGGATTGTCCATTCTTATGTTTCCAATGTCCCACTATGGCCGGCCGGCTACAATGACTTCTCCATTTAAATTCCTGACTTGGAATGTTCGAGGCTTGAACACGCCTAAAAAGATTAGATCAGTGATTGCCTATTTAGATCGGGTGGGTGTTCATATTGCCCTACTGCAGGAGACACATCTAACCCGGGAGTCAGCTGGTAAGATAGGCGCACGCTGGTCGTGCGTAAAGGTTGCCTCGTCCTTCTCTAGCTACTCTAGGGGCGTGCTTATCCTGGTAAAGAGAGGTGTGCCCTTCACTGTGGTTAAATCAGAGACAGATGACTGCGGGCGAGTGGCGATGGTGCATGGATGCTTGGGGGTGAAAGTGTGCTGATAGTTAATGTCTATGGTCCGAATGTAGATGACCCCTCATTTTATTCTGATGTGTGGCGGAGAATATCGAAGTTCCCTCCAGCCGCCATAGTGTGGGGGGGAGATTTTAATTTGTGCTTGGATGCAGCCATGGATAGGGTAAGTAGTGGTATGTTGCGGCCTAAACTTGCGACAGACATGTTGCTAGGTCTGATGGATACTGGTCAACTAAATGATATCTGGCGCTCCCGGAATCCAGATGCCCGGGAGAGCACTTTCGCTTCGGCGGCCCATGGTTCCTGGTCCCGCATTGATTTTTGGCTAGTCTCGGCGCAGGTCTGTAATTGGACCACGGCAGTGTCGCATGAGGCACGTACTCTGTCGGACCATTCCCCTGTACTTCTGGAGCTGCAGCTCCCGACCTACCAGAGACCGCCCTTTGCGTGGAGGCTTCAACCTTCACAGCTCAAGGACCCGGTTTTCCACCAGACCGTGGCTGAGGCAGTCAGGAATTATTTTCGGGAAAATGAAGGATCTGTAGACAGCGCGGGCACGCTCTGGGAAGCGTTTAAGGTTACCATAAGGGGAACCTGTATTGGGGCCCAGTCTGGTATCCTGCGAGATATTCGCCGTAGAATACGGAAGTTGACATCTGACATATCCCAGCGGGAGCGAGAATTCGAGTCTGACCCATCCTCAGCTAAACTTGCGGCCATGAGGGAGCTTATCTTGGAACACAATGATGCGGTGGATCAGGAGCTATCACATTGCTCCAGACGTCGGATAGCGCGCTACTACGGGGAGGGGGGCAGACCGGGCCGCTCGCTCGCACAAAAGATTTCGGAACCGCGCCGTCAAGATGACATTGCGGAGCTGTTAGATGAAAATGGGGTCGCCCGTCATTCAACTGTGGACCTCTGCGATACGGTTTTGCGATTCTATACAAGTCTCTATGCCACCAGAGAGTCTCCATCGGCGGTGGAGATAGATGCCTATCTCGACGAAATAGCGTTAGGATGGTTATCTCCAGCACATCGAGAACACCTCGTACAACCATTCGGAGTGGAAGATGTCAGGGAGGCTATCACGTCTTTACCAACCTGTAAAGCTGCAGGACCTGACGGGCTACCTGGCGAATTTTACAAAACCTATGCAGCGGACTTGGCCCCTCGGCTCCTAGCTGTGTATGCAGAGGCTTATGACAGTGGGACACTGCCGCACTCCCTCCGGGAGGCCCTCCTTGTCACCCTATTGAAACCAGATAAGCCCCCAAATCAATGCGGCTCCTACCGACCTTTGTCCATCATCAATATCGACGCAAAGATTCTCGCCAAAATGATCGCCACCAGGCTGCAACCGTTAGTTCCTCTACTGGTGTTGCCTGATCAGTCCGGCTTCGTCACGGAGCGCTCTACGACACACAACTTGCGTACGCTCTTCGCCACGCTACACTACTTTGAACCTGATTTCCAGGCGGTGGCCGTGTTACTCGACGCGGCTAAGGCCTTTGACTCTTTGCAGTGGCCCTTTATGTTTGCCGTGCTGGGCCGCATGGGCTTCCCACCTTTCTTTCTGCAGTGGCTTAGGGTGCTTTACAGCGGACCGGTGGCTCGCGTTCGGGTTAATGGATGGGTGTCCTCATTGTTTTGCATTGAACGGGGTACAAGGCAGGGATGCCCTCTGTCTCCTATGCTTTTCTCTTTGGCGCTGGAGCCCCTCGCCTGCATGCTGCGTCAGAAACACGCTGCGGCGGCTCTGAGGTTCAGGCTGCGACCCTTAATTGTCTCACTTTACGCAGATGACATGCTGCTGTATGTCCGCGAACCTGCTACGTACCTATCTGCGCTGCTGCGAGAGTACGTAAAATTTGAAAGATTCTCGGGCCTGGGGATTAACTGGTCCAAATCCGTAGTGTTTCCATTAACTGCGCGAACAACTGAGGTCGAGGTGGACTTCCGTTTGGCCTGGACATCTGACCCGGTCAAATATCTTGGAGTTTGGGTGCACAGGGAACCGGCTGTCGTTGTCTCCGAGAACTATGGTCGCACGATTTCACGTATATCTGAACAAGCCGTGCGGTGGGCACACTTACCTCTATCATTAGCGGATAGAATTGCCGTTGTGAAGATGGTCTTTTTGCCCAAGCTGTTGTATTTTTTCGTTAACATCCCTATCAAATTGAATATGGCACTGTTCCGCACGTTGCAGTCTGCGCTCTTAACGTTTGTATGGGGTGGTAAGAAACCCCGATGCTGATGGGATTTGCTGGTGCTACCATTTGACCGCGGTGGTTTCGAGGCCCCAGACTTTCGTCTTTACTATCTATGTGCGCAGGCGCAATTTGCACATTACTGGCATTTCCCCCAGCGCTTTCAGCCTCATGTGGCGATTGAGTCGGATGCTGTTTTTCCTCTTCCAGTACAGGCAGTTGCGCTTACGGGGGGAACAGGAGGCCCACGAAATGAGATCAACCCCACGCAGTGCACGGCGTGGGCGTGGCGAATGCTTGCACTACGGGCTCAACTTTCTTATCTATACGCTCCATCCGTACCATTAGTCTCACATCCAGATATCTCTGCGGCACGAGAGGCGACTGCCAGGAAGGAACTCACAGCTGCGGGCATCACCACACTGGGCGACTTATATGTGGGCGGTCAATTTAAAGACTTACAGGCGGCGCAGGGTGGCGTAAATCGACCTTTTATGTTTAATTTTACCTATGTTCGGGTCCGGCAAGCTATCCGTGCGGCATACCCGAATTATCCAACCGAACCTACCACTCTGCGGGCGCTGCAGGTGATGCTCTCAGGTGCGTCCCGAAGGGGTCTCATTACTAGGCTGTATAACGCCTCGCTGCGGGAGCGGTAGCAAGAAGACTCCCCCTCGTGTGTACTGTGGGGAACAATGTTGGGCACCCCTATTACACCGGAGACTTGGAGGGAGTGTTGTCAGCTCACGGGACGTCTCACAGCTAATTGTAACCTCAGAATTATTCATTTTAAATTCCTACATCAGGTATATTACTCTCCCCTACAACTGCATAAATATGGTCTGAGAGAGGCTGCTAACTGTGTGAGATGTGGAGCCCCGGATGCAGATTTTCTCCATGTGGCTTGGGTGTGTCCTGGTGTGCTTGCGTTCTGGACTGCGGTGACGACCATGCTTACGGCGGTTGTGTCAGAACTTGTGTGCTGTACCCCTGAGATGTGCTTGCTAAGCCACGTCAAACCTCTCAAGCCGTGTAACAGGCGCCTAGTGGCACTCTCGACCCTTTTCGCAAAAAGGGCAGTAGCGCAATGCTGGGGAGCCAAGGTAGTACCCACTGTTAACAAATGGCTTAAGGACTTACTGTACTGTAGGGATCAGCTTCGGATATATGGAGAAGAACTACCTGAGTCTTCCCGCCCCAAGGACTTTTGGGCTCCCCTTACAATATATTTGATGTCCCACCCTGACCTGGCATGAATGATGGATGCCCCTAGGAGAAGGGCCCGTTGGCTGGCATGGCAAATGCTGTCTCCCTATGGGACATTACTAAAGGTGTGTTCAAGTTTGCTGGCCATAGATGTGGACTGTGTAGGAGAGTTTTTATCGGTGTCACCACCCACCATGTATACGTTGATTTTTTGCAATAGGCGAAGTGTTTTGGAATTCTGATAAGGATCTGCCTGGGAGGGAGGGAGAGGGGGGGTATGGGAGGGAGTTATTGCGAAATTATCTTTCTGATTTCATTGACTTGAATATTTGCTTGTGTATTCCGATTTGTAATTATGCACTAAAATCAATAAAAAAAAAAATAAAAAAAATGTTGTCCACGGAAGCGCTTTCTAGCTGAGCAGAAAGTACCAAGCCAGCTATTTTTTTGCCTTGGACTGCGGGGAAGGGGGTATCTGGGAGCTGCAAATCGCTCAGTACGACCGGTGAGGAGTGACCTACTAATTCTCCTTCTATCTGTACAGGCGCCTCTATCGTTACTCCAGGGGATCCAGCTGACTGCATGGAAGCGGCTCCCCCCCCCACTCGCAGCACCAAAGCTACTGGTGATCAACGGCTGAGAATAGTCAATTTCTTTATTTAAGCGAGCGGGGGCTTTTTTTGTAGTAGCGGTGTTTGCTATGTCGTTTTCCCCGGGGCTATTATCAGCGCACTCCCTCTTTTCTCCTTTCTCTCCCCCACTGTTGCTGTTCATCGCCAGGGTATCCAGTTTTTTCTGCCGTGTCGCTGCCAAAGTTGCACTGACCTGCGAGGATACCATGGCATTTTTGCCTTTTGCTACGCGTACCCCTTTGCCAGTCATTCTTACTTGTCTCTCCTGGGTACTGATGTGAAACTGTACAGCGGATGCACCGGCTCTCAAAGAATCTCCATAGCGGCCACAGCGCGGTTGTTGAAGCTGACAGTTTCTCCTCTGGAGAGGGAGCGCGCCCCAGCACCTAGCCGTGCTCCTGCGATTCCGCCGTTCCGCTTGAGACTCACGCAGGCCAGAGTGAATCCGGGAGGTCAGAGCCCAGCGGACGTCCTCGAGGCAGGGGAGATGCGTGCATTCGACCCACAGCAAATAGGTAAGAGAGATGAGAAAACGTTTTTTCTGTTTTTCCTGCTGCATTCCCTGGTCGGGTTTTTGTTTAGAGATTATAGAAATTCAGCCTTGTCACGAAGGTTTCTTCAGAAGCAAGTTTTAGACAGATTTTCGGGGGATGCTCAGCGGAGCATCACAGCGGTGATGTTAGCCGGACGCCATCTTGCCTCCCCCAATTTTCCATAATTTCATGATGAAGATCTTCTAGATAAAACACAACATTCACAATTACATTAGCATAGCAGTTGATACCTGAACTATTTTCTAACTGGTATCCTACAATATCATCAACAGTGTATATTTTCATTTTCTTTGCAGCTTCATCATTCTCTCGAATTGTTTTCTTTTTTTGAACCTCACTAGAATGTTTGTCATATTTTCATTTTGGACACACTACACGTTATTCATATACAGGATATTAACCTAAGTTAGGAGCATACAGTCTTCTTAACCGATTACACTCTCTTACCCAATTTGCATCAGCACTAACCTTTTTCTAATCAAATACAAACCAGATAATGTTCTTACTCAAGACAATGTAACGTATGCCATGCCCTCTTTAAACACTGTACTTCCAATATTTACCAAAGCACTGTCTACACTTAAACCTTGAGATTTATGAATGGTTACAGCATATGCTAAAGAAAGAGGAAACTGTTTCCTACGAACATAGAACACTTTTACAAGCAAAAAACGAACAGCACAATGTCCAATCTGTTTTACCTCTTCAATCTGATCAAATTTAATCTTCAAAAATTCAATTCCATCTCTGTTCTGAAAATTTACATAATCAACAACTTTTCCCATTGCTCCATTTACTAAACCATCTTCTACATTCAAATTACGCCGTAAAATTACCCGACACATACATATAAAGTCTTTTCTAAACCTGCAGTCTTAGACACCGACTTTTCCAAAGAATCTAATTTTGACTGTAATTTCTCTGAGAGAAGAATAGTAACTGCTTTGTGTTCCATTTTATCAATAGCTTCCATTTTCACTATTGGTTGTTTTTCCAATTACAAAAGTTCTTGATTGAACATAGAACACTCTTGCATTGTAGGCATTAGGCAAACTATAGATTTCTTTTCGGCAATTTTTTTGTACATTATTTCAGATGCAATGTTTTCATTTGCAAACAAGTTTGTTAAAAGCCGACTTTGTAAAGCTTCTTTACCATCTTTAGTCAAAACACCAACTCTAATATCTTGAAGAATGTTTCCATAATGTTCATCACTTGCTTGTCGCATATTCTTAATAAGTTCTTTATATTCAAAATGAGACCAAATGTTGATACTTCCCAAAGATTTCCTAGTGTCTTCATGGACAAGTGTTTTAAAAACAGGTTGCCCTTTTACAGGAGTAAGTTGTAGTAGGTCGCCGAATACAATTACATGTTTTACTCCAAAAAGAACATCATAATCTGTTTTTAAAATCTGTTGCATTCTTAAATGTACAAAGGCAAGCATTAGGTTTGACACCATGCTCACCTCATCAATAATTAGAAGTTTCATTTTCTTGAGTACTCTTGAAACTTCATAACAAGCTTCTCCAGATAGCTTGTGATATTCCAACTTATTTTCATGTTCAACTGGTAGCATGAGTAATCGATGTAATGTAATCCCTTTAATGTTATGTGCTGCTAACCCAGTTGGAGCGGTTACAACACAAGATAAATGTGATTCAGTGGTTTTGTGTAGATAACTGGTCTAAACTTTAATTAAGAAACTTTTTTCTGTTCCAGCTTGCCCACTGATATACATTCGAATAGGTTTAAATGATGTGCATTGGCATTCTTTTTTTCATGCAGTAAACCATGCTGTATCTGTTGTGTCACTTGCTCATATATTTCTTTTTGTTCAATATTTAGTTCTTCTTCCAAGTTTCCCAACTCAATAATATCTGTAGGAGAGTAGGATCTGCTTCACATGGGTACCCCCACTTTTTGCTGATGCTTCACTGTTTTTCGACTTTAGTCTGGCTGAGGCCCTGCTTATCAGAACCCCAGCCTAGCTGCTTCCTCTCTAAAATGGTTTCCATATACCTTAGGTACATCTTTGATTGGAATCTGGAGTGCCATTATAAGTCCCTAGTATATGGTACACTATGTACCCAGGGCATAGGTACCCCAGAGGCCTGCCAGGGGCTGAAGCATGTATTATGCCACCCCTGGAAGGCCAGCCAAACTGACACCACAGGTCTGCTACTGCAACCTGGGTAAGGTGGTGCATGCACCCCTTACTGTGGTATAGGCTACCTATATCACTACCATTGCACACACATATAAACCTATAAGTCACTCATATGGCAGGCCTTACCAATCCTGAAGGCAGAGTGCTTGGTTTTTATGTGAGAGGGTGCCCCTGCATGAGCAGAGCCCCTCTGCAGCGTTTGGAGTCCCTCCTCTGATGCTGTTTGTGGTACAGCCTGACCATATACTCTTAAGTGCATTATATCCTCGCGGTGCAATGCTAACTTTGGACTGGCTGCACCAAAACATGTTGTGTTTGGTGTCAAACATCTTGGAATACTACCCCCCCGCCAGTCCTGGCGGCGGGGGTAGCATTCCACCCTTCTAGAGGGAGAGACATGTACACACCGGGCTATCCGGTAACTTCTTTCCAGAGCCCTGGCATCACAAAATGGATGCCGCTGCCACAGACACGGTTCTGGCCTCCTGCTGCTGACTGAAACTCCGGCAGGGGAGGCCTGGACAATAGGTTTCCTGTCGAAGGGAGGTGTAACCACCTCCCCAGACAGGATAGTGTGTACTGGGGCTGGGCGGGAGCACTCTCTGGTGCTTTGAAGTCCTGCACTGGGGGCACATTTGGTGTCCCTGTGCATATGCCAGTTCAAACCGGTTGCAGGGGCTACCTGCCCCTGCTCTGGTGCGAAACTGGACAAAGGGAATGGGTGTAACCACCCCTCTTCCCTGACCCTCCCATAGGTGGGTCCCCAGAGTATGTCCAACCCCCTAACTTCGTATAAGTATGGGACCACAGTCCTTAGGACTTTAGATTACCCTGGACGAAACTCTGAAACCGAATCCTGGACATTCGATGCTCTACTTCAAGATTAGAGGACTGAAGAATCTCCCTTGGGGTCAAGGAGTGACTCCCCTGCTTGGCAGGCACCAAAGAAGCAATTGTCCAGTCTGCATCGCTGAAGCTCCCGCCGGACGCCGAAGTCTTTGCATCACCAGAGGTAGATTTCCAGATTTCCCCGAGGCTGCCCTGAGTCCCCAGTGAAGCTGAGGCCCGTTGCTGTCGTGGGTAACGTGGAACCGTGACCCCTGGACACCAAGAACTTTTGCAAGTGCATCCTCTTCCTGGTCTCCCACGAAGTTGTGCTTTGGGCTCTGAATAGCCCTTTCCTCCAGCACCGACTGCACCGAAGATCACTGGCCTTCACTCCATGAGTGTCCTGTGAGCCAGCTCCAAGTGTGTCCACTCGAGGCTCCTTCGCGGTCGCTAGTCCTTTGGCTAGTGGGCCCTCCCTGAGGCAACTCTTCTTCTGCTTGGGCTTTTCTGGTTGCTCCAGACGTGCCCTGACTTATCCTTGCTGGGTGAGTCCCCCAGACCTTGCTGGTCTGCATCACCGTCCTTTCTTGATTTCCACAAGACTTGCCGTTGCCAAGGCTTGTTGGGTCCAATCTGGTCGCCGATACCTCAGCAAGCAACAGACGTTATTGGACAGCTCGAATCCAGCTCCTGGTTGTCATCGACACCTCCTGAACCGCGTGGCTGAAGAGTCAAGACAACCGTCAACCTACCTGAAGCACCCGACATCGGTGGGCATCTGCTCATCGCCTTCCTGGTCACTGGCTATTGACCCAGACTCTGTCCCCTCTGCTTTCAGGTTCTTCAGATCTTCGATCCACCCTTGGATCCACCCGAACACTTTCGACTTGGTCGCCATCAGCACTTTGCAGCAGATCGCCATTGAAAACGACGACGAAACCCGACCCCGAAAGACACCTATGCACCTGGCTTCCCTGGGTGAGGTAACTCGAGTACTCCGGTGCTCCCGTGGGTACTGACTCTAGAACAGCCTAGTTCTAAAGGGGTTTGCTCCAAGTCCTCCTCTAAATGTCCTTTTTCTTTAAAACTCCAACCGCGACATTCCCCATAGAAGTCAACGGCGGCTCGCGGCTGTGTTCTCACACTGCACGCGTCCCCCTTGGGTCCCCTGTGTCACTACCTTGGGTGGTTCCTTGAGGGCCAAGCACTTCTACAGGCTCTAGGCCTTGTGTATACCACTTTATTGGTATATGGTTTGGTACGCCCCTAGGGCTCAAACGTGTATTTGTGCTATTGCTGTTGATATTCGACTTGTAACTTATGTACTTCGAACTCTAGCCTCATAAAGAGACTAGAGGGGTGTGTTTAAGACTAAATACATATATTTTAAATATATACCTGGTGTGGTCCTCTTTCATTTGGTCACTCGAGATTATAGACTGGTAAAACAAGCTGCTTTACATTCCTTCAAGACTTAGCCTGAAGGCTGCTCTCCATAGCTACCACTAGGATAGCTTTCAATAAAGGTTGTCTTTAACCTCTCTCCAATAAGGGGTTGTTTGGACTGGTACAAGGTGCCCACTATAATTAGTGGACAGCATATACCAGGCCAACTTCTCACAATATCCTGTTGTGCTTGTTGCATTGCCGTTTCTATTTCACTCATGGCTATTGCTGCTTCATTTTCAAGAATTGGTTGTCCTAGTGGATCTTGACTTAGTGGAGCAGAACTTTGACTATCTTGAGAACAATCTCTAGCTATTTCAGCTGCAATAGTAGTTTCTTGTTCAATCTCTTCATTCAACATTTGTAGATAATTTGGAAAAACTGTACATTCAATGCTATCTTTACATGCATTAAAAGAATCTTCATAGCAGTCAAAATCTCCAAGTAATTCCATTTCAGTACGCCAAGGCTTGAAGAGTTGCAGAAGTGCTAAATAGAAAAATTCCCTTTTATCTGGAGTATCACAACTGAGTTTCCTGTGATTAATAAAATTTCCTTTGGCATGTGTTACCAAACATCCATCACATCCAACTACTGCATATTTTTCTTTATTTATATTTTCTGTAACATTTCGCTTAAAACTATAATGTTGCAGTACTTCATAGAGACATATGTTTTCCAGATGTGGACTCCTTTTTGGATAGAACGTATCCAACATATTTGTTTTAACAATATCTGTACTTTCCGGCTCATTCAAAGCTAAGTATTTAATTTCTTGTTGAGATTTCAAAACTCGATTTCGTGTTGCAGCAAGACCTATACTTACCCAAATGATTCCTCTTGACTTTGAATATAAACTTGCAGATGTCAACCAATCCGAACATTCGTAGGATCCAATCTCTCGATGGGAAAGCATCTTCAAACTAAAGCTGTACAATTTATTTTCAACTCCATCTTTTCAGATTTGATTATATATGATGTAACATAAGGAGCAACAGCAATCGAATTATCTGCAACATACTGGATATCCATGTTTGCATTCCACATTGTCAAAATCACTGGATTGTAGTAATTAATATACTTTGAATCTTCACTTCTTTTTATGTTGTAAGTACTCTTCGGAGATTTTTGAGTTATAGTATGTCTTACTGCTGACATAAAACTGTTGACTCTTTCTTTTGAAATTACTGGACGTGGGAATCCAAAACGATATTTTGTATAAGATTTTCCCTTTGATGTGTATTTCCGTCGACAATATTTTCCACATCGATGAAACCATAAAACTTGTTGTCTTAAGCTGTTTTCTCCTTTTTTTGGAATGGCACAGGTAATATAGTCTTCAATGAAAGACAAAACAGTTTCATCAGAATCGTTTCCAAATTTAGGTGCATTCTTGATCGATAATAACGTGTATATGAGGAGCACCTCTGACTTGGTACTCCTTTCTCCAAAAGAAATCAATAACTTCTCCAAGAGGTGGATTATTTTTATTGCAGATAAAAGACATCATAGCTTGAAACCTATGATTAAAATATCTGCACACATTTACAGGATCCAACGAACACAGCTGTCTTCAAATCAATGTTTTTTACATTTGAATTTGCTTCTCGTAGAAATTCAAGTAAATCGTCCCATGCATATTCAGCACAGCTAAGCGTAACAAACCATGTAGGGGTTCCTAAGTATCTTAACATACATTTAAGTTCTCCGTGACGATGATACCAATACTCATTAGTACCACGTTGACACGCCATCAAATTAATTAACTGAGATTCTAAATAATCGTCTCTTTGTTGAACTTTGTCCAAAAATTCCTTTGCAGAAACATGTGTAAGATGAACTCCTGATTTAATATGTGGTTCACTGCATATGAAAGTCCAGACAAGTCACTTTCAAACAGAAGATGAAATAAATATGGAACACACTGTCGAAATCTTGAATCTTCTGAGTACAATCTTGTTGTACGATATTCTAAAGCTGGAATCTGTACTGGTCGTTCATCATATCGTCCACCTTTTCCAGTGGGGAAGAGCTGTGGAAAACAACGAGCTTCTAAACTTTTTTCCCAAACACTCATGGGAGTTCCCTTCGCTTTCTTCATTTGGAATAATTCAATAGTGTTTCTAATCACTTCTTTTAAATGTAGAGGATGTATACTGTAATGTTCGTAAATTTCTTCACTCCTGGAATTGTCCACTTTTTTGATTTGGCCAGTTGAAATTTCTCTATCATCTTCCAAAGATATTTCTTGTTCTTCCACATATACATTTTTATAGTAAATATTGTTTTGTATAAGATATAATGTAGCCTTTTGAAGTTTGGTGACATCTACTAACTCTTGCCATATTTTCCGACTCTTTGCTGGTACACCATTAACTAGAATAACTACAGGTTCACTTTTCTCTCTCTCTACACCAACAGTTTCAATATTTTTCTTAAAATCTAAAGGTAAATACACAACTCTTCCTTTTAAACCTCTTTGTAAATATGTTGGAGGCAGCTTACCTGTTTTAGGCTCCATACGAACTATAGCCTTAAACGGGTGCACAGATTGAATAAGAATGGACTCATACGTATTTAAATCTACGAGTTCCGGAGGAATAGCTACCAACTCTAGGTTATTATATACAGCTCTAGCTGGCATTTTGTTCTCTTCTAATTTGTTGTAACAATATTTACAAATACGTTGATCACTACCCAACTCAAAACGACCTTCCACCAACAAATAAGCACCAAATTGCTCCCACTTATCATTGTCTTCCTTTTCACTTTTTAAATATACATCAACATTCCTAGTTTGAGTTCTATAGTGAGTACGTCGACAACAAATACAAACATAGTTTTGTTTTTCACAAGAAACTACCTTAAAGTTTGTAATTTCTTCTGCAAACTTCTCAGTAGTACTATCTTCCACCTCTTCTTCAACACCTACACTTATGAAACTCTCACTTTCTATACACTCCTCTTGAGGACCAAAGAAACAAAACTGTATATCATCAGAAACTTTTTTTACATCCAATACTGAACCATGCAAAAGAGCTGTGTTTATTTCACTTAAAGATAATGCAGGACTTTTTACATAGTACAATCTTCTTACTAACTTCCGCATTTCTGAATGATGTACTGCTAACATTCTTAAATGATGAAAAGTACTTTGACACACTTTTCTAGTAAGACAAGCCAGAGAATGACCCTGCAACTTAGTATATTTTCTCACTTTACAAGGATCTAGTCCTTGCAATATCTTAATCTTCTGTTTAACACTTTTATTACCATAATCTCGTAACAAATTTCGTAAAATATCAATAGATTCCTGTTGTATACTACAAATACTACTACAATCCCACTTATACACTGGAGCTTGTGTACGTCTCCCTTGAACTTCTTCAGCTATTACTTCTTACACATTTCTAGGAACTATCTTTTCTTTTTCAATTGGACAACCGTTTTTAACCACATAAAAACGACCACTGGTATCAACTGCGTGAACTAATGTACTTTGTTGAAAATAACTCTCTTCATTAAAAAAAGTTCAGTACTATAAGTGTGCTTCCATTCACCCGAAAAAAGTTTGCAAAAGTTAGTTATATTCACCAGTCTTTTTCTTTTACTTTTCTCCTTCATAAAGTGCATTGTTTTTTTCAATGTTTTCATTCTCTTCAATAGTAATATAAACAATCTTCTTTTCAATTCAAAAGCCTTTTCGACTACACTTTCAATCTGTTGTTTTTTCTTGTAAAATGCTGATCTTTTTTTATATTTTTTGCAATCTTTCAATAAATTTTGTAGTACTCTACTTTTATACATTCTCTTTCTAATGTCTTTATATTCTTTCATCCTTCTTTCAACGTAGATTGTTTTCCCAAAACCTGATTTTCCATTAATATGTCCTTTTTTCGTTTCCTTCTGAATGGTTGTACTACTTTTCTTTTTCTTTTCCCCATTTTGAAACATCGTTACAATCTTTAAAAGTCTTTTAACGAATTCTTTAGTTCTCTTACCAGAAGTCTTTTTCTTCAATGTCACATGTTGTACTTCGTCTGATTTCTCCTTTTCTCGTTCCTTTAAATAGTACTGTTTTTTTTTCTTTTCTTTTGATCTTTTCCTGCCATACTCAATATTTATTACTAATAATGGTGAATATCTGAAAACAAAGAAATGTTTAAATACTATCGTTAAATAATTTAATATTATTAATATAATTATATACAAATATTCTCATGTATAAATAAAAAAATATTTTTAATTGCATTTCAAAGATATGTCAGACACTGCACAATTCCAACAATTAGAAGACATCACAACCTATAGAACAGAATCACAGAGCAGTACAACTAAAGGATTTCTCTTCTGCTACCCAAATCAAATTTAAAGTGCACTCTGTAGTGCCTGGGTGATTGCATGAGAAAAAAGGTACTGCATGGGTGATTGAAGGAGTACTAGGGTAGTGCCTGGGTAATTGCAAAAGTGCATAGGTAGTACCTGAGTGATTTTATGAGTGCATGGGTACTGCCTAAGTGATTGGAGAAGTCCATAGATCCTGACAGGGTGATTGGAGTACTGCAAGGGTAGTGCCTGGGTGATTGAACCATTGTATAGCTAATGCATTGGTGATTCCATAAGTACAGAGGTAATGCCTGGGTGAGTAGAGCGCTACATATATACTAAAGCATTAGTGATTGCATGAGTGCAGAGGTAATGTCTGGGGAATTACAAAGGTACATAGGGAGTGCCTGGGTGATTTTATAACTGCATGGGTACTGCCTGGGTGATTGGAGTAGTACTGTGGTAGTGTCTGAGTGATTGGAGGATTGTAAAGGTAGTGCCTGGGTGATTTTATAACTGCATGAGCACTGGCTCAGTGGTTACATAATTACAAGGATAGTGCCAGCGTGCTTGGAAGAGTGCAAAGGTAGTGCCTGGATGATTATATAAGTGCATGGGTAGTGGCTGGGTGATCGAAGGACTGCAGGGGTAGTTTGTGGGTGATTGCATGAGAATAAAGGTACTGCCTGGGTGATTGAAGGACTACTAGAGTACTGCCTGGGTGATTGCATAAGTGCATAGGTAGTGCCTGAGTGATTTTATAAGTGCAAGGGTACTGGGTAAGTGATTGGAGGAGTGCATACATCCTGACAGGGTGATTAGAGGAGTGCACGGGTAGTACCTGGGTGATTAAACTAGTGTATAGCTAATGCATTTGTGATTGCATGAGTGCAGAGGTAATGTCTGGGTGATTAGAGGATTACATAGGTAATATCTGAGTGATTGCATGAGTTGAGGGGTAATATCTGGGGGATTACAGGAGTACATAGTAACTGCCTGGTTGATTTTATAAGTGCATGGGAACTGCCTAAGTGATTGGAGGAGTGCATAGATCCTGACAGGGTGATTGAAGGAGTGCAAGGATAGTGCCTGAGTGATTGAATCAGTGTATAGCTAAAGCATTAGTGATTGCATGAGTGCATAGGTAATGTCTGGGGAATTACAGAAGTACATAGGGAGTGCCTGAGTGATTTTATAACTGCATGGGTACTGCCTGGGTGATTGGAGTAGTACTGTAGTAGTGTCTGAGTGACTGAAGAATTGTAAAGGTAGTGCCTGGGTGATTTTACAACTGCATGGGCAATAGCTGAGTGGTTATATAATTACAGAGATAGTGCTAGCGTGATTGGAAGAGTGCAAAGGTAGTGCCTGGATGATTATATAAGTGCATAGGTAGTGGCTGGGTGATCGAAGGACTGCAGGGGTACTGGCTGGGTGATTGAAGGAGGGCAGGGGTAGGTGCCTACGTGATTGCATGAGAACAAAGGTATTGCCTGGGTGATTGGAGGAGTACTAGGATAGTGCCTGTGTGATTGTATAAGTGCATAGGTAGTGCCTGAGTGATTTTATAAGTGCATGGGTACTGGGTAAGTGATTGGAGGAGTGCATACATCCTGACAGGGTGATTAGAGGAGTGCAAGGGTAGTGCCTGGGTGATTCAACTAGTGTATAGCTAATGCATTGGTGATTGCATGAGTGCAGAGGTAATTTCTGGGTGATTAGAGGATTACACAGGTAATATCTGAGTTTTTGCATGAGTTGAGGGGTAATATCTGGGGGATTACAGGAGTACATAGTAACTGCCTGGTTGATTTTATAAGTGCATGGGAACTGCCTAAGTGATTGGAGGAGTGCATAGATCCTGACAGGGTGATTGAAGGAGTGCAAGGATAGTGCCTGAGTGATTGAATCAGTGTATAGCTAAAGCATTAGTGATTGCATGAGTGCATAGGTAATGTCTGGGTAATTACAGAAGTACATAGGGAGTGCCTGGGTGATTTTATAACTGCATGGGTACTGCCTGGGTGATTGGAGTAGTACTGTAGTAGTGTCTGAGTTATTGAAGGATTGTAAAGGTAGTGCCTGGATGATTTTACAACTGCATGGGCACTAGCTGAGTGGTTATATAATTACAGAGATAGTGCTAGCGTGATTGGAAGAGTGCAAAGGTAGTGCCTGGATGATTATATAAGTGCATAGGTAGTGGCTGGGTGATCAAAGGACTGCAGGGGTACTGGCTGGGTGATTGAAGGAGTGCAGGGGTAGGTGCCTACGTGATTGCATGAGAACAAAGTTCTGCCTGGGTGATTGGAGGAGTACTAGGATAATGCCTGGGTGATTGCATAAGTGCATAGGTAGTGCCTGAGTGATTTTATAAGTGCATGGGTACTGGGTAAGTGATTGGAGGAGTGCATACATCCTGACAGGGTGATTAGAGGAGTGCAAGGGTAGTGCCTGGGGGATTCAACTAGTGTATAGCTAATGCATTGGTGATTGCATGAGTGCAGAGGTAATGCCTTTGTGATTAGAGGACTACACAGGTTATATCTGAGTGATTGCATGAGTTGAGGGGTAATATCTGGGGGATTACAGGAGTACATAGGAACTGCCTGGGTGATTTTATAAGTGCATGGGTACTGGGTAAGTGATTGGAGGAGTGCATACACCCTGACAGAGTGATTGAAGGAGTGCAAGGATAGTGCCTGGGTGAATACATCAGTGTATAGCTAAAGCATTAGTGATTGCATTGTAGTGTAGTTCCTATTTCCCTAATAGGCTCTGCGCATTGGAATAATATAACCTATAGGCTTGACATAGGACTAAGGTCGGTATGTCCCTATCGAGTATATTAAACTTAATTACTTGTGCCAGCTAGCTCAGAGGCCACTAGAAACTCCTTGAGAACAAGAAGGGAGTAGTTTCTGGCAACCGAAAAACATGACAACTTTATTTCGCTTTAGAATCGGAACACGTCTCAGAATTGTGGAAACAATAGATAACCGTTTCACTCAGTCAATCGTGCATGCTTAGTTTCTACAGAGTTACACAGAAAGGAAAGACGGGCGTTTCAATAAAAGGGGTTTTATTGAACAGTCTTGTTTCTCGTGTAAGAGATATGTGCTGTTATGATCACAAGACAGTATGCAAGATAAATAATGTACAGCGTAAGCAGTAGAAATAAATAATACTGCGCTAGCATTATCTTTTAGCATATATTCACGTACATAAATAACATGAGCTAAAAATGCGAGTACTCATATGA
This sequence comes from Calotriton arnoldi, assembly GCA_963921515.1. Lineage (NCBI taxonomy): Eukaryota > Metazoa > Chordata > Amphibia > Caudata > Salamandridae > Calotriton > Calotriton arnoldi. The sequence goes on along the minus strand of CAWUFW010002601.1, from coordinate 1,736,209 downwards.
TGCGTCTCTAAGCTAGTTCTACCCCAATGTACCTAACCTGGTCCTGGTGTAGGGAAAGGTAGAAGTAGGTGGAGTAGTCTCTAGTCTGGTATACTAAGAGTATGTTAAGTCTAGTATGCCAAGTATGGTATGCCAAGAGTCCCTCTAGGTTCTAGTCAGCTCCATACCTTGAGAATGAGAGAGGTGGGAATCTCTTGCCGGATCTGGAACTCTAACACCCCGCGAAGGGAGTCAGAACACTGGAAGGTGGATTCGTCTGCGTGCAGGAATGACAGCATCTTTTCAGTGCGTCAGGCCGGGATACGGGCTCCTCTGAAGTCGAGGTCTCCTCTAACTTGCTTGGGCAAGGGAAGGTATATTTATACCTGATAGGTGCCTCGGAATGTTAGCATTGACGTGAAGTCGGACAGAGGAAGACGTCAGGAATGAACCCTTAAGGTATAATGGTTCATACATAATAGATGAGTTCTTGGAGAAATCAATAGTCCAGTGCTAGGGGAACTCCCGAAGATTAAGGGTCTGGTTTCTAAGAACTCGTTGTGACGTTAGGGTGGACGGATGTCGGTGACCATGCCTGTATTTGGAGTGCACGGTTAATGCCTAAATAAGGACTGGGATTCTATGCCTATATAAGGGCAATGCGGTTTGTGCATATATAAGGACATGATTCAGGAAAACCTATATACGGACACCTAAGGCGGAATACAACACCCACTCCACTTTCGAATGAACGATAACACTAAATGCTAAACATTTAAATGCTAAACATAAAATTGAGTACCACATATTGCTAAAAACATTTCTAAAAGCATTTTAAAAAGAAGCTCAAAACTGTTGAAATGTAATAGATACTGTACATTTAAAGCATCATTTTCATTCTAAGCATATAATGGAAGTAAAATGCAACGTGAATGAAACAGAAATATATATAAATGACGAAATGGTCGATAAGTTCTTAATATCAAAGCCATTGCATATCATGGATTTAAATGAAATGTTAGATAAGTAAGGTGACAATGTATCCCTGTAAGTATTCAAAGAAGTCCGTTTTATAAGACTAGTTCTACTGTAAGCAGATTGTGCATTTGCCATGTCATTTCAAAAGTGTTAAAAAGAAAAAAGTTCAATTCTGTGAAAAGTTCCAAGTTTGAAAAATATGAAGGCCACATTTCATTGTTGCCCTAGTACACTGTGAGCCGAATCAAAGTCAGTGTATGGGTCTGGTGTAAACATTAGATCATCTATTTCCGTAGCCAAAATATCGTCCACCAAAGTTGGTGACATTTGGAACACCTCGTTCAGAAGGTTAATTGCACAGAGATGAGAAACATCGCCTTCAGCAGAAGATGCAATGTTCGCGTCCGTTGTTACCTGTGTGCCTGTAGATCCATCTCGTACCTCAGCAGCAGCAGGAAGCGTCTGTGAGATCTCAATGAATGCCGTCATCAGGATTGGTAGCCTCTGGGGACAACACACAGCATGGGCTGTTATCGGGTCAAGCAGAGTATCGATATCCGTTGGCATGACTGATGGGAGTGTTAGACAGGTGTCTAGCACGCATTCTTCACCGCAAAACAGGCAGCGTAGAACAGGTAAGATGCAATCTTGCCAGATTGGTCTGAATGACAGGAACCACGTTGTATTAAGTTCCCGTAGACGAGGCATGCCCAAAAGCTGTACTATTCGCTCACAGCATTTCCGTTCAAGGAGAGCTTTCTCCACATCGGTCGGAGTGATGTTGGCGAATAGGCTTGCCATAGCGTAGTAGGAGGAATAGAAACAGAATTCCTGCAACAAGTGCTAGAATTAACGGCACACCATCAAACACCGAATGTGCGAAGTTTGGGATGATTCCGAGGACAGCCTGGAAAGGTGCTAATAGTCCGGAACAGATGGTCTTAAATACATGTACAATTCCGCTTGTATCAGACATGTTAAAGATACGTCCTATCATTTCTACGAAATGTATAGGGCAGTTTGTATGAATTAAAGCTTGTATCTCAGCCGAAGTCTTTGCAACTTGTAGATCATAGGTTTCTTTGGCCGAGGTCAAAGGCACTGATTGTTGTGTAAGCATGGCTTTCATTCTGCTTAAAGTATCAAATCGTATAAAAGAGACATTCAACGAAGGCCATAGAGGCGACTCCCTGACTGTGTCTATTGGGGCAGACAATACTTGCATACAGCAAGTGACCCTGGAGTTGACCGTTACTAGATATGGGATGCCTGGCAACATGCCACAGCAACTCTGATCATTCAACATGAGGTAACTCCCATTAGAAAGTTGGCCAAACGTTGGATTAATCACAGCAGCTGGTGTACCCTGCTGGTGGCAGGACAAATTTGCCACAGAACCATTACAAGCCCCGTGTAAAGATATGTCCTGACAAATTAGTGAACCGCTTAGTGCACTTTCACAGTGTGTACCGCTCGGAAACACTTCACGATCCCCACTCCAACATCTATATGTGTAAGGTAAATTGCAGGATGTCTTAATGTATTCTTTACCCAACCTTTCATATTTGCCTGCTTGCATCTGTTTAAGGCAATACTGAAACTGAAAAGTAGTCACAGGTAGATTAATTTTGCCATGAATAAGCCATTCTGTAGCTGGTTTTTCTGCCACTGTGAATGGTAATTTTTCAAGTTTTTCAATGCTCAGTACTGTATACTTTGCTCCCCTTTGTGCCAGTTCAATCTGTTTATCAGTTAGATTGCATTCTGCAAACAGAGCCGTCGTGTTGATAAAACACCAAGGCACATAGCCCGCACGCAAAGATTGCAGTGTCCAGCTTAATAACATAATAGAACGCAACTGAGATTGGCCTTGCTGTAACATGGCTAAATCTTGTTCCAGTATGTCGATAGCAGAGGATACAATACTGTCCAATGAATAAATTCTGGAGGACAAAGTTGTTAACCCATTGTCGACCACAGAGAGAGTTTTCTCTAAGTTAATACGATCAAGTTCACGTATTCGTTCTGCGGCCTTCATCTGTGACACCTTCCATGCTTCATTATAAGCAGCATAGATGCTGGCATATATGAAACGTTTTTGACGCGGTTTTCTTGGTCCAAGCAAGAATTCCCTAAGGTCTGCGTCTTCTTTAAGTAAAGATAAGTGTTGTTTCACATCCTTAAGTGTAGATTTTTGCAGCCAATCGAGGCATAATTTTCCTACACTGTATGTTGTTACTACCTCCGGATGTTGTCTTTGGACGTATCGTGGGTCTGGCCTATGAATAGTAAACCCCTGTGTTTTTTTCAGGAATCTCTCTTGACAGTTGTTTGTGTCTGTGGGCCAGATCAACCATTTTCTCCAATCAGGATTTGTTCTGTTGAGTTGTAGTATTGTGTCAACTGTAACCGCTACCTGTGTATTGTTATTACTGGCAGGTGTTGGTACAGAAGGAGTTTTCATGTCTTTGATCTTGGCTAGACCAAGGCAAGACGTTTGTTGCACAGTGTCATTCAAAAACATTATTTGCTGAGGGACGATACAGGCTCTAAACAAAGCTTCTATCCCATGCACTTGCCAATCTTTAGTACCCCAGACAGATTTTGTGTCTATTGCGTCTTTCCATAAGTCGAAACCATGTCTAGACAGTTGGGCAATAAATGCTGCAGAGTAAATCTGTTTTGTATTAGTTAACATAATTTTCAGTCCTGTTTTGTTTACATTTTTATAGTAAAATGTTTCTGGATCAGATGTATTGTATCCTGAAAAATATGGAAACTTTTTAGCAAATGTTTTTGAACTACCTTTTGGTGGTGTAGGACAATGTTCCCATTGGTTAAACATAAACACATTTCTAGGTGTTGCAGATCTATGCAAAAAATGATGACCATAGTGGTTATGGCAATACAGCTGTTCATAGTCTGATGAACCCTCTAAATATTCATTATTAGAAAATGCAGCAGACTTTTCTAGGCCAAACATCATGTTATTTACAGTTTCAAAGTCCCAATCATCAGAATAGGTACTGGATGAAACAAAATCACTTAGTGAAATCTTAAATAAATGTGGAATGTTCAAATGTTCCGTAGGGCCGAATATATCGAAATCAGTTTTGTCCCACACTATACCATCTTGTATAGGAACGGCTCTGATGTTTACTGCAGACAAGTCTCTTGTTTCACGATGGGATGATTTGTGTGGTTTCAAAAGTAAGTTCACTTCTTTTCTTTCAATGTCCAAATGGATGTATCTGCCATTTATAAGCACGCTCATAGTCATAACCAAAGCTAGCCAAAGCAGGAAGAAAAATATTCCAGAAATAACCCAGAGTTCAATCCACAATGAAACCAGATAAGTCTTTCTCAAAAAATGAAAAAAGTCTTGTACTTGCTGTTTAAAAGTTTGTGATGCTGGCGACGTCTCGGGCTCACTCAGATCCTCAGAAAACGTATCAAAGTTAATGAAATAGCCAGAAGCAGTTCTGTCAATTGTTGGAATTGCATCAGGATTTGTAGAAATCGCTGGAACCAGTTGATCACTTGTTACATTGGTGTAGACAGGTGTATTTGGACAAACTGTTACTTGAGTTTCAAGAGGGATGAGTTCCATAGCATTGTTGCTCAGTCCTTCATCTGTTACTGCTGAATTCTCGATGGTTATCAGTCTTTCAGTCTGAACCTCTTGGATAGTAGCGAGAGGAGTGCGTCTGCTACTAGGTCGGAGTCCACGAGGCCTACTATTTAGTATTGGCCACATACTGTGGTTTGATGAGGTCGATGGACACAAATCTTTTCTCCTTTTTTCCAGCAAGGGGCGGCAGAAGTACTGTTCTTGTTCCGTGTATGGCTAGGACAGGTACTGGTTGTCTGTAAGAAGGTCCAAATTCCTTCTTGTCCGCAATTTATTCTCTGACTAGATCCCCAACTTTTGGAATCCAGACAGGCCTTGCTGGGACCGCCGGTTTTCCCCAGTGGTGGTTGCTTTGTTTCGATCTTAGTTCATTTAGATCCTGTAAAACAGCCAAACGATCTTTGATATCAAAGGGTTTATTTTACACCACTGTGCCTCTACATTCTAGATCAGGCACCCACATTCTTGTCCCAAATAGGACCTCATATGGAGTGACCCCCCTAGAGAACTTCTTGGCAAATTATTTAATGAGCGTTGGACCCCATAAAGATGTTTGACCCACCCATCACCCAAACCTAATACCCTAGCTCTTATAGACTGCTTTATGTCCCGGTTTTTCCTTTCTACAACAGAATTTCCCTCAGGATGAAATGGAGAGGAGTACCGCAATGCAACGCCCAGACTGGCCATGGCTTCTTTGTAAGCTCGAGAGCTAAACGCAGGGCCCTGGTCAGAATGTAGCGTGCCTATTGCGTATGTGCCGATAAAGACTCGCAAATCTTTTATAACAGTTTGAGTGTCAGCCGAGCGCTGAGGCCATATCCATTGGAACCTTGACTTAGTATTTGTGGGATTGCAGTTGTCCACAAGGACGCCTGTGCATAGATAGTCTAATGCTGTCTAACAATGGTGTCTGTCCCTGGCAGGCTACTTCGTAGCATGGTATCTGGTGGCGTTCTTCATCACGCTGTACCTTACAGTCTATGCAGTCATTGATGAAGATGTGAATATGTGCATTCATTCCAGGCCACCAGTACATCTCTTTTAATGTCAATATTGTTTTAGAGATCCCTTGATGTGACAGACCCACCCCCAGATGTGCTTCATAAATCAAAGCTGCTCTACGTTCCATGTTTGGAATTACCCTATCCCCCACTCCAGGGATTCGAGCAAAAGGAACGTTGTTCGCATCAATTACATAAGAGTACTTGAGTGTAAACTTTTTTGGTAACACTGTACCACTGCCTTTCCTCGTGGCATTGACAGCCAACATTATCTCACTATCTATTCTCATTTTTGAACGAGTGATCGCAGCTACGGAAGCCGTCTGAACAGCCCCCTTGGCGGCTTCGTCAGCCAATGAATTCCCTGCAACGTGAACGCCATCACGTTGATGACTCAGTGTATGGATCACGTGAGCCTTTGGTAGTTCGCTTTTTAACTGAACTACTTGGTCCCAAAGCGTTTTATGCTTTATTGTGCCACCTTTTGCATCTTTGAACCCATTTTCAAGCCAAGTTTGTATATATTCATTATACGACTGCACACAGTAGAAAGAATCGCACACTATTAGTGTGGGGAATTCGCGATCTGTACTTTCAAGTGCCAGTTTGAATGCTTGTAGTTCAGCTCGCTGAGCTGTACAATCTCCTAGAGATTGGGTTTTTGTGACCATAGGTCTGAAGTTGCCATCGCGCATGCGACCTTTAACGATTGCGCACGCTGCACTGTAAGCTTGCTTACTCCCTGTAGCGGGTTGTGCGGATCCGTCAGTGTAAATTATAAATTCGTACTGATCGAGAGGCAGAATCTCAGTGGGCAGAGGACATTCATGTTCATATTGCAGGAACGCTTGTGTTTTTAGATCAGGATCAAAAACATATTCAAAATCTGTTGCAGCAAGAGAATGAACCCATTGTATCCATCTAGGATGTAATGCTTTAGCATTTGGAATGCTCGCTTTAGTTACCGCCTCTAAGGCCGGTACTGGGGTTACAACAATAATGCTTTTCCCTTGGGCTAGAGCTCTTTCTTTTGCTACAGCGGTTTGAACTGCTGTCAGTATTTTTTCAGTTGAAGTGAAGCGCATTTCTGCTTGTGTATACAAATGTGATTTGTATGCAATTGGTACTTTTTCACCCTCATTAAATGTTAAATAGGTGAATCCGCATTGACCCGAAATTATTCGGATCACTAAATTGCGTTGACTTACGCGTGTTTGTAAGTGATTTGTTGCTAACATGTTATCTTGGAGTGAACGCAAGATTTCTGTGTGTTCATGTGTCCAATTTTTGATTGAAAAATCAGGTTTCATTAATGCGTAGAGAGGTTTAACCCTTTCTGCGTAATTTAGAATGTAAGTTCTTCCAAAGTTTAGGAAACCCAGGATGTATTGTACATTTTTCAGCATTTTTGGAGGTTGGAGCAGCGCACACCTTTCTAAAACGTTATCTGCCAAGCTCTTGCCTTCACTTGAAAGCTCATATCCTAGAAAAAGGACATTGAGATGGGCAATTCTGGACTTTTTGAAGTTGAATTTGTAGCCCTCAGAGGCGAAGCCCAATATAATGGTACTCACCCTGTTCAAGTGTTTATCTAGGTCATCGTCTGTCAGATAGATGTCATCGACATATGACAATGCCTCATTATCATAAATTTGTAGTAACTCCGTTAACCTCGCTGAGAATAACCCCGGGCTGTTCTTGAACCCTTGTGGGAGTTGACAAAATTGACGCAGGGTCCCCATTATTGAGAAAGCTGTTAAGTACCTGCTTTCAGGTGCTATGTTTTGACAAAAGAAACCATTTGAGATATCCAATGTGGTTTTATATTTTTACGCACAATGTTATTCATTAATGCTGTACTATGTGCATTTTGCTCTGCAAATGTTTTTGAACAAGTGTTTAAGTGTCTCTAATCCAAAACTAGACGATATGTATTGTCTGGTTTGGAGACAGAAACAAAGGATTGTTCAATGAAGAGGTGCATGTTTCAATCACCCCTTGGTATTCAAGTTGATCTAAGATCTCCCTGACCTGTTTTTAGCTTCTTGCTTTATTGGGTACTGCCTCTGTGCAGTAGGTTCATTTTCAAATGTATTTTATGGTGAGGTGAGTCCTCATCCCATCCTACATGATTTTTGTATAATGCTGGGGCCTGGGCAACTGCCCATTTCCTGGCATAAGTATATTTTAGATGAATTGGAATATGGTTGGAGAAGGCAGGCATAATAATGTCCTCACCATGTGGGCACTCCCTGACAAATTGTGGTGGGCAGTCTTTTTCTGCTAGAAGTATGTCATAGCCCCTTGAAAGTTTTTCCCAAAAGAGTGCTTTCACCTGTCTAGGTATGTCTCCCTCCATCCGGAGTGTTATTTCATATAACTTTTGTGGAGTACTAACCCTGGTGTCTACAGTCTCAACTGTAATGTACTCATTCAAGTCCACTATCTCCAGAAGTTCCTTCAGGTTCTGGCGAGCTATTATGACTTCTGCCGCACTGTCCAGCATTGTCTGAGCCCATTCTCCGTTCTTGAGCTGTGTTCTCAGTATCCTCAGCATGTCTGACCTTCAGACCTGCTACCTTCTTTTTTGAGAATTGAGGTTTTGATTTATTTTTCTGAACGTGTTTGTCGTCTTTCGATTTCACGCGTTCTTCTCTGTGTTCTGACCGTCCTCTTCTTTCCGATGTCTGTGATGATATCTGAAAGGTACGAGAGGAACGTGTATCAGTATCTTGATACCTGTCAGGCTTTCGTAAATTATCCCTATTCCTGAGGATATACCTCCTTTCAGAGGGCTCCTTTTGAGGAGACCTACCTCGAGATTGAGATTGTTTCTCATTTGAATTTTGTTTATTAGTTTCCCACTTCTTTTTAGAAGATGTAGGAGTTTGTTTAATAGAGTCCTTCTCAGGACTTTCAGATAGTTTTGGCTTCAATGGTCTTCCACCCAAACTATCTCTGCCTAATTCTGCGTAAGATTGTTCTATTATTCTGGGTAGTTCAGTTTGATGTTCTGTAACATCGAATTCCCTTAATCGTTGGCGGATCGCCACTGCTGCTGCCTCCCCTTTAATATTAGATAATATTATTGTTGAGACCTGGTCGAAATTTTTCAGTAATTTCATTCCCAAATTTAGAGCAGGCTCTGCCCCGTATTCATTTTGAATTTGTTTCAGGACATCTGGTATTACTGCAATTGACGGAACACCATGTGTTTTAGTATAGATGGCAGCAAAGACTGAGCCCCAAGTGGTGCAGTCTTCCAGTTGTGGTGTGATCCCCATTGGTAAACAGATTGTTAGGATTCTGTGTTTCTCATAAGGGCTAGAATTAGGAAATACTGCTTTAATTTGAGTAATTTTTTGAGCTATCCAGAATGGAATTTGCTCACGTTTTGTGGGCATTTTCCCATGACTGCGTATAAAGTCTGCGGTGTAATTTTTAGTGCATTCCCCTGTTGAGGGTTTGATTTGGAAGTGTCAATGGTGGTTGGACTGTGAAAGTCTGCATGACATATTGGACTAATTGTCTGTAAAGTTTTATTAACTCTGTAAGTTGAGTAAGTAATTCCTCGTCTGACATTATATCGAGGTCATGATGAGGAGTGTAGCCGGCTAGAATCGGCCATGTTGCTCCTGGTCTACCTAGTAGACCGATCCTGGTAATGTTTCTGTGATGTTTTAGGGCGCCTTTAAACCAGAGCTGATGCTCCTGGTATGTTAGTGGAATTTCAATATCCTTGAAAGGAATATATTCCTCTGGTGGTTCATCTTCTTTGTAGAAGTGAAACAGTCTTGTTACTGAATTTGATTCAGGAAATATTACCCATGAATAGAATACCTCTGTCTGAAAGGATTCGTGTGCCTCTATCACAAAAACTGCTCTACCGCCTCCTGGTGGTAGGCCATGTTTTATAAGTTTTAGAGTGATGGCTCTTCTTAAGTTTGAAGGGATGTCTATAACACCCTCCTCAGGTTCATTTAAACCTGTAAAGTTAAAAGCTGTTACGACTGGTTGAGCCGCAGCTCCACCGGTGTTGGTGGCATCGTCCCCCTTTAAGGACATTTGCTTTTTGAAAAATGCAGAACAAGTTTCAAGGAAACAAAAATATAAGGTGCACATTATTTTGGGACACTGTATCCTTCAACGTTGAGCAAACCAAACAACTAATATATAGGGTGCTTCCCTATTTAGCTTTGGCGGATATTTTAACCCTACCCACTCCAGACGTCTTATGGAGTAAGTGAGTAGGGGACTCTGAGAAAAGCACGACTGAGTTACTCAGTATCTAGCATTAAATTACTGCCTTCCCAAACGTTGGGCGCCATGTAGTGTAGTTCCTATTTCCCTAATAGGCTCTGCGCATTGGAATAATATAACCTATAGGCTTGACATAGGACTAAGGTCGGTATGTCCCTATCGAGTATATTAAACTTAATTACTTGTGCCAGCTAGCTCAGAGGCCACTAGAAACTCCTTGAGAACAAGAAGGGAGTAGTTTCTGGCAACCGAAACACATGACAACTTTGTTTCCCTTTAGAATCGGAACACGTCTCAGAATCGTGGAAACAATAGATAACCGTTTCACTCAGTCAATCGTGCATGCTTAGTTTCTACAGAGTTACACAGAAAGGAAAGACGGGCGTTTCAATAAAAGGGGTTTTATTGAACAGTCTTGTTTCTCGTGTAAGAGATATGTGCTGTTATGATCACAAGACAGTATGCAAGATAAATAATGTACAGTGTAAGCAGTAGAAATAAATAATACTGCGCTAGCATTATCTTTTAGCATATATTCACGTACATAAATAACATGAGCTAAAAATGCGAGTACTCATATGATGCATCTCTAAGCTAGTTCTACCCCAATGTACCTAACCTGGTCTAGGTGTAGGGAAAGGTAGAAGTAGGTGGAGTATTCTCTAGTCTGGTATACTAAGAGTATGTTAAGTCTAGTTTGCCAAGTATGGTATACCAAGAGTCCCTCTAGGTTCTAGTCAGCTCCATACCTTGAGAATGAGAGAGGTGGGAATCTCTTGCCGGATCTGGAACTCTAACACCCCGCGAAGGGAGTCAGAACACTGGAAGCTGGATTTGTCTGCGTGCAGGAATGACAGCGTCTTCTCAGTGCGTCAGGCCGGGATACAAGCTCCTCTGAAGTCGAGGTCTCCTCTAACTTGCTTGGGCGAGGGAAGGTATATTTATACCTGATAGGTGCCTCGGAATGTTAGCATTGACGTGAAGTCGGACAGAGGAAGACGTCAGGAATGAACCCTTAAGGTATAATGGTTCATACATAATAGATGAGTTCTTGGAGAAATCAATAGTCCTGTGCTATGGGAACTCCCGAAGCTTAATGGTCTGGTTTCTAAGAACTCGTTGTGACGTAAGGGTGGACGGATGTCGGTGACCATGCCTGTATTTGTAGTGCACGGTTAATGCCTAAATAAGGACTGGGATTCTATGCCTATATAAGGGCAATGCGGATTGTGCCTATATAAGGACATGATTCAGGAAAACCTATATAAGGACACCTAAAGCGGAATACAACAGCATGAGTGCAGAGGTTATGTCTGGGGAATTACAGAAGAACTTAGCGAGTGCCTGGGTGATTTTATAACTGCATGGCTACTGCCTGGGTGATTGGAGTAGTGCTGTGGTAGTGTCTGAGTGATAGGAGGATTGTAAAGGTAGTGCCTGGGTGATTCAACTAGTGTATAGCTAATGCATTGGTGATTGCATGAGTGCAGAGGTAATGTCTGTGTGATTAGAGGACTACATAGGTTATATCTGAGTGATTGCATGAGTTGAGGGTAAAATCTGGGGGATTACAGGAGTACATAGGAACTGCCTGGGTGATTTTATAAGTGCATGGGTACTGCCTAAGTGATTGGAGGAGTGCATAGATCCTGACAGGGTGATAGGAGGAGTGAAAAGATAGTACCTGGGTGATTCAATCAGTGTAAAGCTAAAGCATTAGTGATTGCATGAATGTAGGGGTAATGTCTGGGGGATTTCAGAAGTACATAGGAAGTGCCTGGGTGATTTTATAACTGCATGGGTACTGCCTGGCCGATTGGAGTAGTACTATAATAGTGTCTAAGTGATTGCACGATTGTAAAGGTAGTGTGTGGGTGATTTTAAAACTGCATGGGCACTGGCTCAGTGGTTACATAATTACAGAGATAGTGCCAGCATGATTGGAAGAGTGCAAAGGTAGTGCCTGGATGATTATATAAGTACATGGGTAGTGGCTGGGTGATCGAAGGACTGCAGAGGTAGTGACTAGGTGATCGAAGGAGTGCAGGAATAGTGTCTGGATCATTGCATGAGAATAAAGGTACTGCCTGGGTGATTGGAGGAGTACTAGGGTACTGTCTGGGTGATAGCATAAGTGCATAGGTAGTGCTTGAGTGATTTTATAAGTGTATGGGTACTGGGTTTGTAATTGGAGGAGTGCATAGATCCTGACAGGGTGATTGGAAGACTGCAAGCATAGTGCCTGGGTGATTGAACCAGTGTATAGCTAATTCATTAGTGATTGCATGAGTTCAAAGGTAATGTCTGAGGGATTAGAGGACTACATAGGTAATGCCTGGATGATTGCATGAGTTCATGGGTAATATCTGGGGGACTACAGGAGTACAGAGAAAGTACCTCAGTGATTTCATAAGTGCATCACTACTGCCTAGGTGATAAGAGTAGTATTGTGGTAGTGCCTTAGTGATTGGAGGAGTGTAAAGGTAGTGCCTGAGTTATTTTATAAGTGCATGGGTACTGCCTAAGTGATTGGAGGAGTGTATAGATCCTGACACAGTTATTGGAGGAGTGCAAGGGTAGTGCCTGGGTGATTGAATTAGTGTATATCTAATGCATTGGAGATTGCATGAGTGCAGAGGTAATGTCTAGATAATTAGAGAAGTACATAAGTTATATCTGAGTGATTGCATGAGTTGAGGGGTAATATCTGAGGATTACAGGAGTACATATGAACTGCTTGGGTGATTTTATAAGTGCATGGGTACTGCCCAAGTGATTGGAGGACTGCAAAGATCCTGACAGGGTGATTGAAGGAGTGCAAGGATAGTGCCTGGGTGATTGAATCAGTGTAAATCTAAAGCATTAGTGATTGCATGAGTGCACAGGTAATGTCTGGGGAATTACAGAAGTACATAGGGAATGCCTGGGTGATTTTATAACTGCATGGGTACTGCCTGGGTGATTGAAGTAGTATTGTGGTAGTGCCTCAGTGATTGGAGGAGTGTAAAGGTAGTGCCTGAGTTATTTTATAAGTGCATGGGTACTGCCTAAGTGATTGGAGGAGTGTATAGATCCTGACAGGGTGATTGGAGGAGTGCAAGAATAGTGCCTGAGTGATTCAATCAGTGTATACATAAAGCATTAGTGATTGCATGAATGCAGGAGTAATGTCTGAGGGATTACAGAAGTACATAGGAAGTGCCTGGGTGATTTTATAACTGCATGGTACTGCCAGAGTCATTGGAGTAGTACTATGGTAGTGTCTGAGTGATTGGACGTACTGGGTAAGTGATTGAAGGAGTGCATAGATCCTGACACAGTTATTGGAGGAGTGCAAGGGTAGTGCCTGGTTGATTGAACTAGTGTATATCTAATGCATTGGAGATTGCATGAGTGCAGAGGTAATGTCTAGATAATAAGAGAAGTACATAATTTATATCTGAGTGATTGCATGAGTTGAGGGGTAATATCTGAGGGATTACAGGAGTACATAGGAACTGCCTGGGTGATTTTATAAGTGCATGGGTACTGCCTAAGTGATTGGAGGACTGCAAAGATCCTGATAGGGTGATTGAAGGAGTGCACGGATAGTGCCTGGGTGATTGAATCAGTGTATAGCTAAAGCATTAGTGATTGCATGAGTGCACAGGTAATGTCTGGGGAATTACAGAAGTACATAGGGAGTGGCTGGGTGATTTTATAACTGCATGGGTACTGCCTGGGTGATTGACGTAGTACTGTGGTAGTGTCTGAGTGGTTGGAGGATTGTAAAGGTATTGCCTGGGTGATTTTACAACTGCATGGGCACTGGCTCAGTGGTTACATAATTACAAGGATAGTACCAACATGAGTGGAAGAGTGCAAAGGTAGTGCCTGGATGATTATATAAGTGCATGGGTAGTGGCTGGTTGATCGAAGGACTGCAGGGGTAGTGGCTGGGTGATTGATGGAGTGCAGGGATAGTGAAAGACACACCTATATTCCTGCAGTGTATTTCAAGTGTACCTTTCCCCAAAATCATAGAAAATACCCTAATCACTAATTCCTCTGCCAACATGTTTTAAACAACAGTTTTGAGCATTCTGCAACTACTTATGCTATTGTAACTACACAAATATAAACTAGCAACCCTTCACAAGTCTCTACTATAAGTCTCACCATATTGCTAAAAGCATGCATACATATGTCTGTACCTTTTGCTACCAGCATCATATATAAAAGTAATATACAGATAGATAGATACTTCTGTTTTATACATCTATCATCTTCAGACACATAACACATACTATAATACATGTGCAAGTAGAGACAGACATACCTCAGTCACAACACCATCCATAGCTCAAAACTTCACAGACTATACTTCAAATTTCAAAAATACACTGAAAGTTATGCGGTATATATAAAATGTACCTTTCCACACCTCATACATATTACTCTAATAAATAATATCTCTACAAACATATCTCAAACCTCACTTTTATGCTGCTGCTTTACCATTCTACAACTACTTATAATGTTACACCTAGCCAAATAGAAAGCAGAAACCCTTCACATGTCTCTGCTATAAGTCTCACCATATTCCTGAAAGCATGCATGCATATGTCTATACCTTTTCTAGCAGCATCATATATAAAAAGAATATACAAATAGATGCATAAATGTGTTTTATACATCTAGCATCTTCAGATACATAACACATATCAGAATATATCTCCTAGTACATATTTTCTTCTATCACAACACTATGCACACCTGAAAAATTCACACAACAAACTTCCAATTTCAAGCAAACACCAAAACGTATGTGGCATATTTCAACTGTACCTCTCTACAGACTTATAAAAAGTAGCCTAATCACTAATACCTTATGTCAACATCTTTTAAACCACTCTTTTGTCCTGCATCTTCACCATTCTACTACTACTCACAGCCTTGAGCCTACCACATAAAAAGCAACAACACCTCTTTGTTATACATCATGCACCTTGAAATATATAAGACCTATGAAAATACATATACAAGTAGAGACATACTTCAGACACAAGTCCATGCACACCTTAAAACTTGACAGACTGCACTTCCAATTTAAAAGCGACACCTAAAATTATGCGGTATACTACAAATGTACATATCCACACGTTAAAACAAACTACCATAATCACTAATCCATCTTCCAATATACACATATTACTATACAAAATCTATTTCAAGCAACATTTAAATACAATAAAACAAACTACAATACACATCTCTACATTTAATAATAAATTTCAAATATTACAGTTCTTGAATAATTTTTAAAGATTAAAAATAAAGCTATTACATAATACACCTCACAAATTTATAACTCACCTTCCAAATTGATTTGCAGAATATGAAATATCACAAACTCATAAAAAATATTCTTATGCACACAATCAATGTAATGCACCACTCTCAGCAAGGTAAAACCAGTAATGGCAAACTTTCCCTCTCTTTCTCCACACAAATACATGTAAGTAACAAATCACATTGCTTCCTACATTATTTCAAATTGTAAAACACATTTCTATTGGTTAGACATATTAACCCTTACCAACTGACTTCTAAAAGTGCCCAAACTGGTTCTGGAATTTTTTGGAACCGCGACTCCACCGTGCACCAATGCGATGGAGCCACAAATCCATACAGTAGTTCAAAAATATATTATAAATAAAAATACCACTATTGTTTAAGAACACACCACTTCTAAAGATAGTACTGACTTGGGAAATCTTACTTTAATAACATATCACTTATATATAAATTACAATTCCATATTTTAAAACCACAGATAACATTCAACCCTTTCCCCATTCTGCTTAATGCCAGTTTCCATAGTAACAGTTCATGGAACATTCAACTGAACTAACAGGTCACAAGTTCATCATATTTTCAAGTTCAGCAGACAAGATTGCAAATGCAAACAGCAGGTGTGGTTGAAGTTTGCAAAATATGAGCTTATCCTATCTACTGTACCTTTCAAGCATTTGTTACTAACCAATAACAAACATGCTTTTTAAAGAAAGTAACATTCACCCTATTTTTGAGTGTACAATGTTCTTAAACAGCCAATCAATTCTCTACTTTTTAAAAAACAGCATCTTGTCCACCATTTTAGATACCTCTAATTCTACCAACTGACTACCTCGGCTACAGACATCTTTTCATTACTTCCAGACATCCCTGCAAGATGCTAACAGTATGGATTGTTGGGCACAGCTATGTTTTCTGGTGCAAATGGTATGCTGAACGCAGAGGTATTGACAAAGACCTAGCTTTACAAAATGTGGATATTAAATGGATTGCACAGAGAGGATTAAAGTGGCACCAATTGATGCCTTTGGTTAAAACCTTTTTGCATCTCCAACCACCTGACCTCATGATTGTGCACTGTGGTGGCAATGACCTAGGCACATTGACTGTAGTAGGACTGGAAATGCTCATGAAGGATACCTTTGCTCAATTGATATTGCTTTTCCCCCAAACTGTCTTTGTGTACTCTAATATATGCCAAAGACAGAAATGAAAGTGGTCAAATCAATTCTGTCCACAGATTGAAAAAGCTAGAAAAATGTCAATAAAGCTTTTTCTGCTTACCTCAGAGACCATAGGATGGGCTCCATATATAACAACAATCTACGTTTTGATATGGATGACATCTACATAAATGATGGAGTACACTTCACTTTCTCAACAACCTAAAACTCTGCATCCGCACTTACATGTAGCTACAACAAAGTCATAATGAAAACAAGGGCTCTTTTTAGAGCCACCCTATAACACAATAGTGAATATACATTTTTTTACACATACATATTTTTTTTTTTTGTGGATTCGTGCACCCGACGCGAATCTGCAAAAGCATGAATTCAATGTACTAGAACACAACACACTTTTCAAGTTTAACTATTAATTTTTAATTTTATATATTTTTAACAACTCTATCAATTGTAATCTTGTCATTAACTTCAATCACAGTACCTCTTTAAAACAACTTCACAAATACAACACTACCTTCTAAATTACATACTACAAAATTATTTATTTGAGGTGGATTCGCGAATCCAACGCGACGTTACACGGGGGGCTGCGCTGAGAGCCACGTTGGAGTCGCGACTCCAAAATAGAAAGAAAAAAAACACCCCACTCCCATTATTCGCAATTCGCCCCGGGGACCCCATCCCCCGGGGCCTGCAAGTTTTTTTCTTTAAAGAAAAAAATTATGGAGGGGGCCGCGTGGCCCCCCTCCTAAGGCCACTATTGGCCCCGGAGACCCCATCCCCCGGGGCCTACTGAGACTTTATTTATTTTAAATTTATCGGAGGGAGGCAGAGTGGCCCCCCTCCTAAGGCCAATTATGGCCCCGGGGACCCCATCCCCCGGGGCCTGGCCTCAGCGTTAGGGACCGTGGGGGGAGCCCCAATGCCCCCACGGTCCCTGCCGGCTCCCCGCCTCCTGCGGGAGCCGGCATTGCTTTTGTGCAAGGGGAGCTGCTAAGATGCAGCTCCCCTTGCCCAAAAGCAATACTGCTTTGCTTCTTGGAAGCGAGAGCAGGTTTCCTGCTGTCGCTTCCTAGAAGCAAAGCAGTGTTTGCTATGGCATTGCCATAGCAAACGGCAATGTCCTGGGGGTGGGCACCCCGAGACATTGCAGGAGCCGGCCCTGTGGGGTGGCGGTCCCCAGGGCCAAGAAGGGCTCCAGGAGGGGGGCCAAATGGCCCCCTCCCAACTGTTGTGAAGCCCCGGGGAGGTGGTGGTCCCCGGGGGTCCACAATTGACCCCTGCATTTAAATAAAGTGTGGCCCGGGGAGGTGGTGGTCCCCGAGGCAGTGTGGGGGGACTCGAGCCCCCCCACAGTTTTAGAAAGTAGCCCCTGGGAGGTGGTGGTCCCCGGGGCTTGGGGGGGCCCGCGTGGCCCCCCTCCCTAAATTAACAATGCCCCGGGAAGGTGGCAGTCCCCAGGGCTGCAGGGGGCCCTGTGCCACCGCATATAATTATCTAAGCCCCGGGGAGGTGGCCGTCCCCAGGGCTAAGGGGGCCCCGCGGACCTCCACTACATAATTCGACATTGCCCCTGGGACCTGGCCCACCTGGGGGCTTATAGAAAATGAAGCACGGGAGTCCGCAGATTCACGCACCCAGCGTAAATTCCGATGATTTTTTTTTTTTAAAGAATGCTTTTTTTGGCCCTAGGGGTCCCTGCCCCCTTTTCTTGTTTTCTATCCTTCTTAAAACACATTTCTTGTGACTCGGTTTTACCGAGTCACAAGATGGCTGCCAACACTTCCTGGTTTGGAGTGTTGACAGCTAATCAGAATGAAGCTCGTGCTCGGGAGGATTCGCGAATCCTCCTCGGTGCTCAGATATCGATATTTTTCTTTTTTGAATTTCTCAGCAACTACTGAACAGATTTACACCATTTAATAAAAGCACACTTTGTAGACCAAGACCTACCTTTTTGCCAAATTTGGTGTAATTCCGTTCAGCAGTTCGGGCTGTAGCTTTGTCTAAAGTTTCCTATGTAAATTAACATTGAGAAAATGCATTTTGGGACCCCCCTTTTTTCTTGGCCCCCTCTTGACAAATCACTCCCAAACTTTAAAGACAGGAGCTGACCTGAGCTGGTCAATAGTATGGAAAAATTCGCGAAGATTCGTCAAACGGCGCCAAAGATATTGGCAAAAGAAAAAACCTTGGAGCTACTGGCATTACAAGACAAAAGGGGCAATATCCAGATTTAAAATCTACCAGATCAATGCGTGGCTCAAGAGTCAAAATGGGGCAGACAGAGACTCAAAACAAATGGAGCTGGAACTTCAGACCACAACGGCAAGGAAAAAAGAGGTGGCATTTTGGTATCAATTCCTCCTGGATGCAGAATTGGCGGAAATGAAATCACCACATAGTGCATGGGATGGATGCTTGCCGGAAGTGGAGCTGGCAGATTTATGGCAAGTATCTTGTGCTACACTTTGTCTGGTGGTTAAACCTGCTGCTTTAAAGAAAAATCACTTTTTTACCTTGCATAGAATCTACTGGACCCCAAAAAAGCTAGGAAAGATAAAAGGAGGCACAGATTCAAAGTGCAAGCGATGTGGCAGCGGAGATGCGGATGACGTGCACATGTTTGCCAACTGCTCAAAACTGGGAGAATTCTGGTCAGCAGTTGGTAAGATCATTTTGTGCTCATTGGGAGTCAACATAGAGGTAAGCCCGGAGTTGATTATGTTTGGGATATCCCAGCAGGTTAAAGATAAGTATGATTTACAAGTAAACTGTCATTATTTGATTTTTTACTTAATACTACTAGCAAGAAGAGAAATCTGTAAACTTTGGACTCAATCGGAGGCCCCTTCCTGGCAGGGTTTTTCAAGGAAATGGATAAAAGTAGTCTCAGGTTTTGGAACTTGCTAAAATACTGAATGACTTCTCTGTCCAATGATTACACCCTCTCAATTCAGTAACTGGGAGGGCAGAGCAAAGATCGAAACAACCCAGTAAATCTGATTGATTCGTACCCGATTTTGGGCACTCACGAAGGGCACATCGACTGGTGCTAATCGGTGGTGACATGAGGACAAAAAAAAAAGAAAGGAGGTCTGTAAGGCATAAGTACTGTGATGAATAAAATATTAGAAATCTTACTGTAGATGGCATTTATCTTAGGCTACTATTTCCGGCCATGATCTTGGGAAGAGATCAGAGCAGAGAGTTAAGTCCCTCCCATCAAATTGCTATGCACACCCATCATCCAAGAGAGGGGCCTCAGCAGAGAGGCCAATCCCTCCACACACCCTACTATACACACCCATCATCTGAGAGAAAGGTCTCATCAGAGAGGCTAGTCCCTCTGCATATCCTTCTACATACACCTGTCATTCAAGAGAGAGGTCTAAGCGGAGAGGCTAGTCCTTCCTCACACACTACTACGCATGCTTATCACCTAGTGTAGGGGTCTTAGTGGATTGGTTAGGCCCTCCACACATCCTATCATGCACAGCCATTAGCCCAGAGAGAGGTGTCAGTGGAGAGGCTAGTCTCTCTCCACACCGTACTATGCACACCCATCATCCAAGAGAGAGATCTCAGTGGACCGGCCAGTCCCTCACCAGTCCCTGCTATGTACACCTGACATCAAGAGAGGGGTCTCATCAGAGAGGCGAGCCTCTCCACACACTCTACTATGCACACCCATCATCTGAGAGAGAGGTCTCAGTGAAGAGACCAGTCCATTCCTATACCTACTACACATACCCATTATCCAAGAGAGAGATCTTAGCAAAAAGGCTAGTTTTCACCACACACTTCTACACATGCTTATCACCCTGTTGAGTAGTATGAGTGGAGAGGTTAGTCCCTTTCTATACCCTTCTATTTGCAACTGACACATTGGGGATAGCTGTCAGCAGAGAGGCCAGTCCCTCCACACCCCCTATGCACAGCTGTCAGCCCAGAGAGAGATCTCAGTGGAGAGGTTAGTC
Source organism: Calotriton arnoldi (assembly GCA_963921515.1). Lineage (NCBI taxonomy): Eukaryota > Metazoa > Chordata > Amphibia > Caudata > Salamandridae > Calotriton > Calotriton arnoldi. Next base: position 1,715,853 of record CAWUFW010002601.1, on the reverse strand, counting down.
TCTTTCCACACCCTACTATGCACACCCGTCATCCCAGAGAGAGGTCTGAGCGGAGAAGCCAGTCCCTCCACATGCCCTGCTATGCACATCTGTCATTCAAGAGAAGGGTCTCAGTGGAGAGGCTAGTCCCTCCACAAACCCTACTATGCACACCCGTCCTCCAGGAGAGGGGTCTCATCGGAGAGGCCAGTCCCTCCCCACACCTTACTATGCACAACCATCATCCAATAGTGGGGTTTCAGCGGTGAGGTCAGTCCCTCCACACATCCTACTATGCACACCTGTTATCCTGGAAAGAGGTCTCAGCAGAGAGGTATGTCCCTCCACACAACCTAATATGCACACCTGTTATCCAACAGAGAACACACGCATGAAAGGCCACTCTCTCTCTACACCCTAGTATGCACACCTGTAGCCTTTGGGATAGATCATAGCAGAAAGGCCAGTCTTTCCCAAACCCTACTATGCACACCCGTCATCCAAGAGAGAGGTTTCAGCATAGGGGCCAGTTCCTCCACACACCCTACTACGTACAATTGTCAACCTGCAGAAGGGTCTCAGGGGAGAGGCTAGTCCCTCCACATACCCTACTATGCACACCCATCATCCAGAAGAGGGGTCTCAGTGGAAAGGTGTCTTCCTCGCCACACGCTTCTATGCATACCCATTATTCAACAGAGAACACACATGAAAGGCCACTCCCTACCCTATTATGCACACCTATAACCTTGGGAAGTTGTCTTAGCAGAGAGGCCAGCCTCCCCACACCCTAATATGCACACTTGTCATCCAAGAGAGATGTCTCAGTGGAGGGGCCAATCCCTCCCCACACCCTACTATACACAGTCATAATACAACAGAGATAGCTCACATAAAAGGCCACTCCTGGTGTACACCCTACTATGCACACCTGTAACATTGGGGAGAGGTGTTAGCAGAGAAGCCACTCTCTCCCCACACCCTACTACGCACAGGAGTCATCTATGAAAAAACTCTTACCTATGAGGCCTGTCCATCTCCACACCCCACACCCTACTACATACTTCTGTTGTCCACGAGAGAAGTCTCAGTGTAGAGGTCAGTCCCTCCCCAGACTATAGTACACACATCCATCATTCCACAGAGTTGTTTTAGTGGAGAGTCCAGTTCCTATCTATACCCTACTATGCACTCAGATTTCCATGGGTAGAGTTCTCAACAGAGAGGCAAGTTAGTCCCAACACGCTTATATGGACACCCATTAACCTGAGGAAAAGTTTCACTGGAGAGGTTAGTCTCTCCTCACACCCTTTTATGTACAGTTGTCATTCAAGAGAGGGATCTTATTGGAGAGGCCAGCCCCTCCACACACCGTACTATTCACAGCCGCGATCCAAGAGAGAGGTCTCAGCAGAGGGGCCAGTTCTTCCCCAAGCCCTACTATGCACTTATGTTGTCTAAGAGAGGTATCAGCATAGAGGCCAGTTCTTCATCACACCCTACTACTTATATACGTTATCCAATAGAAGGGTCTCAGTGGAGAGGTCAGTCCCTCCACACACCCTACTATGCACAACCATCATCCAAGAGAGAGGTCTCAGTGGAGGGGCCAGTCCCTCTCCACACCCTAATATACACACCCATCTTGCACAGAGATAGCTCAAATAAAAAGCTGCTCCCTGTCTACACCCTACTATGCACACCTGTAACATTAGGGAGAGGTGTTAGTATAGCCACTCTCTCCCATTACCTTTCTATGTGTACCCGCCATCCAAAAGAGAGTTCTCGGAGGAGAGGCCAGTCCATCCACACACCCTACTACACAAATACATCATCCAAGAGAAGGGTCTCAGTGAAGAGGCAAGTCCCTCCACACCATCTATTATGCACACTTGTCATCCAAGAGAGGGGTCTCAGCAGAGAGGTTACTCCCTCCCCACACACTACTATGTATTTTTATTACCCTTTGGAGAGGTGTTAGTGGAAAGGTTAGTACCTTCCTATACACTACTACGTATACCCAACACCCTGAGGAAAGCTATCAGCAGAGAGGCCAGTCCCTCCACACACCCTTCTATGCACATCTTTCAGACCATAGTGAGGTTTTAGTACAGAGGTTAGTCTCTCCCCACACCCTAGTATGCACACCTCTCATCTCAGAGACAGGCCGCAGCAGTGAAGCTAGTCCCTCTCACACCCTAGTATACACACCTGTTATCTAAGAGAGAAGTCTCAGCAGAGAGGTCAGTCCCTCCCCAGACCCCCACTAAACACACCCATCATCCAAGAGAGGGGTCTCAGGTGATAGGCAAGCCCCTTCACCCACCCTACTACACATACCCGTCATCTGAGAGAGGTCTCAGGGGAGAAGCCAATCCCTCCCCACATCCTCCTATCCACACCCATCATGCAACAGAGAAAACTCACATAAAAGGCCACACTTTGTGTACACCCTACTATGCACACCTGTAACATTGGAGAGAGGTGTTAGGGGAGAGGCGACAATGCACGACTGTCATCCATGAGATATAGATCAGATATTCAAGATTGCGAGACTCTCATGGGAGTCAGGCAAATATACAGGGGGAGGCAGGCATTTGGGTGCTCCCGCTCTCATGAAAGTCTTGCAGGTGCCAATATACCACCAAAAAAGGGATTTACAAAATGAAACAATCAAATAATGTAGTAGTAGGGTGGCTCGGACAAGACCCTGGGTGCTTATAGTGTTTAGTTACACATAGAATTGAGTGCATCCCTTGATGTTATTAAAGAAGATCCTGTTTCCTTCTGCAGTGAAGTGCACTCCATCTCGCCTATAGACACCTGGCATATCAAAACGGATGTTGTGATAAATAGAGCCCATTCCATGGTCATGAAGAAATGCAGAAATTGTTTTATTAAGAGTCTTGCAAGAGTCGTTTATAAGCTTCTGCAGGTTAACCTTGATGTGGGGCTTTGTTCGATCCCTTAAGACTCTTGCAAATTTACCGAGTGACCCTGCCATGAAGTCTTTTTATGATCACATGAGAATCTCGAGATCTGGATTGTACAGGGAGAGAAAAAATTGTGTGTTAGCAAAGCACAAGCATAAAACAATAAATGATTAAAATAAAAGCTTACAAAGATCAGTAAAGGGGGTTGTATGACTAAACAACTACCACTTAAACAACGAATGCCTAAACCACGAAGGCTAAACCACTACCAAAGCCAAACCACTACGTAGAGTACAACGAATTACTAAACCACGAAAATGAATAATTTTTCATATTACCGGAATCTACCAGTCCAGGGGTCAATTGAAACAGCCTGTGGAAGATGGTCACTTTTAATTCTTGATTCAATGAAAGAATCAACAGTTCAGTGAAAAGAGAGATACAGACAGGAAGCAATATTCAAGTACTGCTTTTCGTAAAGGTGAGATATGCGTATATGGAATTTGGTTATCACTATTTAATGTCCAATGAAGCGCTGTCATTGACTAAGATTAAAGTTTACTCAAAGTTTTCCTCAACTATCCTTTTGGATAAGAACTGTTGTCTTGGGTGTTCCACAAAATCCCCCTCTCCTTCTATTTCAGAGGTGCTTTGAAATGGGGTCAGCCAGACTGAATCAGGGTTTACATCGTATTCAATTTTCACACCTGACACTAAGGGGCCGATTCCGATTCAGGCCGGAAATCACTCCGACCGAGCCGGACCCGGAGAGATTTCCGACCGAATCGGACTCTGGCAGTCCGACCGAACGAGTACGATGTGCACGCATGCAATCGGACTCGAGTCGGTCGGACTCCAATTGAAGTCAATGGGAGCCGGACGTACAACGCGTACGCGGGCTCCCATTGACTCAATAGGTGCAAGGCAAACAAGGGCGCCCCCTACAGCGGGTACGCCTCGATGCGACTCGCGGCGTATATGCACAGGTAAGGGGGACCCATGGGTCCCCCCGTGTGTGACTCGCGCGGCTAAGCGTACAGGGGGACCCCCAACACGGACCCCGACACGGGCCCCCGACACGGACCCCCAAAGTCCGGCTCCGACTGCTCTTTCGAGCTGGACGGCGCGAGTCGGTCGGACTGCTCGAGGCGCGCATCGTACTTGCCCGGCCGAGGAACGTCTCCATTGCGCATGCGAGTCGTGTCCGTGCGAGTCGGTCGGAGCGGTTCGGACCCGGGAACGAGACGGTCAGCGATTTCGCGTGCGCTCGCATCGTACTCGCTCGGCCGGACGCACGTACGAATCGGTCGAGAAAGAGGGCTCCGAAACGGATCCGGTTAAGCCGAATCCGATTCGGTGCCCTACCGGCCGAGATCAGAATCGGCCCCTAAGTCATATGCAGCCTCCTATTTTTCAGATGGTATTTTCAACTCTCTTCTAATGGATGTCCCTAGATCTCTGCACAAACTCCTGTATTTGGCTGCGATGTATTTTTTCAACTCAACAACCAGAGAGATCACTCGCATCGAGCACTGATCTTAAACACATCACTGGAAAAACAAACCAACAGTGTCATCTACAGGCCTAACACGCTAAATTAAAACGAACATATTTCTACATCGTAATCAAAATCAGGAAATGTGCAAATGAATTTTTAAAATAATATTACACATTCCTAAATTATTAAATAAATCCAAAAATCAACATCCCATTCCAAATTATTTTATTATTATTGCACTTGCATTTAAGATTAATTATTAACATTTTAACACTTACCTCTGGTTTAAAAATCAACATCCCGTTCCAAATTATTTTATTATAATTGCACTTGCATTTAAGATTATTTATTAACATTTTGACACTTACCTCTGGGTTAGTATGTCGTGGTTCAGGTGGTCGTTGTTCGTGTACAGTAGTGGTTAATGAGGTCGTGGTAAAGGTAGTGGTTAAGGATTCGTTGTTTAATACACTCATTGTTAAGGATTCGTTGTTCAGGCTGTTTCCCGTAAAGGGGATTATGGTACATGTAGTACATGTACTGTGGAAGAGATACATTTGTTGTGTCTTGAATGAGAGAGTGAGATTATATTAGGGTCAACCAATAGTTTACATTCCCTCTACAAATTTAAAAAAAGCTATAATGTAATTGACTGCCAGGCTTGAAGGTTCAGATACTTATATATTTTGCATAACCTCAAACACCTTAAATTGGCCTTGGTGGTTTGGAGATGAAGCAAGTGTAATCACTTTGACTTGTGCTCAGCAGGGGTCATTTTATTTTTGAGTAAAAGAGATTGGTGTATTCGGCTACCATCAACATACAGCTTCATTTATGGGGGTGAACGATATATTCTGCTCCCCAGACTGAATTGGCAGAATTTTGGCCACTCCATGTCACGCATGTATCGGGGAGTTCCAGCCACATTCTGTCAACTGCCGTGTGGCGGAGTTTTTTCTCATGCATGACAGAAAACAGTAAGTTGGCGAGCATGAGTGAGATTTGGCATCCCCTAGCAAGATTTTCAGTCGCTAGGAGGGCACTCAGTGAGATTTCTCCAACAGAGGTGGTTGAGACAATTCGTGGACAGAATGCTGTTGCTTGCATAAAAAATCCACAGCGGCAAAATCAACTTGAGAAGCTGCGCCCTCTGGTGTGCTGCGTGGTGCCATTTGCACAGATTTTTTAGAGTGGAATGAGCTCCCGGCGCTAAATCACAGCACAAGCAGCAGAGCAAAATATCATAATTGTTATAAAATTAAGGGTCATATATAAATTAAGAGTAGTTTCTATTGCATCTTAGCTGATTCCATCTTTGATATATTGTTGTTTATAGGTGGCTATTGAGATATTTTAGTTTTGAGTTGTAGCTATCTCTAAGGAGTGATTGATGTATATTCCAACTGGTAAACAGACATAATATCGAATTTTTAATATCGAATTGCCAAAATATCGAGTTTTTAATATAGAATGGACAGAATATCGAATTGCCAAAATATAGTGGTTAAGAATATCGAAATTCAGGTAAGAAATATCGATTGTCAAAATATCGACAGTCATAATATAGTTGTTAAAAATATCGATTTTTTTTATAGTGTTTTAAGTGTTAGTATATGTGTTAAAAGTATGTATTATTTTTGTAATGTATGTTTTAATTTTTTTAAAGTAATGAATTTTATGTTATTTAATTTTTGCGTAATTTAATTCTGTAGCGGGTTGTGGGTTTATAGGGGAATAGGGTGGGAAGTAATTTAATTATAGTTAATTAAATATTAATTTTTAGGAATTATTAATTATATTTAATTTAATTTTGCGTTTTAGTTCTGTAGCGGGTTGTGGGTTTATAGGGGAATAGGGTGGGAAGTAATTTAAATGTCATTAAGGGGCCATTAGGATGGCGGGCGGAAGCACCACCGCCGTGCTGGCGGATGCAAAAAGCACCAGCTACCGTCCGCCCGCCTCAGCACACACGCCCGCCCAATTAGGATGTGAAAAGTCAGCCAAACACCGCCCGTAAGCCAGCTACGCCGTCCGCCATCAAAGTGCGCCCATTCACGGAGCGGCGCGGCCTAATGGAGACACACCGCCCGACGAAATCACGTACCGCCCGGCGTACAAATTACGATGCCAGAACCAAACAGTTCCCCCGGCTAAGAGACACCGCACGTGAAAGCAAGGCGGAAAACCGAACGCACAGTACGGATAGCAAAGAGGCGGACCCCCGAGCATGAATCCAGCACTGCAGGCCCTCCCCATGCTCTACCTGATGCAGCACCCAGGAGTCAATGCACCGCGGCGACGCAGGTAGGCAGACACACAACAGGGGCACGCAAACAGCGCACACAGTGCAAGGGTGGGAAAACTGTATATGGCCCCCCCGACACCCCTGCGTGGACACGACACATCCACCACTGCACCCACACATGCGCACAATGCAGAGGTCAACGGCAGCGCAATGCATGCGCCGCACACAAACAACACAGGGTCACAACCAAACACCACACACACCAGCACCACCCAGAACGCACATGTCACATGACAGCCCTGCCACAGTCATGTCCCCAACCGGCAATTCACTGTTGCCAACCTGACGTCACACAAGTGACCCGAACATGTCAGTGACGTCACGCCAAATTAGGACACACCCCTGTGTGCAAAACACGGCGAAGCACACAGCGGCGGCAACATCACCCAGCAGAATATGGACCCCGTCGGCAAAAGGTACGCCAGTACCACACAGAAACACCGATGCCACCCTGCACCCAATAACAAGACATGCAATACGTAACATCAAAGATACCGGGGACAGACAACAGGTGGTACCAATTATAACACAAGGCCCAACGTATAGCGGAAACGCAGCCTGCCGCCCACACACGGGAGAGGAGACAGCACTGAATGACCTTCCATTCCCACTCTGAAACCACATCCCGACTAAACAAGCCGGAGAAAACAGTCATTGCACCAAAAAAGCCCAACACAGGCATGGAGAGGGAAGCGGCCACAGGGCAGATAGCGCATAACACCAAAGAACATTCAGAACGGAAAAAGAAATGATAACACTCCCCCATGTGGTTCACATGCAAGTTATCTGGAAGGAGTCAGACACCACTGACCTTGACCATTCAGAGAAGCATGTGGGATGAGGGCCCGTGTCCTCCGCACAAGCTAACATAACACAAGTCCTGCCTCCCTACGACCATTACAGAATTCCCAGCAACGTCGGAGGTTGCACCCTGCAGACTGCACAGACAGCCGGAGCACACCACCACAGCGCCCTGCAGCAAAATGGCACTTGCACCACACCTACCCAACTACGCCGGACAGAGTAAGCTGTACAAACATAACCTGATACAGATATTGGGATGTGCCAATCTGGCCTTGCTGAACGTAAGTTACCGACTAACTTACCGCATCGCATTGTTCAGCTGCGTCATCCCCGTCTTCTACTGTCGGAGGTGTCCCTTCTACTATCCTGTGGATTTATGTCTCTCCAACCTGGCATGTCCAAGGGCGGACCTGCTACAACTATTCAACCCCTGGACGTCCACGACAGGGTCTGTTCAGCCTATGGGGGCATGGCGTATGTGGCTACTATCGGACCCACACTGCAATGGGACCACTGTGCCTCCACACGATGGATAATGGATCACAGTTACATCGAATGTCATCCAACATGTCCCATCATGCTCCTACACGGGACAACTCACGACCAACACCTTGACAGCCACCATCCGCTACATTGGATGGCATCCATGTTTACCACCAATGCCATGGAAGCCCTGCTGGAAGGTATCGCATACCTGACAACCTGTCAATTCGTCTGGCCCCGCCGCCATACCCCCAATTGAACAATGATGTCCCACACCGTACCCATGCATGGCCTCCGCACGGACTGGGCAGTTACCAGTACAACAACTATACCATACAACCTGCAACTGACACCACACCATCAACTACACTGCAATGACATCGGATATATTCGGGACATGCACTCTGTTCCTCATCACATCCAGTAACTCTGCATGAACAGGGGGAGGCAGAGGCATGGGATTTGTGTATGGCAACCACATGGACAGAACTGCACGTACAACCATGCCATAATATGCATCCTGCGCCCATGAACATATGCACCGGTCAGTGGACAGTAATCGTCCGGCTGTAGTATGTGAGAGCTGTCACCTCACCTCCCCTGAACTTCCGTGCCAGGACCTTTGCATGGACAACAAGTGCATCCACCAACAACATGACCCCAGCGACTGTGACATGTCCAGTAGCCACCACATCGCAACAACAAGTGGGACGCCGTTGCATGCACGTAAGTCCATGCCCTGATGTCACCTCCACGCACGTGTGTATGAGTAACTATAGCAGCAAACCTGTAACATGGAACTGAGATGCACTGTGCCCATGATGACAAGCGGACTGGTAGGCTAAATGTACACTGTCTGTGTCAAAGTCAGCAGCACCTCAGTAAGTAGCAAATGTACATTAGCACAGCAATGGCTAAGCAGTCGTAACTCTGAAGCCCACATCCCACAGTCAACAACTAATCACATCTACCCCTACACCCTATGCCATGTGTAATCATGCTGAGTATATCCTCCACATGCATTTTGCTGCCAGTAGTGTCCACTATACTGCATCACAGAGGACATAAGTACCAATACATGTCTAGAAGCAAAAATGTGTCTGTGCTGATTCATTTCACAAGTACGAATGAGAGAGGATGAGAATGTGAGAAGTACACGGCAGTTGTGAGATGACCATGTAGTCCACTGTAATTGGATGTCAACGCAAATGAGTAGCACAACTGTGGAAGACACACATGTGTCATGTGAAGCGGGAGTCACGCATGGCTCAGGTGGGTGGGTGTGACGGGTAGGTGCGCACATGCAATGTTGAAACACGCTGTGTTGGGAGGATACAGGAACAGTACATTGGCGCTCTCCTGGGAATTTGTAAAGACCACCTGTCTGGGGATGAATGTGAACTCGTGTGTGCACAACAGGCGGGCACACGATCAATGCTGCATCAAGTGTAGACGTCAGCCCACCCTCCGTGGACATGCTGGATACTGCTGTGCATCCGCAAGGCTCTTGCCAAGGCACTCACATCCCCTGTCGACCAGGTGTATCCACAACATTGTCCACCTGCACAGGCAATCCAGGACACGGGATGGCAGTGGAGCATGGTGGGTGAGAGGTCATGGCGCGCTCCTCCTGGTCACATCACGCAGGCAACACATCCCCAATGTGTAGTATGGCACAAGTCATATGGAAGTAGTGGGGGACGCACACATCACGAGCAGTAGTGACGTCACGGAAGGTGGCTCGCACCATCCCACCCATTGCCTAGATCTCCACACACGTTACATGCCATTGCAACAGAGAAGACAGCGCGTGCACAAGCAGCTCCGAGCTCGCCCCAGAGAGGCCAAAGAGTGAATGTGTGGGTCCATGAGCTCCAGTTGGACGCGGCCTGGGCCGCTAGGGCAGCTACAGCCTCTGTGTGTTGCAGGTGGTGTATCCGGACTGCGGAGCCTGTCATGCATTGTCAATGTTGCCCGGGTCTCGAGTCGGGGCACCACGCAGGTGGACTGCGTCCCGCCACATATCATACCGTGAGACAGACCACTTGTTCAACTGGACCCACACATACACTCCTTGGCCTCTCTGGGGCGAGCTTGGAGCTGCTTGTGCATGCGCTAGCTTCTCATGTGCAAATGCATATTGGTGTGAGCGAGGGAGGCCATGAGGACAGTGTAAAAGATAACTGTTTGACTTTCAGTTAGTTTAAGGAATGCCCCTGATGTGGTCAGAAAAAGACGTGTCTCGTGTGTATTGCAACTAGTAGATAAGCCGATGACCTTCCCATGTCTTGCATGTAGCCCCGCACCTAGCCCCGCACACTCGACACATCAAAATGAGTACCAGCACCACATTCTTCCCATTCGAAGCACTGACTGGGGGTGACAACCATTGGACAGTCTTGTGTAGTCCACCCACGCGTACATGTGGGCCCTCCATGATCCATGTCACCTGCGGCAAAGTGATGTCATGGACAATGACGGTAGTGAGCAGAGCTGTCTGCCCCACGCACAGATGGTGCATCAGCTCAACAGACCCAGCACTGAGGGCAGCAGGGGTCAGATGTGCAGGGGCAGCTGTGCCTGTTGTGAAGGCACATGCATATAGACAGCACATCGTCTAATGTGTAGTCTGCCCACATCTACAGTCCATTGTCAGGCGGACCTAGCAAAAGATCACAAGACAACACATCTGTGTGGGTGTACCCACTGTGACCAACACTGCGCAACAATCAACGTACCCGCCCTGTGCATGGCCCACCCCGCAACGGAGGTCACATTCAGTGCCACTATCTCACACACACATCCCTGTCACGAGGCATGGTGTGTCCAATAGACAGGACCGAGTGAGCGCCCATCCGGAGGGTCCTGAACAGGAGACACATGTAACCCACTAGGCAGTCTGTGTTGTCACCTACTGGCATTGTGCAGTCAATGTGCAGGCCAGGCCTGCTGGCACTGAGAAGGGCAGCATGGCCCCAGCCTGACATTCACATGACCAACAAGTGCACTGAGACCTGCATTGCCAATTGGCTGGGTCACTGGATGTCTGACATGAAGTTGCCATGTACCACCACTCGGGAGGGACAGACAGGTCAAAGCGCCCGAGAGCACACATACCCATGCCACCTGCAGTCAGCATGGTGAGCAGTGGATGTTTGAACACCACAGGCTCTGACTCATAGTGCTGTGGATCAACGACATGTGTGTCACCCACATGCACCCACACACACACTGCAGCTGTCTCCCACACACAAATTTCGCAAGGAATAGCCATGTGCAGTGTGCGTGGAGCTCGGAATCCAGGATCTCCAGCTCCTCGCTGGTGAGTGGACCTGGACATGTCCTCAGCGTCATCGACGTGTAGGTGGAGAGGTGGCAGCAGCATGTGTTCTCGAGGGGTGCCAGGCTGCAGTTCCAGGTAGATGTGGTAATGCCTGTCCCACTCACACACACATATAACCCCCTGGGTCAGTTACAGTGGGTCCAAGCTGCTGCAATCCGTGTACCATGTCTGGCAGCTTCAATTGCAGACGTTGGCCTGCTCCCAGCTGGCCCGGGACGCTTCCCTCCATAGTGGAACACGCAGGGTGCAACCGCGAGGGACATTGGAGTTGGCCGTAAGGGCCTGGACCATGGCGGGTACAGTCCGCTGATGCCATGTGCACCACACAGTATGATGTGCGCACTGCATCTGCAGGTGTGGCCATGATTTGTGTGTGGGTACAGGTGCACAATGGACGGGGCAACAACATGCTGTGTGCATAGGCAGGGACGGCCAGTGGCCAGCCTCCACATGTCTGTTGGCACATCATCATGTACACATTGGCATGGGTGCATGGGATATGCATATGCACACATATACCATCTTTCACTATGTACATCTGCCACTTGGCACGTGCAATGTTACGTGTCACTTGTGATGTGTATTTGCAAGCACACAGCCGTGTTGGCATGGGGCTGTCAATGTGTACACCTGTCAATGTTTCTGGAGGTGTGATCCGTACAGTGCTGTACATAGGGTGCAGTGGTGACACCAATGACTGTCTCATATCCCCTCGTGCCACAGGTCCCACTTGTTTTGGCCACTCAGCCTGTGTCCATAGCATTGTTGGTGTGTGCCATACTCACCCAGCCTCGGAAGCAGTGTGATGCACAGCAGCAAGTCATGTTGCTGCGGTGTTGCCGCTTGCCGAATATGCAGTCTGTTACCATCAGCATGCCTTACAAGTCATTGAGGCCTAGATCCCCATGTGCATGCTCATAGCAATGGTGTGTGTCACTGCCCATTGCTATTGGTAGGGGACCTGTGTAAGTGTATTGTGGCTGTGCTGTCCCTACTTGTCAGCTGTTCTGTGATTCAAGTGCTTGCTCAGTCATTTTTGTATTGTGTATGTGAATATGCCATGTGGCGTCTTGCTTTGACATGTGTCCACTTCCATCCTTCCTAGGTGGAGACCAAACATTCATCGCCCCTACCAATTGCTGTCAGACATGGAGGATGTAGAGGTAATCCGTAAATATCGTCTGGAACGACCCACCCTGCATCGTCTATGTGCCATGTTGGAACCCCACCTCCGTCCTCGCAGGGTGTATCCAACAGCATTCACCCCCACGGCTAAGGTGATGGCTGCACTGCATTTCTTCGCCACTGGGTCATTCCAACACACAGTGGGCAGTGGAGGTGGGATGTCCCAGCCCATGTTCAGCATGGTGCTGAGGGATGTACTGTCGATACAAAAGGGGACGATGGACGGAACGTTTGAGCCAATCAAACACTCACCCCCAGTCAACTGATCTGGGTTTAATCCATCATCATTCTTTAGCTCACTCCACCACCCCAGTTCAGACACGGCCATATGCAAATCAGTCTGACCCTGTGCCTCATGGGAACAGTCCAGCCCGAACTGCCAAGCCATGTCTTCCCTGGACCGGAAACAAGCATCCTAGGACCGGTTTCTGGCATTTCAGCCATCATCAGCCAGGCTTGCTTGAATCCAGTGGCAAAGTGAGCAAGGGACCCACGTCTGGGCATACCCCCGCCAACTTAGGGTGAACAAAGCGATACAAAAGGGGACGATGGACGGAACGTTTGAGCCAATCAAACACTCACCCCCAGTCAACTGATCTGGGTTTAATCCATCATCATTCTTTAGCTCACTCCACCACCCCAGTTCAGACACGGCCATATGCAAATCAGTCTGACCCTGTGCCTCATGGGAACAGTCCAGCCCGAACTGCCAAGCCATGTCTTCCCTGGACCGGAAACAAGCATCCTAGGACCGGTTTCTGGCATTTCAGCCGTCATCAGCCAGGCTTGCTTGAATCCAGTGGCAAAGTGAGCAAGGGACCCACGTCTGGGCATACCCACGCCAACTTAGGGCGAACAAAGCGATACAAAAGGGGACGATGGACGGAACGTTTGAGCCAATCAAACACTCACCCCCAGTCAACTGATCTGGGTTTAATCCATCATCATTCTTTAGCTCACTCCACCACCCCAGTTCAGACATGGCCATATGCAAATCAGTCTGACCCTGTTCCTCATGGGAACAGTCCAGCCCGAACTGCCAAGCCATGTCTTCCCTGGACCGGAAACAAGCATCCTAAGACCAGTTTCTGGCATTTCAGCCGTCATCAGCCAGGCTTGCTTGAATCCAGTGGCAAAGTGAGCAAGGGACCCACGTCTGGGCATACCCCCGCCAACTTAGGGCGAACAAAGCGATACAAAAGAGGATGATGGACGGAACGTTTGAGCCAATCAAACACTCACCCCCAGTCAACTGATCTGGGTTTAATCCATCATCATTCTTTAGCTCACTCCACCACCCCAGTTCAGACACGGCCATATGCAAATCAGTCTGACCCTGTGCCTCATGGGAACAGTCCAGCCCGAACTGCCAAGCCATGTCTTCCCTGGACCGGAAACAAGCATCCTAGGACCGGTTTCTGGCATTTCAGCCGTCATCAGCCAGGCTTGCTTGAATCCAGTGGCAAAGTGAGCAAGGGACCCACGTCTGGGCATACCCCCGCCAACTTAGGGCGAACAAAGCGATACAAAAGGGGACGATGGACGGAACGTTTGAGCCAATCAAACACTCACCCCCAGTCAACTGATCTGGGTTTAATCCATCATCATTCTTTAGCTCACTCCACCACCCCAGTTCAGACATGGCCATATGCAAATCAGTCTGACCCTGTGCCTCATGGGAACAGTCCAGCCCGAACTGCCAAGCCATGTCTTCCCTGGACCGGAAACAAGCATCCTAGGACCGGTTTCTGGCATTTCAGCCGGCATCAGCCAGGCTTGCTTGAATCCAGTGGCAAAGTGAGCAAGGGACCCACGTCTGGGCATACCCCCGCCAACTTAGGGCGAACAAAGCGATACAAAAGGGGACGATGGACGGAACGTTTGAGCCAATCAAACACTCACCCCCAGTCAACTGATCTGGGTTTAATCCATCATCATTCTTTAGCTCACTCCACCACCCCAGTTCAGACACGGCCATATGCAAATCAGTCTGACCCTGTGCCTCATGGGAACAGTCCAGCACCGAACTGCCAAGCCATGTCTTCCCTGGACCGGAAACAAGCATCCTAGGACCGGTTTCTGGCATTTCAGCCGTCATCAGCCAGGCTTGCTTGAATCCAGTGGCAAAGTGAGCAAGGGACCCACGTCTGGGCATACCCCCGCCAACTTAGGGCGAACAAAGCGATACAAAAGGGGACGATGGACGGAACGTTTGAGCCAATCAAACACTCACCCCCAGTCAACTGATCTGGGTTTAATCCATCATCATTCTTTAGCTCACTCCACCACCCCAGTTCAGACACGGCCATATGCAAATCAGTCTGACCCTGTGCCTCATGGGAACAGTCCAGCCCGAACTGCCAAGCCATGTCTTCCCTGGACCGGAAACAAGCGTCCTAGGACCAGTTTCTGGCATTTCAGCCGTCATCAGCCAGGCTTGCTTGAATCCAGTGGCAAAGTGAGCAAGGGACCCACGTCTTGGCATACCCCCGCCAACTTAGGGCGAACAAAGCGATACAAAAGGGGACGATGGACGGAACGTTTGAGCCAATCAAACACTCACCCCCAGTCAACTGATCTGGGTTTAATCCATCATCATTCTTTAGCTCACTCCACCACCCCAGTTCAGACATGGCCATATGCAAATCAGTCTGACCCTGTGCCTCATGGGAACAGTCCAGCCCGAACTGCCAAGCCATGTCTTCCCTGGACCGGAAACAAGCATCCTAGGACCGGTTTCTGGCATTTCAGCCGTCATCAGCCAGGCTTGCTTGAATCCAGTGGCAAAGTGAGCAAGGGACCCACGTCTGGGCATACCCCCGCCAACTTAGGGCGAACAAAGCGATACAAAAGGGGACGATGGACGGAACGTTTGAGCCAATCAAACACTCACCCCCAGTCAACTGATCTGGGTTTAATCCATCATCATTCTTTAGCTCACTCCACCACCCCAGTTCAGACACGGCCATATGCAAATCAGTCTGACCCTGTGCCTCATGGGAACAGTCCAGCCCGAACTGCCAAGCCATGTCTTCCCTGGACCGGAAACAAGCATCCTAGGACCGGTTTTTGGCATTTCAGCCGTCATCAGCCAGGCTTGCTTGAATCCAGTGGCAAAGTGAGCAAGGGACCCACGTCTGGGCATACCCCCGCCAACTTAGGGCGAACAAAGCGATACAAAAGGGGACGATGGACGGAACGTTTGAGCCAATCAAACACTCACCCCCAGTCAACTGATCTGGGTTTAATCCATCATCATTCTTTAGCTCACTCCACCACCCCAGTTCAGACACGGCCATATTCAAATCAGTCTGACCCTGTGCCTCATGGGAACAGTCCAGCCCGAACTGCCAAGCCATGTCTTCCCTGGACCGGAAACAAGCATCCTAGGACCGGTTTCTGGCATTTCAGCCGTCATCAGCCAGGCTTGCTTGAATCCAGTGGCAAAGTGAGCAAGGGACCCACGTCTGGGCATACCCCCTCCAACTTAGGGCGAACAAAGCGATACAAAAGGGGACGATGGACCGGAACGTTTGAGCCAATCAAACACTCACCCCCAGTCAACTGATCTGGGTTTAATCCATCATCATTCTTTAGCTCACTCCACCACCCCAGTTCAGACACGGCCATATGCAAATCAGTCTGACCCTGTGCCTCATGGGAACAGTCCAGCCCGAACTGCCAAGCCATGTCTTCCCTGGACCGGAAACAAGCATCCTAGGACCGGTTTCTGGCATTTCAGCCGTCATCAGCCAGGCTTGCTTGAATCCAGTGGCAAAGTGAGCAAGGGACCCACGTCTGGGCATACCCCCGCCAACTTAGGGCGAACAAAGCGATACAAAAGGGGATGATGGACGGAACGTTTGAGCCAATCAAACACTCACCCCCAGTCAACTGATCTGGGTTTAATCCATCATCATTCTTTAGCTCACTCCACCACCCCAGTTCAGACACGGCCATATGCAAATCAGTCTGACCCTGTGCCTCATGGGAACAGTCCAGCCCGAACTGCCAAGCCATGTCTTCCCTGGACCGGAAACAAGCATCCTAGGACCGGTTTCTGGCATTTCAGCCGTCATCAGCCAGGCTTGCTTGAATCCAGTGGCAAAGTGAGCAAGGGACCCACGTCTGGGCATACCCCCGCCAACTTAGGGCGAACAAAGCGATACAAAAGGGGACGATGGACAGAACGTTTGAGCCAATCAAACACTCACCCCCAGTCAACTGATATGGATTTAATCCATCATCATTCTTTAGCTCACTCCACCACCCCAGTTCAGACACGGCCATATGCAAATCAGTCTGACCCTGTGCCTCATGGGAACAGTCCAGCCCGAACTGCCAAGCCATGTCTTCCCTGGACCGGAAACAAGCATCCTAGGACCGGTTTCTGGCATTTCAGCCGTCATCAGCCAGGCTGGCTTGAATCCAGTGGCAAAGTGAGCAGGGACCCACGTCTGGGCATACCCCCGCCAACTTAGGGCGAACAAAGCGATACAAAAGGGGACGATGGACGGAACGTTTGAGCCAATCAAACACTCACCCCCAGTCAACTGATCTGGGTTTAATCCATCATCATTCTTTAGCTCACTCCACCACCCCAGTTCAGACACGGCCATATGCAAATCAGTCTGACCCTGTGCCTCATGGGAACAGTCCAGCCCGAACTGCCAAGCCATGTCTTCCCTGGACCGGAAACAAGCATCCTAGGACCGGTTTCTGGCATTTCAGCCGTCATCAGCCAGGCTTGCTTGAATCCAGTGGCAAAGTGAGCAAGGGACCCACGTCTGGGCATACCCTCGCCAACTTAGGGCGAACAAAGCGATACAAAAGGGGACGATGGACGGAACGTTTGAGCCAATCAAACACTCACCCCCAGTCAACTGATCTGGGTTTAATCCATCATCATTCTTTAGCTCACTCCACCACCCCAGTTCAGACACGGCCATATGCAAATCAGTCTGACCCTGTGCCTCATGGGAACAGTCCAGCCCGAACTGCCAAGCCATGTCTTCCCTGGACCGGAAACAAGCATCCTAGGACCGGTTTCTGGCATTTCAGCCGTCATCAGCCAGGCTTGCTTGAATCCAGTGGCAAAGTGAGCAAGGGACCCACGTCTGGGCATACCCCCGCCAACTTAGGGCGAACAAAGCGATACAAAGGGGACGATGGACGGAACGTTTGAGCCAATCAAACACTCACCCCCAGTCAACTGATCTGGGTTTAATCCATCATCATTCTTTAGCTCACTCCACCACCCCAGTTCAGACACGGCCATATGCAAATCAGTCTGACCCTGTGCCTCATGGGAACAGTCCAGACGTGGGTCCCTTGCTCACTTTGCCACTGGATTCAAGCAAGCCTGGCTGATGACGGCTGAAATGCCAGAAACCGGTCCTAGGATGCTTGTTTCCGGTCCAGGGAAGACATGGCTTGGCAGTTCGGGCTGGACTGTTCCCATGAGGCACAGGGTCAGACTGATTTGCATATGGCCATGTCTGAACTGGGGTGGTGGAGTGAGCTAAAGAATGATGATGGATTAAACCCAGATCAGTTGACTGGGGTGAGTGTTTGATTGGCTCAAACGTTCCGTCCATCATCCCCTTTTGTATCGCTTGGTCGCCCTAAGTTGGCGGGGGTATGCCCAGACGTGGGTCCCTTGCTCACTTTGCCACTGGATTCAAGCAAGCCTGGCTGATGACGGCTGAAATGCCAGAAACCGGTCCTAGGATGCTTGTTTCAGGTCCAGGGAAGACATGGCTTGGCAGTTCGGGCTGGACTGTTCCCATGAGGCACAGGGTCAGACTGATTTGCATATGGCCATGTCTGAACTGGGGTGGTGGAGTGAGCTAAAGAATGATGATGGATTAAACCCAGATCAGTTGACTGGGGGTGAGTGTTTGATTGGCTCAAACGTTCCGTCCATCATCCCCTTTTGTATCGCGAGGGATGTACTATCAGCTATGATGCTGTACAGGAACAGATATGACCGATTCCCCAGGGCTCGTGAATTGGCGGCAGTGAAGGGTGCTTTCTATGCCCTTGGACGGATCCCCCACGTCGTTGGTGCTATAGATTGCACCCATGTTGGCCTTGTTCCACCACAGGCCACTGAGCAGCTCTACCGCAACCGGAAGCACACGCACTCCCTGAATGTGCAAGTGGTGTGCCTTGCGGACATGGTGATTTCCCACATGTGTGCCAAGTTCCCAGGATCGGCACATGACGCGCACATCATGCGCAACAGCATCCTACCACGACTGATGGCCAATCTGCAACCGGACCGTGGCTGGATTGTCGGTGAGTATGTGGAGTAGTGTAGCGTGCTGGCTGTGCGATGCTGTCTTGTGTCCAGTTGGAATTGCAACGGTTCTCTGTGTCCCTCACACCCAGGTGACTCTGCTTACCCGAATGGGCCCTGGCTGCTCAGCCCAGTGCGACGTCCTGGGAGCCCAGCTGATGTCCGCTACAATGAGGCACATGGGAGGACCAGACGTGTGGTTGAGCGTACCTTTGGCCTCCTCAAGTCCAGGTTCAGATGCCTGGACCGCACCGGGGGTGCACTGGCGTACTCCCCACAGAAGGTGTGCCAGATAATAGTGGCTTGCTGCATGATGCACAATCTGGCTATTTGCAAGCAGATCCCCCTAATTGTGGATGACGGAGATCAACCAGGGCCCCAGCCTGCAGACCAGGACAGCTCGAGTGAAGAGGACAGTGGAGAGGAGGAAGCTGTGAATGTGCGTCAGCAGCTCATCGCCCGCTACTTTACTTGACGGTGAGTGTCCATGTACGACGGCTGATGTAGCTGTAGTTGTGCAGGTGTATGTGTGCTCTGTCACGGGGGCCTTTTGTTCACTGAGTGCTGTGTGTCAATGGTCCATGTCCAGGTTGGTATGCCACTGGCAGCGGCTGTAGCAGTGTGCCCTGTTGCTCTGTGTGATGTGTGTACATTGCTTGTAGTTGGTGACAAGTACTGTGTGATGAGTGTGTGACACACTCATTGAATGTACTCTTGTTCTGTTTTTTACCCCTAGGTCCCTACAGCCTCTCCTGTCCCATCGACATACCACACAGCAGATGCATTTCTGCTCATGGTGGTGATTGCACATCGTTGAATAAACCCAGGACACATGAAGCAGATTGTGATCAAGGTGTATTTATTTACAGCGGTGACATGTGATTGTGTGCAAGGTGATGACAAACGTGGTGCATGCTGTGACAATGAGTTGACGGTCATGGCTGCGTGATGGTCAGGGTGTACCCATGAAGTTCCATGTCCACAGTCCAACAGACACATGCCATTCACATGGCAGTGTGGGGTAGGATCGTAGTACAAGTCAATGCAGTAGGTGGTCAAGGTGGCTGGCTGACTCACTGGCGTTTGGTGCGTGCGAAGTCCTCTCTGGACACCTGTTTCCTCTTCGGACGGCCCCTTCCACGTTTGGTAGGGGGGGGTGTGTTGATGTGCCGCTGGGGGAGGCTGAGGAGTGCTCACTTGCTGTGGATGCAGGGGATCGCGATGCTGCACGACCCTGCGCCACAGCAGGTGGTGGCGGAGGTGGTGTTGCTGGCCTTGCTTGTGCCCTCACCACCACCACCAGCTGGCCCATTAGGTCCACAAGTTGGTCCATACGGGTCACGAATTGTCCCATATGGGCGTCCATGGACCTCAACACCCCAAGGACCTCCCGCGTGTCGGTAGCCGACCTGGCCCATTGTCCTTGGGCCTCTTCATAGGCCCCAAGGACTCTGGCGATTTGCGGCAGGGCTTGGCTCCCAGGCTCAGATGGCGTTGGCCTGGCCCTGCTCCTCCTACCAGTACTGCTGCCACCGACCTGCCCACTAGCCACATTGCTCACCACGGTCCTCGCTCTGGCTCCCAGGGTGGAGCCCGACGGCCGTGCCACCGCTTGCGCAGGGGCTGTGGCCAGGGATGGCGTGGTGGTTGCGGTGGTGGTGGTGCTTGCGGCGGTGGTGGTGGTTGCGGCGGTGGTGGTGGCCGCAACGACCGTGGCAGCAGGGGTCTGTGACTGGTCAGCAGCCCTGGGTGATGGGTTGGTGGGCAGGAGGGGCCCTGGGGAGCGGTTGTGCCCTGCCACTCCAGATGGGCCTGCTGGGTGGTCCGTGTCCGGAGAGGTGTCCAGCTCCTCTACATCCGTGAGTCCGGGTCGGGGGCTTGCGGACTGGCTGTGCTGGCTGCTGTCACCCTCTCCAGCATCCAGCAGTTCAGCACCTGTGGGGAGAATGAGATGGGTCATTGTGTTGCACCTAGCAAAGTATGTATTGGTTGTCTGACATTCACAGTTCGTGCACTGTCGTGCACAGGTTTCCCAGTGGCGTGTGTGTGGATGTACGATGTGTGTATGCGTGGGCTAGGCAATGGAACTGTGTGATGTGGACATGTGGCATGGGACGGATTAGCAATGCCGATGGGTGTGTGTTGCTATGCTCCTACATTTTGTGGCTCGGGTGTATGCGTGCTCCAGGACCATCGACGATGTTGGGTTGAACGATGGTTTAGGGGGAAGGATGGAACGCTTAGGAATGCTGATGCCAAAGGGGGTACAGCCCCTAAACGCTCTTGGGTTGAAATATGCTTTTGGGGTACATACTGTGAGTAATGGGTGCAGAACGTGACATGTGTTCTGGCAACATGACAGTGCATAGACAAAGGTGTGTGTCTGTCTCACATGCCCGGAATATCTGCTGACTGTTATCATTCATGGACATCACATTGGTAGCATTGTTGTGAGTTCGTGCTTGTTGTGTGCCACACGACGTATTGCAGATGGGCCAAATCCTTTGTGTGCGTGCTGCCCTGGTACATGTGCATCAGTGCTGTGCTCTTGGGTTGTTGACTATATTATGTGTGTTGTTACTCGCAGTGTGACGTGCGCTTCAGTCACTGCAGGCACATGATTTGTCATGGGCAGGTATCTTTGCATGACTACTGTATGAGGGCCAGCTGTTCAGATGACATACCTTTCATGACACTGTGGCTGAGAGATGAGATGGATGATATGTTGAATGTGCATTGTGTGCCTGTGTGTTTCATGGGTCCAGTTGTCTTTGTGTGCAATATTGTGGTTCCAAGCTGTTACTTCTAGTATGGTCTGTCTTACGTGGGCGTTGTTGTACGATGTGTGGGTGACAGGCAGTGAGGACTACATGGACAGGACTTTGATGGTGTTGCTGATGTGTGTGATGGGTGGCACAGTGCCTGCCGTGTGGGTCTGTGCTCCAGTGGGACTTGTGCATGCAGACTTGGCTCCTTAGGTGTTGCTGTATCTGTGATGGGTCATGTGGGGTTTGACTCTGTTGAACATGTCCGTGTGCACATTGGTCTCATGGTTGTGACTGGGAGCAGTGCTGCGTGTTCCTCTGCTACGTGACATGTCCCATGTGTCAGTCGTAGTACAGTCCTCATGCCTACAGATGCCCCGCCCTGTACATTTTCCCACCTACAGGTTGTTTCTGAGTGCGCAATGCAATGGATGCCACATGGTACTGGGAGGGAGGGGTGCTCCACCTTGCTGGTCTGTGGGAGTGGGAGCCTGGTGGGTGTTTTACTTCAGCTGTCCCCCTCCGACCCACTGTCTTTGTGTTCCGGCTACTTACCTGTTACTTGTCGGTCAGTGCAGCTATGGTGGACACATGGATGTGGGGTGTGCTCCACCTTGCTGGTCTGTGGTAGTGGGGGCCTGGTGGGTGTTTTACTTCAGCTGTCCCCCTCCGACCCACTGTCTTTGTGTTCAGGCTACTTACCTGTTACTTGTCGGTCAGTGCAGCTATGGCGGACACATGGATGTGGGGTGTGCTCCACCTTGCTGGTCTGTGGGAGTGGGAGCCTGGTGGGTGTTTTACTTCAGCTGTCCCCCTCCGACCCACTGTCTTTGTGTTCCGGCTACTTACCTGTTACTTGTCGGTCAGTGCAGCTATGGCGGACACATGGATGTGGGGTGTGCTCCACCTTGCTGGTCTGTGGGAGTGGGAGCCTGGTGGGTGTTTTACTTCAGCTGTCCCCCCTCCGACCCACTGTCTTTGTGTTCCGGCTACTTACCTGTTACTTGTCGGTCAGTGCAGCTATAGCGGACACATGGATGTGGGGTGTGCTCCACCTTGCTGGTCTATGGTAGTGGGGGCCTGGTGGGTGTTTTACTTCAACTGTCCCCCCTCCGACCCACTGTCTTTGTGTTCAGGCTACTTACCTGTTACTTGTCGGTCAGTGCAGCTATGGCGGACACATGGATGTGGGGTGTGCTCCACCTTGCTGGTCTGTGGGAGTGGGAGCCTGGTGGGTGTTTTACTTCAGCTGTACCCCCTCCGACCCACTGTCTTTGTGCTCCGGCTACTTACCTGTTACTTGTCGGTCAGTGCAGCTATGGCGGACACATGGATGTGGGGTGTGCTCCACCTTGCTGGTCTGTGGTAGTGGGGGCCTGGTGGGTGTTTTACTTCAGCTGTCCCCCCTCCAACCCACTGTCTTTGTGTTCAGGCTACTTACCTGTTACTTGTCGGTCAGTGCAGCTATGGCGGACACATGGATGTGGGGTGTGCTCCACCTTGCTGGTCTGTGGGAGTGGGAGCCTGGTGGGTGTTTTACTTCAGCTGTCCTCCTCCGACCCACTGTCTTTGTGTTCCGGCTACTTACCTGTTACTTGTCGGTCAGTGCAGCTATGGCGGACACATGGATGTGGGGTGTGCTCCACCTTGCTGGTCTGTGGTAGTGGGGGCCTGGTGGGTGTTTTACTTCAGCAGTCCCCCCTCCGACCCACTGTCTTTGTGTTCAGGCTACTTACCTGTTACTTGTCGGTCAGTGCAGCTATGGCAGACACATGGATGTGGGGTGTGCTCCACCTTGCTGGTCTGTGGGAGTGGGAGCCTGGTGGGTGTTTTACTTCAGCTGTCCCCCCTCCGACCCACTGTCTTTGTGTTCCAGCTACTTACCTGTTACTTGTCGGTCAGTGCAGCTATGGCGGACACATGGATGTGGGTGTGGGGAGTGCTCATTCTGGCGCATCTGGAGTACAAGGGGACCTGGTGGAAGTTGCGGTGCTGGCTGACTGTACACATGCCCCCATGGTTTTGTTAGTTGGTAGCTTTGGGCTGAGTGTGTGTGAGTGTCTGTTGCATGTGTGGGTGATGTCTTGTGTATTGTGTACTGGACATGGGGGTGTTTGTCCCTAGGAGCTATGGCATGGTGGTAGTGCATGTGATTACATAGCGGTGTGCTGGTATACGTTTGTTTGTACTTACCAGCCTCCACTCCCCCTGGTAATCCGGTGAGGATCTCCGGATGTATGATGACTCGCACCTTCTCCTCCCACGCCTTGAAGGTCTTGAATAGAGCAGGATTCCCTCCGCCAGTCCTGGCAGCCAGCTCTCGATTTTTGCTCTCCTTCTTCTTGACTACGCTTTTGAGGTCGTTCCACCTTTTGTTAATTTCTCCTCTGTTGCGTGGAACGTTCCCGACTGCATTGACCTGGTCTAAGATCCTGCTCCACAACCGGTTTCTGGTGGATAGTGGTGTCTGTTGGACCTGGTTGCCATAGATTTGTGGGTGCACCTTGACGATCTCGTCGACCATGACCGTCAGCTCGGTGGAAGTGAACTTGGGCATTCTGTGTGTTTTGGTGTTTTGGTGTTTGTGGTGCTGGTGCGGTGTGTGGTGTGTGATGTGCAGGGGGTTTGTGTGGCCGGTGTTTGGTGGTGGTGGTGGTGATGGGTGTGATAGGTGCGTGTCTGTGGTGTGCTGCTGTCCTTTCTGTCTCGCTGTGTTGTGTGCTTTCGTCCTCAGTTTGTAATGTTGCAGGGGGTTGTGGTCTGTGAAGGGGCTGGTTTTGTACTTACCTATGTGGGTGTGTCATGATGGTCTGTTGTTTTCAGGTGTGTTGTGGCTGGTGTTCTGGGATTTGTAGTTGATTTTTTTGTCCAGGGGGGGGTGTGTTTCCGGGATGTATACTGTGTTTGGGTATTTGTGCGTGGGTTGCTGTGTGGACTTGTTGGCCATGTTGTGTGTGTTTGTTTTTGTCAGCGGATGATTTCTGTGCATGGACGTGGCCGCCAGAGCTTCCGCCGTGTCCATTTTCGTCACTGTTGTTTGCGCTGGCGGGCGGTGTATTTGTGGATTTTCCGCGCTCATGTCGGTACGATCCTAATATCACGGGCGGTGTCTCGGTCGTCAGGGCGGGCGGTTTTGGGTTGTCGTGCGTCTTTCCGTCCGTGGCGGGCGGATGGACTTAGACTCGGACATGGGCGGGCGGTATTTTCTGTTTATTTTCCGCCTCCGGCGGTTTTCGGTTCGCGGCATCGTAATTGCTCGGTCGGTATTCAGACGGTGTAGGCGGGCGGATTTTTACCACTGTGGTTGGTGGCGGATTTTTTACCGCCCGACATCGTAATGGACACCTAAGTAATTATTTAATTTTATTTATTGGTATTGATAAATAATTCATTGTTAATTAATTATTAATTGGTAATTAATTTTTATGAATTGGTAATTAATTTTTATTAATTGGTAATTAATTTTTATTAATTTTTAATTGATAATTATATTAATTGTATTAATTTATTATTCAGAGCGGGTTGTGGGTTTATAGGGGAATAGGGTGGGAAGTAATTTAATTGTAATTCAGTAATTATTTATTTTTATTTATTGGTATTGATTATTAATTTATTGTTAATTAATTCTTATTTGGTAATTAATTTTTATTAATTGGTAATTATTTTTATTAATTGGTAATTAATTTTTATTAATTTATTAATTGATAATTATGTTAATTGTATTAATTTATTCTTTGTAGCGGGTTGTGGGTTTATAGGGGAATAGGGTGGGAAGTAATTTAATTGTAATTAATTAATTATTGAAAATATTTTGGTGTATTGATAATTAATTTACTGTCAATTAATTATTACTTGGTATTTTTTTATTATTTATTATTTTTTGGTATTGAAAATTAATTCTTTGTTAATTAATAATTAATAGGTAATTAATTTTTAAGAAATAATATTTATTGGTATTTAGAATTAATTATTAAATATTTTGTAATTGGTAAGTAATTTTAATTACATTTTTATTGGTATTGATAATTATTTTATTTTTATTAAAATATTAAATCATTATTTTCCCTACTGTTGCACTCTCTGCAGTGGGAATAGTAATTTTTACCCCTATGCTATCCAACGCTTTCCCTACTGTTGCACTCACTGGAGTGGGAATAGTAATTTTTACCCCTACGCTATCCAACTCTTTCCCTACTGTTGCACTCTCTGGAGTGGGAATAGTAATTTATACCCCTATGCTATCCAACGCTTTCCCTACTGTTGCACTCTCTGGAGTGGGAATAGTAATTTTTACCCCTACGCTATCCAACGCTTTCCCTACTGTTGCACTCTCTGGAGTGGGAATAGTAATTTTTACCCTCCCGCTATCCAACGCTTTCCCTACTGTTGCACTCACTGGAGTGGGAATAGTAATGTTTACCCTCCCGCTATCCAACGCTTTCCCTACTGTTGCACTCTCTGGAGTGGGAATAGTAATTTATACCCCTACGCTATCCAACGCTTTCCCTACTGTTGCACTCTCTGGAGTGGGAATAGTAATTTTTACCCCTACGCTATCCAACGCTTTCCCTATTGTTGCACTCTCTGGAGTGGGAATAGTAATTTTTACCCTCCCGCTATCCAACGCTTTCCCTACTGTTGCACTCACTGGAGTGGGAATAGTAATTTTTACCCTCCGGCTATCCAACGCTTTCCCTACTGTTGCACTCACTGGAGTGGGAATAGTAATTTTTACCCTCCCGCTATCCAACGCTTTCCCTACTGTTGCACTCACTGGAGTGGTAATAGTAAATTTTACCCTCCCGCTATCCTACGCTAAAAATATTGAATAATTTTTATAAATATTACGTTAATATATATATGTATTAAAAAATAAAAATGTATGTTTATTTTTTTTTAACTTACATTAATTATTTATTAATTGTAAAGTTATTTAAGTATTTTTAAGTATGTTTTAGTTAATTATATATAGTATTTCATTAATTTTACATTACTTTTAAGATATTTAAAAATTCGATATTTTGACTAACTATATTTTTACAACTATATTTTGGATTTGATATTTTTGTACTTACCTGTTTGTAGATAGGGATTCAATATTTTGGCATTCTATATTTTTACCTCGATATTTTTGTAGGTCAATATTCTTCACATCGATATTCTATCAGTGATCCATTCCAACTATTGTACTTACTGTACATAATTATGGAGAGTGGATGTTCTAAACGCAGTCATAAAGTAAATTCACTAATATAAAAGGTGTTTGAAATGGGGATGTCTTTCTCAATGAAAGTTATAATACCCAAGTATCCGTCACTAGAGAAGTGTCAGCTAAGAGAATATGTTGTCATAAAAATGAAGTATTCACCCTGTACAGAGTACTACTTTCATGTTGAGAATTAAGTACTCATGTAATGTTAGGGTTTATAAGAGCCTCATAAGAGGAAATCATATCTCAAGATGCTGTCTTCTTTTTCTTGGCAGTTCGGGCTGGACTGTTCCCATGAGGCACAGGGTCAGACTGATTTGCATATGGCCATGTCTGAACTGGGGTGGTGGAGTGAGCTAAAGAATGATGATGGATTAAACCCAGATCACTTGACTGGGGGTGAGTGCTTGCAATGTTCAACACTCCGTCCATCATCCCCTTTGGTTTTGCTATGTTCGCCCTAAGTTGGCAGGGTATGCCCAGACGTGGGTCCCTTGCTCACTTTGCCACTGGATTCAAGATAGCCTGGCTGATGACGGCTGTAAGCCAGAAACCGGTCCCAGGATGCTTGTTTCCGGTCAGGGAAGACATGGCTTGGCAGTTCGGGCTGGACTGTTCCCATGAGGCACAGGGTTAGACTGATTTGCATATGGCTATGTCTGAACTGGGGTGGTGGAGTGAGCTAAAGAATGATGATGGATTAAACCCAGATCACTTGACTGAGGGTGAGTGCTTGCAATGTTCATCACTCCGTCCATCATCCCTTTGGTTTTGCTATGTTCGTTCTAAGTTGTCAGGGTATGCCCAGACGTGGGTCCCTTGCTCACTTTGCCACTGGACTCAAGATAGCCTGGCTGATGACGGCTGTAAGCCAGAAACCGGTCCCAGGATGCTTGTTTCCGGTCCAGGGAAGACATGGCTTGGCAGTTCGGGCTGGACTGTTCCCATGAGGCACAGGGTCAGACTGATTTGCGTATGGCCATGTCTGAACTGGGGTGGTGGAGTGAGCTAAAGAATGATGATGGATTAAACCCAGATCACTTGACTGGGGGTGAGTGCTTGCAATGTTCAACACTCCGTCCATCATCCCCTTTGGTTTTGCTATGTTCGCCCTAAGTTGGCAGGGTATGCCCAGACGTGGGTCCCTTGCTCACTTTGCCACTGGATTCAAGATAGCCTGGCTGATGACGGCTGTAAGCCAGACACCGGTCCCAGGATGCTTGTTTCCGGTCCAGGGAAGACATGGCTTGGCAGTTCGGGCAGGACTGTTCCCATGAGGCACAGGGTCAGACTGATTTGCATATGGCCATGTCTGAACTGGGGTGGTGGAGTGAGCTAAAGAATGATGATGGATTAAACCCAGATCACTTGACTGGGGGTGAGTGCTTGCAATGTTCAACACTCCGTCCATCATCCCCTTTGGTTTTGCTATGTTCGCCCTAAGTTGGCAGGGTATGCCCAGACGTGGGTCCCTTGCTCACTTTGCCACTGGATTCAAGATAGCCTGGCTGATGACGGCTGTAAGCCAGAAACCGGTCCCAGGATGCTTGTTTCCGGTCCAGGGAAGACATGGCTTGGCAGTTCGGGCTGGACTGTTCCCATGAGGCACAGGGTCAGACTGATTTGCATATGGCCATGTCTGAACTGGGGTGGTGGAGTGAGCTAAAAAATGATGATGGATTAAACCCAGATCACTTGACTGGGGGTGAGTGCTTGCAATGTTCAACACTCCGTCCATCATCCCCTTTGGTTTTGCTATGTTCGCCCTAAGTTGGCAGGGTATGCCCAGACGTGGGTCCCTTGCTCACTTTGCCACTGGATTCAAGATAGCCTGGCTGATGACGGCTGTAAGCCAGAAACCGGTCCCAGGATGCTTGTTTCCGGTCAGGGGAAGACATGGCTTGGCAGTTCGGGCTGGACTGTTCCCATGAGGCACAGGGTTAGACTGATTTGCATATGGCTATGTCTGAACTGGGGTGGTGGAGTGAGCTAAAGAATGATGATGGATTAAACCCAGATCACTTGACTGGGGGTGAGTGCTTGCAATGTTCATCACTCCGTCCATCATCCCTTTGGTTTTGCTATGTTCGTTCTAAGTTGTCAGGGTATGCCCAGACGTGGGTCCCTTGCTCACTTTGCCACTGGACTCAAGATAGCCTGGCTGATGACGGCTGTAAGCCAGAAACCGGTCCCAGGATGCTTGTTTCCGGTCCAGGGAAGACATGGCTTGGCAGTTCGGGCTGGACTGTTCCCATGAGGCACAGGGTCAGACTGATTTGCGTATGGCCATGTCTGAACTGGGGTGGTGGAGTGAGCTAAAGAATGATGATGGATTAAACCCAGATCACTTGACTGGGGGTGAGTGCTTGCAATGTTCAACACTCCGTCCATCATCCCCTTTGGTTTTGCTATGTTCGCCCTAAGTTGGCAGGGTATGCCCAGACGTGGGTCCCTTGCTCACTTTGCCACTGGATTCAAGATAGCCTGGCTGATGACGGCTGTAAGCCAGACACCGGTCCCAGGATGCTTGTTTCCGGTCCAGGGAAGACATGGCTTGGCAGTTCGGGCAGGACTGTTCCCATGAGGCACAGGGTCAGACTGATTTGCATATGGCCATGTCTGAACTGGGGTGGTGGAGTGAGCTAAAGAATGATGATGGATTAAACCCAGATCACTTGACTGGGGGTGAGTGCTTGCAATGTTCAACACTCCGTCCATCATCCCCTTTGGTTTTGCTATGTTCGCCCTAAGTTGGCAGGGTATGCCCAGACGTGGGTCCCTTGCTCACTTTGCCACTGGATTCAAGATAGCCTGGCTGATGACGGCTGTAAGCCAGAAACCGGTCCCAGGATGCTTGTTTCCGGTCCAGGGAAGACATGGCTTGGCAGTTCAGGCTGGACTGTTCCCATGAGGCACAGGGTCAGACTGATTTGCATATGGCCATGTCTGAACTGGGGTGGTGGAGTGAGCTAAAAAATGATGATGGATTAAACCCAGATCACTTGACTGGGGGTGAGTGCTTGCAATGTTCAACACTCCGTCCATCATCCCCTTTGGTTTTGCTATGTTCGCCCTAAGTTGGCAGGGTATGCCCAGACGTGGGTCCCTTGCTCACTTTGCCACTGGATTCAAGATAGCCTGGCTGATGACGGCTGTAAGCCAGAAACCGGTCCCAGGATGCTTGTTTCCGGTCCAGGGAAGACATGGCTTGGCAGTTCGGGCAGGACTGTTCCCATGAGGCACAGGGTCAGACTGATTTGCATATGGCCATGTCTGAACTGGGGTGGTGGAGTGAGCTAAAGAATGATGATGGATTAAACCCAGATCACTTGACTGGGGGTGAGTGCTTGCAATGTTCAACACTCCGTCCATCATCCCCTTTGGTTTTGCTATGTTCGCCCTAAGTTGGCAGGGTATGCCCAGACGTGGGTCCCTTGCTCACTTTGCCACTGGATTCAAGATAGCCTGGCTGATGACGGCTGTAAGCCAGAAACCGGTCCCAGGATGCTTGTTTCCGGTCCAGGGAAGACATGGCTTGGCAGTTCGGGCTGGACTGTTCCCATGAGGCACAGGGTCAGACTGATTTGCATATGGCCATGTCTGAACTGGGGTGGTGGAGTGAGCTAAAGAATGATGATGGATTAAACCCAGATCACTTGACTGGGGGTGAGTGCTTGCAATGTTCAACACTCCGTCCATCATCCCCTTTGGTTTTGCTATGTTCGCCCTAAGTTGGCAGGGTATGCCCAGACGTGGGTCCCTTGCTCACTTTGCCACTGGATTCAATATAGCCTGGCTGATGACGGCTGTAAGCCAGAAACCGGTCCCAGGATGCTTGTTTCCGGTCCAGGGAAGACATGGCTTGGCAGTTCGGGCTGGACTGTTCCCATGAGGCACAGGGTCAGACTGATTTGCATATGGCCATGTCTGAACTGGGGTGGTGGAGTGAGCTAAAGAATGATGATGGATTAAACCCAGATCACTTGACTGGGGGTGTGTGCTTGCAATGTTCAACACTCCGTCCATCATCCCCTTTGGTTTTGCTGTCTTCTTTTGTATAGTAAAGCAAACTGCAGAAAGCTTTCTGCCATCACCATCTTCTGTTGATGCCAAAAATTCTACAAAAGAAACAAATCTTTAGAATTGTTGGTCTCTTGCACTGCTGCAAGAATCTTTACAGTACTTCAGTTTAAAAAGCAAGTCATTGTGCTTTGTCTTCTGGACATGAATGCCAAGTTAACAGTTCTTCATAAAAAAGCAATCACAACTTGAGGATACTTTATGTTTGCCTTTTTTGCTGGCACTCCTTCTGCTTCATCAGAGTCCTTCCATTTCATAAGAAACATAAGGTCCCCACTGCTGTCTGTAGATCCAATTATCCTCTCTGGGTCTAGGGCACAAGCAAATCCCCTTGGCTTGTCAATAGAATCTCTCTTCTGCTTCATTTTGCTGTCTTCAGATTCACTGTCTGACAGGGACTTCTTTTAGCCGCCTCTGGCTTCTCTTTGCCGGCTTTTTGAGAGTTCAAGAAAGCTTCTATTAATTCCGGGCAATTCAAGTTTTCTTCAGGTTCCCAAGTGTTGTCAGCATCTGTAAACCCTTTCACTTCAGGTAATATTCAACTATTCTATTGACAATGCGCCTATTCAGGACTTTCTCCACAACAAATTCTTCTGGTTCTGCTTTTTCTACCTTTTTGCCTTTGCCATTCTGCTTCTTACCCATTTTTTGCCGGCTGCCGACCCCTTCTCCAAAGGGACTGACAGACTATAACCACTATTGTGATAAATTTGTACTCTTTGCAAAGCCCATTCTGTACTCCATACATGCTTCTGTCTATAGATGTTTTATACCCTGTGATAATAGGAAAAATAGGGCATAGCGGTTCTGTTCTACCATCTACATAGAGTCTTTACTTTGTATATTAAACCAGTTTACTGAAATAAAGGTATCTGTAGATTCCCACTAAAAGTTTTTACACTCACACATGACTGTTTTCACACTAGAGAGTCTGCTCTAACTGAATAGAATCATTGATATAGCTCACTCAAAGAAAAGATGTTTCACAGGAATGACTTCCTTCCTAAAATCTTTTACACTAAGGTTTCACCCTGTGCAGAGGTGTTTTGTAGCGAGTGCATTTTGTCAATAAACTGAAGCATTCATGCTGTATAGACTTGAATGAGATAGACTTAAGGTTTTATCAAATTGCACCTTTTATAACCTGCGCCATGTTGAAACGTGTTCTGTAATGAGCTCTCACTAGAGAGGGCTGCCTTTCTAAAACCAATAATACAAGTGGTTTACTCAGACAAAAGGTCTTTGTAGAGGGATTGGTTTTTCACTAAAACCTTTTACACCCAACATTTATCTTGTGGAGATGTCGCAGCAGAGAGGCCATGCTATCATAAAAATGAAGCATTTACCCTACTATACAATTTTGAGAAAAAAAGGCATATTTTCTTCAAACTCAAATTTGATATCAGAAGGTCTAATGTTTCTAAGAACCCTTCTACAGAGATTATTTATCCTTGTCAGATGTGTCAATATAGAGGTTACTATTTTTAAACTGACTCATACACCCTGTTGAGTCTGAGAAAAGATCTCCAGAGAAAGATGGCTTCCATACCAAAGCCATTCACACTCACCATTTACACTGTAGAGAGCTGTCATCAGTGATGGTGTGTTTTTAGAAAACTGATCCATTCACTCTGTATAGAGTTGTATGAGAAGGAGTTACTCTTTTATTAAACTCTACCACAGTATGTGCACCCAGTTTCAATATGCTATCAAAGGGTGTAGTGTAGTGTTTGTCTAAAACCTTGTGCACTAACTCTTTAATCCGTTCAGAGGTGTAAAAAGAGACCTTCATGTGTGTAAACCCACTTTTACACCATGTTCTCTCAGTGGAGACACTTTTGTACAGATCTCAATTACTCGCTAACGCCTTTATTACCCACCATTTAACCTCTACAGACCTATTACTAGAGAGGTAATGTTGTGATAAGAGAGACCCATTCACTCTGTATAGAATTGTATTAGAAATGTTTATTTTTACATCAAACTTTAACATCCTTTATCTGCACTCTATTAAAATGTGATAGCACAGGGCCTAGAGTTTCTCTGAGACCTTCTACGCAACCCTTTCCTCTGTTCAGAGGTATCAATAGAGGCCTTGCTGTTTGTAAACCCATATAACAAAGGACTTACGAGTTCTCTAAGTTGTGCTTTAGAAATCATTAGTTATCTGCTGAGGAATTACTAAAGAGACTGGTATTGCAGAGTAGTATGAGATAGAATCACTGTTTCATCAAACCCTACCATACAGAACGTATTGTATATTGAAATAGTAGCACAGGGCCTAGTGTTTCACATAATATTTGTACACAGATTGTTTATTCTGCTCAGAGTAGTCACTAGAGAAGGTGGCCTTATTGGAGTGAACCAAACACCCTATTCACTCAGAGAAAAATATCTTTACAGAGGGATGCATTTCTTTGTAAAGCCTTTCACACCTAGCCTTCACCCTGAAAAGAGGTCTCACCAGATAGGCTGTGTTACTATAAAAAATAAGCATTTACCCTGTATACACTTATTACAGAAGAACGCCTTCTTTCGTCAGACTGTACCATACAGAATCTGCAGCCTTTTAAAATATAATATAAGGCCTAGTATTTCCTTATAGGTTTTTCTAGTGATCTTTTATCCTTTTTATAGGTGTCAGGGGATGATTACTGTTTGTATACTGAGTAAAACATCCTGTTTACTCTCAGAAAACATCTCTGGCTTCATTACTAATGCCCTTTAAACTCATAGAAAGGCCGTTTCAGAGGGATGAGATCCTCAGTAGAGCCTTTCACACCCTGCCTTCATGTTGTAGGGAGGTCTCACCAGAAAAACCATGTTGTCATAAAATAGAGCCAATGTTTTCATCAAAATGCAGCATACAGAACCTACAATCTCTTAAAATGAGGTAATACAATTGCTAGTGTTTATGTAATTTATTCTACACAAATGTTTGAGTCTGTTCAAAGATGTGAAGAAAAATTGTGTTATTAGGAAATAAAAATGGTGTTCTTAGGAAATTGGACCATGCACTAATCTGATTTTTAGTAATAAGTCTGTGAGAAGCAGAAAAAAATATAATGTGTCTTTTATTTTCTCTATAGGGCTTGCAGTCCATTAAAGATGCCAACGAAAAAGCAGAGAAAGAGGAAGAGAGCACAAAGCTTCTACAAAGAAGACGCCAAACATGGAGCATAACCACAGGAAGGAAAAGATGCTAAAAAAGATTGAAATCAAGTAAAAACACCCAGTCTTTAAAAAGAAAAATAATAACATTGTGTAAACTTTCTTCTGAAGGTGTAAGTAGTAATGAAGATCTGTCAACATCTAAGCAACAACTCCTATTGTTTTTCTAAAAAACATATAATGCCAAAAAAGAAACAGAACAACCAGATTTAAAAAGAAGAAAGTTTATAGAACTTCATCAGAAGTTCTTCCATAGAAGAGTACCATCTAATATTATTATGAGAAGCATGAAGACAGTGAAAAGCAGAGAAGCATTCCAAAAGCAGAAAGAGTTTGTTGAGTGTCTAGTAGACAAGGCCTTTATTTTAAAGAGAAAGCTATTGATTTTTATTTTGAAGAGAATGAGATGTTTAGATAAACTTCTTAATTTACTTAAAAAAAATGTTGCCAAACGTTTCAAGTTAATAAAACAAACCTTTCCACTATTTTCCGGGGATAGTGGAAACACACTTCTAGTAGTGAGCCATTTTTTTTATGAAGAAAGCCATTTACAGGAAAATGAGCTAGAATATGCATTTGACAGAGATGCTAATGCATGTGCAATGAATGACAGTACTCTGATTGAGAAAGTAAAAACAGTGCCTAGAAATGTAGAAGAAGAAATACCCAATGACGTTTTGGTTCAACTTCCTCAACAACCTATTTTTGAATGGAACTGTAGAAAAATATGCAATATAAGACAACAGTCTATTGACAAACTTAGACTCTTCTTAAACAAATGCAACAGAGGAACTGTGAAACCTATAATGAAACTACTGCAATGCCGTTATCCTTGTCGAGTTAGGGGGCCAACAAATCTTCAAGGACATTCATTAGCTTGCTTATCAGAATAGATTTGTGATAGTACATTTCATCATATACAGATTATGTCTATGCACCATTCTAAAACGCATAATCTAGTAAGAAGATTGCATTTTGCAAAAAGTCCAGCTCTCCAGCTTCAGAAACCAAATGAAGTGTTATTAAGAGGTAGTCATTCTGAAGTCATTTCTGTTATTAATGATATTCAGATGGCACACTTTGGGTCTGAAAGGTCAACTGAAGAGAATGAGATGGTTGTGGAGACTGAAAAAGTCTGTGTTTGTTGTAGGCAAACTCACTACAGATCACCAACCCAAACAATTGATATTTGTGAAAAAAGAGAAGAGAGAGATCTAGCACAGTTGTTCAAGCTGGCTCTTTACATGATAGCTGTAGATCGGTTTGACTTGTCCATGAGGCACATTGTCTGTAAATATTGTATTGATAAACTGGATGATAATAAAATGCCTTCTAGAAGTGTTCATAATAAATTAGAAGTTTTTCCAATTCCCCCTGACCTTAAAAACCTCAACTTCTATGAGAGTATTTATTCATACAGACAGTGAATCCCTTCCAAGCAATTTTTAGACTGGAGACTAGAAATAAAAAACTACCTCCTACTGAATTACTAAAAGGTCTAAAAGATAAGGTTGTGTTTCTTTGAATATGAAGAAGAATATTGAAACTATAGGTATAGATCAAGAAGAAGTCAAGCCACTAGTGGTTCTAGTAAATGGAGTGCCTAATAAAGACAAACAAAGTTGTCAGGAATGTATAAGCATTGAGACGGATAAGAAAGCTTTGCAATATCTTAAACTAGAAAATGTGTTTTACAAAGATGTTGATGTAGAGGAACATGTTACGTGTATGAACAGGAAGTTCCACTTCAGCTGCTTCTACTCAGATTGAAAAAGTTCACTTGGGTAAAGCATAATCAATATTTGAACATTACAGCATTCATCCTCTACATTCAAGAGACACAATGAGTGATGCTTTAGAATTGTACCAAATGAAGCAAACAAAAGTGAACCCATAAGTGTGTGAGAAAAGAGCTTAGAAGCACAGTGTTTTCCAATTTTGCTTCCTACAGGAGAAGGTGGTTGTTATGATGAACTTCCAGTACAGATTCCTGCATCAGAATATGGATCGAGTAGATTATATTCTGAAGATCTATGCTTTAAGCAAAACATTCCATACAGTTTCCACCTTTTGAGAGTGATCTGTCAGTGCTATCTTATGCTGTGAGCATGTTATGAGAACAGGGACACAGTTTAATGACATCACTGCAAGAGATTTTGAGGACAATTTACATGGTAAGGATGAGGTACTAGAGAGTAATTTGATAAATATCATGGCTTGCCAACATGGTATGAATAAATATTAGTTCAATTGCCGCGGAGACCTAAAGTGTATGTTACGCAATCTAGGTGCATCTACCTGGTTTGTCAGCTTGAGGTGTGCTCAAGCTGGAATGATCTTCATGACGTTCTCAGACAAGCTAATATAAGCATTGCAGGAATTCATTTCAAGACTCCTGATTAATTGTGTTCCATTGATACTGCAAATGTTTGTAGACACTTTAAGCACCGATTTGAAGCCATACTCCATTTCATCTGTAACAAAAAGAACCTACCACTGGGTGAGGTTGTGGACTTTTGCTGGATAAAAGAATGCCAAGCTATAAGTGTTACTGTGGGTGAAAGATGCACCAAGTTAGGTCAAGATACTGATGAATCAGTGTAGTTATTCATTGAGCAATATGTAACTTGTGCCATTGCAGATGGGTCTCAGAGCAGAACTCTTGGACAACAAGTCTTGTGATTTCAATACCATAAATGTGGCAAATATTGTCGATGCAGATACAGAGCAAAAGGAAAATACCACACTGAGTGTTGTTTTGGATTCCCTAGGCCTGGAATCTCCAAAGGAAAAGTGAACAGTTTTATTTCTGCAGTCAGACAGAGTGTTACTTGGAAATCACCTAAAAATACGCATAACCTATAAAGACGTGAGGCTTCAAAACTTGTCAATGATTTCAATCCAGTAATCCTGTCCATGTGGAATGCTGACATGGATATTCAGCTTATAGCAGACAAATGTATTTCTGTAGCTCAATATGCTACTTCATATACAACAAAGTCAGAAAAGAAAGAAATTAAGGATGTATGGAAAGAGAAAGCAGCAGAGAGGTCCTTAAGTAAAAAGCTTTACAGTTTCAGTTTAAAGATGCTCTCACACTGAGAAATTGGATCTTATGAAAATTCTGACAAGCACAGTTCTCCTAGATTATACTGGAAGTGCAAATCAATGATTTGGGCCAGTTTATGTCTGGCATCAATTTCTAGAAACCCTTTGTTTATATGTAGTACTGCAGTACTACACATACAAAAATAACACAGATGAAAATATTGAAGAAGTACATTTTGGGGTGAGTGGCTGTACCGGATATTTAGTAATATATTCAAAACCAAGTCTCATTAACCATTGCAAACTGAGCTGTCAAACAGGTGAGAAAAGAGAATTATTTTACTTGGCTCTCTTGCAACTTTTTTAAACCTTGGCATTCAGAGACTGAACTGCCAGGTGACTATGGCTGTTATGAAGATGCTTTCAATGAGTGAATGATACTATTCAATGGGAAATCTGTTTTGATCTTTCAATTGAATGAAAAACAGCTACAACCCTCTACATGATACAACTGAATGTATTGTAGAACATTCAAGGCTACACTTCTTTATGTTAGTGGTCAGGCAGGTACAGGAAAAAGTTTTCAAGTGCTAACCACATTTGTTCACAGGAAAACTACATGGGATCTGTCATGTGTTGTGACTGCTCCTACTAGACCAGCTGCCCACAACATTAAAGGAATTACATTGCACAGACTAATTATGTAGCCCATTGAACATGACAACAAACTACAGTACTTGAAGTTATCTGGTGATGCTTGACATGAAGGGGCCGATTCCGATTCGGGCAGGAAATCTCTCCGACCGAGCCGGACCCGGAGAGATTTCCGACCGAATCGGACTCTAGCAGCCCGACCGAACGAGTACGATGCGTACGTATGCTATCGGACTCGATTCGGTCGGACTCCCATTGAAGTCAATGGGAGCCGGATGTACAACGCGTACGCGGGCTCCCATTGACTCAATGGGTGCGAGGCGAACAAGGGCGCCCCCTACAGCGGGTACGCGTCGAAGCTGGTCGTGCCGTACATGCACAGGTAGGGGGTACCCATGGGTCCCCCCTGTGTGCGACTCGCGTGGCTAGGCATACAGGGGGGTCCGACACAAACCCCCAAAGTGCGGCTCCGACTGCTCTTTCGAGCTGGACGGCGCGAGTCGATCGGACTGCTCGCGGCACGCATCGTACTTACCCGGCCGGGGAACGTCTCCATTGCGCGGTGCGAGTCGTGCCCGTGCGAGTCGGTCGGAGCGGTTGGATCCCGCAAACGAGTCGGTCGGCGATTTCGCGTACGTTCGCATCGTACTCGCTCGCCCGGACGCACGTCCGACTCGGTCGGGAAACAGGGCTCCGAATCGGATCCGGTAATGCCGAGTCCGATTCGGAGCCCTACCGGCCAAGATCGGAATCGGCCCTGAAGTGTCCATATTATTGATGAGGTTAGCAAGGTATCAAACGTAATGCTAGCTTTCATTCATCTGGGGATGCAAGAGGTCCTCAGAGCTGACTATGATGTTATGTTTGATGGTAAACACATAATAGTTTTTGGTGACCTTCTACAGTTGACTCCCCTCAAAGGTCAACCAGTTTTTAAGAAACTGCTTTATAAAGAAATTAAAAAGAAATTAGGGACTATTGGAAATGTTAAAGATATGGTTATATTTTCAGTACACTGAGTTGACATGAACTATGAGCTAAGCTGTAGATGTGGGGCATGGCAATTTATTAAATGACATGAGAATAGAAAAAATTAGCAAAGAAGCAAAGAAAGCTCTTGCTTCTCACATGGTTAGGTCTGTCTTCCCACACAATGACTCACCACCTTCTATAATGCAAGATCTTATGCAGACTCAGAAACAGATTGTGTGCTTTATGACAACATTGGATGAGTGCGCTCAATTTAACTTAGAAACGCTTCATTTGGAAAAAAAAGATATTGTGAGTCTTAGTAGGAAAGATAAAATGGAACATCAAGGTTTGAACTTACCACTATTTCAATCAGTGATAAAGAAACTTGAATCACTAGAGAAAAAGTTTCACATACTGCTGGTTTAGAAAAGACTCTAAACCTGTGTAAACATTGCAGAGTAATTTTGCGATGAAATATGAACATTGAGGAGGGATTAGTCAATGGTACAGTGAGAAATGTGTTAGACTTAATTACAAATCTTAATGGAACAGAGTATGAATATAGTTTAATTAAATGTCATCATATTGAAGATGGTAAAAAAATTGGAAGGTGCACTGCTAGATTTCTATTTATAAATGACCTGTACATGAAAAGAGAACAGTTTCCTCTGTGTTTGGCTTATACTGCCACCATCCACAAATCTCAAGGATTACGTTTGGATGTCACAGTGATAAATATAGGTCACACAGTGTTCACAGTAGATATGTCTTATGTTGCTTTATCATGTTTTAGGTCATTGTCAGGATTGTACCTTCTTCACTTTGATGAGAACAAAGTCAATGCTGACTCATAATGTGTGATAGAATACAATCATTTGAGAGGGCTGTATGCTCCTCAGCTTATATCTCTTTGTTGAGAAACATCCAAGTTATACAAAGTGGAAAACTGTTGAGATTGTCGATTTTTCAAAAGTTTCAAAACTAAGTGAAGAATCTACAAAGAGTTCTAAAAAGCTAAAAACAAATGAAATTAATAATGTAATACGTTTTCGATTTTCAAACACTTCAGAAATTTCATGCTACTCTACTGTAGTAGTTAATGTTGTATTCCACCTGCAACAGGTGGCTGAAAACTTTCTGCAAAACAAAGACAATCCTTTAAGTCAGGCTTTCATAACTATGTTCAGTTTAGTACACACTGAAAAACATGTGTATAGTTTAACTGCATTTATACATGACCTTGTTGACCACTGTAATGGCGGTACACAGTTCACTTTGAATGTGCAACAGGATGCTCAGGAGTTTTTAATGGTAGTGTTAAATGTGTTAGAAAATGAGGGAATTGCAATTAATGACTTCTTGAAAACTAACTATTAATGGAACCATGAGTATCTCAACTGTTCCTCTTCATGTAAAACAGACATTGATTCAGAGCGATTTGTGTACTTTATAGTTCCAGATTGCAAGTCAGTAGCTTTCGAAAAACATTTTCTAAAAGCTGTGCAGAACTGCTGTCAAGACTGCACACCAAAATGACTGTCTACATTAGTTGTGAGACACAGTTCAAAATATCTTATTCTCATGCTACAAAGATGTAGAGCAGATGGCAGTAAAATCAATACTGATGTCACCAACCT
This sequence comes from Calotriton arnoldi, assembly GCA_963921515.1. Taxonomy (NCBI): domain Eukaryota; kingdom Metazoa; phylum Chordata; class Amphibia; order Caudata; family Salamandridae; genus Calotriton; species Calotriton arnoldi. The sequence continues at coordinate 1,675,486 of CAWUFW010002601.1, read as the reverse complement.
TAAAGATGGTCAGATACCAATGTATAGGAAAACATACTCTGCTGTTGCTATTATTTTTCACCATGGAAAGTCAATCAACTCTGGCCATTACACTGTCTAACTTAAAAATTAATGTGGTTGGAATGAATGTAATGACCCAAGTCTTACAGTGAAGCACATGTTACCCTTTTAAACTTTCAAACGTATATGTCATATTTCTGGAACAAAAGTTCTAGAGAAAAATATTGTTTACAAAAATCTAAGAGGCATATATACAACTAAAGTGGCGGAGCTCAGCATTAAGCCAAGAAGGCTAATACCGTGCTCCGTCACGTTAGAAACACAAGGCTGCACCCTATTTACAACACTACGGCGCAACCCTTCATTTCTCCCTGGCCTGGCGCTAAATTTAGCTGGCTAGTGTTAACGCAGGCACTCTTGCACCATAGTGCAAGGGTGCCTGCATTGTGGGAAATTATTGTTTATGTGCAGGAAGGTGTCTCTTCCTGCACATAAAGAATCATAAATGGCGATTTGTAACTTCTATGTGTGCTGCTTGTGCAGCACACATAGAAGTTGCAACTCGTCATTTTTAAAATGATTGTTTATGTGCCGGGAGGGACTCCTTCCTGCACATAAACAATCATACATGGTGTTTTGATGTTTCTATGTGTGATGCACAATGCAGCACACATAGAAACAGCAAAAATGAGGCAAAATGAGGTGGCCTTGTGAATAAGGTGAAGCCCTTATCACCACAGGAACGTCAATAAAAGTGACGTTCCTGTGGCGATAGGAGCTTATAAATATGCCCCTAAGCGCATATAAATGGATAAAATGCGGAAAAGCTAATGTTCCTTGTTGTTATGTGGCCTACCAAAGATTATAATTAAAAAATCAAAGGAGGGAGTGAAGAGGAAAAAGGTAGAATCGTCCTCCTCTTGATACTGTTATCTAACATAGGGATTCTACCATGTATTATGCGAATATATATGCACCCATGTGTGTGCTGCTATTTTTATTTTTATTTGAAGTGTCTAGTCATACGTGAAAAATGGTGCAAAAGGATCAGAGCTCCTTCTCTCAATTTGTGGGAAGGGCAATGTTTCAAAAAATTGTAAAATACCCCTCACACACTGAAACCTGATTCAGTGTCATGCTTCATCATTGGGGTCTTCCCGCCTCTACGGGACAGGGCGTGCTATGACTTACGTAGACGCAGGAGCCCTTTATTCAGTGATTGGTGAGTATGTGTAGGGCGTGGGATCGTGAAAAGAAAATGTGAGATGGTTAAAAATTCTCTGGCTAGTGGAACGAAAATACTTTATTGTCTTCCCTGGCTGAGAATAGTAAAAGTGGGGAGGTGTAGATGGTGTACTATAATGAGTCACCTCCTACAAGGTCGACATGTTTCAGAAGGAAGTACCTTCTCGTGGCTCATCGGAATCAGGTTCCGACGAGCCACGAGAAGGTACTTCCTTTGGTGATTGCGCTCCTTCCAGCATTGTCTATTTGAAGGCGCCCAACACCGCTCGTGTGAGCTCATTGAGCGATAACGATTAAATTCTAAAGTTCTTAAGATATACAAGTGGTATATTTTTCTACTCCCATAACAGGGAACAAAGGACAGTGTTTGTGACTATCAGGCATATGTACATTTATTCTATCACCCATTGAGGTGTAACAGGGATCGGTTTTTTGGACCTGAGGAAGAAAGCCAAGGGGATGGCTTCTGAAACATGTCGACCTTGTAGGAGGTGACTCATTATAGTACACCATCTACACCTCCCCACTTTTACTATTCTCAGCCAGGGAAGGCAAGAAAGTATTTTCGTTCCACTAGCTAGAGAATTTTTAACCATCTCACATTTTCTTTTCACGATCCCACGCACTACACATACTCACCAATCACTGAATAAAGTGCTCCTGCATCTACGTAAGTCATAGCACGCCCCGTCCCGTAGAGGGGCGGGAAGACCCCAATGATGAAGCATGACACTGAATCAGGTTTCAGTGTGTGAGGGGTATTTTACAATTTTTTGAAACATTGCCCTTCCCACAAATTGAGAGAAGGAGCTCTGATCCTTTTGCACCATTTTTCACGTATGACTACCAAAGATTATGACTGAAGAGTGATTAAATTGTTTTTTAATAGTAAAAAATGAGGCTGTTATAAAATAAATTAAATAGTATCAATGTGTATTTTAGAAACATCTTACATCACTTTAGTAACTATATTCTCTTGCAAATTAAAAATGCAAATTACAGTTTCTGCCTGTGATGTCAAGACACTCTTTGTTAAAATGCTAGATGATACATATACAATATGTGTTTTTTTAATTAATCTAATTGATTTATTTTCTCCCACAGTTCAATGATGGATTGCATTTTCATTAATTGTTCAGACTATACACACTATTATTATTCTGATGTATAGATATATATTATGTACCAGGATATATTCAGTGTAAATGCAATGTTTGAGAACAAAAAAAAGTTTTAGAAATAAGTTAAATAAGTTAAATATTTGCATTATACAAGTAAGATAAATATGCTATAAATATACTAAAATAAGTTAATATGTTCTCCTGTTTTCTATCAAGATAGGATATGTCGCATAAAATGTCAGGCTCCTTTTACATCCTACTTGAAGTATATAGGGCAATAATTTATCACTACACACACTACCCTTCCAAACACCTCTTACCCAGACAACATTACTAATTTATTTTTTACAATTAGTCCTAATATCCCTGCATTGTACAATTATTTGAGCTTGAGGAAAGATCCAGCCTACATCTGTCATCTGAAAAATTCCAGTTTGTTTTGGAATTGTAAAAAAGTATCCATACCAAAGATTCCTTGGTGACCTTTGATGCCTCATATGAATTAGATGGTCTTGCTTCCTGATCTATATCACTAGAGGAAGATATGATTATGGTCAGTTTTTCTCCTGAAAGAAAAATATTCTCTAAACAATGAAATGAGATGCTGAGACCAGCAGTAGATGTGAATACACAGAAAATATTTTACCAAATAAGGAAAGTAGGGTGGGTACTTCCCACATTAACACTAACCAAACAAAAATATTATATTGCAGAGTCTCTGCTCAAGAAGCTTGCAAGAGGCTTGCGGTATTGAAAAAATCTAAAAAAGGTTATTGTAGGTTTGTAATATTGTCAATTATACTTTCTTTATGTCTCTTTCATATATACAGTATGATCAAACTTCCTCCAGCATTTCTGCCAGATACTATTATAAAATGTTTTTCCTAAGTACAGTCTCATGAGCCTTCCATGAAAATAAAACAGAAAGTACCCTGACTCAGACTGCATGTGGGGAAGTGTGTACTTGACTCTCGCGAGCCACTCACGAGAGTCATTGTTCATAAATAAATGAAAAAAATAACAGACAGCAATTATAGCCTTTTTTAATATTTGCATTACATAAATATACAAATAAAGAAGAATCTGTGTTTACAACACTATACAACTTAATTAACAAATATATAATCTTGCAAGCCTCTCATGAGAGGCTCATGTGCTAACCACGAGAGAAAAACACACCCAAGAAAAACTATTTGATTTGTTAGAACTAATGCCATGAATTGTTGAAGGGAGTGGCCACCCTTCTTTTCTCATTCAGGAGCATCTGTTGGATGTGGAAACATCTATCAACCCCTAAGGAGATCTTCTTTGCTAATCTTCAAGAATTTGCTATTATGTCATCAGCTGACAATGATGATCAAACAGAAGCTGGACCATCTCATTCAGCAAAATCACCCAAGGAATCCATTGCATGGCAGTTCTTTGAGATGGCACCTGGAAGCAAAAAAGTTTCTGCCACGCATGTTAAATTCAAACTGTGCATAAGGAGTTCAGTAGAGGCACAAGGAAACAGTATTGTATGGGGACAAAAGGAAGTTGTGCCACCTAAGGGGTATCCATCCCCAGTGCCAAGCTTGTACCAAGATGCAGACGACAGAGCTAGATGCCTCATCAGGTGCCTCTTAATCTCTCCAACCAGGCCAGCCAGTTCTATCTCAGGTTGTGGCAAGTCAGGTTTTAAACAACCCAGCCTACTTAAACAAAGCACTTTTTTGTTGTCTTTGGAAGACTATCATTTTCTCTTCCGAGGAAAATGGATCAACCCGTGACAAACTGGCAGAAGAGCACAAATGCCCTCCTACGCATTAGATTTCATTTTTCATCATACTTTTTATCCCAGTTTACAAACCCTTTTTTCTGAAGTCTCTGTACTTCCCTTTTTCACAATTTAAATAAAAATGAGTTACAAAAAAATCCACATAAAAAACTAAGCTGGCTCAAAAACCCCAAAATAAACAACTGTGGTAAAAATAAAGACAAGGATTAAAATGTTTGATTTATGCTAGATTTATTAGGTCCTCTAACTCTCGCTGGAGATTTTTTCCATTAAAAAAGGCAACTTAGAATAGTAAAACACTTCAAAATTAAACTATAGGGTAGCTCTGAAAGGAGCCTTTTTAAAGTTTTAAACTTTTTGAGGTTTTTGAAAATGTTCTACTTTTTAAGTGCAAAAACTAAAACGCGGTGATGTTTGAAAAACTGGAGAGAGAACTTGAAAACGAAATGAATTCCTCTGAGCTAAATTGTCTCGAACAGTGTTGCAAACCTCAGAGACAAATACTACAGCACCACACAACTGGCAATAAAGCACTTTGTTGGTATATGCTGGGTTGAACTGATCCTCCTGACTTGTGCTACCAAGAGACCAGCAGTAGAAGATGTCTCTTGTGCAGCTCTTTGCATCTTGGCACCAGCTAGGCATGCAGGATGCATTGATTTTAAATGGTGCCTCATCCCAGTGGTGCCAAAGCTGTATCTGTGTCTGGTCCTTCTTAAAAACTCTTTGCCAGGCAGTATACATGTGATAATTTAGGCGGACACCTTTTTCATATCCTCTGGAATTACAAAAAAATCCCAAACCAATGATGGTTTGACAGGCTTGGGAGCTTCTGCAGCCAGGACCTTCTTCATCTGTGGCAGAAGATGATATCTCCAATAAAACAGCAAGGTACCACAGTACAGAAAGGGAAAGGTCTTCAGTACCTCTTTCGACACCAAAAGACGAAATACAAATGAGGGAAAAAGGTGGATTCTTTCTCTTGCAACTAGTGACATTAATGTTAACCAATCATAATCTACTTCATAGGTGTGTCTTTGCTCTCACTGTCCTCTCACGAGTGGCTCGTGGGTGTTTTGCGGGATTGTTAAAAATAAAATACTGTATGTTTCCAATGAAGCTATACATAATTAACTTCACTTACCTTCACAACACCTCTAGTGTTATACTTTGCTCAGATTTACAGTGAAACACTATTTTCAACACCATGTCAAATTTACGATCTTGTGAGCTGTCTGCGAGAGCAAGACAGGAAGTCCTGCCCCATCGGACTCAGTGCAGAGGATAGTGCAGCTAACTCTTGTTTGAGGCTCATGAGAGTAACTTGTTAAAACAAATTGAAATAAAAGTAATATATATTTACAAATGATACCCTTAGTATAGATTATTATTAAAAATTAAATCACAAGCATTACAACTCAATATGACCCTAAGACACAAACTTTATGAGTTTACAATTTTGCGATCTGCTTGTGAGACTCTCACGAAAATATTTACACACCCCAAAAAAAGATTTATTTGGCTAATACTAATAGAATACATTATTGAAAGAAGTGATCATTCTCTCTTTCTCATTTACAATCACCTTTTTTATTGACACTGGTGAAAACATGTCTACACGTGACACTGGCAAGGAGTGAGACCATAAATAACCTTAAAAAAACATGACCTTATCACACCCTCTTACAATCACGTAGCACTCATTGCAGAGATTTAATCAAACAGTGCACTACCTCCCATGTGGTACAATACAAAGCTGATCACTTTGTGAATGATGTGTGGTCACAGGATATATCCTTTAGTGATTCTACTATTTGTACTCTGATAAAAAGAAATAGGATTTCATGTTAAACAAAACCCTAGAAATTGACTGAAAAAACCCAAAGGTTAAAGTAACCTTAATGTTAGGTGAATATGTCAATGACAACAATAACATTTTGAACAACAAAACACAGAAAGTTAGCAAAGTTAACTATAACTTGCACCCTGGCCATGCACTGGTTATGACCTCACATATTACATCATTTGTGATATGTTCTATGACATCCTGTATAACATCACTGATGACATCCCAAATGACATCATTGATGATAAAATCTTGATTTGTTTCATGTGTAGTGTAACTCTGTAAATTTCTACTTGAGTTGCAGGCCTTACAGTTTTTTCAGGTCACGAAACTTGCAGTTCTTATGGTTCCCCTATTGTCTTGTGTCTTGGATATCATGCTTTTACAGAGTATGTCCTTTAATGATTTAATCCTTCTTAAGGAGATTCTAGGAAGATCTGCCATTTGTTTGCATAAAATCTCATCAGTATGAAGATTATGCCATGTTTACGTAGTTCATCCCTGACCTTATTAGCCTGTTTGCTGTATGTTGTGATGAATCTTACCAGTCCAGTTTCATTAGAGTTCTTATCCCCTACAGCAAGCAAAGCCTCTCATTTCAATTTATCCACCTTTCTGACTGCAGCATTCAGGGTTTCAGAACTATATCCACTGTGTGTGGAACCTTTCTACCATAATCTTTTTTCTTCCTCAAAAACGTCTTCACTACTGCAGTTTCTCCTAGCCCTAACCAGTTCGCCATAGGGAATAATGCAAATACGATTTTTGGGTGGTTGCTGGTGGCGTGTAACACACTATTCCCAGCTGCCTCTTTATGGAATAGTTTGGTCTCCATATGAGTGTCCTTTGTCTCAATCTTTAGATTCATAAATTCTAATGTATTGCTATGAATGTTCCGGGTGAAATCAAGATGGAACTTATTCAAATTTAAATCCACAACAAATTCTAGGGCTAACTGTTTGGACCCCTTCCAGATGACGAAGATGTTGTCAGTTTACTGGGCCCAGAGCACTACGTGGTTATCATAAAGATGGATGTTGGTCACAACCCACTCCTCCCACCAGCCCATGTAAAGACATTGATAGCTGGGGGCGAAGCAGGTCCCGATTGGAGTCCCCTGGGTTTACTGGTAATGCATGCCATCAAAGATAAACAAAAAAATTATTTAAACAGAACCAGACCATATCAAGGGTCATTTCAGTGTGTAGTAGATATGATAAGGATCTGGCTCTCAAAAAGTAGCAGCAAGCCTGCACACCTAAATAGTGGGGGATACAAGTATAAAGGCTGTTGTCTTCCATGCCCCTGAGTAAGTAATCTTCCTCCCATGTAATCCCATCAATGATCCTACAGAAGTCACCACTGTCTCTAACATAAGAGGGGAGTGTCTCAACAAAGGGTCTCAAAAAGTAATTCACATATTTGAGATGTGTGTTCCAGAAAACAACCAATGTATGAACGAATTGGCCTCCCTGGCAGATTGAGAAATTCTTTATGGATCTTTGGGAGTAAGTATATGAATGGTATCTTTGGGTGCTTATTAACAAGAACTGGAATTCTTCCTACTTGAGAAGACCCTGCTCACCCTAACCAGCCAGTTTCCCCAATACACTTTGTTCACTGAATCTGTCAGTGCTATTGCATGGTATGTAACATGAGGAATCCACAAGTTGCCTGTAACCTTCTGCCAAATACTTCTCTTTGGACAAAATCACAGTGTTATACCCTTTATCTGAGTTTCTGATGACAATTTCATTGTTCTTCTTTAACTCAGACTTTGCAATACAATGTTCTTTGGACATGTTGAAACCTCCATAATTTTTCTTAAATCTTAGTGTCCTTATATCTGTAATCACACCCTTCTCAATAAAGATCCTTAGTGCCTAAAGATAAGGTGGGCAAACAGATTTGGGATTGAAACTGCTTGGGCAACTCAGATCAAGGGGAATCCCCACACCCTCTAGATTAAGAAAAGGATCATTATCACATGTCACATTTTCATCAAGCTCACAGAGCATGTGCAACAATTCAACATCACCAATATGTAAGCTGGAAGGTGAACTCATAGGGGCCGATTCCGATTCGGGCCGGAAATCTCTCCGACCGAGCCGGACTCGGAGAGATTTCCGACCGAATCGGACCCTAGCAGTCCGACCGAACGAGTACGAAGCGCACGTATGCTATCGGACTCGATTCGGTCGGACTCCCATTGAAGTCAATGGGAGCCAGTCGCATGAAGTGTACACGGGCTCCCATTGACTCAATGGGCACGACGCGAACAAGGGCGCCCCTACAGCGTGTTCGCGTTGATGCGGGTCGCACCGTACATGCACGTGTAGGGGGGACCCATGGCCCCCCCCTGTGTGTGACTCGCGTGCCTACGCTTCCAGGGGGGTCCGACACGGACCTCCAAAGTGCGGCTCCGACAGCTCCTTGGAGCCAGACTGCGCGAGTCGGTCGGAGCGGTCGAGGTGCGCATCGTACTTACCCGGCCGGGGAACGTCTCAATTGCACGGTGCGAGTCGTCCCCGTGCGAGTCGGTCGGAGCGGTCGGGTCCTGCGTACGAGTCGGTCGGAGATTTCGCGAGCGCACGCATCGTACTCGCTCGCCCGGACGCACGTACGATTCGGTCGGGAAATAGGGCTCCGATTCAGAGCCCTACCGGCCGAGATCGGAATCGGCCCCTCAGTGTTATTGCCCTTAGTCATGTTAGTCACTTTTAGTTCATGCTATTTTCTGTTTTAATTTCCCTGTGAAATTAAAAATATGAATACAACTTTGGGTGTAGTCAAAGTAATAAATGAGTGAAAAAGATTGCCCTAAAGAGAGTACCTCAATGTGAATTCTAAAAAGGGTCAAATGAGATAGATTTACCACATTACTGTTTGACTCCATCATTTTGTTGCTGTCTGGGCTCTTGTCTTTACTCCCACTGAGCTTGTGTCTTTTTCTGTTCTCTTTGTATTTTTTTCTGCTTCGACCTCTTCATCCTTGTCCTCTACCTCTTTCTGCATCTATATAAGGCTGCAGTTCCAAATGACTTCTTGTTAACAGTTGAAATTCCTTTAAAAAATTATTTTTTGGGCCACATATGTCCAATCCACCAGATGCATCGCTATCAGTTGCACTGCTGCCTTCTCCACACTCCTCTTGTTCCACTTCCACATGTTCTTCCAGTGCAGAGGAAATGTTGCCTTGTCCTATGTGGTTCATGTCACTTTCTACTTTCCTAAGTATGTTTCATTAAAGTCAGTACTTAACTATTTAAGTAATCATTATGGTCCCAATAGAATTTCCTTAGTTTTTTATTTTTATTTCCTCTTCTAGTTTCTCCATTTTACCAGTTAACATTCTGGCGTTGTACTTTTTCTGATCTACCATCTTTTTTAATTCTATAATTATTGAATCAATTTCCAATATTAGTTTCTCTCTGTCCTTCCAAGCGTGATTTACCATAATACGCAACATGGTGAATGAGCATTTGTTTTGAGTTCATCACCCATTCCTCTAACATATCCGAGTCAGGATTCTGTTATGTAGGGACTGTAAAGATCCTTAGTCCCCTTGGTACTCTTAGGCATTTATTGTATTTCTGCAGTGGCACAGCCTCCCACTACTTAGAAATCTCCTTTTTGTATAGTTTTTCCAACTTGTCCCATAACTGTTTCTTAACAGGCGTCATGTCTCCTCCTGAGTCAGCTGTGGCATTTGTGGGAAATTGTTAGAGACATTGATTCACATTACTTGTTTTATAATTATGACATGTGACCTTGACATGTGTAATTTTTTTATGAACTCATAACTGTGGGATGTTTAGATTCATTACAATTTCATGAATTCATGGGCTAAATATAACGTTTTAAAACTTTCAAAGATGGTGCTGATCTAGATTGTGTGGAGTATCCACAGTCCTTTTTCTATGTCACTATTTCACAATATGTTTAAATGTCCGTTTTTCACTCACTGATGTTATCCTGTGATCAAAGCAACTGGGTTTGCTGAAACCTGTTAGGAGTGTATTTGGCAAATAAAAAGTGAATTATTGAATTGTATTGAACTGGAGTTCATGTGATTTTATATATATATATATATGTATATATATGTATATATATTCAATTATCACGTTCCCAAATCGTTCGCACTCCGACGACAAACAAAGGGTACAGACTCCACTTCTGTGCAAAACTTCTGTTTTATTTCAAAACCGCTCCAGCTGTCATGACGCGTTTCGGTCACTGCCGTGACCTTGATCACATAAGGTAGCGCCATTAGTACAGAGTTTAAAACCATAATACTTCCGATCACATGGTGTATGACATCAGTCAACATGAAAAACAGACTATATACACATCATTTTTTAAGCAAATTTCATCAGGTGTTGTTTGTGCTGAAAAACTGTGCAATACTATATATTGTTTTAGCTGTTTAAAACAAGTATGCAGATATTTACAATAATATGGATTTTTTTCACTTTTATGGATTTTTTTCATGGATTTTTTTCACTCTTTTGAGTCAAGCAGGCATATGTTAAAATCTAACCTCATTGACCAAATAGACCTAAAATATACATATTCAAGCCTCAATCAAACAGACAATGCGATCATGGTATGGAAGAGACCAGAAATTGTTTAACAACTCTAAAAACAATTCTAAAAACAATTTGGAACGTATGATGTGTCCCAGAAACATGGGTACTCCTAGTCAATGTCTGCATAATGCTTTTTGATACAGTGTCACCCAATGTTAATTCCATCCCCAATCCTTAATCATATTGTCATATATTTGGTTTATTTTTTCTTCTTACATTATGCCACTCATCTATGTTGTTTCTCACTGCTTAAATGCTTTTCGCAACTCATTGCTTATTCCATATCTATATGTTGTTTTCCTAAAAACACATTACAACCTAAGTGTATATAAAGTGTTAGTGTATAAAATCAACCATAAAGTGCTCAGTGCATAAATAAATATATCAAAAACTTATCTATCATCAGATTTTTGACTAAAAACTCATATATCCATCTAAACTCAGTGGATAAAACTCATATGAGATATATATAAGGCAGCTCTATTATCTGTCTGTCAAAGAATTATTGAATATTGGACTAGGGACTAATCATATCAGATCTCAATAAATTTAGCGCTGAAATGGTACATGAAATCTGTACAAGAAAATGCGAGCGGGCAGGTCTTCTTAATAACAGCTATTCTGATATGCAGAATTATAGATTAAAGATTTAAAGATTTGGAGATGCATAGGCGATGAAGTATGTCAATTTCTCCATTAGTCTTTCTTTTTGTGCAAATATGCATAAATAAATAAATAAATAAATGCAACTATGCACACAATCAGAAATTAGGTGTCAATTCAAGAACATAGAGGGATATCAATAATAATAACAGTATCAACAATAAAACACGTTCTCAAATAAAACATGCCTTAAAATTGTCCAAATATACTGTAAAATCCCACCCAATATTTTAAAATAGTTCACAATAAGTTTGTAAAAGTGAGGGATGAAACATGAATCGGCCTCATATTCATACTTGTTGCATTACGACTCAATGACATTGCCCTCACTATTAAGGATTTTTACAAATTTTTACGGTACAAGTTAGTGAGAAATCATAAAAAATTATACATTTCATCACTGTTGTTCAGACCATTAGGGGCCTTGGAATCTAGTTCTATAATCATACGTGATTCCAATCTCCTCAGTAATTTCTCTCTATTTCCACCCCGTCGTAATGGGGGTACTGAACCTATTACAAAATAGCTGAGACAATCTAACTTGTTCTGATGCATAATTTTAAAATGCCTGGCCACAGGGTATCTTTCGTCTGAATTAACAATTGCCCGCAAGTGCTGAAGAATCCTGACATGCACTTGGAGCTTAGTACTGCCTACATATTGCAGGCCACAGGTGCATGTCAGTACATAAACGGCATGATCTGTGTAGTAATTATAGTTGTCCTTCAGGGCTATTGGTTCTGTGCAAAAAGGAGTTTTATATTCCGTGGTATTAATACCAAATTTGCACGCCCTGCATGTCCTACACTTAAAAAAAACATGTTTTTATATAAATAGTCAGTCAGTCAGTCATATAGCTTTATTTCGACAATGAGTATCATAAAAGCATCAAACAATCCATCAGTACAATATATATATAGTAGCGGTTATGTCAGCGTGCTGCCAGAACACTGGTGGTGCACGTTAAAGCACTGCCGCTAGCGCTTTATAAATGCCACAAAAATCTTCACATTTTAGTAAATGAGACGGCACTCAGGGACGGAAATAAATAAGCATTTGTTTATTCCATCAGGAAAAAACTCCGGACAAACATTTTATGTATGGCAACTACACAGTTAGAATCGGACTTTATTTAAATTGTTAATTTTGTCACATGATCACTGCAGTCTGTTTATGACCTTGACGATGCCTAGTTAGTATTCGTGTAATGAATTTTTACAAGTATACACTTTTGATTTAAGCTTTATTGTCTGTAATAATTCTAAGGCTTTTCAGAATTAACCCAAGTGTGTAAACAATAATGTTATGTTAATGTGTTGCTTGGCAATGAACTTACGTATTTTGTCTATGTTCATGTTCTTAATTAGTATAAATACGTTTTACAAAATGGCGCAATTCAGGTGATCAAGGCTGCTGTTTGTCCGTAGTTTTTTCCCGATAGAATAAACAAATGCTTATTTATTTCCGTCCTTGAGTGCCATCTCTTTCCCTAAAATGTGAAGATTTTTGTGGCATATATATATATATATATATATATATATATATATATATATATATATATATATATACTTCTTTACTATCTAAAAACATACCAAAGCAATAGTGTAAAAGCATCAAGAAGGCAGCGCAAGGCTGAAGGACTCTGAACTTCAATACCAGCCAGAACAACACTGGGGAGAGAGTCTATTCAGAGGTCCAATCTCAACTTCCAGATTTAGCGCCACAGTTTTCCCGGATGGCATTATACTGCACGGATTGTGGAGTTGTAGTAAGTGTTGGAGAGCAGTCCATAAGAGCCCTTCGCAATGCTGCAAAGAATCATAAATGTTGATGTTCTTTTTATTTTTGGCCCCTCATAGTTTTTCTACATTAGCAGGAATTTTATTATCTTACAAAATGGGTACCTAATATCTATATGTTGTTCCTTTTATTATCTTCTGATTTATTGTAACACTACTTACATATATTTTGCCGTATAGACAAGTCAAAGTGTTCCTCTACAAATAAATACACAGCTAAAGTTTGCCAGTTATCATTATTTACTTTTTCACTTTTTAAATATGTCACCAGTCTGTGTTTAAATCTTCTGGTAAGTACATCGACAACATATAAGAACATACTCTGGTTTTTTAGACCACACTGTGTTAAAGTTTGTAATCTCTTCTTTAAAACTATCAACTGTAATATATGTGTCCTTTTTAGGACCAAAGAAACAAAACTGCACATCACCACAAACCTTTTCTACTATGAAACATCCTGGCTCTGATTTCCTTAAACTGCTTCTGTCTCCTGGTTATGTTGTGTCCATCTTTGTTACAATCTTTTCTGTTCTTCCAATGTACACTTTGTCCTCTCTTGTTGTTTCTTATAGTCACAATTGTATTTTCTTTAGTTTGTAATCTTTGCAATTGTCCACATATATTTTTTAGAAATGGCTCTGTCCTCTTACCAGTAGCTCATTTTTCTTTCAGCACATTTTTTGCATGTTGACCCTTTTGTAACTCATTTCTACAGAGAAACTGCAGTTGCTTCTGTTGCTTTTTCCTCTGAGCTTTTGTAGGCATTCTGTGTGTAGTTATGTATATATTGTTCTGTAAAAAAAACAAGTATATTTAAATTTTTACCCTAGCCAACTTACAAACTACTTTACTACTGACTTACACATAATACAAAGACTGGTTTTATGGTATGTTGCAGTTTTAAATCTACAGATAAACCTAGCTATATTACTACATACACTTACTTAAATATAGCAAACCCAAAGCAAAACAAAAAACTGTATTTATTAGTTACCTTTTAACATTTTAGCATCCGGTCCTACAACACAGCTGCACCATATCTCACTTCTAACATTTACATGGTGAAAGACCAGTTTATCCCTTCTGTAGTAAATTTTAAAATGAACATCAAGCCAAGGGAGCATATTTACAAGCCCCATGCGCCACCTAAGCATCACTTTTTTAGACACACCATTGGCGTAGTGTGGTGCTCCATATTTACAAGGCCACTTAAAGCCACTCTGCATGGCTTGTTGTGGCCTTGTAAACACAGGCCCTTTTCACGCAGCACTTTGCGTTAAAAGAGCGTGCCATGGGTGTTGCTGTAGGTGTTTTTACGCAACAACCATGCATTTTACCGCATTCCCAGATTTACAATGATTCGTACATCTGGGAATGCATCAGAATTCTACACCTCCCCAGGGGAGGAGTAGGGAGGCACAACAAGGAGAAATACTTTATTCTCCTAGTTTTTTCCTCCTTCAATGCATACTGCATTCATCAGCACAGATAGAAAGAGAAAAACTCATTTCGTGGTTGTTTTTGTGCAGGAAGGTGTGCCTTCCTGGACCAATAAAATCATCCCCGCAACACAGGCACCTTGCACCATGTTGCAAGGGTGCCTCCATTGGAGCATGACATTCAGTTGTGAGCAAGCACAGGGGAGAAAACAGGGATCCATCATATTGTTAAGAATAAATATGAAGCATCCCTGTTGATTGTTGTGCTTTGAAAGTAATGCAGCACGGCACAGCCAGATAGCTTGCGGCTCTGCGCCGCATTACCCGAGTGTAGAAGTACATACAGTGTCTCAACACTCTAAATCCAAAAACACACCATAAGAGCTATCTTTGTGACTCTCTACCACTGTGTCACTGGTGTATTTAGTATCTCAGTACTTTTCTACTTAAATGCATCAGATTTAAATTTTGGGAAACAGTGCATATAAAAATATGCACATTGATCTATATACAAGTATATAGCTTACTAATTTCTCTGAGTAGATGCAAATAGTGTGTGGCAGGTTGGTATATAATTCCCCACATGGTTCTAAAAGACGACATATTTCTCAGTAAAACTTGTAAATACATGGGTTTGTTGTTGAATCCATCAATACTGCCTGGATGATTAAATGAGTGCATAAGTGGTCCCTAGTTGATTCCCTGAGGATACAGGTAGTGCCTAGATGATTCCCTGACTATGTCATAACTCCATGGGTTTATTCCATATCTGCATAGTTAGTGCCTGCATGTTTGCATGAGTATACCACTAGTATCTGGGTGCTTGGATGAGTGCATGAGTAGAGCCTGAATGATTAGACAAGTGTGTGACTAATGCTTAAATAACTCAATACATGCATCACTGGTGGGATGATTAAATGACTGCACCTCTAGTGCCTGAATTATTGCAGGAGTGCACACATAGTGCCTCATTTTCAAAGTGTTGCATCGCTGGGGAAACCAGCGATGTAACACTTTTCAGTGAGCCCTCCTCATGACATGATGGATGCGCCGTATTTATTGTATGGCACACCATGTCGCAAGGAATGACAGATACATCAGGAATCCTGATGTATCTGGCAGTGCAAAACACATGCATTGCTGGAGTTGTGTCGTAAGCATGACGCAACTCCAGCACTGCACGGGGAGGCCTATTCCCATTGCACTGAGTCACCTTTTACACCTGCTGTGAGGCAGGCATAAGGTTGTGATGCAGTAGCATCCTACAAGTGGCGTAGTGAAATCTGATCGATTTCACTACGCCACTTGTACGAGGTTTTTTCATGAGGGAACACCCACCCTGCATACATTATACCTGACGCAGGTATAATGTAGTGCAGGCATTTACAAAGTGATGCACCTGCTTAGATATGTCACTTTATAAATATGGCCCAACGTGGCGCATTATTTACGCCGCCGCTGTGTCATAAAAAGTGACACAACTGCAGCGTAAAAGTGTTGCAAGCCTTCATCAATAAGGGCCATAATATATAGGTGATTTATAGAGTGCATGGATAGTGCTTACATGATTGTTCAAGTCCATGCATAGCACCTAGCCTATTTGATGAGTTCATAAATAGTGTTTAGGAATTGGATGCTGCTCATTTGTTTTTGGTTGAGTGAACAGGTAGTGCCTGGATGTTTAGATAACTACATTGGTATTGCCTGGATAATTGAATAAGTGCATCAGTAGTGCCTGGCTGATTAGATGAGTGGATGACTAGTGTCTGAGTGACTGCATGAGTCCATTGTTAAAGCTTGAGAGATTGGATGAAAGTAAGGGGCCGATTCCGATTCGGGCCGGAAATCTCTCCGACCGAGTCGGACTCGGAGAGATTTCCGACCGAATCGGACCCTAGCAGCCTGACCGAACGAGTACGATGCGCACGTATTGCCATCGGACTCGATTCGGTCGGACTCCCATTGAAGTCAATGGGAGCCTGTCGTACAACGCGTACGCGGGCTCCCATTGACTCAATGGGTGCGAGGCGAACAAGGGCACCCCCTACAGCGTGTACACGGTGAAGGACTCGCGCCGTACACGCACAGGTAGGGGGGACCCATGGGTCCCCCCTGTGTGCGACTCGCGTGGCTACGCGTACAGGGGGGTCCGACACGGACCCCCAAAGTACGGCTCCGACTGCTCCTTCGAGCCGGACGGCGCGAGTCGGTCGGACTGCTCACGGCGCACATCGTACTTGCCCGGCCGGGGAACGTCTCCATTGCGCTGTGCGAGGCGTGTCCGAGCGAGTCGGTCGGAGCGGTCGGCTTTCGCGTACGAGTCGGTCGGTGCGGTTGGGTCTTGCGAACGAGTCGGTCGGAGTTTTCGCATCGTACTCGCTCGCCCGGACGCACGTACGAATCGGTTGGGAAACAGGGCTCCGAATCGGATCCGGTAAAGCCAAATCCGATTCGGAGCCCTACCGGCCGAGATCGGAATCGGCCCCAAAGTGTACTGCTGGGGTGATTGTATTAGTGCAAGAGTATTGCCTCGCTAATTAAATGACTGGATAGGTACTGAATGGGTGATAGCTTTACTACAATGGTACTCTCTACGTAATTAGATGAGTGCATGAGTAGTGCCTGAGTGTTTCATGAGTGTGCGTGTGTGCCTCAGTATTTCAATGTCTGCATAGGTTGTAAGTGGGTGTTTAGATGGCTGCATAGGTTCTGCACAAATGATATAATGATTGCATAGTTATGGACTTGTTAATTGCATAAGTAAATAGTTAGTACCTAGGTGATTAGATGAATGTACGGGTAGTGCCCGCATAATTCAATGACTACATATTTTCTACCTACCTGATTGCAAGAGTACATGTGTAGTGTCTGGGTAATTGAATAACTCCATGGCTAGTGAATCACTGATTTGATGACTGACTGACTGACTAGTGGCTGGGTTGACTGCATGAGTGCCAGAATAGTGCCTGACTGACTGTGAAAGTACCTTCATTGCGGGAAACATCGTTCACAACGCATGCCATACATCGCATGCCATTACAACACGGTCAGTACAACGACTGCATTGGTACATTGCAAACCATTACAACGCAAGTCATTACAATGACTTGCTGTAGGGGGCAGAAGGTGTTGGATTTGAAATCCAACACCTCCCTACTGTTGCACAGACTGGAGTTGGAATAGTAAATTATGCTATTCCAAAATCCAGCGCACCCCCTACAGCATGTTGTTGTAACACTTGCGTTGTAATGGTATGCAATGTAACAACGCAGTCGTTATAATGACTGCATTGTAATGGCATGCGATGTATTTGCATGCGTTGTAACGTGGCCTATTCCTTCATTGCTGTTAGATACATAACAGTTCTGACTATATCTCTGACTCATTGGTTATCTCCTTCTGTCAGTATCAAGCTTCCTGTTTTACTGTATATATGTTTTTCTTTTGAGGTATGTATGAGTGAAGTCTAGATATCACACTTGTTATATATTTGCATACATGGCTCTCTAGAAACATACATTGCTTTGTTACTGAGCGTGCACATGCATCAGTATGTTTTTAAAACGGAAAACATAATTTAGAAATTTTTCAAGGCACAAAAGCTTTGGCGAATGGCATACCTACATCATTTCTCAAATACTTCTTCTGCTTCTAAAACATATATTCAGTATATCTCAAATAAAAGTTACACTCGAAATGAAGCTAGCACAAGAACTCTCGAGGCATTCTGCGTTATTAATCCTCCTCAATTTTAAACAAACCATGTTTAAAGAAAAAAACTACCCTCATCATATACATGAAGTTTTCATCAGCCTTACTTAACATAGATCACCATGTAAATATATATGTGATTTCTTAATAGATGTACACCTTCAAGCCATCTTTCTAAAGATATATACCTCTCTGCATCTTTAAGTAAACTCAAAAGTCCCACCGTATATATAGCTATCTGCAAGCACAAAAACCATATCTCACCATTTACGCATATGCAAAGCAGTCATATAAGTTCAAAACCACATTGACAAACACTTCCCAATACATACCTAACAAGTCTTACTTCTTTCTAATTCATATACAGGTGGACAACATGTTCTCATCTTTTATTTCTTGCTACACTATTCCTATTTAATAATGTTACTAAAAATACTACAGCTCCCAGAATGCAAATAAAAGATGTATCTATTCGGCACATGTTTAGACATTTAACACATTCTTAGTTCATCATTGCAACTTTCCACAATACTATACTGTTATTTTCAATAAAATACACAATGTAATAAAGGACACTAATTCATTTTTCTCTTACTTCCCAAAACATACACCACTAACCTCTTAAACACATACCCTCTAATAGATACAGTTCATCTCATATATTTTTTCACATCACTGTGATACTCTTTTTTTTTATCAATCTCTCATATGCATCTTCATTTCTAATGTAGTTTTTTTTAAAGGATTATAAGGTTATGTATATACCAGTAGATTGAGTTTGTAGATTATATTGTTGTTTTAGCTCTCTGTGGATAATTTTGATACTGTTAGAATTTGTAAAAACTAAGCACAAGAATGGTACACCACTCTCATACAAAGCAACTCTAAAATGGCAACCTCTTCAACTTTCCACTCTATCATCATGAGAAAGACAGCAAATGAATTCATGTCTTTCATTTTAGATGAATGTGTCTCCACTTGTGAATGGTTACCATCTGTTAACCCTTTCCCTCTCTTTCAAAACGAGTTTCCTGTCTGCGTGTTTTCGCGATGTTTTTTCGATCAACGCAGAGTTTTCACGAAAAAAACAAGAGTTCAAACCTATAGCAAGCTTCATTTTTTTTAAATTTAAATACTACACAAGAGTTTATTACATAGTCCTGAGTTGGATATTAAAATTTGCCATTACTTAAATTGTGTCATCACTCCTCAACTTTTTAAAAATAATTCTGTCTCTTTAACATCCTTACCCCCAATACACTCTTACCTCAGTGTACCTAGAAACCCAGTGGAAACAGTAGCTCACATGTTCACAGCACATTCTAGAAGGAACATGCTACTTCCAAATAAGATACAGCAGGTGTGCTTTACTCCACAGATTCAAAAGCATATCCATGTCTGTATTACATTTCTGTTTTTTAAACAACAGCCAATAAAATGACTTTTTGCTAAGGCATCCAACACACTACCTAATTTTATTCACATTCAGGCTGACAGCATCCAATGAAATATATATATGGTGCTGAGACAGAATATCAAGTTGGAAATGTCGACTTACACAAATATCCAGTTGGAAATATCGTGATTCAGAAATATCGACAGCAAGAATATTGTGGTGAAGAATATCGAATTTAAGGTAGGAAATATCGTTTAAAAAAATATAGAAGTCATTAATATTGTTTGCAAAAATATAGATGTTTAAAATATCGATTTTTTAATTAGTGTTATGCATTTTAGTTGATATTTGAAATGTATGTGATGTATGTTTTTTTGTATAGTATTTTTATGTTTTTTAATATATGTGTTACATTTTTAGTAGTTCTGAATTTTATTTTAATTACATTTATCATTTTTTAGTTCCGTAGTGGGCTGTGGGTTTATAGGGGAATAGGGTGGGAAGGAATTTAATTATAATAAGTTAATGATTATTTTTTATTTATTTAATTGAAAATTTGTAGCGTTAATTGTGGGAAATAATGTATTTGCAATTAATTATTAATTGGTTGTTAATTAATATTAATTAATTAATTGAAAATTAATTATGGAAATTGTGTTATTAATTTTAGGTGCAGGTTATGGGGTTTATAGGAGTAAAGGGTGGGAAGTAATTTATGTTTAATTATTAATTAGTTGTTAATTTATATTAACTAATTAATTGATAATTAATCATCGTAATTGTGTGATTTTTTTAGGTGTGGGTTGTAGGCTTTATGGGGTAAAGGGTGGAAAGTAATTTATTTTTAATGTATTAATAATTAGTTCTAAATTAATATTAATTAATTCATAGAAAATTAATTACGAAAATTGTGTATTTAATTTTAGGTGCGGGTTATGGGGTTTATAGGGGTAAAGGGTGGGAATTAATTTATGTTTAATTAATTAATAATTAGTTGTTAATTAATATTAATTAATTAATTAATTAATTGATAATTAATTATGGTAATTGTGTGTTTTTTTTTAGGTGTGGGTTGTGGGGTTTATAGGGGTAAAGGTTGGGAAGTAATTGTTTTTTAATTAATTAAAAATTAGTTGATCATTAATATTAATTAATCAATTTATATTTATTTAGAGTATTTGTTTAAATTTTTTGAATGTGGGTTCTATTGTTATAGGGATACAGTGTGGGGAGTAAATTAATGTTACTTACTTTATAATTAGTTGTTAAATACTATTAGTTTTTTAATTGAAAACTTTTAATAGTGTCATTAATTTTTTTACAGTTTAATTTTAGCTGTGGGATGTGGGGATTATAGGGGTAAAGTGTGGGAAGTTAAATATTTTTTATGAGTTTTAATTTGTTTTTTAATTAATAATATTTCTTTAATTGGTAATTAATTATGTTAGTTGAGGAAGTACATTTTTTTAAAATTTAGATGTGGGTTGTGAATTGTGTAGTGTTATAGTGTAGGAAATTTTAAAAAGTACATTTATGTGATAATGTTTTTGTTTCTAAATAATGTTTAATTAAAAATACTTATTTGTTTGGAATTTTTCATTTTTTTTTACTTAATATAATATTTATAGGCTTTTGTTATATGTATTAAACATTATAATTTGTTTTTTAATTTTTTTAAATATTAAATATATTTGTATTTGAATTTCTAACATATTTATATATTTTTTAATTTATTTAGGGGCACATTACGATGGCGGGCGGAAGCACCACCGCCGTGCTGGCGGATGCAAAAAGCACCAGTTACCGCCGGCACGCAGCAGTCCACACGCCCGTCCAATTACGATGCGAATAGTAGGCCAAACACCGCCGGCAAGCCAGCAACACCGTCCGCCATCAAAGTGCGCCCGTACACGTAGCGGCGCAGCCCAACTGACACACACCGTCCGACGAAACACGTCCCGCCCGGCGCATAAATTACGATGCCGCAAACAAACGGCTCCCGCGGCCAAGAGATACCGTACGACAAACCGAAGCGGTAACACGGATGCCGAGCACGGACAACGAAGAAGCGGCTCCCCGAGCATGAATCCAGCACTGCAGGCCCTCCCCATGCTTCTGCTGATGCACCACCAAGGACGCAACGTACCGCGGAGACGCAGGTAGGCACACACACAACAAGTGCACGCAAACAGCGCACACAGTGCAAGGGCGGAAAAAGCGGACAACCCCCCACCAGCGCGTGTACACAACACATCCACCATTGCATCCACATATGACACACAGGCCAAATCGTAACATCGCGGAACACATGTGTACACACCACCTGGGACTAGGAACCAACCACCCTGTCACGGCCCCAAAGCGCCGATGACGCCGCCACACATGCGCACAATGCAGAGGCCAACCGCAGCGCCATGCATGCGTCGCACACAGACACAGGGACACAACCAAGCAGCACACACATCAGCCCCACCCCGAACGCACATGACACGTGACAGGCCTGCCACAGACATGTCCCCAACGCCCAATTCACGGACAACACCCAACGCCACACAACCGACGCACACATGTCAGTGAAGTCACGCAACAGCAGGACACACCCCAGTGTAACAAACATGGCGTAGCACACAGCGGCGGCAACACCAACTAGGAGAAGCAGGGCCGCTTCGGGAAGAGGAACGCCAGTACCACACTGAAACACCCATACCACCCTGCACATATGAACAAGACATATAAAACGGAACACCAAAGAGCCCGGGGACCGACAACAGGTGGCCCAAGAATAACATTCACACACAAGGCCCAACGCAGAGCGGAAAGGCAGCCTGCCGCCCACACAAGGGAGAGCAGACAGCACTGAATGACCTTCCATTCCAACTCCGAAACCACAGCCCTACGACAGAAGCCGGTGAATACAGCCATTGTCCAAGAATAGACCAACACAGGCATGCCGAGGAGACCGACCACAGGGCAGATAGCGCATATCACAGAAGCACACAACGGACGGGGAAGAAAGAAGAAAACACTCCCCCATGTCGGCCACATGCAAGTTAATTGGAAGGAGTCACACATCACTGACCTTGAACTGTCTGAGAAGCATGTGGGAAGAGGGCCCGTGTCCTCCAAACAAGCAAACAGAACACAAGTCCTGTCTCCCTACGACTACACAGAGCTCACAGCAACCTCGGAGCGTGCACATTGCAGACTGCACACACAGCCGGAGCATGCCACCACAACGCACCGCTGGGAAATGGCAACCGCAACACACCTACCCAACTACGCCGAACAGCTCAAGCTGTACAAAACCAACCTGTTCCATACATTGGGATGCGATCTCCTGTCCCTGCTGAACGTAAGTTACCGACTGACTTACCGCATCACATTGTTCAGCTGCGTCATGCCCGTCTTCTACTGTCGGAGGTGTCCATACCAGCATCCCGCCGAGATATGCCTCTCCAACCCGGCATGTCTGAAGGCGGACCTGCTACCACTACTCCTCCCTCTGGACGCACACGACAGGGCCTGCTCTGCCTATGGGGGCATGGCGTATGTGGCCAACATCGCACCCGCACTGAAATGGGACCACTGTGCCTCCACACGACGGATCATCGAGAACAGCTACATCGAATGTCACCCAGCATGCCCCATCATGGTCCTCCAAGGGACAACTTACGAACAACACCTTGACAGCCACCATCCGCTACATTGGCTGGCAAACATGTACACCACCAATGACATGGAAGCCCTGCTGGACGGCATCGCATACCTGACAACCTGTCAATTCGTCGGACCACAACGCAGGTTCCCCGAGTGACCTATGATGTCCAACCCCGCACCCATGCTTAGCTTCCGCATGGACTGGCCAGTCACCACCACAACAGCCATACCAAACGACCGGCAACTGTAACCACACCATCAACGACATCGCCATGACATCGGATATGACCGGGACATGCACACTGTTCCCCATCACATCCAGGAACACCGCATGCATCGTGGGAGGCAGTGGCATGGGCTCTGTGTATCGCACCCACATGGACGGAACTGCACGAACAACCAGGACACGACATGGATCCAGCGCCCATGGACACACACACCGCTCAGTGGACATGAATAGGTCGCCTGGAGTCTGTGGGTGCTGCACCCCTCCCACCCCCGCCCCGGGAATCCCATACCAGGACCTTTGCATGGACGACAAGTGCATACAACAACAACACGACCCCAGTGACTGTGACATGTCCAGTAACCATCACAGTGCAACAACAAGTGGCACGCCGCTGCATGCACGCAAGCACATGCCCTGATGTCATCTCACATGCACGCGTGCATGAGGAACAACCGCAGCAAACCTGTCACATGGAACTGAGATGGACTGTGCTCATGATGCCAAGCGGTCTGGTAGGCTACATGTATACCGTCTGTGTCAAAGTCCGCAGCTCCGCAGCTATACGTAAATGTACATTAGCACAGCCTTGGCCAAGCAGATGTCACTCTGAAGCCCACATCCCACATGCAACAGCCAATCACATGTAACCCCACACCCTATCCCATTTGCAATCATGCTCAGTATATCCTCAACATGTATTCCGCTGCCAGTAGTGTCCACTATACTGCATCACAGAGGACAGAAGACTCAATATAATGTTTGAAACCAAAACTGTCTCCGCTGACTCATTTCACAAGTACGAATGAGAGAGGATGAGAGTATGTGAAGTACACGGCAGTCGTGACATGACCATGTAGTCCACTGGTATTGGATGTCAACGCAAATGAGTAGCACTACTGTGGAAGACACACATGTGTCGTGTGAAGTCGTATGGACGCAGTGCTCAGGTGGGTGGGTGCGATGGGTAGATGCGCACATGCCAAGTTGGAGCACGCCGTGTTGGGAGGGGTCATGAACAGTACACCACCGCTTCCCTGGGCATCGTGAGAGGACACCTGTCGGGGGGAGTGAACACGTGTGTGCACAGCAGCCGGGCACACGTACAAAGCGGTACCAGGCGCACCTCAGCCCACCCTCTGTGGACAAGCTGGATCCTGTTGTGCGCCCGCCATGCCCCTTGACAAGGCACACACAGCCCCAGTCGACCAGGTGTAACCCCAACATAGTCAATCCGCACAGGCGATACAGGGCACGGGATGGCAGTGGAGCATGGTGTGTGAGAGGTCTCCTCGCGCTCCTCCTGGTCATATCACGCAGGCAATAGAACCTCAACGTCTAGCATGGCACAAGTCAAATGGAAGTGTAGGGGGACGCACCACAGCACGAGCAGCACTGACGTCACGGGAGGTGGCTCGCACCATCCCATCCATTGCCCATCATACCAACCACGCCACATGCCATTGCGACTAAGTGCAAGCGCGTGCGCCACCACACCCGAGCCCTCCCCAGAGAGGCCAAAGAGTGAATGTGTGGGCCATCAGCCACAGACGGACGCGGCATGGCCGCAAGGGCAGCCACAGCCACTGGGTGTCGCAGGTGGCGGATCCGGAAGGCGAAGACTGTGATGCATAGTCCATGCAGGCCGGGTCTCCATTTGGGGCACCACGCAGGTGGACGGCGTCCCGCCACACATCATACCCTGAGACAGCCCACTCGTGCAACTGGACCCACACATACACTCCTTGCCCTCTCTGGTGCGAGCTTGGGGCTGCCTGTGCAAGCGCTAGCCTCGCAGGTGAGCATGCATATTGGGGGAGCGAGGGGAGGACATGAGGGCTGGGGTGAAGATGACTGTATCACTGTCAGTTAGTACAAGGGATGACCCAGATGTGGAAAGGAAGAGACGTGTCCCGTGTGTACTGCAACTAGTCGCCAATCCAACTACCCCCCATGTCCGGAATGTAAGCCCGCACCTAGGCCCGCCCATCCGCCACATCGAACATACCACCAGCACGACAACCTTCCCATTCGAAACACTGACTGGGGTGGCGACCAGTGTACAATCATGTGTAGCCTACCCACGCGTACATGTGGGCCCTCCATGATCCATGTCACCTGCGGCAAAGTCATGACATGCGCAATGAGGGAAGTGAGGAGAGCTGTCCGCCCCACGCGCAGAAGGTGCATCAGCTCCACAGACCCAGCAGCGAGTCCAGCAGGGGTCACATGTGCAGGGGCAGCTGTGCCTGGTGTGAAGGCACATGCATATAGACAGCACATCGACCAATGTGTAGTCTGCCCACATCTACAGTCCATCATCATGCGGACATAGGAATTGAACACAGGGCAACACATCTTAGTTGGTGCACCCACCGTGACCAACAATGCGCAATCATCGACGTACCCGCCCTGTGCATGGCCCCCACCCAACGGAGGCACATCCAGTGCCACCATCCCACACACACAAGCCTTCCACGGAACATGCTGTGTCCAATGGTCAGTACAGAGTCAGCGCCCATCTGGTGGAACCTGAACAGGAGACACATGCACACACATGCCAGCTCCCACTATGTACGTCTGCCACCTGGCACGTGCAATGTAACCTCTCACCTGTGACGTGTGACTGCAAGCACACAGCCGTCTTGGCATGGGGCTGTCAATGTGGACACCTGTCAATGTTTCGGGAGGTGTGATCCGTACAGTGCTGTACATAGGGTGCAGTGCTGACACCTACTACTGTCTCATATCCCCTCGTGCCACAGGTCCCACTTGTTTTGGCCGCTCAGCCTGTGCCCACATCGTCGTCGTCGTGTGCCATACTCATCCAGCCGCGGAAGCAGTTCCATGCTCAGCAGACATTCATGTTGCCGTGGCGTTGCCAATTGACGGATATGCAGTCAGTCCCCATCAGCACGCCCCGCAAGTCATTGGGGCCTAGATCCCCATGTGCATGCACATGGCAGTGGTTTGTATCACTAGCCATTGCCATTGTTGGGAGACCTGTGTAAGTGTATTGTGGCCGTGCCGTCCCAGCTTGACAGCTGGGCTGTGGCTCATGTGCTTGCTCAGTCATGTCAGTGATGTGTATGCGAAATTGCTATGTGTCGTGTTGCTTTGACATGTGTCCTCTGCCATTGTCCCTAGGCGGAGACCGAACATTGACCGCCCATACCAATTGCTGGCGGACATGGACGATACAGAGGTTATTAGGAAGTTTCGGCTGGACAGGCCAACCCTGCATCGACTGTGTGCCATGTTAGAACCCCATCTCCGTCCCCGCAGGGTGTATCCGACTGCTGTCACCCCCACGGCTAAGGTGATGGCCGCCATGCATTTCTTCGCCACTGGGTCATTCCAGCACACAGTGGGCATTGGAGGAGGGATGTCCCAGCCCATGTTCAGCAAGGTGCTGAGGGATGTACTGGCAGCCATGATGCTGTACCGGAACAGGTACATCCGCTTCCCCAGGGCTCGTGAATTGGCGGCAGTGAAGTGTGCATTCTATGCCCTTGGCAGAATCCCACACGTCGTTGGAGCCATTGACTGCACACATGTCGGCCTTGTTCCACCACAGGCCACTGAGCACCTGTACCGCAACAGGAAGCACATGCACTCCCTGAATGTGCAAGTGGTGTGCCTTGCGGACATGGTGATCACCCACGTGTGTGCAAAGTTCCCAGGCTCGGCCCATGACGCACACATAATGCGCAACAGCATCTTGCCACGACTGATGTCCAATATGCAACAGGATCGTGCCTGTATTGTCGGTGAGTATGTGGAGTGGTGTAGCGTGCTGGCTGTGCGATGCTGTCCCCTGTCCAGTTGGATTAGCAACGGTTCTCTGTGTCCCTCACACCCAGGTGACTCTGCGTACCCGAATGGGGCATGGCTGCTCAGTCCATTGAGGAATCCTCGCACCCCAGCAGACGATCGCTACAATGAGGCACATGGGAGGACCAGACGTGTGGTCGAGCGTACCTTTGGCCTCCTCAAGTCCAGGTTCAGGTGCCTGGACCGCACCGGGGGTGCGCTGGCGTACTCCCCACAGAAGGTGTGCCAGATAGTGGTGGCGTGCTGCATGCTGCACAATCTGGCCATTCAGAAGCAGATCCCCCTCATCGTGGATGACGGAGATCAACCAGGGCCCCAGCCCGCAGACCAGGACAGCTCGAGTGAGGAGGACATCGGAGAGGAGGAAGCTGGTAATGTGCGGCAGCAGCTCATCGCCCGCTACTTCACTTGACGGTGAGTGTCCATGTACGACGGCTGATGTGGCTGTATCTGTGCAGGTGTGTGTGTGCTGTGTCAGGGTGGCCGTTTGTTCACTGCGTGCTGTGTGTCAACGCTCCATGGCCAGGGTAGTATGCCACTGTTGGTGGCTGTGGCATTGTGCCCTATTGCTCTGTGCGATGTGTGTACATTGCTTGTAGTTGTTGACATGTACTGTGTGATGGGTGTGTGACACACTCATTGAATGTGCTCCTGTTCTGTCTCCCCACCCCTAGGTCCCTACAGGCCCTCCGGATTCAATTGCCATGCCACGCATCAGGTGCCTTTCCGCCCAAGGTGGCCGTTGTATTCCGTACAAATAAAACACAGGGCACAAACAGCAGTTAGTGAAAAAGGTGCATTTATTACAAACTGTGACATGTGATTGTGTGTAAGGTGATGACAAAAGTGGTGCGTGCAGTGACAATGAGCTGTCGGTCATGGCTGCGTGATGATCAGGGTGTACCCACTGGTTCTATGTCCATAGTCCAACACACACATGCCATCCAGATGGCTGTGTGGAGTGGGATCGTAGTCCAAGTCAATGCAGTGGCTGGTCAAGGAAGGCTGGCGGAAGGCTGGCTGGCTGCCTCACTTGCGTTTGGAGCGTGCGAAGTCCTCCCGGGAGATCTGTTTCCACTTCGGACGGCCCCTTCCACGTTTGCGAGGGGGGGTGCCTGCTTGCGACATGCTGGTGGTTGAGGTGTGCTCACTGGCTGTGGACGCAGGGGAACTGGACACTGCTGCTCCACCCTGCGCCCCGGCAGGTGGTGCCGGAGGGGGAGCTGCTGTCCCTGGCTGTGACCTCACCGCCACCACCAGCTGGCCCATGAGGTCCACGATTTGGCCCATACGGGCGTCCATGGACCTCAGCACCCCCAGCACCTCACGCGTGTCTGAAGCAGACCGGACCCATTGTCCTTGGGCCTCTTCATAGGCCCCAAGGACTCTGGCCATTTGAGGCAGGGCATGGCTCCCAGGGGAGGCTGGCGTTTCCCTGACCCTGCTCCTCCTACCAGTCCTGCTGCCACCGGCCTGCCCACTAGCCACATTGCTCACCACGGTCCTCGCTGTGGCTCCCAGGGTAGATCCAGTCGGCCGGGCCACCACCTGCGCTGGGGCTGGTGCCAGCGAAGACGTGGTGGTGGTGGCGGCGGTGGTGGTCGGTGCGGCGATGGTGGCGGTTGCGGCAATGGTAGTGGCCGCAATGACCGTGGGTGTGGCCGCAATGACCGTGGGTGTGGCCGCAACGACAGTGGCAGCAGGGGGCTGGGAATGTTCAGCAGCCCTGGATGATGGGTTGGTGGGTAGGAGGGGTCCTGGGGAGCGGCTGGGCCCTGCCACACCAGATGGGCCTGCTTGGTGGTCCGTGTCCGAAGAGGAGGACAGATCCTCCAGATCCGTGTGTCCTCGTTGGGGGCTTGTAGGCTGGCTGTGCTGGCTGCTGGCTCCATCCCCAGCATCCAGCAGTTCGTCACCTGTGGAGAGAATGAGATTTGTTATTGTGTTGCACCTGGCGAAGTATGTAGTTGTCGTCTGACATTAACAGTTCGTGCAATCTCGTACATGGGTTTCCCGGAGGCGTGTGTGTGGCTGTAGCATTTGTAGTTGTGTGTGCTTGGCAATGGGACTGTGTGCTGTGCACATGTGGCATGGGACGGATTGGCCATGCCGATGGGTGTGTTGCTGTGCCCCTACTTATTGTGACTCTGGTGTATGCGGGCTCCTGGCCCATCCTGGGTCTGGTTTGTACTTTGCTTTTGGTGTTCAGATGGGACGCTTAGGAACGCATATGGCAACATGGGGGCCATGCCCCAGATTCGCATTTGGGAGGGGATATGCTTTTGGGGTACATGCTGTGAGCCATGGGTGCCGAACGTGACATGTGTTGTGGCAGCATGACAGTGCATGGTTTGAGGTGTGTGCATGCTTGACATGGCCTGCATATTTGCTGTCTGTTGTGATTACTGGACATGGCATTGGACGCATCGTTATGAGTGAGTGATGGTTGTGTGCCAGCCAACGTATTGCAGTTGTCCCATCTCCTTGGTGTGCGTGCTGCCCTGTGCCATGTGCATCACTGCAGTGCTCGGGGGTGTGTGGCCCATGTTGTGTGTTGTTGCTCACAGTGTGTCGTGCGCTTCATTGACTTCTGGCACATGGTTGGTCATGGGCATGTATCTTAGCATGACTGCTGTATGTGTGGCAGCTGTGCGGATGACATGCCTTTCATGAGACTGGGGCTGACGGATGGGATGGATGGTATGTTGTATGTGCATGGTGTGTCTGTGAGTTTGATGGGTTCAGTGGTGTTCGTGTGCATTTATGTTGTTCCGCTCTGTTGCGTCTAGTGTTGTTTGTCTTACATAGGCGTAGTTGTGGGGTGTGTGGTTGACAGGCAGTAGGGGCTACATGGACAGGACTTCAATGGTGTTTCGGTTGTGTGTGATGAGTTGCACAGTGGCTGCCGTGTGGGACTATATTCAGTGTGGCTTGTGCATGCAGACGTGGCTCCTTGGGTGTTGCTATGTCTGTGATGGGTCATGTGGGGTGTGAGTCTGTTGTTCATGTCCGTGTGCACATTGTTCACTTGTTCGTGACGGTGGGCGGTGCTGCGTGTTCGTCTGCTACGTGACATGTCCCATGTGTTGGTCGTGTTATGGTCCTCATGCCTCCAGTAATCCAGCCCTGTCCAGTTTCCCACCTGCAAGTTGTTCGTGCGTGCACTGTACTGGATGCCACATGGCTCTAAGCGGGGGTGCTCCATGTTGCAGGTCTGTGGGGGTGGGGGGTGTTGTGGGTCGTGGGGGTGGCTGGACACCCACTGACACCGATTGCTGTGGACCGTGATGTCTGCCTTTCGGCTGTCGCTGTGCACTGCAGTGGCTGACACGTGGCTGTGGGGTGTGGGGGATGCTCCTCCTTGCTGTGCTGTGGGACTGGGGCCTGGTGTGTGTTGTACTGGCTGTCCACCCTCCCACCCACTGCACTTTGTGTTCCTGCCACTTACCTGTTACTTGTCGGTTAGTGCAGCTGTGGCGGACACATGGGTGTGGTGGGTGCTCGTTGTGGCGCTTCTGGCATATTTGGGGACCTGTTGGTGGTTACGTGGCTGGCTGAGTGTACACATGTCCCCACGCATCTTACAGTTGTTCGGTTTGGGCTGTGTGTGGTGGTGTCTGTTGCATGTGTGTGTGATGTGTTGTGTATTGTGTGCTGGACATGGGGGTGTTTGTCCCTGGGAGCTGTGGCATGGTAGTTGCGCATGTGAGTACATAGCGGTGTGCTGGTATACATTAGTTTGTACTTACCAGCCTCCACTCCCACTGCTAATCCGGCGAGGATCTCCGGATGTATTACGACTCGCACCTTCTCCTCCCACGCTTTGAAGGTCTTAAAGAGCGCGGGATTCCCTCCGCCAGTGACGGCAGCCAGCTCTCTGTTTTTGCCTTCCTTCTTCTTGACCAGGCTCTTTACGTCATTCCAACGTTTGTTTATTTCACCTCTGTTCCTGGGCAGGGTCCCGACTGCATTGACCTGGTCTACGATCCGGTTCCACATTCTGTTTCTGGTGGCTAGTGGTGTGTGCTGGACCATGTTCCCATAGATTTGTGGGTACACCTTGATGATCTCGTCGACCATGACCGTCAGCTCAATGGGCGTGTACTTGGGCATTCTTTGTGGTGCCATGGTGTTTGTGGTGCTGGTGCGGTGTGTGTTGTGTAATGTGCAGGGGTTTGTGGTGGCGGTGTTTGGTGGTGGTGGTGGTGGTGGTGGTTGTGATGTGTGCGTTTCTGTGGTGTGCTGCTGTCCTTGCTGTGTCACTGTGTCCTCTCCTCTCCTCTCTGGTTTGCAATGTAGCAAGGGGTTGTGGTCTGTGGGAGTGCTGCTTTTGTACTCACCTATGTGGGTGTGTCCTCATGGTCTGTTGTTTTCAGGTGTGTTGTGTCTGGGGTTCTGGCCTTTGTATTTTTTGTTTGTCCGGGGGGTGTTTTCGGGATGTGTACTGTGCTTGTGTATTTGTGCGTGCCTTGCTGTGTGGACTTGTTGGGCATGTTGTGTGCTATTGGTTTTGTGTGCGGATGGTTTCTGTGCAGGTACGTTGGCGCCATGGCTTCTGCCGTGTCGATTCTCATCGGCGTTGTTTGCGCTGGCGGGCGGTATATTTGTGGTTTTTCCGCGCTCATGTCGGTGCGATCGTAATTTCACGTGCGGTGTGTCGGCCGTGAGGGC
Organism: Calotriton arnoldi; assembly: GCA_963921515.1. Lineage (NCBI taxonomy): Eukaryota > Metazoa > Chordata > Amphibia > Caudata > Salamandridae > Calotriton > Calotriton arnoldi. Next base: position 1,643,512 of record CAWUFW010002601.1, on the reverse strand, counting down.
GGGCGGTTTTGTGTTGTCGTGCGTGTTTCCGTCCGTGGCGGGCGGTTTGACTCCGACTCGGACGTTGGCGGGCGGTATTTTGTGTGATTTTTCCGCCGATGGCGCTTTTCGGTTTGTGTAATCGTAATGGCGTGGTCGGTGTTCAGGCGGTGTGTGCGGGCGGATTTTTGCCGCTTCCATGCCTGGCGGATTTATTTACGCCGGGTATCGTAATGGGCCCCTTAGTTCTTTTAATATTTTTCTTGTTGTTAAAATTTTGTTTGTTTTAATTTTGAACTGACTGGAGTGAGAATATTAATGGTTACTCCTCTTCAAACCAACACTTTCCCTACTGTTGCACTCACTGGAGTGGGAATAGTAATTTTTACCCCTCCACTATCCAACACTTTCGCTACTGTTACACTCACTGGAGTGGGAATAGTAATTTCTTCCCCTCCGCTATCCAACACTTTCCCTACTGTTGTACTCACTGGAGTGGGAAATTCAAGTTTGAAGATTTTTAAATAGTCTAATGTTTTAATTTATAATAGAATGTTTTTTTAATTAGATTTTATGTTATTGGTACACACATATATATATATATATATATATATTATCTACTGGTGGTCGCCAGTAGATAGTTATATTTAGGACCTATTTTCCATAGGAAATCCGCGACATTCTATTTGAAATAACTCTCTTGCCGGTTGACGTATCTTCGCAAAATTTTCAAACTTTATGGCCCGCTCCGGTCCGTTCCTACCCTGAAAGTCTCGGGGTGATTCGTCAAGCGGGGGCCGAGAAAAAGGGGGGTCCCAAAACGTGTTTTCCCCATTCATTTTTCCATAGGAAACTTTAGACACGGCTACAGCCCGAACTGCTGAACGGAATTACACCAAATTTGGCAAAGAGGTAGTTCTTGGTTCAGAAAGAACCCTTTTTGTTAAATGATGTAAATCCGTTCAGTAGTTCCTGAGAAATTCACAATTAAAATCACATATATATCTATGGCCGCGTCGGATCCGCGTACCCTCCCGATCACGAGCTGCATGCTAAATGGCTGTCAACACTCCAAATCAGGAAGTGTTGGCAGCCATTTTGTCCCTCGGTAGAACCGAGGGACAGAAACAAGTGCGCAAAGCGCAAAAGGGGGCAGGGTAGAAACACCCTGACCCCTAGGTCTGCTCAGGGGGTCCCACAAGGACCCCTGGGCAGAAAAAGCATTTTTTTTTTTTTAAATCGGCGGGATGCGTTTAGGGTGCGCGGATCCCGCTGAGAAAAAAAAGAAACAAGTGCGCAAAACGCACAAAGGGGGCAGGGTAGAAACACCCTAACCCCCTAGGCCTGCTCAGGGGTCCCACAAGGACCCCTGGGCAAAAAGCGTTTTTTTTTTTTTTAAATCGGCAGGATGCGCTCAAGGTGCGCGGATCCTGCCGAAAAAAAAAAAATCGAAGCGCGGTCTCCCGCGCTTCGATGTTAATTTGCCCCTGGGTGGGCCAAGTCCCGGGGGCATGCTGGGGGGGGGTTTATTTTATGTATGGGGGGCCTCTAAGGGCCCCCCAAGCCCCGGGGACCGCCACCCTCTGGGGCTTTATTAGAAAAAGTTGCGGGAGGGCTCTGAGCCCTCCCGCAGCCCCGGGGACCACCACCTCCCCGGGGCTTCTTTATTTTTTAAATTAACCTGTGTGGGGGACTCCAGCCCCTCACACGCCCCGGCGACCACCATCTCCCCGGGGCACTAACAAAATTGAAAATGGGGGTCCGTTTTGGACCCCCAAGCCCCGGGGACCACCACCTCCCCGGGCTTTGAAAATGTGGGGATGGGGCCGCGCGGCCCCCTCCTGGAGCCAGTGATGGCCCTGGGGACCGCCACCCCCAGGGCCAGCTCCTGCAGTGTCCCGGGTGCCTACCCCCAGGACACTGCTGTTTGCAATGACAGGACGGGAGCCTCGCAGCTCCCGTCCTGTCATTGCAAACTGCTTTGAATTTTGGAAGCGAGAGCAGGAAAGCTGCTCTTGCTTCCAAAATTCAAAGCAGAATTGCTTTTCCACATGGGGGGGCTGCATATTAGCAGCTCCCCATGTGGAAAAGCAATGCCGGCTCGCGCAGGAGGCGGGGAACCGGCAGGGTCCGTGGGGGAGTTGGGGTCCCCCCTCGGACCACAAAAGGATAGGGCCAGCCCCGGGGGATGGGGTCCCCGGGGCAAGTAGTGGCCCGGGAGGGGGGCCATGCGGTCCCCCGTCCCCAAAAATTTTTTGGGAAAAAAAAAAACAAAGGCCGGCCCCGGGGGATGGGGTCCCCGGGGCCTAAGGAGGCCTTAGGAGGGGGGCCAGGCAGCCCCCATCCATCAAATAAAAAATAAAAAAAAGGTGGCAATGGCCCGGGGGATGGGGTCCCCGGGTCGAAATTGGCCACGGGAGGGGGGCACACGCGTCCCCTTCCCAGTCCTTTTTTTTTTTTTTTTTTTTTTTTTAAAAGGGGGACAGGCCCTAGGGGATGGGGTCCCCAGGGCTCAAAAAATTACTAAAAAGGGGGGCCACACAGCCCCCTTTAAAAAAAAAAATTAAAAAACGGCATCGCGAGGGAGGCCACGCCCCTCTTTGACAGCACTCTGCAAACGCGCCCCTGGCGCGTTTGCAGAGGGGAACGAATCCCCTTGAATACTGGGGGTCCTTGAGGCCAACTAGCCCACCAGGAACCTCCAGTATGCGCTAGGGGCTGCGTTGCACAGAGGTGTACAGAGGCCACGCCCCTTTTACACCTCTCTGCAACGCAGCTCTGTGGCGCTTTTTGGATATACCTGTTGGGCTAGTTGGCCCCCAGGGACCCTCAGGATTCAAGGGGAGTTAATCCCCCGACATAAAACACGCCACGGGGCGCGTTTGCACAGTGGTGAAGGGAGGGGGCGGGGCTTCAGGTGACATGTGTGCAAACAGGCCCCGTGGCGCGTTTTAAGATGGGGAATTAAATCCCCTTCAATCCTGAGGGTCCCTGGGAGCCAACTAGCCCACCATGTACTTCTAAAAGCGCCACAGAGCTGCGTTGCAGAGAGGTGTAAAAGGGGCGTGGCCTCTGTACACGTCTCTGCAACGCAGCCCCTGGCGCATACTGGAGGTTCCTGGTGGGCTAGTTGGCCCTCAGGGACCCTCATGATTAAAGGGGACTTAATCCCCAACTTAAAACGCGCCACGGGGCGCGTTTGCACAGATGTCACCTCAGGCCCCGCCCTCCCTTCACCATTGTGCAAATATTCCTCTAAAATCAGCCAAAATACGAATTCCGATTTACTCACCTGTTATCAGGAGAGACCTCAGTGCTGCATCTTTCAGCCCAGTACTGATCCTGAAAAGTAATTTTAACCGTACTTACCAGTAACTTGAATTTCCTTCCATAGGATATCATTGCCTGCTTTTTGCTGAAAAAGTTTCTAAGTGTCGATTTTTGAAACATACAAATATTCCTCTAAAATCAGCCGAAATGCGAATTCCGATTTACTCACCTGTTATCAGGAGAGACCTCAGTGCTGCATCTTTCAGCCCAGTACTGATCCTGAAAAGTAATTTTAAACGTACTTACCAGTAACTTGAATTTCCTTCCATAGGATATCATTGCCTGCTTTTTGCTGGAAAAGTTTCTAAGTGTGGAGTTTTGGAACTTTATAATATTCCTCTAAAATCAGCCGAAATACGAATTCTGATTTACTCACCTGTTATCATGAGAGACCTCAGTGCTGCATCTTTCAGCCCAGTACTGATCCTGAAAAGTAATTTTAACCGTACTTACCAGTAACTTGAATTTCCTTCCATAGGATATCATTGCCTGCTTTTTGCTGAAAATGTTTCTAAGTGTCGATTTTTGAAACATACAAATATTCCTCTAAAATCAGCCGAAATGCGAATTCCGATTTACTCACCTGTTATCAGGAGAGACCTCAGTGCTGCATCTTTCAGCCCAGTACTGATCCTGAAAAGTAATTTTAACCGTACTTACCAGTAACTTGAATTTCCTTCCATAGGATATCATTGCCTGCTTTTTGCTGGAAAAGTTTCTAAGTGTGGAGTTTTGGAACTTTATAATATTCCTCTAAAATCAGCCGAAATACGAATTCCGATTTACTCACCTGTTATCATGAGAGACCTCAGTGCTGCATCTTTCAGCCCAGTACTGATCCTGAAAAGTAATTTTAACCGTACTTACCAGTAACTTGAATTTCCTTCCATAGGATATCATTGCCTGCTTTTTGCTGAAAATGTTTCTAAGTGTCGATTTTTGAAACATACAAATATTCCTCTAAAATCAGCCGAAATACGAATTCCGATTTACTCACCTGTTATCAGGAGAGAACCCAGTGCTGCATCTTTTAGCCCAGCACTGACCCTGAAAAGTAATTCTAACCGTACTTACCAGTAACTTGTATTTCCTTCCATAGGAATCCATTGTCTGGTTTTCAGCAGAAAAGTTTCAGTGTCGATTTTCACAAACTACAAATATTCCTTAAAAATCGCCTGTATGACTTAAACGCATTCTTTCAACTGTTTACAGGAGATGCACCAGTGCTGGATCCAGGATCCACCACTGAGTGAGAAAAAGTCACGATAACACTACTTACCTGCTAAGTGAATTTCCTCCCATAGGATAACATTGGTGATTCTATGTGAAAAAGTTTCTAAGTGTCAACTTTTAAAATACAATAATATTAATTAAAAATCACTACTGTAACCAAAACGCTTTTACTCAACTGTTTACAGGAGATGTCCCAGGACTGAATCTAGGATCCAGTCCTGTGGTTAGAAAAGTAATCCATAAAGTAACTAATTGCATTTAGCTAGAAATTCACATTGAGCTCAATGTTGCATTGTGTTTGAAATTGTGTTGCTCATTGCAACAACTGTAACTACTGTACTTAAAAGTCTATTGCCTATTTGCAAAGTATTTAAAGTAAATTAATTCATTCTGAGAAAGTATATTTTGTAATGTAATGTATAATGTAATTACAATGTAATTTAAAAATAAAATATCTAAAAATATATAGTTTAAAAAATGTAGTAAATCAGTATGAAAAAAATAAAAATAACAATTAATACATTTAAAAATTGGCATTTACAAAACCTTTGAAATTCACTGAAAAAAACCATAGGTTTCAGACATGTTATAGTTAGGAATTAGCATTTAAAAACCTTTGAAATTCACTGAAAAAACCATAGGTTTCAGACATGTTATAGTTAGAAATTAGCATTTAAAAAACCTTTGAAATTCACTTAAAAAACCATAGGTTTCAGGCACGTTATAGTTAGAAATTAGCATTTAAAAAACCTTACAAATTCACTGAAAAAACCATAGGTTTTAGGGACAGTTATAGTTACTTGGACATTGCACTCGTACAAAACCCGTGAAATTCCCCCGTTATAGTTAGTTCAGCTAACTATAACTCGCGCCCCCGCAATGCACTGCTGATGACGTCACATATTACATCACTCATGACATGGTCAGTGACATCACTGATGACATCACTGATGACATCTCAAATGACATCACTGATGACATCACTGATGACATCATCCATGTGATAATTTCATGTATCTTCTCACACCCTAATATAACTTTTGATACACCCACTCTAAATTACAGACTGCCATTCTCAAAACCATAGACACTCCAAAACCAATAACTACATACCAACTCACTGATTCTTAGGTCTACACACACATCCACTCACTCACCCGTACAGTCACTCATACTTACAGTCACTCAGTACAGGACTATCATATGCACTCATACACCTATATAAACACTGACACACCGCCACTCATCCATAGAGGTACTCACACACCTAGTCAGTCATGCAAAAAATTAATCACACACCCATTTACTCACCTATAGAGTTATACACACACCAGCTCAATAACTCATACAAATACTAGCACATTCTTACGCTCTTATACAATAACTGATACAAGCACACACACATCCATACAGCCACTCTCACAATAACACTCTCACATATAGCCTTTTAAATACTCTAACACACATATATACTTCCTTTTACATATGTAGTTACTCGCACATGTACCACTGACATATACATTCACTCACTAACACACCCATACACACACTCACCCACCCAAGCAGTCCATCACAGACGCACTCTTCAAATCATGCACCCAGTGAATCACCCACTCACACATCTATGTACAGAGTCGCACACACCCCACCCACACAAACACTCAGGCACCCATACAGATACTCAGACAACCAATCAATAACTCATATAGACACTCATGTAGCTATTCACAAACCCATGCAGCCACTTACACAGCAACAGACAGACGGATACAGACATTCACCCACTTTAGTCACTAACCCATGCATTCAGTAACATACGTTTAATCACTCACTTATACAGTTAGTCACGCACCTACTAAATCATCCATTCAGACACTTATACACCCACTCCCTCTTCAATATGCCTTTCCCTATATATATTAAACATATTTAAACTTTACAGAAACACACAGTCACTAGATGATGTCATCAGTGATGTCATCAGTGATGTCATTTGAGATGTCATCAGTGATGTCATCAGTGATGTCACTGACCATGTCATGAGTGATGTAATATGTGACGTCATCAGCAGTGCATTGCGGGGGCGCGATTTATAGTTAGCTGAACTAACTATAACGGGGGAATTTCACGGGTTTTGTACGTGTGCAATGTCCAAGTAACTATAACTGTCCCTAAAACCTATGGTTTTTTCAGTGAATTTGTAAGGTTTTTTAAATGCTAATTTCTAACTATAACGTGCCTGAAACCTATGGTTTTTAAGTGAATATATATATATATATATATATATATATATATATATATATATATATATGTTTGTAAAATTTTATATAATTGTAAAATTATAAAATTATAAAATAAATTAAAATTAATAGTTTATTAATTGTTTCAAAGTAAATATATAAATTATTATGTATGTGTGTTTAACTTTTTTAATTAAGTTTATTTATATTTTTTAAAATGTATTTTAAATCTACTTTATTTTTTTATATTAATTTTATTATTTAACATAATTAATATGTATTATTTTATATTATATATATATATTAAATTCGATATTTTGTACAACAATTTTTTTACATCCATATTTTTGTACTTACCTGTTTAAGTATAGGGAGTCGATATTTTTGCATTCGATATTTTTGCATCGATATTTTTTACTTCTATATTTTTAACATCGATATTTTGTCAGTGAACTCACACCTCCATTTTAACTGCTTTTCCTTTGGAAAACTACCTCATTCAGCTTCAGCCTACTTCTGACTACTATTGCTCCTTCACTTCAAAATGCTTTGAGTATGGATTAAGGGCCACATCTATATCTATTGGGCTAAAGGCTGCAAAAAAGAGAAGTATTGACAGAGACTTGGGTTTGCCAAATGTGCAGATTACTTAGGGGCTGATTATGATGGCGGGCGGAAGCACATCTGCGGTGCTGGCGGTGGCGGAAAATGCCCTTTTCCGCACTCCATCGTCGGTCCTTGCGTCCGCCGTATTACGGGGCTGATTACGATGGTGGGCAGAAGCACAACCGCGGTGCTGGCGGTCGCGGAAAATGCCCTTTTCCGCACTCCATCTTCGGTCCTTGCGTCCGACGTATTCCGATGGGCAAAGATAGCCCATTTCCCGTCCGCTGCGGTGTTTCGGGATCCGCCAGAAATCCCCTTCTGCAGCGGTGGCGGACGGAGCCAAAAGGGAGGGACTGCCGTGTGGAATGTGGTTACTACCGCCGGTTGTATCACGATGCCACAAACAGCCCATCACACCGCTGCGGAGAATCCGGCCATTCAGGGATGGCGGTGGCAATACTGCGGATACCTCCATGTGTTCCAGACCGCTGGGGAAATGGCGGTCTTTGGCCTTTCCGCAACAAATCCGACTGCCGCGGACGGATTTTCAGCTTTTCCGCCGCTGAATCCTGGAATCTGACGCCGCGGTAGGGAGTTTCTGGCGGTGCATCCTAATCTGGCCGTTGGTATTGCCGCGGTACCTGCGGGCGGTAATTTCCCGCTAGCACGGCGGTCGGTATACTTTTCCGCCCGCCATCGTAATCAGCCCCTTAGTTTTGCCAGAGAGGGTTAAAGTTTCATCAGTTGCTGGCTTTGGTTAAATCCATTATGGATTTCCAAGCTCCTCACCTCATGATTGTGCACTGTGGTGGCACGTTGACTGGGGTAGGGCTGGAAATACTAATGAAAGAAACCTTTGCAGAGCTGATGCCGCTTTTCCCTCACACTGTCTTGGTGTACTCTAATATATGCCAAAAACAGAAATGGAAGTGGTCGAATCAATTCTGTCCAAAGATTGACAAAGCCAGGAAACATGTTAACAAAACTGTTTCTGCATTCCTCAGAGACCATCGTATGGGTTGTATCTATAACAACAATCTGCGTTTTAACATGCATGGAATTTATTGAAATGATAGAGTGCACTTTACAGATGAAGGCAACAGGGTGTTTTTATGTAACCTGAAACTCTGCATCCGGTCTTATGTGTAGTAGCCATAAACACACATGCAGCTCAAAGGCTCTATTCAGGGCCACCCTAGTACACAAAAGATTGTTAATTTCCTTTACAAAGATCCTTTTTTCAGTTTTTGGGGATCTTCGCAACGACGTTGCGATCCCTGCGAATACATGGTGCGAATGGAAAACAAAAGCAGACATTCAATGGCCACGAAGAGATCCAAAAATAATATAGAAAAAAATCCATTCTGACCATTGCACTACACATATTACTATATACATACTTCTTTCAAAGCATGTTTAAACTCATATTTTTCTACTAAGTTTCTTTAAAAACCATCTTTAAAACCTATTTTCCGTTTTTGCGGTTATTTGGGTCACCGCGATGACGTCGTTAACCGCAACAATTACGCCGTTTTCATAAAGTGAAAAAAACACATATATGCACACATATTACAGTATTTTACACACTTAGGGGCCTATTAGGATGACGGGCGGACTTTCGTCCGCCCGCCACCCTAGCGGTGCTGGGACTGGCCACCAGTGGTGCGGCGGTCCCGCACAGGCGATTAGGATGCCACTGCCACCGTGGCGGTGGCATCCTCCATTCCCAGCATTGTGGCCACAATGCTGGGAATGCACTGTGTGCATCGTCATGCACAAGGTGACAGGCACCACAAGGTGCCTGCCACCATGTCCATGACAATGCAGGGGGGTACCATAGGTACCCCCCATGTGCACCCCCCGCCCCCCCAATACCCTGGGGGCCCGCAACGGGCCCCCGAAAGCAAACTCGGCATGGGTTTCCATGGCGGGGTCTCCGCCATGGAAAGCCCTGCACCGCTGCCCATGATAATATGGATGGCGGTGTCTAGCACACACCGCCAACATATCCAGCCCCTTTTCCGCTCGGTCGACTGGTCGACCGGCGGAAAACCGGCGGACGGTCTTGCCGTCCGCCTGGGTCCCCACCGCCATACTAATATGGCAGTGGGGAAATGTGAGGCGGGCGGTGGGAAATAGCGGGCGGATCGCCACCGCCATATGGGCGGTGGCGATCCACCCGCTATCATAATGACCCCCTAAGGGTTTATTACTGTATTTTCTAGTCATATTTTTCAAGAGAGTTTTGATAAAAACCATCTCTAAAACCTATGTTATATTTTTGCGATTCCCCCGGACACGTTGCAAAAACAGAAACAAAAGCAGACATTAAATGACCACCAACATATCCAAAAATTAAAACTATATAATTAATTCTAACCATCACAGTATATAACTCCCTATATAAATAACTCTATAAAAACATGTATCAGAATCTCAATATCTCTATAACAATGCGTATTATTGATTCACTGATTTTTAAAAATATTTCCACCAATATTCGTGACGATGTCAATAGTCGCAATGTCCCCGCGACAGTACACGGGGAGTCGCGCTGGCGGTCAGGTGTCGTCGTGAACATCGCTCACGATTAAATAATCTATTTTGGACACATAACTTGTGTCACTAACACCCCCATTTCTCAACCATGGGGTCACAGTATCTCTACCCTGACCACTTATGTGGGCTTTCACACAAATTTTGAGCTTCGGGAACTCTTCCCAAAAGATAAAATGGCAGCCGCAACTTTCTGTTCAGGTTGCATTCAGTCACTCAGAGCATTCCCGTTGGCATGTGCATTCCCGATGTGTCGCAAAACCACCGCGAAATATCCGTGGCCAGAGATATCACTATCATTTTTGGCTTAAATTTCTCAAAAACTACTGAAGAGATTTACACCAAATAGGCAAAAGGCACTTCCTTGAACCAACATCTACATTCCTGCTAAATTTGGTGTAAATCCGTTCAGCGGTTCGGGCTGTAGGTGCGGCTAAAAGTTCCTATGGGAATTAACATTACAAATGGACCCTTTTTTCGCACCCCAAATTCTCGGTCCCCACTGCACAGATCACCCCCAAACTTTCCATGACAACAAGAACCTACCTTGGTACTTTTTTGGGGAAAATTTAATGAAGATTGGTCAAACGACGTCAAATATATAGGCAAGTCAAAAAATGCTTTTCCTGTGGAAACTCGGTCCTAACTATAACTTCTTACTGCCAGTAGGTAATATAAATTAATATGGAGAAAATGCGTTTTGGGATCCCCCTTTTTTCTCGGGGACTGAGTTTCCATAGGAAAAGCGTTTATTGATTTGCCCAATCCTTTGGCGCCGTTTGTCGAATCTTCACAACATTTTCAAAGCTAATGACCCGCGCAGGTCAGCTCCAGTCTTGAAAGTTTCGGGGTGATTCGTCAAGCGGGGGCTGAGAAAAAAAGGGGGTCCCAAAACGCGTTTTCTCCATGTTAATTTCCATAGGAAACTTTTGTCGCAGCTACAGCCCGAACTGCTGAACGGAATTACACCAAATTTGGCAGAAAGGTAGCTCTTGGTCCAGAGTGCAATCTTTTTGTTAAATGGTGTAAATCCGTTTAGTAGTTCCTGAGAAATTCATATATTTAGCAATATTGATATCTGGTGACCGCGGTGGATCCTCAAACCCTCCTGATCCCAATATCGAGCTTGACTCTGATTGGCTGCCAACATTTCCAACCAGGAAGTGTTGGCAGACATCTTGTGACTCGGTTCAACCTGCTTCACTTCATGGAAGCTAGAGCAGGAAATCTGCTCTCGCTTCCATGAAGCGAAGCAGATTTGCTATTGGGCAAAGGGAGCTGCATGTTTGCAGCTCCCTTTGTCCAAAAGCAATGCCAGCTCCCACAGGAGGCAGGGAGCCGGCAGGGACGGCGGTGGCATTGGGGCTCCCCCGCGGTCCCCAACATGAGGCCAAGCTCCGGGGGATTGGGTCCCCGGGGCCACTCCCTTTATTTAAAATAAAAATGGAATGGCCGGAACCCGGGGGATGGGGTTCCCGGGGCCGAAATCGGCCTGCGGAGGGGGGCTGCGCGGCATCCCTCCATTAAATATAGATTTATTTTAAAATAGAAAAGGCCATCCCCCAGGGGGATGGGGTCCCCGGGGCCGAAATCGGCCAGGGGAAGGGCCCCCCCTCCCCTTTAAAACAAAGAAAATGCCTAGCCACACAGCCCCCTTTCCTAAAATAAAATTAAAATAGAAACCGGCAACTCGCCAGAGGCCCCACCCCCTCCCTGCACTACTCTGCAAATGCGCCTCCTGGTGCGCTCTGGGTTGGGGGATGAAGTCCCCGTCCCTACTGAGGGTCCCTGGGGGCCAACTAGCCCACCAGGTACCTCCAGTAAGCCCCACACAGTGGAATTGCTGGGAGCTGGTCCGAGGCCACACCCCTTTTTACAACACTCTGCAAGCGTGCCTCTTGGCCCACTGGTGGTGGGGCAATGAGGTCCCTTTGTGTCGTGAGGACCTCAGGACTGTAGTGGGCTTCATCCTCCAAGCATCAGTGCACCAGGAGGCATGTTTGCAGAGTGGTGTAAAAAGGGGGCATGGCCTCTGACCACTCTCAGCAATCCCGCTGTGTGGGACTTACTAGAGGTAACAGGAGGGCTAGTTGGCCCCCAGGGACCCTCAGGAGGCAAGGGGACTTTATCCCCCAACCAAGAGCGCACCAGGAAGCATGATTGCAGAGTGGTGGAGAAAGGGGGTTTAGCCTACATCCACATCTCAGCAATCCCACTGTGTGGGGCATACTGGAGGTAACAGGTAGGCAGTTGGCCCCTAAGGACCCCCAGCAGTGAAGGGGACTTTAATCTCTACCCAAGAGCGCACCAGGGAGCGCGTTTGCAGAGTGGTGGGCAAAGGGGGAGTGGCCTGCTATGAGAACTTAGCAATCCTGCTGTGTGGGACTTACTATAGGTAATAGGAGGGGTAGTTGGCCCCCAAGGATGTTCTTGGGGCCCAAATACCCCTCCTGTTACCTCCAGTAAGTCCCATACAGTGGGATTGCTAAGTGGTCTTCGGAGGCCATGCCCCCTTTCTCCACCACTCTGCAAACATGCGTCCTGGCACACTAATAATTGGGGGATGAAGTCCACTTTACTCCTGAGGGACTTTGGGGTCCAAGAAGCCCTCCAGGTATCTCCTGTAATTCCTACACAGCGGAATTCCTGAGCACCCGTCGGAGGCCCAGCCCCTTTTCTCCACCACTCTGCAAGTGCGACTACTAGTTAAAGTAATAGGTCTTGCATTTGCGAGAGTTAGAGCTATTGGCATTGTAAATGTAAACGTTTTTTACTAATGGTTTTTGGAGTGGAGTGGATGTACGTTGTGTGTAGTGGAATTATGTCGAATGTTGTGCAGTGAAATTATGTGGATAGAAAGTATGTGGTATTTAGTGTATAGTAATTATGTGGTATGGTAGTCTGTGCTGTGGAGTGGTAACCTCAGGTTTAGTCTTCCTTGTTTCCATAGAAGCTAAACTATAAAAACAATGAGACAAAAAAAAGAAGGAACCACTGCGGAGCACTTCTGGACCTAGTCAGAGGTATGAGCAGGGCCAAGGAATTATGCGACTGCTCGGCTGCACCGATTTTTGCATAGTTACACATTTTCCGCATTTGCCACATAATCCATCATCTGCTGCATAATCTGCAGATTTGAACAAAAAAACTTTGTTTCTAGCTCAAACGGCTCAAACGTTATCAAAAATGCAGCGACAAGTGTTACAAAGTGGTGGAAGGCCCTTTATAAACCTGAAATGGTCGCCTGTTACTTATTGCTAAATGTGGGTGTTAAATTGGTACTAATGGTGCGCAAACCACACTTGCTTCTTTCTGCGCATCTCTTGCCTCTTTCTGCATTTCTCTTGCTTCTTTCTGCACCTTTCTTTATTTTTCTGCACTTCTCTTGCCTATTTCTGCACATCTCTTCTGCTTTCTGCACCTCCCTTCTTTCTGCACCTCTCTTGCTTCTTTCTTCTGCACCTCTTTTGCCTCTTTCTGCACCTCTCTTGCTTCTTTCTGTAATTCTCTTGCCTCTTTCTGCATACTCTTCCCTCTTTCTGCACGTCTCTTGCCTCTTTCTGCACCTCTCTTGCCTCTTTCTGCACTTCCCTTGCTTCTTTCTGCACCTCTCTTGCTTCTTTCTACACCCCTTTTGCCTCTTTCTGCACCTCTGTTGCTTCTTTCTGTACTTCTGTTGCTTCTTTCTGCACCTCTCTTGCTTCTTTCTGCACCTCTGTTGCCTGCTTCTGCACCTCTCTTGCCTCTTTCTGCACTTCTCTTGCTTCTTTCTGCACCCCTCTTCCCTCTTTCTGCACCCCTCTTCCCTCTTTTTGCACCCCTCTTCCCTCTTTCTGCAATTCTCTTGCCTCTTTCTGCATACTCTTCCCTCTTTCTGCACGTCTCTTGCCTCTTTCTGCACCTCTCTTGCCTCTTTCTACACTTCCCTTGCTTCTTTCTGCACCTCTCTTGCTTCTTTCTACACCCCTTTTGCCTCTTTCTGCACCTATGTTGCTTCTTTCTGCACTTTTCTTGCTTCTTTCTGCACCTCTCTTGCTTCTTTCTGTATCCCTCTTCCCTCTTTCTGCACCCCTCTTCCCTATTTCTGCACCTCTGTTGCCTGCTTCTGCACCTCTCTTGCCTCTTTCTGCACTCCTCTTGCCTCTTTCTGCACCTCTCTTCCCTCTTTCTGCACCCCTCTTCCCTCTTTCTGCACGTCTCTTGCCTCTTTCTGCACCTCTCTTGCCTCTTTCTGCATTTCTGTTGCTTCTTTCTGCACCTCTCTTGCCTCTTTCTGCAACCCTCTTGCCTCTTTCTGCACCTCTGTTGCTTCTTTCTGCACTTCTCTTGCTTCTTTCTACACCTCTATTGCTTCTTTCTGCATCTCTGTTGCTTATTTCTGCACCCCGCTTGCCTCTTTTGGTACCCCTCTTCCCTCTTTCTGCATCTCCCTTACCTCTTTCTGCACCTCTCTTGCCTCTTTCTGCAGTTCTCTTGCCTCTTTCTGCACTTTTCTTGCTTCTTTCTGTGCCTTTCTTCCTCTTTCTGTACATGTCCAATCTATGTGGACATAGTTTGAAATTAGAATTCAAAAAACCTTAGAAATTCACTGAAAAAACCAGAGGTTTCAGGGGGGTTATAGTTAGGGATTAGAATTTTAAAAACCTTAGAAATTCACTGAAAAAACCACAGGTTTCAGGGACGTTATAGTTAGGAATTAGCATTTAAAAAACCTTAGATATTCACTGAAAAAAACAGGTTTCAGGGACGTTATAGTTAGGCTAACATTTCACTCATACAAAACCAGAGAAATTCAGCCGTGAGCTAACTATAACTCGCCCCCCCACAATGCACTGCTGAAGATGTCACATATTACATCACTCATGACATGGTCAGTGACATCACTGATGACATCACTGATGACATCACTGATGACATCACTGATGACATCATCTACTTAATATCTGATGCACCTCCTCACACCCCAATATAACCTTTCATACACCACTCTAAAATACAGACTACCATACTCGAAACCATAGACACACCAATACCAGTTAGTACATACCCACTCACTGATTCATAGGTCTACACACATATCCAGTCACTCACCCATACAGTCACTCATCAATACAGCCACAGATATATGCACTCATACACCCATACAGACACTCACACACCACCACTCACCCATAGAGTTACACACACCTAGTCAGTCACCCAAAGAAACAATCACATTGCCATTTACTCACCAATACAGTTATACACACTCCACCTCACTTATTCTTGCAGATACTAACACATACTTACTCTCTTTTACAATCATTGACACAAGCACACACTCATCTATACAGCCACTCTCACAATCACTCACTCTCACAAACAGTCACTTATATACTCCAACACTCACATATACTGCCTTTCACATATGTAGTTACTCACACATATACCACTGAGACATCCATTCACTCACCAACACAGCCATACGCACACTCACTCACCCATACAGCCCCTCGCAGATGCACTCATGAACCTACACACCCAGTGCATCACCCACTCACACATCCATGCAGGGAGTCACACACACCCCCACCTACCCACACAGACACTCAGGCACCCATACAGGTACTCAGACAACCAATAATTAACCCATATAGACACTCATGCAGCCACTTACACACCAACTGACAGACTGACACAGACATTCACACAGATTAGTCATTCACCCATGGATTCACTAAGACATGTTTGATCACTCATTTATACAGTCAGTCACGCACCCACTAAATCATCCATTCAGACATCATAAACCCACTCATTCTTCAATACACCTTGGCGTATATATATATATATATATATATATATATATATATATGTACAAAAATTATAGCCCATTTGAGGGCTTAATTTTGTGAATATTGGGTATTTAATTATGTGTAAGAATTTATTCGATGTGGGATTAACACTATAATTATTTCCAGCTGTTAATAATGTATTGCCATTGATTTTCATGAAATGGATCAGTTTTTATACCTAGGAGAATATATTAGGTGGACATCTGTGATATTTGTGTTACAATTTGCATTGTGCTAAGATGGCCGCCATGTAGATACGAACATTGATTAGTGGGACAGATGGCACATAGATTACCCCTGAAATATTGAGAATGCAGATTTTTTGTAATCATGGTATAAAAATGTAGCCCATTTGAGGGCTCAATTTTGTAAAAATGTATTCGTTGTGGGATTAACCCTATAATTACTTCCAGCTGTTAATAATGTATTATCATTAATTTTAATGAAATGGATTAGTTTTTGTATCTATGAGAATATATTAGGTGGAAATCTGTGAGATTTATGTTACAATTTGCATTGTGCTAAGATGGCCGCCATGTAAACATGAACAAAGATAACGTATTGCAAAGTCCGTCCTTTGTGTCATTGTAATACTACTTGCTGACGAATTGGGTAATTTGTTATTTAAAGGTGGTGAAATGCGTAGCAACCTAACACTGACGAAGGCCAGGGTGCCGGAACGCGTGAAGGCCAGGGTGCCGGAACTCGTGTGTTAGTCTTCCTTTTGGAATTGAAATAAAAGATCTTGCACGATCGAGCTGGAGTGCGCAGTTCTGTTTCTTTGGTGAAACTGTGTTTTGGAGTATATTTTTCGTGTTGCCGTCTACACGGATAGCGCACTCGCGCTGCTGAGAGCAAGGAGAGTTGGGCGGCTTTGTGTTCTCTTTATATATATATATATATATATATATATATATATATATATATATATATATATATATATATATATATATATATATATATATATATATATATATATATATATATATATTCACAGCTCCAGATCGCACCAACACGGTGCACTCACGGACGGGTGCTCGTACGGGAGTGCACCCATTATTTATCTTCGCTCTTCCTCTCCTCTTGGGTAATCGTACTCAGAATAAGGCAAAGCACTCACGGGGATAAGTACCGTAACTTTATTAAACGGTCTCCTGGTCACCAGGAGACCGTTTAATAAAGTTACGGTACTTATCCCCGTGAGTGCTTTGCCTTATTCTGGTACGATTACCCAAGAGGAGAGGAGAGGAGCGAAGATGTATATATATATATCAAAACAAAATCCCAAAGTATCCAAGCTACAGCGGCGCAACACCAGGGCACAGACTCCAATAGCAAGGATATAAACGTTTATTCACACATCAAGGTCCAAATGACGCGTTTCGGCCGCCAGACATGTGGCCTTGATCACATGGCGCACTGATAGCAAATGGGTGACATATATACACATATGCAGTAGTATTTTTACTATGTTTACCTCATGAATTGGCATTTTACATCATTTCACCGACACTGCCTTGTGCGCTGCTTTACTGCTGGCGGTAAGTCAAATGTGAATGACTCAACTTGCTCCACAGACATAATAAACAGACTCAATAAAATCAAAGTCAGTCGCTGTTACAGGATCAGAGATATTGCGATGAATAGTGACTGAAAAACCCCCTACACTTTGACAATTTCTAATGTGCGGATTTATGTAATAGTGGCCATTTCCTGAAGAATAAAGGCCATATTGCCCAATGAAAAGCAGTCGCACTAGTTACACTGGGGCCCCAGTATGAGTCCCGTGGGAGTCGGAGGCGGCAGTCACTAATGACAAAATGGACTTAGGCTCTTTGGATTGAGCCGGATTGCCGGCTCCTAGTGAGCTTAGATGGAACTCATGAAGAGCTGCGGACAGGGGAGAGTCAGGCAGCGTCTGCGAGTGAGTAAGCAGATAAAATGCATAAATGCTTGAGGATATGAAATCCGCTAGCCGTTGAAGAGACAGTGTTCTTTTAAATGTGCCAATATGCGCATACGTGGTCGGCAGAAATGCCATGATGGAATAGCAAGTACTACTGCTGGGTTTAAGTGCAAATATATGAATTGTGAAAATTACGGGAAGTGACATAGGGAAGGTGAAGCGATGTGTGTTTTTTTGTTAAAAAGGTTCAGCGTCTGGAGTGTCATAGGAATGACCTCTCCAATGTAGTGCATAAGAAGTGCAGAGTCTAAAGACATGAAAATATCAAATAAGGGGACAACTACCACATTTTCTCCTCTTTCAAGGCTTGATCACGGGTGGAAAGTTTCTGCCTTTGACGCACTGCGTGATTTTCACCACTGCCTTTATGGCTTTTTGCAGAAAGAACTACAAAGAGGTGAGTTCGTTTTTTTCTTTTCATTACGAAGCCTGGCAAAACTTTATTAACACTCCTTGCATATGCTACTCAATGTATGAAATGAAGAATGTTTGTAGATACATTGTTCCTTTAAACCTGTTAATATTCATGGCTACTCGTGCTTAGCATTCCGCACAACTTCTATCAGCAAGTGGAAAATCGTGATCAAGCCTTGAAAGAGGAGAAACGCGTTGGGTGTTTACGACCTGAAAGGCTTCGTGCATGGAATTAAAAGCATTTTTCCAATTCCATCTGGTGTCGGCGTGCCTCTCTGAGAGGAAGGGAGGCTTTGTGTGGATGTAAAGGCGGATGGCTCCGGTGCCGCCACGCTGGCCCGCCCTGCAGGGTCTGAGGCTCACTGATCGGAGCACTTTCTGTGGGATTAATTTTGCTGTGAGCCCGGCCCGCCGTGCAAACCAAGTGTTAAAAGACGGAATAAAAACCCAGATGAAAAACGAAGGTGAGCAGGCAAGGGTTGTGAGATGGATTTTCCACTTGCTGATAGAAGTTGTGCGGAATGCTAAGCACGATTTGACTATGGGGATCGAAATCCTCCCCCCCAGATGGCGATTGAACACTAAACTCCTGACTTATGACAAAGTAAAGACGGGCATGCTCACAGCACTCTATTCCTTCCTGGAAACTAATGATCTCCCAGGGACATCCATACACACCCTTTGGGAGACTTTGAAGGTGGTCCTGCGTGGGCATTTTTTAGGTATATCAGCCGGGTTTAATAAAGAACGGAAAACAAAGAGAAAGGCTTTAGAATCACAGATTAAAGATTTGGAGCTGGCACATGTTAGAGCGTACTCGATGGCCATCCGCCGTCAGCTGAGTGTGGCGTGGAAAAAGCTACGGGTGATCGACATGGGAAGCGCAGAATATGCTCTTCTTAGGATTCGCCAGACTTATTATGCAGGAGGAAATAAGGCTGGGTGCATGCTGGCCCATCGCCTTCGGGCACAGACATCGGATCATAGAGTATCAGAGGTTCGGTCGAGTGACAGCTCCCTTTGCTCATCGGACGCGGAGGTCGCTAACGCCTTCCGAGACTTCTATCAGAAGCTGAATCAAGCGGAGCAACTCTCCGAGGTGGATATCACGGGTTACTTGGCCTCGGTGCCCCCACCAATGGCGACGGGCTCCACCTACGCCGCCCTGGAAAAGGACATAAGCACGCAGGAGGTACTTGCAGCGATTCAGAACCTAAAGTCTAATAAGGCCCCTGGCCCCGATGGTTATGGCGTGGAATTTTATAAACTCTTTGGGGAACAGGTAGCTCCTATTTTAGCGCAAGTCTACAACTCGCTGCAAGAAGGAGAAGCGCTGCCGGGATCAATGCTTCTGGCAACCATTATCAGTCAGTCAGTCAATAAAACTTTATTTCGGCAACTCGGCCATAAAAGTGCACACAGTATAAACCAAGTATACAAAATTACAATTGCACAATATAAGAAAAAACATCCTCATATATACAGATGTCCATTAGGGACCAGAGGGCAAGAATTTCCAGACTGCTATAGAATAAAACACGATAAATCATAAAATACATTAAAAAAAAGCTACTAATAAAAACGATCCATTGCAATAAAATCTGGGAACTACAATTTTACAGTAAACAGACTATCGGACTACTGAGTTTTAATGCAGTGCCCTATTCCCCAGAATAGTTATTTTGAACAGCCCGCCGGGTGAGCCACATACTGTTTAAAAACGGGATACAGCAAATACAATTGATGGACGTGTATCATACTTTAAAACTCTGTATGCCTCTATGCAGCGCACAAAACCCAAATTTTTACAAAGTTGGATTAACCAACACTTGCGCTGCTTCCGATAGGCAGGACAGAGAAACAAAACATGTATTTCAGACTCTTCCTTGTAATTACAAGCAGGGCATTCCCTCGTTTGCTCTTTTACCCATTTGCTTGTGTATGCAAATAGAGGGAGGGTCCCTAGTCTGAATTGTATACACAATTTCCTGGCCAATGGGGGTTGTATAAAATCCAGGAAGTGTTCCTTGCTGTACACATCTTTTACTAACAGAAACTCCGCTGTTAAACGTCCATGTGTGGAACTTTCTTGTAATGATCTTAATTTTACTGTTCTATATTGTCTAACAAGTTTCGACCTGGAGGTCATAACACATGACGTTTCAGGATTTCTCCAGAGCTCCGGTTTGCTTAATTCAAATATAAGATCCTTTATGTGGCAGAGCCAGGGAATTTTCTGTATAGGGCAGTAGGACAAAATCTCGTTTAGCTCAGCCCTATATACAGACAACTCTGGGGTCACCCAGAGCCGCCGCCAAAAAGTAAGCGGTCTCAAGGCTATCTCTTCGTCGAGTGGCCTAATGCCCAAATCCATGCGAAGGGGAACGAGGGGAGTACTACGTGGAAGGCCTATAAGCTGCCTCATAAAGTTGTTCTCCACCTTCACTAAGTTAGTGGCTGAGCAATGCCCCCACAACTCCACCCCGTATAAAGCAGCCCCCCTTGCTTGTGCAGTGTAAATTTCCACCGCGGGGGCTGTGGGTTTGAGGGCTGATGTTCTATGTAGCTTCAATATGCCACCCGCGGTCTGAGATAGCCTGAGCCTTGCTTTAGCCAACTGAGGCTCCCAATTAAAATGCTCTGATAAAGTAACGCCTAGATAGTCAAATGTCTGCACTCTTTCCAAAAGGGTGCCATGTAATATAGGATTTGGACGTTTCATTTTGGGAGGGTTAAAGACCATAAATTTGGTCTTCGCTAAATTTATCTCCAGCCCTCGCAATTTGCAGAAGTCAGCAAAACCATCCAGAGTCCGCTGGATACCCATTGGTGTTTTTGAAAGTAGCAGGGTATCATCAGCGAACATCAATGCGGGGACCTTCCCCGAGGCAAGCTTAGGGGCATCAATATCCTTTATGATTTTTAAGTGGTCAATCAGCCCGTTAATAAAAAGGCAAAATAGGGTGGGGGCTAAGACACATCCCTGTCGAACTCCATTGAGAACGGGGAAGCGGGAGGTGAGTTCTCCAAATTTTCCGCATCGAACTTGAGCGAAATTGTCTGTATGGAGCCTCACAATGATTTGGAGGAGGTGTGCAGGAATCCCA
This sequence comes from Calotriton arnoldi, assembly GCA_963921515.1. NCBI lineage: Eukaryota > Metazoa > Chordata > Amphibia > Caudata > Salamandridae > Calotriton > Calotriton arnoldi. The sequence goes on along the minus strand of CAWUFW010002601.1, from coordinate 1,622,247 downwards.
TAGTCACTTAAGACCTTCCAAAGCTTCTCCCGCGGGACCATATCGAATGCCGACTTCAGATCAACAAATATTAGGTAGAGGCTGCCACCCTCTAGAGTCACCGTTTTCCAGAAAAGTAGTTGTAATCTAAATAACTGGTCTACGGTTGACATGTTTGATCTGAAGCCGGCTTGGTATGGACTTAGTATTTGTTCTTGTTCCAGCCAGTCCAAAAGATGGTCCAAAAGCACCCGGCCAAAGAGTTTTTGGGAGATGTCAATAAGGCTAATTGGCCTATAGTTAGAGGGCGTGAGGGGGCAGCCTTTTTTGAATATGGGCACTATCTCAGCCCCACGCCATGTATCCGGGGGGTCCATGCCCTTAGCAATAGCATTAAATAAAGCACAAAGGTAAGGGACCCAGAGCTTCTGGCAACCATTATAGTGATCTTGAAGCCACGGAAAGATCCCAGAGAATGCACCTACTATCGCCCAATCTCGCTGTTGAATGTAGAACCAAAAATATTCACTAGCGTTTTGGCGCGCAGGATGGCTCCATATGTGCAGGGATTGGTGGACTCTGACCAGTCTGGTTTTGTCCAGAAGAGGGGCTGCAGTGATAATACCAAAAGACTGTGCCACTTGCTGGACAAAACACAACATACGCAGATACCGGCCCTGGTGCTGACTATAGAGGCTGAGAAAGCATTTGACTGTGTGCACTGGTCTTATTTGCACCAGGTACTGGAGAAATATGGATTTGGGCCACGGTTAATTGGATGGATCCAATCCTTCTACTCTGCTCCCCAAGCGAATGTACAAGTGAATGGTATTAAGGCACCCGCCTTCCCTATCACAAGAGGGACCAGACAGGGCTGCCCTCTGTCACCGTTACTCTTTGCGCTCTATATGGAGCCATTTGCGGAAAGAATACGGCTCAATTGGCACATTTCAGGGATTAAAATGGGTGGTAGGGAACATAAGATAATGCTATACGCCGATGATGTGCTCCTCGCCCTTAAGGACTATGAATGTTCATTAGCGGCGGTCTCTGCTGAAATGGAAGACTTCCGAGTGGCTTCCGGCTTCAAGATCAACCCCCAGAAATCCCTGCTTCTGGGACTCACCATTCCTAGCTTAGAACGCACACGACTCCTGGGCATGTACCCATATCAATGGACTGAGGACAGTATACAATATCTTGGTCTTCGAATACACCCTACAACTACAGCTACCGCTAACCATAATTATGGGGCCCTCTTACCACTTGCAAGGAATGACCTCACCAAATGGAAGACGCACAAACTCTCATGGTTAGGCCGCCTTGCAGCGATTAAAATGACACTCTTGCCTAAGCTTCTTTACACAATGCAAACACTTCCCCTCCAGCCCCCTCCTAGGGTCTTAGAGAGAATACAGTCCCTGCTTTGGGATTTCATCTGGGAAGGCAAACATGAACGTATGTCCAAGGCCCGAGCCTACCTCCCTCTGGCGGATGGCAGTCTCGGTGTTCCGAATCTGAGGTGCTACTACCAGGCAGCGCAACTCCGATATATGGAGGAGTGGTCCCACACACTTACTGAGAAGCACTGGTGTTTTATTGATCAATCCATTGCAGCCACCCACATCTGGAAGATCCCCTGGCTACCGAAGCCGCATAGACTTGCCGGGGTATATGTCTCCCTAGTCAGGCGGGCCACAGTGGGGGTGTGGGACAAAGTACAACTGCGACATGGGCTCTCAACACCCATATCACCTCAGACTCCCCTAATTGGTAACCCAGATTTTCCACCAGCACCCACAGGAGCAGCGTTCAAGCCCTGGCAAGAGGCCAACTGTACGCATATTGGGGATCTATTTGACGTAGACGGACTTATGGATTTCCGCACTCTGCAAGGCCATTTTAACCTACCACACTTCGCCCACATGCCAGTAGGCCGCTGACAGCATACGAGAAATGGACCCTTACTACATATTCAGACGCCAAACTCCTCTCAGATATTTATGCCTTTTTAGTAAAGTCGGTCCACCCAATGTACTCAACGGCTCGGGCCCGATGGGAAAGGGAATGTGAACGCACCTTCACTGACAAGGAGTGGAATTACATCCTCCATAGAGCATGCACATACGCTCACAATACTACCAGTAAGGAGATGCTTCTCAAGCTCGCCCACTATTGGTATCACACGCCCACTAGAATGGCAGCTTGGAATTGGTCCAGGGATGGGAGATGCTGGTGCCAATGCGAACAGCAGGGTACATTCACACACATACTTTGGCACTGCCCCAAATTGGCAACCTTTTGGTCGGAGGTTCTTACCTTGATCAATACCATATTTCAAACAGATATACCCCAATTTCCAAGTTATATTCTTTTAGGCCTCCCTAATCACCTCACATATCCGCTGCACTTAAATAGGGGCAAGGCGATCACGTTGTTACTAAGTGCTGCAAAACAGCTCCTGCTGACCAGATGGGGAACAGACTCGGTCTCAACTCACCTGGACTGGCTACACAAGGTTTGGGCTACACTGGGTATGGAAAAGCTGAAGGTGGTGGTTACGCAGCAACTACCTCGTTTTGATAAAATATGGCAACCCTGTATACAATTTCTATTGGATGAATTCCGAGGATTGACATGCACTCAATACCTGAAAATTCTCCCTGTTATTCAACTGTCTATGGGCTTCCTTGCAGTAGTTTACTCTTGTCTGCAACACTATATTGCCTCCTTTGTCAGACAATTTCACTATTATTGACTGGTCCAGCTGCAAGTTCTTTAATGCTTAAAGAGAGTGGCTGGCCGATCTCAACTGATGGTTAGGTAGGTAAGATTTGACCAAGCCTTGTATGTACGAGGGAGCCAAGCCATGCTTACCTCGAAACATGATGTGATGTCATTGACCATGTCATGAGTGATGTAATATGTGATGTCATCAGCAGTGCATTGCGGGGGCGCGAGCTATAGTTAGCACAACTAACTATAAAGGCTGAATTTCTCTGGTTTTGCACGAGTGAAATGTCCAACTAACTATAACGTCCCTGAAACCTGTGGTTTTTTCAGTGAATTTCAAAGGGTTTTTAAATGCTAATTTCTAACTATAACGTCCCTAAAACCTATGGTTTTTTCTGTGAATTTCAAAGGTTATTTAAATGCTAATTTCTTACTATAACGTCCCTGAAACCTGTGGTTTTTTCAGTGAATTTCAAAGGTTTTTTAAATGCTAATTACTAACTATAACGTCCCTGAAACCTATGGTTTTTTCAGTGAATTTCAAAGGTTTTTTAAATGTTAATATCTAACTATAACAGCCCTGAAATTTATGGTTTTTTCAGTGAATTTCAAATGTTTTTTAAATGCTAATTTCTAATAGTAATGTCCCAAAAATGCTTTTTCTAAATTTTTTAACTTTTATAAAAATAATGTGATGTTTTCTCTTTTCTAAAATATGAATTTACATTTTTATTTATTTATTTATTTTTCTTTAAAAAGTGGATTTGCGTACCTATCATGTACCAGTCACGGTGGGTGCGCGAATCCAAGAATTTTGCCGCCATATTGGTTAAGTCGTGTACGATGCACGTTCGGTATGCGAAGGGTGCACGGTTCTCAGCACAACATCACGTACGTATTTCTGAGGGTCGCGCCAGGTGCGCGAATCCACCGCAAATTTTTACGTTTTAAAAGTATATGTATATAACTTTATTATGTATATTATACCAAGAGATTATTTAACATAATTGTAAATATCATATATTTGTTAACCCTGGGCATCCAATTCCGCTCCGCTCGCGGAATTTGCAGAATTTAGGCAATTCGCGTTCCGCGGAGAACGCGGAATTGCCAACAATTCCGCGATCCGCGGCGTAGCGGAATTATTTTCTTGTTCGCGCTTTAAAATGCGTTCTAGCACGCGCGATAGCGACTTACCGGGATTCCTGCGTTCGCCGACGGGTTTTCCTATCTGTTCGCGTGCGCCACGAGATTTCGGTAGCCGGCCGCGTTATCCCGCGAGAGTTTGCGATCGCGAACACGTCATTCGCCGCGCCATCGGACAACGCGAGAGTGTGCGATCGCGAGCACGTCATTCGCCGCGCCATCGTGCACCGCGAGAGAGATTGCGATCGCGAACACGTCATTCGGGCGCGCCATCGGACATCCAGCGGAATGTTGGTCAAGCTCGCAATCACGAACACGCAAAATTTTCAATCTGGAGAACAATAACATCGCAAGCAGCATAAAACCTTCTATAAATTGATGATTTGGATGGAAAAAAAACCTCAGATTGATATTTGGCTGTCCTTTTTTGTCAAATTTTTGGGGGGGGAGAGGGAGGAAGTGCCACAGAGTCTCCTACTTCCTGTTCCTGTCCAGCAGGCTCCTCCCAGTCGTTTGTCCATCTCCTGTTCATTTTTCACTTGGATTTGAGCTGGAAGGATCACTCTTTGTGTCTGCTGCATCATTATCAATGGATTTGAGGATTTTGGGATTTGAGATTTTACAAGTAAGTTTGTGTTGTTTGATTGGGGCATTGCAGTTGCTGCAACTACAATTTTTGTACTTTGCATCATTTTTAAAAATAAATAGTTGTGGGTAGCCAGTAGGCCCAAAGCTAGTCATGGGTGGGTGCATGATGAAACATGATGAGACAACTGTTCCTTTGCTGTGTGATGTATTTATTAATTTCAAACATCATTTAGGGGGCATGGATGGCATTGGATTGAATTGCAAAATGTGTTTTTTGGGTGTATTTCAGTTTTTGGGCGGTGTGTTAAATACATGCCTTAGTTGTGTGTGGTGTGCTGCAGGCCTTGTTTAGCCCTGTGGATTTTCGTTTTTGCATTTTATTGCATTACAGGCAAAGCAGTGTGGTTTACCATGCAGCCTTTGCCTGGCTATTATAGGCCTGTTTTCAGTACATTGTTTTCCAGTCCTCCTGCTTGTTGCTTGTGATTTGTGAGTGTCCATGTGGCTGGTAGCCATTTCTGGTGGGAGTTATAAGTGTGCTGCTTTTGCCATATACTAAGGCCTGCATGTGTTTCCTTTGTGGCCTAGGCTTCTTGTTGTGGTCCTGGCCATGAGGCTGGTGGCCATTTTGAAGCCAGGCAGTGTGCTTTTGCCATAGGCCTGCATTGTCTGTCTTCAGTTTCTTGTTGTTGTGGGCCTGGCCATGAGGCTGGCGGCCATTTTGAAGCCAGGCAGTGTGCTTTTTGCCATAGGCCTGCAATGTCTGTCTTCAGTTTCTTGTTGTTGTGGGCCTGGCCATGAGGCTGGCGGCCATTTTGAAGCCAGGCAGTGTGCTTTTTGCCATAGGCCTGCATTGTCTGTCTTCAGTTTCTTGTTGTTGTGGGCCTGGCCATGAGGCTGGTGGCCATTTTGAAGCCAGGCAGTGTGCTTTTGCCATAGGCCTGCATTGTCTGTCTTCAGTTTTTTGTTGTTGTGGGCCTGGCCATGAGGCTGGCGGCCATTTTGAAGCCAGGCAGTGAGCTTTTTGCCATAGGCCTGCATTGTCTGTCTTCAGTTTTTTTGTTGTTGTGGGCCTGGCAATGAGGCTGGCGGCCATTTTGAAGCCAGGCAGTGTGCTTTTTGCCATAGGCCTACATTGTCTGTCTTCAGTTTCTTGTTGTGGGCCTGGCCATTGTGAAGCCCGGTAGTGTGCTTTTATCCATAGTCCTGCAAGCTTGTGGCGTAGTCTACCAACAGGCCTTTCATCCAGTAGGCACAGAGGTAGTCAGGGGTGCATGAAACAACTGTTTCTGTGTGTTCTGTTGAATTTTTAAACATCATTGAGGGCACATGGATGGCATTGGATTGAATTGCAAAATGTGTATTTTTGGGTATATTTCACTTTTTTGGGCTATGTGTTAAATACATGCCTTAGTTGTGTGTGGTGTGTTGCAGGCCTTGTTTAGCCCTGTGGATTTTCGTTTTTGCATTTTATTGCATTACAGGCAAAGCAGTGTGGTTTAGCATGCAGCCTTTGCCTGGCTATCGTAGGCCTGTTTTCAGTAAATTGTTTTCCAGGCCTCATGCTTGTTGCTTGTGATTTGTGAGTGTCCATGTGGCTGGTGGCCATTTCTGGTGGGAGTTATAAGTGTGCTGCTTTTGCCATTTAGGCCTGCATGGTTTTCCTCTTGGCTTACTGCTTGCATCCATCCCCTTTGCCAGCTGCAGCTCCCTGAATGATGTGATGAGCAAATAATTTAATGCCAAACAGGGTCCACTTCTATTACATTGGTATTTTTGTTGTTGTTCCTCTTCTTTCCTATCCTTCCTGACAGTGTACACAGTATACCATCAAAGCCCTTGTTGACAGTCTCACAAATGGCTACACTAATTTATATCTTTTATTTGTTTGTTTGTACTACTAGTAATTGAACCACAACAACAAATGCAACATTTCACTGATGTTCTTCTCCTGGCTTCTTTGCTTTTAGGTGCACAAAAAGACAGAGGAGGAGGTGTCATCATCATCACCCGTTGTACTGCCAGGCAGAAGTCCTGCTGCGCGTCACGTCCATGTTTGACCACAGACATCTCTGCAACTTGTGCACCTGCGTCCTGCTGACATCTGAAGAAGATGGCCCCAAAGAAAGGTACCAGGTCCTCCAGTACCAAGAAAGTTGCCAGTGAGAAGAAGAAGGAACAGAAGAAGGAAGTGGCACTTGCCAAGACTGGTGTGCCGGCCGATGTGTTTTTTGGTTAAAAAAAACGTACGCCTGCAGCAGCGGTGTCCGGCGGGGACCAAGCTGGGAGCAGCACCTCCGCATCAGCGGGCCCACCCCAGCAACCTAGGCCCAAGCCCATGACTGTGGCAGAGGTAGCCAGTCTACTAACGACCAGTGATGTTGAAATGTCATTATCGCAAAGTAGTACCCAATCCATGCACTCGCAGGCAGAAACTCAGCAGATAAGTGGGCAACCACAGCCGCAACCCCAGCCGCAACCGCAACCCCAGCAGCAGCCGCAACCCCAGCCACAGCCGCAACCCCAGTCACAGCCGCAGCCGCAACTCCAGCCGCAGCCGCAAAGCCAGCCGCAACACCAGCCGCAACCCCAGCCGCAGCCGCAACCCCAGCCGTAGCCGCAACTCCAGCCGCAGCCGCAACCCCAGCCGCAGCCGCAACCCCAGCCGCAGCCGCAACCCCAGCCGCAGCCGCAACCCCAGCCGCAGCCGCAACCCCAGCCGGAACCACAGCCGCACCCACAGCCGCAACCACAGCCGCAGCCGGAACCACAGCCCACAATAGTAGTTGTTCCACCTGAAGTAGGGGCAGTTCAGGAAATCGAGCTTTTTGCAGACGAAGAGGAGCAAGCCACTGTTCCAGAAGATCCATTGTCTTCCAGACCCCCAGCAAGGAAAAGGAGGGTTAGTCCATCAACTTCTTCTTCAAGACCCGCTTCTGATGATCTAGATGCCACTTGGAAGCCACCAGCTCAGCCTGAGAGTGATGCACGCCACAAGACAAGGCTAGTGAAAAGGAAGGTTCCAGAAAGCCTTAGAGTTATGGAGGTAGATGTAGACGAGGGGGGTGATGATGATGATGATGAAGAGCCAGTCATCATGAACATCACTCCTGGGCCTGCGGAGATGGAGACCAACATTATTAGACTATCCAAAATCGCTGTGAGGGATGTAGCATGGATATCACCAACACAGGTAACGCCAACACGACCTCCAGCTTCCATATTTGCCTTTGCAAAGGCCCGGCAGGGACCTACATCCAGCTCAACCACCACCTCAGTAGGTGGTGGTAATGTAAGTGCACAGAGTCAAATTCCAGGCACACCCTCCAGTTCATCTGGTATTGAAAGTGGCACCTCCAGCAGTGCCATTGCTATATGCTCAATTTGTCGGCAGGCTGTTAGGCGGGGTAAGCTTGGTACAAACTATGGTACCGGAGGACAAACAAGTCATCTAAAAAAACACCACAGTATCAAGTGGGAGGCTCACCTACTTCACTTAGAAAAAAGTAAAACTGGACCCATTGCTGTTGTTGGGGATGAAGAAGTAGGGGAAGATATGATTGCGGTGGAAGGTCAACAAGAGGGAGACATTTCTAGCCCTACCCCCAGCAGTGTAGTGGTAACGCCCACATCCTCAGCAACATCTGAGTGGCACCGTACTAAGAGTCAGCCTGAGACACCAAGGCAACATGGCACTGCAATGAGCAAAAGTGCGGCGTCGTTGAGCCTAACTGGGTTCAAGAAGAAGGGTGCACCACAAAGGAAAATATTCCAGCCTACCATTGACAGCATGCTTAGGTTGGAGGGGCAGTACCAACACAACCACCCAATGGCACGGTTGTACAATGCGAAGCTGGCTAAAATGTTAGCGCTGGACCTTCTCCCTTTTTCATTTGTGGAAGGGGTGGGTTTCCTTGAATTTGTGTCAGCCATCTGCCCTAAATGGAAGGATCCCAGCCGGTCCTATTTTGCCCGAGTTGCTGTTCCAGCACTACATCACGATGTGCTGGAATTGGTTGGACAAGCTTTGCAGCAGAGTGCTGTTCACAAAATCCACCTGACAACAGACATGTGGACCAGTTGCCAAGCCACTGATTACATGTACATCACTGCACACTGGGTCTCTTTTGTGGGGGTTAGAGAAAAGCTATCTGAAGTAGGTGCTGTTGACACAGCTGAGATTTTTAATGCTTCTCGGAAACATGCAACTGTAGCCATGTTCACCATGGAGAAATCTCATACTGCTGCAAACATTTTGGAAGAGTTTAACAGCAAGGTCTTTGAATGGCTGCGCCCCAGAGGGCTTCACATTGGTTTTGTTGCCACGGATAATGGCAGTAATATACTTAAGGCCATGGCGCTTGGTGCCTATTTCAGGGTCCCGTGTTTGGCGCACTGCATTAACATTATAGTTCAAGACTTTCTGAAAAAAGAACCCATAGTCAGCAACTTACTGACCACCTGCCGCAGAATATGCACGCATTTCAGCCATTCTTTTAAAGCCCGGAAGCAGCTGAGGATCATTCAACGTGACTATAGAATGCCAGTCAAAGCACTCATCCAGGAGGTGGCAACACGTTGGAACTCAACGTATTACATGCTTGACCGTCTGTTTGAGCAGTACAGACCAATCAATGAATATGTCATGTGAAGGGCGGATGCTACTGTGAAAGGCATGACCCTTCAGATGGACCAATGGTGCCTAGTTAAATCTCTTACAGAGATGCTTCTTCCTTTTGAGGTCTTCACACGTGAAGTCAGCAAGGAGGACTGTACTATGGGCCAAGCTATCCCATTGTTGCACATGGTAGAGCAACAGCTGAAGGAGGTGTCTGAAGCGTACATAGGTGTGGAGGAAAAAAAAGAAGCATATGAGTTGGTGGAGAGCTTATCATGTCGCTTAAGAGAAAATGCAAGGGTGCAAAATAAGATTCTGTCACAAGAACATTACATTTGTGCCACAATTCTGGATCCACGGTACAAATCGGCACTGCACAGTAAGACATTACTCCCTTTTTCAGAAGTGGATATTGCCCGGTACAAAACTTGGATAGCTGAGGCAGCCAGTACATTGGAAAATGAACTGCTGGTAATTAAAGGCCTCAAACCCACGTCAAGTACTGCAGCAGGACATCCGGCGTCAAGTTCAACTTCAGAGCCTGTGGGCAGTGCATTTGGTTCACAGCTGTCACCAACACTATCGACAACAGCAAGAACCGGATCATCAGCCCCAGTACAAACGGCACAAGATTGGTATTTACAGCAAGGACTTGCTAGGTCCAGTGCTGATGCAAAGACAAAAGAGGCCGAACAAAGTGTAGCACCCCTGAACATTGACCGAATGTTCCAGGCCTACCTGGATGACCCAACAGAGGTCTACATTGATCAAAACCCATTGCGGTATTGGTATGGCAAAAGGGGCCAATGGCCAGTGCTCAGCAGGCTGGCGATAAACTATCTGGCTTGCCCTGTCGCAAGTGTCTCTTCTGAACGTCATTTCAGTGCTGGTGGTTCCATTGTAACAGTGAAAAGGACCAGTCTCACCCAAAAACGTGGAGAGGTTAACCATGATCAAAATGAATCAGCAATTTATACCACCGAATTACACAATACATGAATCAACGCAGGAAGATGAGGACAGCAGCTCAGGTGACTGAAGTAGCGTGTTGGATGCTGATTACCTACTTCTGGTTGAACCCCCAGAGTTTGAGGACGAGCTATACTTCCCTGACAACTAGGCTTCCACTTCTTACTGTGGTTCTCCCTTATATACTTCTATTTGTGTGTCTGTCTTTCTGTTTGGAAACTTCAAATCACAACAAATCCATCACCACCGTCTTCGTATTTTATTGCCTTATATGAGTTTCAGCTGTCTGCATTTCAGTCCACTCCTCCGAGTCCTGCTCCTCCATCCTCCTGAATCGACCTAAATCTATTGCCCTCAAGCCAGATGATGATTGGATGTAGCATAATCGAAGAAAAACTAAAATCTTGCCTCGTTGAGTCTCTCCAAAAGAAGTGGAACATGATGATGACTACTATAGCTATCCTCCTTTCCGAGCCGATACAGACTGCCCATTAACTGAAGATGAGAAGGAACAGGTAATGAATGATGACATGCATTGGACGTTCACTGAGTGATTTGTGTTGTTGTTGTTTGTAGTGCATGAAGGTAATTCATTGTGTACTATTATCTAATCTACACACTAAAAGTAACTCAATGCAATGTTTGTTTCCATTCTTGTTTTTTAATAACAATTTTCTACTTCTACTGCAGGCCGATCCATTGTATTTTGAATATGGAAAGGGGACTCAATCTGTACAGTACTGCACACTGAGTTGGACAACACACCATGATGATGACCACAGTGAAATAATATCTTCGCAGTCACTCAGTACGATCCGAGATGATTGATGGAATAACTCAGGGCGTTTCATGAGTGCATTAAAAGGTAACCAAGTCAACAACAACCACTGCAGACCTACATGTCTGTGTAGTGGTGGAGTCGAGTGTGGTGGTATGACTGACAGCGGGGCATTGATTTAGTCACTTAATTTGTAAAATGCTATGTTGCTGTATATCTGCTTTGTCTGCCTCTGTCAAAAAAGGTACGCTAAATGGAGGATGGGTCACGGGTGCCGTGGGCCTGCTCTGTCCTGTTGTTGTTGGAGGTTAATGCTGGAAACAGACTAGAGTAGACATGATGTATCCAAATCCATGCCGCCTCTGAAAGTGTTCTTGTTGCACTCCACTGTAATTTAGGCATTTTTTTCTACTTGATTTTTCAATATCCCTTTTGTTTTCCCATCTGCAATTACAGGCCGGCCCTTACCCTGTGCTACACTGGGAAAAACAACTCTCACTTACCTTACCAATGAATCTACATCTGCCAGGCAGGCAGTGGCGTCACCCAAGATTGATGGCCGGAGCGTCCATGGAAGGGAGGACCAAGACGAATGCCGAGATGCAACTCCCCATTTTGACCAGGATAACATACAGTAACAGTATCAACCTTCATCATCTTTTAAAATTGATTCATTTTTTGTCTTCAATCATTACTACTGTGTGTTATTGTTGTTGTTATGTTTGCTCTCTGCTTATAATTCAATTCATCCCTACAGCTATTTTTGACTTTTCTTTGCTATCTTTAAGCCCGAGCTGGTACAACAGAACAGAAACTGTATGTAATTCGGGTCTCTCTGAGGGCAGACAGGCAAGGTAAATTGCATAATATACTGCTGCCCTGTACTTTCTAATTGTCTAGTAGTAGTAGTTAGTAAGTACTATCATTAACCATCAAGTTATCATCATCATGCATGCATTTCCTTTTTCTCCCTTAACAGATTTATGGATATGGTTGTCTGCCAAGATTGTGTTTTGTTGTTGTCCATGCGTACTGTTTTTCTTTGTCAAACCTTTCCCAAAACCCTCTTCCCAACCATTCATCAAACCCTAACCCTCTTCCCCCGGGCTGTGTGACTTATTGAGGTGTGACTAAATTAAATGTATACCAATAATTTATCACACGCTTGCTGGGGCGGATGTGGCTAAAGCAACAAAAATTCATTTTCAAGGCAGGGCGAGGATCTGCTTCTGCTTGCCCACCTATGAGCAGTATATTTGCGAGATAATTTTTTTACCAAAGGAACCTAATCCATCAGCATTAATTGCCGGCATAGATTGGATTTGTTGTCATCCTCCGAAACAGCACTAACGGTTACGCTTGTGTCGAGTGTACTGTAGGCCTAGTCGAGTGACTCGACACAGCTAGAGTTTGTAACTCGATGTACTAGGCTATCCCCGCCACCATTATGTTTCCTTGTATTTTGGCATATTATTGTTTGGCAGTAAGTTCCGTACTGTACTTCGTTCTACTACTCCTCCCACAGTCTCTCTCAGGCGACTGACTGTCTCATTTTCTTTTTTTTGCAAATGCTACTGCCAGGGTCTACTACTACTACCACCACAACCATGGCATGTTGGGAAAGAAAACCATCATCACCATGCAGCCATCGCCGTGCCCAAGTTAAACATCAAGCACAGGTAAGAGAAGAAGTTTGGGGGAGGCATAATTAATAACGGAATTTTTTTCATTAATTCTATTTCACACACCCCTTTGAGTCCAGTTGCAGAATGCATAGATTAGGAGGAGAGACTGACAGTACTAGTAGGACAAGTCCCTCAGTGAGGGGTACCGCATCTGTCTGTTTGTGTCTTAGTAACTCAGCCAATTATTTAAATCAAACACTGGCTGTGGCACTGTACCAGCAAGGAAACAGTGTGACGTAAAACAGTAACCCCACCCACAAAACATTAACAACATCGTATATAAAGTCTAAATATGTAATTTAATACCCTAACAAAAATAAACTATGTAAAAAAATCCCACAACACCTGACCCACCCCTCTCCCTAACCCCAACCAATGTCCATGTCCCGGAACGAAAAAGTCCAACAAATGTCCAATAGTCCAAAACCCAACGCCCGATTCCCACCCACCAAAATAAGCTATAAAAAAGGGGCAATAAATAAACGGGGTCTCAGCGGGCTCGCCTCTCCAGGACACGCATGCGCTCCTCTAGGCGGGCCGCGCGGCGCTTCAGCGCGCGGCAGTTGCATCCACAGGGGGGGGCAGCAGTGCTTCTTGCAGTGTGGCGGTGGGCGGCTGCCAGGCGGTGGCGCCGTAACACAGGAGGGGGGTGGCTGGGGCCCGGGGCATTGGAGGAGGCTGCATCTGCTGCCTCCTCCTCCTCCTCCTCCTCCTTCTCTAGAACCACCAGCCGCTGGTATTCAGCCTGTATGGCCTCCAGCTTCCGGCGCCGGGCCTTGGCTGCCAACTCCTTCCTGTCGACTTTACCTTTGGAAGGAGTAGCTATATCAAGAAGAAAAAACAAGACTATTGTAAAATATACTCTTAGCAAAGCAGTCAGACAAATTCATTCTACACATAGTGGCACAGTAGCACAAGCAAGCACAGTACGTAACATTTGTGGTATGTATCTATCCTCCCACTACCTCGGCCTCGAACATTTGTGGGAGTTTCAGGCATTCCACCACCCATGCATCTGATTCCTATCAGACACCTATGCATGCATCCCACGTATCCTCTCTGCCAGTCATAAATATAAAATCTCGCCCGTCCTTCCTCCTTCCACCCTTCTTTCCCTTTTCGTTCAACCCATCCATCAAGGTCATCTGATCTGGCTTTTAGTCTTCTCCATAAAATTTTCACAGCTGAGTTGAAGTCTGATAGAAGAGGCCATTGGTTACTCAGTACACTCCCGTCGCTAATGCTATTGCTAATGCTAAGTAAAGGGTGTCTTCTTCAACCGTTCACAACAACTTCTTACTTAAGTCTCAACAGTACAGTATACATTACACCCTTGCAGCGAGTGTAATGTCAATAAGTAAGGATTAGGAATATAACTTACCACCGCCCGCCACTGCTGCTGGCACACCCCCTGCAGCTCCTCCTACAACTGCTGCATCGCCTGCACCCTCAGCGGCCACGTCTCCTTCGCCGCTGGCCCCGGTACTGGTGGTCGGTAGTATGCCTAGAAAAAACATTACACATTTTTCAGATGCCATATACACCTCCCCCTATTTTTCACTAGCAAGATTGAAAAAAAAGTTAATACATACATAATACATATACAACATACATCACTAGTACAAATCAGGTAGTACAGTAGACACTAGTAGTGTTATATGGTCCCTAGGGTCATTCTAGTCTTTGCTAAGTTACCCCAAGCCATGCAACCATTTTAGCTTTGTGTCTTTTATTTTTGCGCAAGTTACCTCGCAGCTTGTTGTGAAAGACGCCTTTGAGCCCACATGACCTCATACTGCTACTGTCTGAGCACTGCGTACAAGGTCGAAAAACAAGTCACTTTGTTATGGAGTTCTGGTGTTAGTCCATATTGCTTATCCATAAAAATACTACACTTTTTGGCACAACTGAGAAATGCTTGCACTATACTAACGCGCACCATTTTTCTCATAACAGACGGAAGATTCCCTTATACGAAGAACCAGAGCTTTGCAGAGCTTATGATGTAACCAGTACTAGGTTCTTCTAAGGTGAGGGGTCCCCAGAATTCTCACATCTCCATTTATAATTTTATATAAACTAGATTCCTACCAAGGGGAGGGTGGTTCTTCCACCACTGTTCAGTTATCATGATCTCGCCTTTTGGCTTCTATGGACTTGTAGTTGTAAGTGTAACTAAGTGTAACAATGTTTATTGTTTTAATCTTATGCATTTTGCTGTTGCTGCTGCATTATAGAACAACGTACAGAGCATGTCAGTTGGAAATAAACCTTTTGAACTTACATAGACTCGGTGGTATTTGGTGTGGACTTACACGAGAGAGTGAGCGAAAGGGTGTGCATTGCTTCCGCGACAGAGGTCGGGAGTGTTATGTTCTGGGTTGTCTACTCTTTGGGTATTTTGGGGGGGGGGTTTCAGAGACCTAATGAGACACTATAACTAGTTGGTCAGGGGATTGTGGTGGCTTCTGATTGAGGTGTGAGGAAGGTCCAACCTCCCACCACCAACGTCCTATTTTCTTGTGCAAAGTTCTGTATGTGCAGAATCCCTACAACAGTAGTAGTATGTCCTATCCTATCAAAAATTGTAAAATGTGGTTGGGCATTTTCTTGGTGGGAATTGTCGAAAAGCCTCAAGATTAAGAAGACTAGAAGTAGTAGAAGAGGACAACCCAAAGGACTGGACTCAATGGCTATAGCTATTGGTGAATCTGAGTTTTATTTAAAATATTTTAAATAAAGAGTGGCCAACTGGGAAAGCTTAGCTACAGACAGACTAATAGTAGTAGTACAGAGAGTCATAGCAGATGCAGTTAGAGGCAGGGATAACAAGAATTTAGAAACAGATAGTATAGATCAAAGAAGAATTTGCAAAAAGTAGAATTAGGATACCGAAATAATAGTTCGGAAAAAATAAGGTGCAGGAAAAGTTTGGGAAATATAATTATTAATATTAACCACTGGAGGACTTACTGGGGCCAGCAGCAGAGCCCTCGATAGAGGAGCGGTCCTGTCCCTGGGAGGCATCTTGGAGATCTTCTTGGCCCGCCGCCTGTGACCCCGTCTTCTTGCCCCTGGGTGCTGATCATGTAAGATTTCATAAAGAAAGAGACAAAAATTAAAGTTTGGTGTGAAATAAATAAAATATTTTCAAATACGCACCAAAAACATTTTTGGTAACAACAATTGCAATAAAATTGACCTATCTAATCTGATCGACTGGTAGTATTGCGAGATTCACGGACCGTCTAGCAAGCCTAACTACCACCTGACCTAGCCCACCTATTCCAATCCAGATGGGCCAATTGTTCAGTAAGTCTGCATTTCCATTTATTTTAGTCCTCAAAAATGCATAGATGGAGGACATATGCATACATTTTTGCATACACCAAATTGTTGGCTGGTTGCTGCTGATGTTCTGCTAGTGATGATATAAGCCTATTAACATTAACACTCAGTAAACAAACTACAAAAGGTTCTACTAAGGACTGGGGTAAGCAGCACTCAGCAACACGTGACGTGACAGAGGATGCGTCACGCACACCACTTAAAAATTACCAGCTAATAAGTAACTAAACCTATCAATCCACCACTATCCCTTCTTAGTGGCAGGAGGACAAAGGAAGGACTACTCTCTCTAGCATTACGTCACTTAAGTTCTCTAAAGTAAACTCTTACATAATCATCAGGCCAAGCGAGCGCAAAGTTGCAAACAAGTAAGATTAGTAGCGCCGAGCGCCTGTGTCATAGCAATCACAGATTTTTAAACGTAATTTACCTGCAATGTAAGCAGCAGCATTCTTGCTGGTCGGAAAAAAAAATATTCGCAATATATAACACAGAGCAGAAGAACACAAAGTAGTAATATTAAATAGCTACTCACCAAGCCCCGGGACCTCCACTCCTAGCAGGTCCAGCAGGTCCTGCTCCCGGTCCAGAATATCGGACCACCGGTGCGTCAGCTGATTATTGGTGCGCCGGACACCAGAGCAGCGAAACACTGCCCGACGCACCTTGCCCCACCGCTGCCGACGCTCCCGGAGCCTGTACCCGGACCCAGGCCTGCCGCCTGCTGCCAGGGTTAAGGGAGGTGGCGCTGAACAAAAAAACCAGTGCGGCCACCTCCGCCTCACTGAATAAGGCCCGTGCCTGCACCCCTCTTTGGCACCGCCTTCCGCAAGGAAGGCGGTCGCGGCTCTGGCTACGACTCCGAGCCCTGTGGATGTGGCCCTTTGCCATGGTTCTGGGTAGGCAGGGGGCAGAAAAGAAAAGGTAGGAATTTTAAAAAGTAAGTAAAAGAAATTAAAAAGCAGGTAATAGAAAAGTGTGAAAAAGTAGTTAAAAACACACAAAAAGTAGAAAAAAACTCAAAATATAGAATCAGGAAAATAGAGAGATAGATAATAAATAAAAAAGACCCAAAAAAAGTTTACAGAAACAAAGGATTGAAAATATAGAGTGAGGATTCAAAAGCAGACCGCATGGGCAAGTTCGCGCGATATTTCCCCCCCGAGCACGCAAAAAGCATCACGAACATGTAATGCGCGTTCCCGAACAGGAAATACTTATCGCGAATGGGCGGGAGCATGCAATACGCGACCCAGAACTGGAAATAAGCATCGCGAGCGGGCGGGAGCATGCAATACGCGACCCGGAACAGGAAATAACCATCGCAAGCGGGCGGGACAAGTGAAAAACAAGATGGCCGCACCCATTAGCGACCGCATGGGCAAGTTAGCGATATATTTCCCCGCGAGCACGCAAAAACACATCGCGAACGGGCGGGACCAGCAATTCCGGGACTTCGCGGAATTTCTACGTGCTCGCGGAGATTTTTAACAATTTCGCGGAGATTTGCATAACGCGACTACGCAAATTCCGCCCAGCCTTAATATTTGTAACTGCAATAAAGATATATTATTGTTAAATATAGTTTTCGGAAATCGTGTCGGGTGCGCGTCAGGTGTGCGCTGCTTGCGCGCCCTGTGCGCAAATCCCATGTGACTTCAAAAGAAAGTATTTCATTGGTTAAGAAGCTTTTGATTCTAGAACTTGAAGGACCCCACCCAATTTTTTCATTCTTTCAACTGCTTCTCTAGAGACACAGATCTTGTGTTTTGGTCTTCTTCTTTGGATTTTTTGGGTGGTTTTATCATTAAAAAAAATGGCTGCTTCCAATCCAGCACAACAGCTTCCACCTGAAGATGAAGAAGAGTTGGAAGAACCGGTGAAAGTGAGGTATAAGAGCATAGTTTGGGCTTTCTTCTCAATTTCAGCTGGGGAGAAGAAGATAAATGCACGAAAGGTTACGTGCACAATATGTGAGAAGGTCCTGTAACAAGGATCTGACAAGAAATATTTATGCGGCACCTCTTCAATGCTCAAGCATTTACAAACAATGCATCCACGGCGTCTCAGAAGGGAACAACAGCGACGAGACCTACAGAAACAGGCAAGTCAAGACAACGGTGCTGGACCAAGTACGTCTTCTGGTTTCTCAGCAACAACAAGACATCACATAATTCCTGAATCTGCTAGAGTGGAGCAGCATTGTGTCAAATGTAAAAAAGTTTTATGTTGCGGTGAACAATCAGTGGATGCCATCGTGGTTGCTATTAAAAACAACCATTGCTAAAAAAAAATTTTGCAATGACTTTGTAATTGCATAATGTTTTCAAAGTTTTCACCGTTGGTTCTGTTAATTTTTCATTTTTTTAAAAAGCACCCAAAAAATACACAAAAGAGTTGAAAAAACACACAAAAAATATAAAAGAAAAAAAGAAGAAAACAATGGTTCTTTTTAGAACCACCTATTTGGTTAAAAATAGACACATTTGTAAGTGTTGTATGAATTGCAGCAAGTGTAGTATATGGAGAAGTGTATGGGTAGTGCATGTGTGATTGTATGAGTGCATGTCTGGTGCATGCGTGATTGGAGAAGTGCATGTGTACTGCCTGAGTGATTGCATGAGTACATGGGTAATGCCTGGGTGATTGTAAGAGTGATTGGGCAGTGGCTGGATGATTGTATGAGTGCAGGGGTAGTGCCTGTGTGTTTAGAGGAGTGCATAGATAGTGCCTGAGTGATTAAAGGAGTGCATGGGTAATGTTTTGGTGATTGCAAGAGTGCATGGATAGTGCTTGGGTGATTGGAGGAGTGCAGGAGTAGTGCCTGGGTGATTGAAGGAGTGCATGGATAGTGCATGGGTGTTTGGAGGAATGTATGGGTAATGCCTAGGTGCATTGAGGAGTGCATCAGTAGTGCCTGTGTGATTGCATGAGTGCATAGGTAGTGACTGGATGATTTTATAAGTGCATGGGTACTGCCTGAAAGATTGGAGGACTGCATGGATACTACCTGGGTGTTTGCAGAAGTGCAAGGATAGTGTGGGGGTGATTGGAGGAGTGCATACCTAATGCATGGGTGATAGGATGAGTGCAAGGGTAAAGTCTAGGTGATTGGAGGAGTGCATAGATAGTGCTTAGGTGATTGGAGGAGTGCAAGAGTAGTGCTTGGGTTTTTGCATGAGTACATCGGTAGTGCATGGGTGATTGCATGAGTGTAGGGGTACTGCTTGGGTGATTGCATGAGTGCATATGTAGTGTCTGGATGATTTTATAAGTGTATGTGTACTGACTGGGTGATTAGATGAATGCATAGGTAATGCCTGGGTGAATTTATAAGCGCATGGGTACTGCCTGAGTGATTGAAGTAGTGTATGGGTAATGCCTAGGTGCATGGAGGAGTGCATCAGTAGTGCCTGGGTGATTGGAAGAGTGCATAAGTAATGCCTGGGTGATTTTATAAGTGTATATGTACTACCTGGGTGATTGGCGGACTGCATGGATAGCGCTTGGGTGTTTGGAGGAGTGCAAGGGTACTGCCTGGGTTATTGCATAACTGCGTAAGGAGTGCCTGAGTGATTGCATGAGTACAACGGTAGTGCCTGTGTGATTGGTGCAGTGCAAGGGTAGTGTCTTCTTGATTATATAAGTGCAGGGGTAGTGTCTGGTTGATTATATAAGTGCAGGGGTAGTGCCTGGGTGAATAGAGGAGTGCATAGGTAGTGCCTGGGTGATTTTATAAGTGCATGGGCACTGCCTGAGTGATTGAAGGACTGCATGGGTAATACCTAGGTGATTGTATGAGTGCAGGAGTAATGTCTGGGTCATTAGAGGAGTGCATGGGTAATGCCTAAGTGATTGCATGAGTGCAGGGGTAATGTGTGGGTCATTGGAGGAGTGCATGAGTAATGTCTGGCTGATTGCATGAGTGCAGGAGTGATGTCTGGGTGGTAGCATGACTGTAGTGGTAGTGCCTGGGTGATTGGAAGAGTGCATAAGTAGTGCCTGGGTGGTTTTATAAGTGCATGGGTACTGGCTGGATGATTGGAGGAGTGCATGTATAGTGCCTGGGTTATTGCAGCAGTGCAAGAGTAGTGCCTGGGTTATTCTATGAGTGCATAGCTAGTGCCTGGGTGATTGCATGAGTGTAAGGGTAGTGCTCGGGTTATTGCATGAGTACACAAGTAGAGCCTGTGTGATTGCATGAGTGCAGTGGTAGTGCCTAGGTGATTGCATAAGTGCATAGGTAGTGCCTGGGTGACTTTATAAGTCCATGGGTACTGACTGAGAGATTGAAGGAGTACATAGACACTGTCTGGGAGATTGAAGGAGTGCAAGGGTAGTACATGGGTGATTAGAGCAGTGCATAGCTAATGCTTTGCTGATTGCATGAGTGTAGGGGTAATGTCTAGCTGATTGCATGAGTGTAGGGGAAGTGCCTTGGTGATTGGAGGAATCCATAGGTAATACCTGGGTGATTGCATGAGTGCAGAAGTAGAGCTTGGGTGATTAGAGGAGTGCATAGGTAGTGCCTTGGTGATTTTATAAGTGTATGATAAGTGCCTGAGTTATTGAAGGAGTGCATGGGTAATGTTAAGGTGATTGCATGAGTGCAAGAGTAATGTGTGGATGATTGCATGAGTACAGGGATAATGTCTGGGTGGTTGCACGAGTGTAGTGGTAGTGCCTAGGTGATTAGAGGAGTGCATGAGTAGTGCCTGGTTGATTTTATAAGTGCATGTGTACTGCTTGAGTGACTGAAGGAGTGCATGTGTAATGACTAGGTGATTGCATGAGTGCAGGGGTAATGTCTGGGTAATTGAAGAAGTGCATGAGTAAAGTCTAGGTGATTGCATGAGTGGAAGAGTAATGTCTGGGTGGTTGTATGAGTGTAGTGGTAGTTTCTGGGTGATTGCAGAAGTGCATAAGTAGTGCCTGGGTGATTGGAGGTGTGCAAGAATAGTGCGTGGGTGATTGGAGGAGTGCAAGAGCAGTGCCTGGGTGATTGAAGGAATATGGATAGTGCCTTGGTGAATGGACAAGTGCAAGGGTAGTGACTGGGTGATTGAACAAGTACATGGGTAGTGCATGGCTGATTGGAGGAGTGCATGGGTAATGCCTAGGTGCATCAATGAGTGCATCAGTAGTGCCTGTGTGCTTGCATGAGTGCATAGGTAGTGCCTGGATGATTTTATAAGTGCATGGGTACTGCCTGAGTGATTGAAGGACTGCATGGGTAACACCTAGGTGATTGCATGAGTGCAGGGGTAATGTCTGGGTCATTGGAGGAGTGCATGGGTAATGCCTAAGTGATTGCATGAGTGCAGGGGTAATGTGTGGGTAATTGGAGGAGTGCATGAGTAATGTCTGGCGGAATGCATGAGTGCAGGAATAATGTTTGGGTGGTTGCATGAATGTAGTGGTAGTGCCTGGGTGATTGGAAGAGTGCATAAGTAGTGCCTGGGTGATTTTATAAGTGCATGGGTACTGGCTGGATGATTGGAGGTGTGCATGGACAGTGCCTGGATGATTGCAGCAGTGCAAGAGTAGTGCCTGGGTTATTCTATGAGTGCATAGCTAATGCATTGGTGATTCCATGAGTGCAGGGGTAATGTCTGGGTGATTAGAGGAGTGCATAGGTAATGCCTGGGTAACTGCATGAGCGTAAGGGTAATGTCTAGCTGATTGCATGAGTGTAGAGGTAGTGCCTGTGTGATTTTATAAGTGCATGGGTATTGCCGTGGTAATTGTATGAGTACAGGGGTAGTGCCTGGGTTATTGGAAGAGTGCAAGGTTAGTGCCTGGGTGATTATATAAGTGTATGGGTAGTGGCTGGCTGACTGAAGGAGTGCTTGGGTAATGCCTGGGTGATTGCATGAGTGCAGGAATAATGTGTGAGTGTTTCGAGGAGTGCATGAGTAATATCTGGGTGATTGCATGAGTGCAGGGGTAATATCTGAGTTATTGCATGAGTACAAGGCTAGTCTCCGGGGATTAGAGAAATGCATAGGTAATGCCTGGGTAATTGCATGAGTGTAGGGGTAATGTCTTGCTAATTGCATGAGTGTAGGGGTAGTGCCTGAGTGATTGGAGGAGTGCGTAGGTAGTGCCTGGGTGATTTTATAAGTGCAAGGATTTTGGCTGGGTGATCGAAAGAGTACAGGGGTAGTGCCTGAGTGATTGGAGGACTGTATGAGTAGTGCCTGTGTTATTGCATAAGTGCCTGGGGACTGACTGGGTGATTGGAGGAATACATTGATAGTGCCTGGGTGATTGGAGGAGTGCAAGGGTAGTGTCTGGGTGATTGGAGCAGTGCATTGCTGACTGCATAAGTGCAGGGGTAATGCCTGGGGGATTAGAGGAGTGCAGAGGTAATGCCTGGGTAATTGCATGAGTGTAGGGGTAATGTCTAGCTGATTGCATAAGTGTTGGGGTAGTGCCTGGGTGATTTTATAAGTGCATAGGTACTGGCTGGGTAGTTGCATGAGTACAGGGGTAGCGCCTGGGTGATTGGAAGAGTGCAAGGGTAGTGCCTGGGTGATTGAAGGAGTGCTTGGGTAATGCCTGGGTGATTGCATGAGTGCAGGGATAATGTGTGAGTGTTTGGAGGAATGCATGAGTAATGTCTGGGTGATTGCATGAGTGCAGGGGTAATGTCTGAGTGATTGCATGAGTGCAAGGGTAATGTCTGGGGATTAGAGGAATGCATAGGTAATGCCTGGGTAATTACATGAGTGTAGGGGTAATATCTTGCTGATTGCATGAGTGTAGGTGTAGTGCCTGGGTGATTGGAGGAGTGCGTAGGTAGTGCCTGGGTGATTTTATAAGTGCAAGGGTTCTGGCTGGGTGATTGGAGGAGTACTGGGGTAGTGCCTGGGTGATTAGAGGAGCGCATAGGTAGCACCTGGGTGATTTTATAAGTGCATGTGTACTGCCTGAGTGATTGAAAGGGTGCATGTTTAAGGACTAGGTGATTGCATTAGTGCAGGGGTAATGTCCAGGTGGTTGCATGAGTATAGTGATAGTGCCTGGATGATTGGAGTAGTGCATAGGTAGTGTCTGGGTGATTTTATAAGTGCATGGTACTGGCTGAGTGATTAGAGGAGTGCATAGATACTGCCTGGGTGATTTAAAGAGTGCAAGGGTGGTGCCTGGGTGATTGCATGAGTGCAGGAGTAATGTTTGGGGGATTGGAGATGTGTATAGGCAATACCTGGGTGATTGCAAGAGTATAGAGGTAATGTCTAGCTGATTGCATGAGTGTAAGAGTAGTGCCTAGGTGATTGGAGAAGTGCATGGATAGTGCCTGGGTGATTGGAGGAGTGTGGGAATAGTCCCTAACTGTATAGATGAGTGCATGGGTAGTGTTTGAAAAAATGGATGAGCGCAGGAAAAGCGGCTGTAAACGTAAGTTCACATTATCATGCTTATTACATTATTTCATCTTACCTTTTTTACTTAAGAAGATACAAAACTCAGTGGAACTATTTTACAGTAGTTTTGTTGTAAAATGAATTTAAAATCTTTTCAAACTTTACCATTACCTTCTGTAAAAAAGAAGAAGAAAAACTGTTATTGCATATAATATTATAGTTTTAAGAACACAACAAAATTTTAGAATTACATAACATATTCAGTTTCCCTTTTTTGCTGTTCTCAGATTCTACTGAATTTCACCATACACAGTGGTTTCAATGTAGATCATCATACAACAGCGGGGAAAAAACCAATCAATGAGATTGTAAAACAAAAACAAATCTGCGTTGAAAATATTTACAACAAGTTTAACTATCTGTTTACCTATCTACAGTTTCTAAATTACATTTTTCAACTACATTATAGGGCCGATTCCGATTCGGGACGGAAAACGTACCGACCGACTCGGTACGGGAATTTAGTCCGACCGACTCGGACAGGCGCCGCACGACCCGGGTAGTACGATGAAATGCATGTGAAATCCGACAGACTCGGACGGAATACAAAACGACCGACCGTGCCGGACGGAAACAAGGCATCCGGCCGGGAAATCACGCGAAACGAACCGACTGACACGCACTCGGATTGAACCCGAACGAAACGTACCCGCGAACTCCGACCCGCGTAGTACGATGCTGTGCGTGCAAAACACAACCGACTCGCCCGGAGCACAAGCCGTACGACCGACACGCATACAAAACCCAGCCGAAGCAACCCAATACTACGCGACCGTCTCGTACGCCGCATATGAAACCTAGCTGACACACAGCGGGAACGAGTCGGACAAGATCGCACCAGACAAATGTAGCGTCCTACTCGGACACAAGAACGACTCCTACATGCAACAAAAACAACAAGGAAATTTTTTTTTTTAAAAAGGGCCAAACAAGCAACCACTAAGCCAATAAATACAGGGAGGATAAAAAAATGGAACAAGGACACACCTCCAACTCCACCTACATAAAGGCCACAAATCCCAACCATGATCCCTTGCAAATTCCACTGACCTGCCAGACAGAACACCATCACACAGCAACCACAGACACACTCACAGCTCATACATCACACAAGCCACACACCATTACCACACCTACAAATAGCACCCTCACACACACCCAGCTAAACCTAAACTCACACTCCCCCACTTGCACACACACACACATCAATCACCACCACCACCCATCACCATGCCCCCAAAGAAGAACC
Source organism: Calotriton arnoldi (assembly GCA_963921515.1). Classification (NCBI taxonomy): domain Eukaryota; kingdom Metazoa; phylum Chordata; class Amphibia; order Caudata; family Salamandridae; genus Calotriton; species Calotriton arnoldi. Next base: position 1,597,724 of record CAWUFW010002601.1, on the reverse strand, counting down.
ATAAGTTCCTAGATTGTGAATTGGAAGACCTGGTAGACGAGATCCTGAGGGTAGAGCCACAGTTGTTTGGTACATTGGTACAACAGACCCCCATGTCGCAGAAAACCAAGATGTGGGCGAGGATTGTCGACAGGGTCAACTCACAATCACCATGTTTGCGCACAAAGGAAGACATCCAGAACAGGTGGTATGATGTGCGCAGGAGGGTCAGGGACCTACTCAAAAGGACTACCTCCTCAGCCAGCACACCGGCAGTGGCCCTCCTGCAAAACCAGTATACCTCAGGCCCTGGGAGGAGAAGGTGCGGGCCATCCTACCACCAGTGAGCGTATACGGACTAACAGACATCCCAGAGCCTGGTGAGTACACAACTAATATACACAATATGGTGTGACTACACACACACATCACAGTCAAGGGGATAGGCAAACCATGCACACTTAGCAAATACACACCAACCAAAAGATATCCATCCCAAGATGTGAATGCTAGTCAGACAAACACAATACCTGCCATCCCATAGTGATATGTAACTGTGTCATGACATCTACAAACCTAACAACAAATACAGCAAGGCAGTGGCACAAATAGAACCAACAAATACTCCCAGATATTTACCCACCACTAGAACACCACCTCACAGGGAAGCTACCTGAAAGGAAGGAATTCTGTGTATGCTGGTGAAGTCAGTGTAGCCAATAGCATGATGGGAGTGGTAGTCACAGATATTAGTCACACCCACAATTGGCCCATCAACACCACTCTGAACCATGCTCACATCACAGGGAGTGGAAAACAACTGACAAGATGGCTGACACTGGCTACTGCTGTGGGGAGCACAAGGCCCTGCTGGGAACTGGGCACCAACAAACAACAGGAACACACTGTCAGCCATCTTGCCATTGCTGTTACACTCACACACACTGAAGTCCACTCAAAAGGAAGGAAGGATGGGCATGCTGGGAAGGGGGGTGTAGGCAATAGCATAATGGGAGTGGTAGTCACAGATCAACATCTCACACCCACATGGCCCAGCAAGTTAGCATTGAAGCATGCATACCTCACAGGGAGTCAAAAGCCACTTCAAAGATGTCTGACACTGGCCACAGCTGTGGGGAGCACAAGGCCCTGCTGGGAACTGGGCACCAACAAACAACAGGACCACACTGTCAGCCATCTTGCCATTGCTGTCACACTCACACACACTGAAGTCCATCCAAAAGGAAGGAAGGATGGGCATGCTGGGAAGGGGGGTGGAGGCAATAGCAGGATGGGAGTTGTAGGCACAGATATTGGTCACACCCACAATTGGCCCATCAACACCACCCTGAACCATGCTCACATCACAGGGAGTGGAAAACAACTGACAAGATGGCTGACACTGGCTACTGCTGTGGGGAGCACAAGGCCCTGCTGGGAACTGTACAACAACCAACAGCAGGACACCACTGACTGACATCCTGAAAGACAACTTGCACTCCCTGCAATGGAAGCACGTTCCATGGTGGGATATCTGGCTGGGTGGGAAGGAGGACTGACAGCTATGACCATAGTTACAAGGACCTCCCCTCACACACCCCTCAACACTAACTCCACATAACCCACCTGGGAGAATGCAATGCCTCACATCCTAACTGAAGATCCCACAAAGAACCACCACCCTGGGTCATGCTGTGTGAAGCACAGGGACACTCTTGGGACTTGTAGCCAAACAACTGCCAGGACAACACTCCCAGCCATCCTGTCAGCACAGGCACCCCACCCCACAGGGAAGCAGAGTCAAAAGGAAGGAAGGACGGGCATGCTGGGAAGGGGGTGGAGGCAATAGCATGATGGGAGTTGTAGGCACAGATATTGCTCACCCTCACAATTGGCCCATCAACACCACTCTCAACCATGCTCACATCACAGGGAGTGCAAAAGGACTCACAAGATGGCTGACACTGGGTTCTGCTGGGGGGAGCACAAGGCCCTGCTGGGAACTGTGCAACAACCAACAGCAGGACACCACTGACTGACATCCTGAAAGACAACTTGCACTCCATGCAATGGAAGCACGTTCCATGGTGGGATATCTGGCTGGGTGGGAAGGAGGACTGACAGCTATGACCATAGTTACAAGGACCTCCCCTCACACACCCCCTCAACACTAACTCCACATAACTCACCTGGGAGAATGCAATGCCTCACATCCTAACTGAAGATCCCACAAAGAACCACCACCCTGGGTCATGCTGTGTGAAGCACAGGGACACTCTTGGGACTTGTAGCCAAACAACTGCCAGGACAACACTCCCAGCCATCCTGTCAGCACAGGCACCCCACCCCACAGGGAAGCAGAGTCAAAAGGAAGGAAGGATGGGCATGCTGGGAAGGGGGTGGAGGCAATAGCATGATGGGAGTTGTAGGCACAGATATTGCTCACCCTCACAATTGGCCCATCAACACCACTCTCAACCATGCTCACATCACAGGGAGTGCAAAAGGACTCACAAGATGGCTGACACTGGGTTCTGCTGGGGGGAGCACAAGGCCCTGCTGGGAACTGTGCAACAACCAACAGCAGGACACCACTGACTGACATCCTGAAAGACAACTTGCACTCCCTGCAATGGAAGCACGCTCCATGGTGGGATATCTGGCTGGGTGGGACGGAGGACTGACAGCTATGACAATAGTTACAAGGACCTCCCCTCACACACCGCCTCAACACTAACTCCACATAACCCACCTGGGAGAATGCTATGCCTCACATCCTAACTGAAGATCCCACAAAGAACCACCTCCCTGGGTCATGCTGTGTGAAGCACAGGGACACTCTTGGGACTTGTAGCCAAACAACTGTCAGAACAACACTCCCAGCCATCCTGTCAGCACAGGCACCCCACCCCACAGGGAAGCAGAGTCAAAAGGAAGGAAGGATGGGCATGCTGGGAAGGGGGGTGGAGGCAATAGCATGATGGGAGTTGTAGGCACAGATATTGCTCACCCTCACAATTGGCCCATCAACACCACTCTCAACCATGCTCACATCACAGGGAGTGGAAAAGGACTCACAAGATGGCTGACACTAGGTTCTGCTGGGGGGAGCACAAGGCCCTGCTGGGAACTGTGCAACAACCAACAGCAGGACACCACTGACTAACATCCTGAAAGACAACTTGCACTCCCTGCAATGGAAGCACGTTCCATGGTGGGATATCTGGCTGGGTGGGAAGGAGGCCTGGATGGCAACCAAATACCACCAATGCTGGTCATGCACACACCTCAACATACACATTGACATGCCACAGGTTGGCAGGACAATGTGCTACACCAATATCACTCTCTGACTGTCACAATTTAGGAGAATGCAATGTCCTGGCCCACATCCAGAGGTACAGCCACAACTGTCAGGTGTATGAACAATTGATGCCAGTAGAAACATAACATACAATCTGTGTCTTTTCCCAAAACAGGTGATGATGGGGACACAGCAGCAGATGAGGAGGAGTCCCTGTCCCAGGCTCCGGGGAACACTGAGCTCACTGGTGTGGATCAGCCACTGCACTCCTCGGATGGCGAAGAACCAGCTGGAACCTCCGGTGTGAGTCATCATGCAGCACCAGCAGGACCAACATCTGCACCCCCTGCACCCACCCCTCCAACAACTGCCAACACACAGGCCACCCCTGCCAACACGGACAGACCAAGGACCATAGATGACAACAGCGCAGGGACCCAGGCCCAAACTGGAGCTGGTGACAACGAGCCCAGGAACAACACCCAAGTGGGCCCACGGTCACCTGTGCGTGCCACCCCAGGTCCTGCACATGTCGCCAGGGGTGGTGGGAGGGGTGGTAGACATAGGTCGCTCTTTGCAGAGGGGTCTGGACTGCATGATGACCCACAACTGGCACGCATCGCGGATGCGTACCAGACTAGCACCGGAGAGGTCAGCCAGGTAGTGGGGATCCTCAAGAACATACAACAGCAGCAGGCTGCCCATCATGCCCGCTTGGACTCCCACATGTCCCGTGTTGACACACACATGTCACATGTCGAGACACACATGTCACGTGTCGAGACACACATGTCTGGCATGGAGTCCAAGTGGGACACATTGGAACTACTGATAGCGGTGCATAGGGACATACTCACATGCCTCCGCCAGATCAGCACCAACATGGCCTCACCTCCCTGTGTGCCCACAACAACTGCTGCTGAAACAACTGCAAATGCCACAGGGAGGGAGGAGGACTCTGGCAGAGACTCCCCTGCACCGCCACAGCCTGCACCTGAGGGTCCCCCCCCAAGAATAGGGGCCGTCCGAAGAGGCCAAACTGAAAGTCCGATGGCCATCTATATCCCCCAGGAAGCCAACACCTGTTCGGGAACTTTTCCTCTGTGTGCAAACTGCACGCCCTGTCGAAGCCAACCCAACTCTCCCACATGACATGGGGAGCTCTAGTTGGCCAAATTCATCAGATGACTGTGGACTTTACTCTGGAAATGTCAGCTACCAAGACTTCCAATACACATGGGAACTTTGGATTCCAATTAATATGTACAGCACCCACCATCCTGTGCACCATCCTCACACCTGTATGTAAATAAACTCACCAATACACCATATCTGCCTCTGTTGTGATTCCAACGTGGTTTTTGTCATGTAGATGGTGATCTGCTAAATGACACTGTGCATGCTAACTGCTACAGCAAGTCCAACCCCGTCATGTCAGTCATGGCGATGTGACACATATGAGGGAGACACACCAGTAGGGCCACACAACACATACACACCAGGACCATCAGACTCATCACCTATACTGATGTTGCAACTAAATACAGTGGAATGCACAGACACGCCACCTATTCACAGTCACTGTCAACTAGACTACAGGTGCAGTAAGCAAATGTCAGTCAGATGTGTGACTACAGACAACGCACATCCCAAAGTGAAGCACAGGTTTATTACACATTTGCAACATGTTGTTACCACTACAAATGCAAGCTAATCCAACCTGGCTGTGGCCACAAAGTCAAAAAAACTGAAGATAGAAAGTCCAGGGGTGTGTGGCACATCACCTGTAGGGAAACGACTGCTTCCACCTTGGAAGTTGAATCATGGATTCGGGGGATCCAAGTTGATCAGACAACTCCGGCAGCACCCTGTGAAGGACAGACATGACACACAGTCAAAAACAATGAAGAACAGCACAGAACGGCAATACTCATGTCTAATACATGTCACGAGATAACTACACAAAACCAAGTTAGCATGTCAACACTGTTGGGCAGTACAGACCTCCTGCAAGGACACATCGCTGCACGCATCCAGTCAAGTAGCACATGGCCACACTCAAACAGCACCAGAGCACCACACACACATATCATGCAAACTCAAATCATTGACATCACAACCCTCTGGAGACTCACATTCAGCTGAAGAAGTTGGTGATGAGCTGTGTGCGGACATCACCATCATCATCATCTTCACTGGCATCGTGACCAGGGCCAGGATCTTCCACAGGTGGCGGACGTTGGTCATCGTCATCCAGGATAAGAGGCAACTCCTTCCGCACTGCCAGGTTGTGTAGCATGCAGCAGACGATGACAATCTTGCACACCTTTGCTGGGGCATATGGGAGGGCCCCTCCTGTCTTGTCCAGGCAGCGGAAGCGGCTCTTCAGGAGACCAAAGGTCCGTTCAATCACCCTCCTCGTCCGACCATGTGCCTCATTGTAGCGCATCTGGGCTGGTGTCACAGGGTTCCTGAGGGGTGTCAGCAACCACGGCATGTTGGGGTAACCCGAATCACCTACAGACAGACAATTGCACATTAGCCGATTTGAAAATGTGTGCGGAAAACAACATAGCAGAACACACACAATGGTACAAAGTCAGTACACACCAACAAGCCAGGCACGCTGGTTCGGCATCTGTGACATCATCCTCGGGATGCGACTACTCCTCATCACGTAGGTATCATGTGCCGATCCGGGGAAACGGGCACACACATGTGAGATGGTCATATCTGCAAGACATACCACCAGAGCATTGATCGAATGGTAATGTTTACGGTTGCGGTATGCCTGCTCATGTGCCTGTGGTGGTATCAAAGACACATGTGTCCCATCAATGGAGCCAATTACATGTGGCATCCTCCCCAGGGCATAGAAGTCACTCTTGACGTCAGTGAGTCATTGACGTGTTGGGAAATAGATGTACTGGTTGAGGTATCCCAACATTGCCCCCAAAACATTGCGTAGCACACGGCTGAACATAGTCTGTGACATCCCACCAGTAGTTGCCACAGTGTGTTGAAAGGTACCGGTGGCAAAGAAGTGTAGGGCTGCCATCACCTTCACCTTGGGGGTCAGCGCTGTAGGATACAGCCGGCCAGGCTGCAAATGTGGGGCCAACCGCACTGCCAAATCCTCAATCAGCTGCCTGGTGAAGCGGTACCGTCGGATGCTGTCACGTTCCACCATCGTTGCCAGGTCTGGGAATGGTCGATGGACAGCAGGAGCCCTGCAGTGCATAGGTAAAGAAAGCAAGATTGTCACACCCCACCTATGTGCCGTTCACCATACTCAATTTCACATGATACATCATCAACATACACAAGTACTTGATGTGTGTGTCATTCCGTTTGGACATATATGGCACCTACATGGACATCATCTAACATCTCTGTTCAACAAGTGTTGACAACAGGTTCCAGGGTGTGCTATGGGACACCATTAGGCTGTGTCACAGTACCCATTAACTGCTCTCACGTTCCACACACATACCACAGTGACATGTCTGGACAGATGCTCCACAGGCATCACAGCTCATTGACAGGTAGATTCCCAGGGAGCCTGTCTTGCCACATGGACACTGGCATGACATGGCGTATCATGTACACGTCAGAAAAACAAACATGACACCCACAGGTAGTGGCCCCTGTAGCCTCTGCAGGACAGACATGGACGTCTGTGACACACACCATCAAAGTTCATGCACAAACCACGTGGATGTGGAGACTGTCTCCCATTGTGCACATGGAGTCAGAGACATGTGACACACAACATGCACACAGACTGTGGAGGGACATCACTATTGTTGGAATGGGCCACCCTGTGACGTACATGCCTTCCCACATGTGAGCCTGGGGGTATGTGACATGTCATACACATACACAACCTGGAAATGTGACCATGACACATGCTCAGAAATGAAAAGTTGCACACCACAGCGGTCAGGTGCACAACACACAAAGGACCCTGTCCCCATTAACACGTGCACAGCCTGGGTGTGTCTGCCCCCAAGTGCCACCCCAAAATCCACATGTTCACCCCCATACACAGATAAGGTTATGCTGCCACACATGCCGCATAGACAGTGTGCACTGGGTGTGGTGTTGTAGGTGTGCCCCTGAGTCCCTGGAAAGTAAATGTGGCTGGCATAGGTTCACCAGTGACCAGCATGGTGACATATGTGTGTGACCTGTCCAGGGATCGCGTTGTAGAGCAATGGACCGATCGGTGTGCCCGGCCGGCCCATTGCATTGAATGTGAGCGGGTACGCGTTGTATGCCTGGTACAGCGTTGTACAGCAATGGACCGATCGGTGTGCCCGGCCGGCCCATTGCATTGAATGTGAGCGTGTACGCGTTGTATGCCTGGTACGCGTTGTACAGCAATGGACCGATCGGTGTGCCCGGCCGGCCCATTGCATTGAATGTGAGCGGGTACGCGTTGTATGCCTGGTACGCGTTGTACGTTTGTTTAGGGAAAACAATGGTTCAATGTTGGCCACAGTGGGTCCAGAGCAAAAAGTGTTAACCCCAAAGGGGCACTAGCTTCCTAAATTAAACTCGAGGATTAATCATACTGAGAGCACAAAAGTAGGGAAACATATGTAGTGTAAAATATACAGTTTATTTTACACGGGTTAAACTTAATACTCTAAGTAATATTCAGGTGCTCATAAAAAGTGAAAGTGGGCGTGATGTGACAAGGTGATAGCTGAGCGCCTCCAAGGAAGAGCTTCATTCCCGACCAGGAAACTTATACAAATTCAGACAACTGATTCCGTCGTTAATACGCATCACGGACTTGGCCTTTAACCACAGCTCACTATTAAGAGTATACGGCGCTGCTTTGGAAATTTCCCCTTATCCACGGTGCGTTTTTGATTGCCCTTGCCTTCAGCATTTATCAATCCTAAGGAGATCACCGAGCTTTCCACGCCGGCGTTTTTTGCTTGTCCATCCAGGCACACACGACCCTGACTCCGCTGGCGTCTTAGAACTACCACAGAACGATTCTAAACTTAGGCCCGTGTTCCTGTACTACTTCCGGCTGGAAGTAGACTTGGACCGGCGGTTCTTTGAGGCTTCAATAATTGCAACAGCCGACCCACGAAAGCGGCTTCCCGTGACTCCATACAGAGACTACGTTCACGCCCCTCCTTGGGCCATTACCTTCCCCCTACCAATTGAGATTTCAGACTGCTCATTATATGTCCTGAAGATGATCTTAATTCTTTAAGATCGAAACGCCGTCGACCCTTACAACAGGAACTCCTTTATTGTTTAAACTCACGTGGAGTTCCATTTGTTCTGTTGTCAATGCGATGTTATGGTTTTTAATCCACTATCACCTTGTCACATCACGCCCACTTTCACTTTTTATGAGCACCTGAATATTACTTAGAGTATTAAGTTTAACCCGTGTAAAATAAACTGTATATTTTACACTACATATGTTTCCCTACTTTTGTGCTCTCAGTATGATTAATCCTCGAGTTTAATTTAGGAAGCTAGTGCCCCTTTGGGGTTAACACTTTTTTGCTCTGGACCCACTGTGGCCAACATTGAACCATTGTTTTCCCTAAACATATGCTCACCCCTGGTTCACTTATCGGGGTACCCTTGTTCTCCCATACTACCTGGTACGCGTTGTACAGCAATGGACCGATCGGTGTGCCCGGCTGGCCCATTGCATTGTATGTGAGCGGGTACGCGTTGTACAGCAATGGACCGATCGGTGTGCCCGGCCGGCCCATTGCATTGAATGTGAGTGGGTACGCATTGTATGCCTGGTACGCATTGCACAGCAATGGACCGATCGGTGTGCCCGGCCGGCCCATTGCATCGTATGTGAGTGGGTACGCGTTGTATGCCTGGTACGCGTTGTACAGCAATGGACCGATCGGTGTGCCCGGCCGGCCCATTGCATCATATGTGAGCGGGTACGCGTTGGTATGCCTGGTACGCGTTGTACAGCAATGGACCGATCGGGTGCCCGGCCGGCCCATTGCATCGTATGTGAGCGGGTACGCGTTGTATGCCTGGTACGCGTTGTACAGCAATGGACCGATCGATGTGCCCGGCCGGCCCATTGCATTGAAAGTGAGCGGGTACGCATTGTATGCCTAGTACGCGTTGTACAGCAATGGACCAATCGGTGTGCCCGGCCGGCCCATTGCATCGTATGTGAGCGGGTACGTGTTGTACAGCAATGGACCGATCGGGGGTGCCCGGCCGGCCCATTGCATTGAAAGTGAGCGGGTACGCATTGTATGCCTGGTACGCGTTGTACAGCAATGGACCAATCGGTGTGCGCGGCCGGCCCATTGCATTGTATGTGAGCGGGTACGCGTTGCACAGCAATGGACCGATCGGTGTGCCCGGCCGGCCCATTGCATTGTATGTGAGCGGGTACGCGTTGTACAGCAATGGACCGATCGGTGTGCCCGGCCGGCCCATTGCATTGTATGTGAGCGGGTACGCGTTGTACAGCAATGGACCGAACGGTGTGCACACATTGGCTGGGGCCTGGCATGGCAACGGACGCATTTTCGAAGCTCCAACGAGTCTGATGCAGTGAATTCAGTTGGCCAGCCACAACAATGTTGCAAAATCATGGGTGTCATGAAGTTGATGATTTGAAGGATGCTGTGGGCGTGTATTAGTGCTGCAATTCCATGGATAGGTCAAATTCAGAAGATGCAAACGACGTGGACCTATCACTTTGCACACATGGGACAGTATCTGCCTCTGCAGCACACATATAATGCTGGCTGTTCCCCTGAGAGCTCACTTGCCTGCACTACATGCTCCAGGACGACATCTGCCACCAACACTGCTGCTGTTTATGCATCCTCTGGCTCCTGCAATGGCACGTACTGTGGAGAGAGCCCCAGCCTTGAGGAGAACCAGGCCCTGCTGGACAGCCTCCTTCCACAGTACAGCAAGCTGTATGGGACACCAGGGGAGCAGGTGAGTGTGCTGTCCACTGCCTCACTAATTGTGCATGTTGTCTGACTAGCAGGGCTTTCAGTGTGCACACCACTGGCTAGCATGCCCACTGAGTAGTTGTCACACCCCAAAGTGTGTAGTCACATGCACAGAACTGGTACAGTGCAGTAACAGTGCATTCCAACTAGGTTTACTTCCCATGCAATGATACCATGTAGTGACTGCTGGCAAACTGTTCATAGCCATTGTTGCACTGCCTGTGTACATCATATGCCCCTGTGATTGAGACATGTATATCCAACTGTGTGATGCACGTATATGTTGCATGTGTAGTAATGGCCTTTTCACTTTGTCATCCTCACAGGTTGATGCCCACCAGAAGCAGGAAATCTGGCTGACCATCGCCCGGAAAGTAAAATCCGTGGGGGTCTACAGGCGCAGGATCCGCAACTGCCAAAAGAGGTGGCAGGACCTTCGTGGCTGGACCCGGAGGATCGCAAGGGTCCAGCTGAAGCTGTCGCCTCCTCGCAGGAGGGGCGGACACCGGACCCTGACCCCCCACATGCTCCGGATCCTGGCGGTGGTCTTCCCTGACCTGGATGGGCAGCTGAAGGACAGACAGCAGCAAGGAGGGGGTGAGTCCATGACTGCACTGTGCACTTTTTCTGCCATGCTATGTGCCCTCCTCTGGCTTGGTTAAACTTCCACAGTACATCAGTCATGTGGTCCAGGACCCATGTCCCTCATTTGTTACATGCCCACTTCTCCTCTGATACGCATATGTGTGGCCCTTATAGTCAGGAAATTGTCTAATTTGGGGACTGTGTCATTGCATTTTGCTTTGCTCAAGGTGGGGGACAGCATTTGTTCCCGTGACTATGTTGTGCAATTCATGGGTGGGTCAATTGCTTACACAATGCCTAAGTTCTGACATGTGATCTGCGTGTAACTTTGATATGTGGTCCGCTTGTTGCTCTGACTCACCACATGTCCCTGGGGAATGTGGCACACACCCATGCTGCTGGTGGGAACAATATTTGGGCCTCAGGAGTATGTGTATCCAGTGTGTCACACATGCTTAGCCACCTGCCTACTATCCAGGACTCATCCCTCTTACAGGTGGAGCTGGACAGTCATGCCTACTCCAGTGCATACAATACACTCTGTACTCCCACTCCTGTGTATCATCTGGCATGTTGTGGTCAGTGAAATGTACCCTCAGGTGTCTGCCTCTGTCTCATTGTGCTGTGTCTTCGTTGTCAGGACTACTGGTATGTTCATCGTTTGTGGCTCAGCATGCCATCTGAGATGTGACCATGATAGACGATGCTTCTGTGACTTATAGGTGTCTGATCACTTGACTGTGCACACAGGTGTTTGCAACTGTGACTTTCAAGCAGCTGTATTTTCATTCACAGCACACTGTGAGGTGCTCATGTTCAGGGAGTTGTGTTTCATGTCCCCCATATGATCAGTTGGTATGACGTGGACAAATAGTAGTACAGATTATGTGGTTTTTGGGGGATGGACATGTGCACTTGTCAGTCACATAACTTGCATTCCCCATGCCCTCGGATTGTGACACAGTGCAGACTGTTGTTGTCTGGCTGCCATGGCCATGTGACTTGAGACAGTAATGTATGACTGCACGCATTCCTGTGTCATGGCATTCAACTTCCTGGGACTGATCCTGCAGGGGAGTGACATGTGCAACATGCACCCCATTGTGGCATTGACTATCCGGACATGGGTGCATCATGGTGTCTGGTGCTGGTATGCATCACATGCATTCCTAATTAGAATCTGGCCATCCCTTTATCCGGACACCTGCACTGACTCAGTGGCAAGAGATGTGATGTGTGTATGTTCACATGCTTCACCGTGTTCCCTGCAATGTCAAACAACTGTGTAGGTGGTGCATGTGTCCACACTGGGGTCTTACCATCAGACAGGCACCAGACAGATGGGTGCAAGGGCAGGAGGGGTGAGAGTCCCATGGTTGACCATCAGACTGACAATTGGCTTCCCCGAATCTGTGTGAGGACTTTAGGCAATGTTCAACTAAGGATGCCAGGGCTTGCTCTGTAATGTGCTGTACTTACTGTGGTGTGTGCGGTCAATGCAGGTGACTGATGTTTGTCTGTTTCCCTAATTGTTTGCAGATACATCCACGGCCACAGGAGGGGACAGCTCCACGGACCAGGAGGAGCAGCGGAGCCAGACTGGGTCAGCATTGGACGAGTGGTCAGAGGGACCCAGTGGCACGGAGGGCGAGGGGAGCCACACCGAGGAGTCCTCAGCACCATCCACCTCAGCTGGGGACCACAGCAGCTCGGAGGATGACTCCCTTGTGGAGGTGGGTCTCGGCAGCCACCAAAGGCCAGCTAGTCTGTCTGGCCCCGCCACCACCACCACCGCCCTCCCATCGGCTCCCATTCCTGAGGTCCGTGGAGGCTCCTGTGCTCGGGAGCATGTCTCCTTCGTGCCAGGCACTGTAGCCCCTGCCCCTGTGTCCCCTGCTGCCCTGAGTGAGGAGTCTGTGTACCTCCTTCGGCAGCTCCATGTAGGGCAGACAGCAATGCTGAGTGTCCTCCATGCACACACCACTCTGTTGACACAGCTGGTGTCGTTCATGGAGGGCATCTCGACGGGTATGTCTGCCCTACAGAGGAGCAATAGGTCCATGGACTCCTCCCTGATGGCAGCAGTGTCCCTCCTCCAACAGTCCCTCACCCCTCCCACCTCTGCCCCATCCACACTTCCTGCCCCCCTACCTGTCCAAAGCACATGCACACCTGCACAGTCATCCACACACACAGACACAAGCAGCACAGACACACCCAAGAGTAAGGCAAGACGTGCACACAAGCATCCTCAGGGAACTGATACCACAGACACAGGGGATGGGGAACACACACACACACAGGCATCCACATTCACTCCGCAGTCCTCCAAATCCTCTCCCTCCAAGACCCCTTCCCTTGCCTCGCCTGCTACCCCACATACACAGCAGGTCTTCCTGTGTGACCTCGGCCTCTTCCCCACCATTCCTGCTGACCCAGCACACCAGGGGAAGAGGAAGTCCACCCACACAGAGAGGAGTACCCCTCGCCCCCGGACACCCTCCCCCAGGCGCAGGCAGACACAGGAGCCCATTCGGAAGTCCCCCCAGAGCAGGAAGAGCAAGACCCCACCACCACCACCACGCAGCTCCAGCACCCAGTCTCTCTCCTCCATCCCCCAGGCCACCACTGCACAGGTTCCCCCGCCACACCCTGCCCCAGGTTCCCCCACACACCGATACCGCATCCCCAGACTGCTTAGGCCCTCCCCCCTGCCACTTGCTCTTCCACCCCCAACCCAGATGCTTTGCCTGTTAGTGGCACTGTTGTGGGGACCGGGTCCCCCCCTCTGTCCTGCCCACCTCATCTGCCCACCCTTCCACTCCCTTGGAGTCATGCACTGCAGTGGAGTCCACAACCACCACATCTGACTCGGGCACTGCAGTGGGTACCCAGTCCACTACATCAGTCCAGCCCACTGCAGTGGTTGCGGCACCCACACCAACTGACTTGTGTACCACGGTGGTGCCGGCCCCCCCTGAGTCAGACACCTCCACTGCAGTTGCCGGTGACACTCCTGCACCCACCACCCCTTCACTGCCTCACTCTGCCATCCCCTGATCCTGTCCCTGGGGTGCCTGGCCTGCCCCTTGTATGCCCCTCCAAGGGTGATGTAACCTCAACCGTACCAGTGCAGGCAAGCAATGTGTGACCAGTTGTCACTTATCACCCCGTTGGTACTGTGATTTTGGACTGGCCATTGGCCTTAGTTTCTTTTGGACTTCCGTTTTTACCCTGACATTTGCTGAATAAAGCCTCTTTGTGTTTACTTTTGGGTTTTCTTTTGATGTACATGATGTGGATGAGTAGCATCCTGCATTTGCAGTTGTAATAGTGTTCACATCAGGACAATGAAGTGTTGCAGTGATGGACTCCATGTGGTCCATGGGATATGTGTCCTGTTGTATTCTGGATCTATGGCATCCTTTGCTACAGTCTGAGGGTGTAATGTTCAGCATTTGACACAGGGATGTCCTTTTTGCATTAGTAAATGAACAACTTTGTCTTACACTGATGCCCATCTGGTGTGCTTACCACTGTTCAATGTTCCAATTTCCCTGACTGTGTGCCCAGCTCCACTGGACATGCAGTTTTGCACATCAATGTCGAAGGACTCATCTGTGTATACAGAGCAACTTGCTTGACACGTGTTTGGTGTGTGTGCAGATGACTGACGTGACACCCCCGTACCCAGGCTGATGTGAGCAGAGCCTTCTGTGTGTTGTGGTTGTTGACTCACTGACGGAGTGTTCTGCTGACATGTTTGGGTCGTGCACAGACAAGGTTTGGCACAGCGGACCGTCCACAGGAGTGGTGTGCCCTCATGGCAGTGTGTAATCTGGTGACATTGCGTGGGCCTGTGTTGTGTAAGCATGTCTGTGCGTGTTCCCTTCCCTTTTCCTACACAGGCTGTGTCCCTAGGGATGTTCCTGTTTGTGATGCTTGCTGAGTTGTTCTGTGTTCATCCAGCATCTTGGACCTGGTTTCTCTGTGATGTGGGTGCATGGCAAACTAATGTTCATGAGGTTGTCATCCCAGGTTGTCTTTGTTGTCAGTGCTGGGGATGCGGGCAAACGCAGATGGGACACATTCAGGATTCCCCTTGGCTCTTGTTTACACGAGTAATGTGATTTACAGTTTGTGTTAGGTTACAGTGATTGTGACACGTTGTGTGTGTGACAGCTGCCACTCCTCAGGGTCAGAGCTGCAATGTTGGTAGTTGTGTACGTGTGTTCTTCATGTGTCACCTTGGCTTCTTCATTGGTGTGTGACTATGGCCAGGATCCCATTGATTGTGGTGGATTTCACATCATGCCCATGTACAGCATACTGTGCTGTGTGTCAGACATTGACAAGTCTTGTTTACTGGCCATGTGTGATGGGTTTCTGCACCTTGGTTCCCACCACCACCCCTGGTATTGTCATGGGTGCATGTGCAATGTCATCAGTCCATGTGAGCTTCACTGCTGCACATTGGTGGAGATCAGGGTGTGTGGTGTTGAGTGTGTGCAAAAGTGAGTTGTTGCACGGCCAGACCCCTACCTCCATATTAGCCTTGGCTGGCAGGCCGTGCTGATTGATTGGAGCTTGTGTTGGTGTGATGGTAGTTAGTTGCTCAGGACACATGGCTGGGGTTCACAGTGTGAACGACATCTAACATTGTCATCACAGTGGGATTATCATGCAGGCTAGTGTCAGCACAATATGGGGTCCCTGGGGGTAGTGCTGTGGTGGGTCTGTCTCTTGCTGTGTTAGTTGCTGTTCCTACAAGCTTGTGTGACATGTGTTATTTGTGCTCCCTCTCATCTAACAATGCCTGATTGCCCACATAGGGGATTTGGATCCATGAGTTACTTTTGTGTGGCACTGTATGTGCATCTGTGTAATTGGTATTGAGGCCTCATCATGTGTTGTGTGGTTGCCTGGGGACACTGGCACCCCCCCTCACCTGTTGTGTTTGATGTGCAGTGTGGGTCTGCCTGTTTGTGCATCTGCACCACTGCATTGGCATATCTCTAGTGTGCTATTGGCTGTATGTTGTTTGGTGGGTTTCACCTGCTGTCCCTGGGACTCCTAGGTCATCAGTCAGCACAATGATCATTGTTTGTGTGTCCCATTGCTGCCATGGTATGTTATTTGTTCACCTCACATCTACAGTCTCCACAGGGTATCTACATTAGTGTGCCCATTGGTGCAAATATGTGGTTCTGCATTATGATGGTCACTTCTGTCATTGTGTCATTGATGGATGTTGACAGTGTCAGCCCCCATGGGTGATGTTTGTCTGCACATGGCCTAAGGTATATCTTATTTGCACTGCACTGTTTGCCTCCCCCAATCTATGTTGCTATGGGACACAAGCACTACTTTGCCACTGATGTGTTTGTTGTTCTGTGACCAGGAATCATCCATGCAGTTTGGCAGTTGCAGCTTTTTCAATGTCAACACTTACATTTTGGTCACTGTGATGATGGGGGTTTATACCCCATTGCCACAATGTTCAAAATGTGCTTCAGCTATGGACCCCACACTTACCTTTTGGTCACTGTGATGATGGGGGTTTAGACCCCATTGCCACAATGTTCAAAATGTGCTTCAGCTATGGACCCCACACTTACATTTTGGTCACTGTGATGATGGGGGTTTATACCCCATTGCCACAATGTTCAAAATGTGCTTCAGCTATGGACCCCACACTTACATTTTGGTCACTGTGATGATGGGGGTTTAGACCCCATTGCCACAATGTTCAAAATGTGCTTCAGCTATGGACCCCACACTTACCTTTTGGTCACTGTGATGATGGGGGTTTAGACCCCATTGCCACAATGTGCAAAATGTGCTTCAGCTATGGACCCCACACTTACCTTATGGTCACTGTGATGATGGGGGTTTATACCCCATTGCCACAATGTGCAAAATGTGCTTCAGCTATGGACCCCACACTTACCTTTTGGTCACTGTGATGATGGGGGTTGGACCCCATTGCCACAGTGGTCATGGTCTGCTTGCATTGTGGGGGCCACACACATTTATGTGTGACACATGTGATAGGGGGTCACATTGTATGTTCAAAGTCATGTTCAGTGTTGTAGGCATTTGACACAGTCTACACACACTTGTCATGGTGTTGGGGGGGGGTGTCTTTTTGTTGCATTCCTTATGTTGGTGTGTGCTTGTTGTGTCATGCATTAGCCATCCTGTGAGTGGAGGTGTTGTTGGTGGTAGGCATCCTGCCCCCCTTGGGTAGAGGTGGTAGTAGTTGTAGGCATCTGGCACCCATGGGTAGAGGTGGTAGTAGTGGTAGGCATCTGGCACCCATGGGTAGAGGTGGTAGTAGTGGTAGACATCTGGCACGCCCTGAGTAGGGGTGGTAGTGGTGGTAGGCATCCTGCCCCCCATGGGTAGAGGTGGTAGTAGTGACAGGCATCCAGCCTCCCATGGGTACAGGTGGTAGTAGTGACAGGCATCCAGCCCCCCATGGGTAGAGGTGGTAGTAGTGGTAGGCATCCAGCCCCCATGGGTAGAGGTGGTAGTAGTGGTAGGCATCCAGCCCCCCATGGGTAGGGGTGGTAGTAGTGACAGTCATCCAGCCCCCCATGGGTAGAGGTGGTAGTAGTGGTAGGCATCTGGCACCCATGGGTAGAGGTGGTAGTAGTGGTAGACATCTGGCACGCCCTGAGTAGGGGTGGTAGTGGTGGTAGGCATCCTGCCCCCCATGGGTAGAGGTGGTAGTAGTGACAGGCATCCAGCCCCCCATGGGTACAGGTGGTAGTAGTGACAGGCATCCAGCCCCCCATGGGTAGAGGTGGTAGTAGTGGTAGGCATCCAGCCCCCATGGGTAGAGGTGGTAGTAGTGGTAGGCATCCAGCCCCCCATGGGTAGGGGTGGTAGTAGTGACAGTCATCCAGCCCCCCATGGGTAGAGGTGGTAGTAGTGGTAGGCATCCAGCCCCCCATGGGTAGAGGTGGTAGTAGTGGTAGGCATCCAGCCCCCCATGGGTAGAGGTGGTAGTAGTGACAGGCATCCAGCCCCCCATGGGTAGAGGTGGTAGTAGTGGTAGGCATCCAGCCCCCCATGGGTAGAGGTGGTAGTAGTGACAGGCATCCAGCACCCCATGGGTAGAGGTGGTAGTAGTGACAGGCATCCAGCCCCCCATGGATAGAGGTGGTAGTAGTAGTAGGCATCCAGCCCCCCATGGGTAGGGGTGGTAGTAGTGACAGGCATCCAGCCCCCCATGGGTAGAGGTGGTAGTAGTGACAGGCATCCAGCACCCCATGGGTAGAGGTGGTAGTAGTGACAGGCATCCAGACCCCCATGGGTAGAGGTGGTAGTAGTGACAGGCATCCTGCACCCCATGGGTAGAGGTGGTAGTAGTGACAGGCATCCAGCCCCCCATGGGTAGAGGTGGTAGTAGTGACAGGCATCCAGCCCCCCATGGGTAGAGGTGGTAGTAGTGGTAGGCATCCAGCCCCCCATGGGTAGAGGTGGTAGTAGTGGTAGGCATCTGGCACCCCCTGAGTAGGGGTGGTAGTGGTGGTAGGCATCCAGCCCCCCATGGGTAGAGGTGGTAGTAGTGGTAGGCATCCAGCCCCCCATGGGTAGAGGTGGTAGTGGTGGTAGGCATCCAGCCCCCCATGGGTAGAGGTGGTAGTAGTGGTAGGCATCCAGCCCCCCATGGGTAGGGGTGGTAGTAGTGACAGGCATCCAGCCCCCCATGGGTAGAGGTGGTAGTAGTGGTAGGCATCCAGCCCCCCCTGAGTAGGGGTGGTAGTGGTGGTGGGCATCCAGCCCCCCATGGGTAGAGGTGGTAGTAGTGGTAGGCATCTGGCACCCATGGGTAGAGGTGGTAGTAGCGACAGCCATCCAGCCCCCCATGGGTAGAGGTGGTAGTAGTGGTAGGCATCCAGCCCCCCATGGGTAGAGGTGGTAGTAGTGGTAGGCATCTGGCACCCCCTGAGTAGGGGTGGTAGTGGTGGTAGGCATCCAGCCCCCCATGGGTAGAGGTGGTAGTAGTGGTAGGCATCCAGCCCCCATGGGTAGAGGTGGTAGTGGTGGTAGGCATCCAGCCCCCCATGGGTAGAGGTGGTAGTAGTGGTAGGCATCCAGCCCCCCATGGGTAGGGGTGGTAGTAGTGACAGGCATCCAGCCCCCCATGGGTAGAGGTGGTAGTAGTGGTAGGCATCTAGCCCCCCCTGAGTAGGGGTGGTAGTGGTGGTGGGCATCCAGCCCCCATGGGTAGAGGTGGTAGTAGTGGTAGGCATCTGGCACCCATGGGTAGAGGTGGTAGTAGCGACAGCCATCCAGCCCCCCATGGGTAGAGGTGGTAGTAGTGGTAGGCATCCAGCCCCCCATGGGTAGAGATGGTAGTAGTGGTAGGCATCTGGCACCCCCTGAGTAGGGGTGGTAGTGGTGGTGGACATCCAGCCCCCCATGGGTAGAGGTGGTAGGAGTGACAGGCATCTAGCACCCCCTGGGTAGGGGTGGTGTTAGTTGTTGGCATCCAGGCCCCTATGTGCATATGTGGCATTGGTGATGGCCATCCCGCCCCTATGGTGCTGCTGTTGCTGGTGTGAGTAATTTCTGCATCCCTCTGTGTGTGTGTGATATGTCGGGTACGTGTAGTTTGTTTTTGTGGTTGGTGTCTGACTTACCTTCTGCGCCGTACGCATCCGTGCCTGTTCCGGTAATAGATGTAGAGTATTGGTAGGACCTGCGCGATGGGATTCATGGTTGGTTCGTCTCCTTCGTCTTTCTCTTTGCTTCGCCTCGTCCTCGTCGCTGGCGTGTTCGTCTCGTAGCCGTGGATCGTCTTGTGGCACGAATCGGAGCTTATGTACGCCTCTCCCGGATGCTTTGACGTGCGGTGCGTAGTGACGGGTTCGGCGCGTACGGAAAGCGCATCGTACTTGTCCGGCCGGACGGGGCTGCATTTTGGCTTCCGTGCGACTCGATTCTGCGTTTCCGGATCCGCATCGGTCAGAGAACAGGACCTGTATTGGGTGAGTATGACTGGGTCGGGATATGGGCAGTTGTGCGCATCGTACTTGCTCGTTCGGACGTATGTGCGAATCGGTCGGGAAACAGGCATTCGCCTGGCTTTTTTCCCGGCCGAATGGTATTAGGTGCGCCTCCGACCGGGATCGGAATCGACCCCTAAGTCTTTTATTTCTCTCAAGTACATTTTGTAAAATATACACTCATTTACATCGCATATAATATAAAGATCAAATATATAAACTACTTCTTTCAAACACAATTTTCCAAATGGAATATGAATTAGCACAAACAATAATCCAAACAGTAATTGTTCACATCTTCCCAATAGGCCGAATAATGTTTCCAAATCCATTTGCATTGCAAATATCCAAAATAAACTCGTTAATTCATGTTCACATCTTCCCAATAGAACGAATGATGTTTTCAAAACTTTGGCATCAAAAATATCAGATATGAATTTGGTAATTCAAAAGGCAACCTACATTTTATATTCCAAATGGGTATCATTTCAATGTGTCCATCCTTTTTGCACTTTAAATACACAGTATAGTGTCCAGATGTTGTAGTAGGTCCATCATGGAAAATAATAGCCACTACTTTAAAAGTTCTTCCTGAAATTGATACTTGACTTGCCACAAAATATTTAATTTTGGTTTCCAATTTTCTTCCATCTGCTCTACAACATTGTAGCATTAAAATGACATATTGTCCAAATCTTTCTATAAATAATGTTGACAACATTTCTGATTTACAATGAGAACATTTCATATCTTGATTAGATGTTTTTACTAATTTGTTAAAAGACACTGATTTGCAGTCTGGTATTGTCAAATATATTAATCGTTCAGTGTCTATTTCAGTGGTAGAAGAAAATGAACACTCTTCACATTTATGATCACATCTGTAACTTAGTCCAAACAAATTTTCAATTTCTATTCCTTCATCTTACAATACTGCAGGCATAAATATAAGAACTTCTTGAGCATTTTGTTGTACATTCAATGTAAATTTCAATGATCCAGTACTTATATCCAAAAGATGCCGAATGCCAGAAACAGTATGGAATTTAGTTCTATCAGTTACCAACTTTTGAAAAATATAATGTAGTAAAGAACAGAATCTTTTTTTCTCAATTTTCCATAATTTCATGATGAAGATCCTCTAGATAAAACACAACATTCACAATTACATTAGCATAGCAGTAGATACCTGAACTGTTTTCTAACTGGTATCCTACAATATCATCAACAGTGTCCATTTTCATTTTCTTTGCAGTTTCATCATTCTCTTGAATTGTTTTCTTTTTTGAATCTCAGTGGAATATTTGTCATATTTCCGTTTTGGACACACTACACGTTTCTCATATACGGGATATTCACCCGTAAGTTAGGAGCATAAAGTCTTCTTAACCGATTGTACTCTCTTACACAATTTACATCAGCATTAATCTGTTTCTCATAAAAATCAATCAAATACAAAAGCAGATAATGTTCTTACTCGAGACAATGCAACGTATGCCATACCATCTTTAAACACTGTACTTCCAATATTTACCAAAGCACGGTCTACACTTAAACCTTGAGATTTATGAATGGTTACAGCATATGCTAAAGAAAGAGGAAACTGTTTTCTACGAACATACAAGTCTTTTACAAGCAAAAAACGAACAGTACAACGTCTAATCTGTTTTACCTCTTCAATCTGATGAAATTTAATCTTCAAAAATTCAATTCCATCTCTGTTTTGAAAATTTACAAAATCAACAACTTTTCCCATTGCTCCATTTACTAAACCTTCTTCTACATTCAAATTACGCCGTAAAATTACCCGACAGTTTACACATACATATAAAGTCTTTTCTAAACCTGCAGTCTTAGACACCGACTTTTCCAAAGAATTCAATTTTGACTGTAATTTCTCTGACAGAACAATAGTAACTCCTTTGTGTTCCATTTTATCAATAGCTTCCATTTTCACTATTGGTTGTTTTTCCAATTTCAAACGTTCTTGATTGAATGTAGAACACTCTTGCAGTGTAGGCATTAGGCAAACTATAGACTTCTTTTCTCCTATTTTTTTGTATATTATTTCAGGTGCTATGTTTTCATTTGGAAACAAGTTCATTAAAAGCCGACTTTGTAAAGCTTCTTTTCCATGTTTTGTTAAAACACCAATTCTTATATCTTGAAGAATGTTTCCATAATGTTTATCACTTGCTTGTCGCATATTCTTAATAAGTTCTTTATATTCAAAATGAGACCAAATGTTGACATTTCCAATACTTCCCAAAGATTTCTTAGTGTCTTCATGGAGAAGTGTTTTAAAAACAGGTTGTCCTTTTACAGGAGTAAGTTGTAGTAGGTCGCCGAATAGAATTACATGTTTTCCTCCAAATAGAACATCATAATCTGTTTTTTAAATCTGTTGCATTCTTAAATGTACAAAGGCAAGCATTAAGTTTAAGACTATGCTCACCTCATCAATGATTAGAAGTTTCATTTTCTTGAGTTCTCTTGAAACTTCATAACAAGCTTCTCCAGATAGCTTGTGATATTCCAACTTATTTTCATGTTCAACTGGTAGCATGAGTAATCGATGTAATGTAATCCCTTTAATGTTGTGTGCTGCTAACCCAGTTGGAGCGGTTACAACACAAGATAAATGTGATTCAGTGGTTTTGTGTAGATAATTGGTCAAAACTTTAATTAAGAAACTTTTTCCTGTTCCAGCTTGCCCACTGATGTACATTCGAATAGGTTTAAATGATGTGCATTGGCATTCTTTTTTTCATGCAGTAAACCATGCTGTATCTGTTGTGTCACTTGCTGATATATTTCTTTTTGTTCAATATTTAGTTTTTCTTCTAAGTTTCCTGACTCAATAATATCCTGTTGTGCTTGTTGCATTGCTGTTTCTACTTCATTAATGGCTATTGCTGCTTCATTTTCAAGAATTGATTGTCCTAGTGGATCTTGACTTAGTGGAGCAGAACTTTGACTATTTTGAGAACTGTCTCTAGCAATTTCAGCTGCAATAGTAGTTTCTTGTTCAATCTCTTCATTTAACATTTGTAGATAAGTTGGAAAAATTGTGCATTGAATGCCATCTTTACATGCATTAAAAGAATCTTCATAGCAGTCAAAATCTCCAAGTAATTCCATTTCACTACGCCAAGGCTTGAAGAGTTGCAGAAGTGCTAAATAGAAAAATTCCCTTTTATCTGGAGTTTCACAACTGAGTTTCCTGTGGTTGATAAGATTTCCATTGGCATGTATTACCAAACATCCATCACATCCAATTACTGCATATTTTTCTTCATTTATATTTTCTGTAACATTTCTCTTAAAACTGTAATGTTCCAGTACTTCATAGAGAAATATGTTTTCCAGATGTGGACTCCTTTTGGTATAGTACGTATCCAACATATTAGTTTTAACAATATCTGTACTTTCTGGTTCATTCAATGCTAAGCATTCAATTTCTTGTAGAGATTTCAATACTCGATTTCATGTTGCAGCAAAACCTAGACTTACCCAAATGATTCCTCTTGACTTTGAATATAAACTTGCAGAGGTCAACCGATCCGAACATTCGTAGGATCCAATCTCTCAATGGGAAAGCATCTTCAAACTAAAGCTGTACAATTTGTTACTAAGAGTCTTCTCTTGTGAAATTTCGTCCCACATTTCTTTCAACTCCGTCTTTTCAGATTTGGTTATATATGACGTTACATAGCGAGCAACAGCAATCGAATTATCTGCAACACACTGGATATCCATGTTTGCATTCCACATTGTCAACATCACTGGATTGTAGTCATTAATATACTTTGAATCTTCAGTTCTTTTTATGTTGCAGGTATTCTTCTGAGATTTTCGAGTTATAGTATGCCTTACTGTTGACATGAAACTATTGACTCTTCCTTTTGAAATTACTGGACCTGGGAATCCAAAATGACATTTTGTATAAAGTTTTCCCTTTGACGTGTATTTTCGTCGACAATATTTTCCACATCGATGACTTTGAAACCGTAAAACTTGTTGTCTTAAGCTGTTTTCTCCTCCTTTTTTTGGAATGACACAGGTAACAGTCTTCAATGAAAGACAAAACAGTTTCCTCAGAATTGGTTCCAAATTTAGGTGCATTCTTGATCCATAATGGCATGTGCATATGAGGAGCACCTCTACTTACCTCTATACGGCCGTATTCCGTACTTTACTACCCCCACCCTGCCCCTCCCCCACCCCACGTCACCGTCCGGCAGCACTCCCACCACGGGCCGCTACTGCCAGCAAGTACTCTTCACTCCCAAAGTGTCCCAAACACCAACTGTCACATTTCAAACCCCAAAACACTTTTATCTATCCTGGGTAGTGGCTAAGGCAAATGTTGTACACCGAGAATTTTGAGGCTGTCTTCTAAACTCTTATAGTTCCAGTTCCAGTTTGATGTTGTACACATTTCTGGTGGTAAGAATATCAGAGCTGATTTTTTTTCCGGGTTTCAATGCAAAAACAATGATTATGAGGATGAACTAGTTCTGGCCGAACTCATGGATGAAGATTTTGACGATTGTTTGGTTGCATCCATTAAAGTATCCAAGCTGGGTGTATGTTCAGAAGATGAATGGAGAATTGCTTTAATCGAAGACCAGGTGTTGCAACAAGTACTTGAGCTGGTCAAAAATGGCTGGCCGAGGGAAAAAGTACTACCTCCGATGCTTCAGCCTTTTTTTAAGGTCAGTGAAGAACTTTCCACAGAAGATGGGATGTTATTTAGGGCTGGCAAATAAGTTCCTCCACACAAGCTAAGATGTAGTATAACCACTAATGCCCATGAGGGTCATTTTGGCTTGACTCTCACCAAACGGCGCATACGTGATTCTTTTTGGTGGCCCAAAATGGATATGGACATTGAAGAGGTGGTAGAATGTTGTGGTGTGTATTCTTCTGCAGATAAGAGTTTGAAAGTTGCTATCCTTCCTCTGACACCAGTTGAAGTTGGATAAAGATAGGGATTAATGTCATGGGGCCTTATGATTCTCTTCCTAGTGGTATGAAGTTTATTCTAGTTCTGATAGACTTTTGTTCCAAGTGCCAGAGTTTACATTTGTCAGAGAGCCTGGTGCAAATTTTGTAATAGAGCTCCTTAGAGAGGTATTTTTAAGGGAAGGGTTTCTAGATACTCTTATTTCGGAAAATGGTATGCAATCCATTAGCAAATAATTTCAGAGATTCCTTGAATCATGTGGAGTTGAACATCTCAGAAGCTCCCTCCATCATCCCCTAACCAACAGCCTAGTTGAGCGAATGAACTGTGTTGTTGGAGAATGTATCAAATAGGCAAAAAGCGGTAACCATGACATAGTTAAATTGGTGAGGAGTATATTGTGGTTCCACAAAACTACACCCCACTCAACTACCAAAGTTTCACCATTTGAATTGTTGAGGGGCAGAAAAGCAAATACCATTTTTTATCCTGGATGTCGAAATGGATGAAGTGTGATTCCAATGTTGAAAAGCTAATGTTGTTGGTCAAGAAGAATGTCGATCACAATAAAACTGGCAAAAATCTTGGCATGATCAGAAAAAAGGAGTGAAAACAGTGGTGGTACAAGTGGGAGATGTAGTACGAATTAAATCTGGAGTGCATGTACATAAAGGGAAATACAGGTTTGAGGATCCAGTAGAAATTGAGAACATTTGTGGGAATGCTGTCAGAGTTCTAGGACACATTGCACTTCAGAAGGTAGTTTAATGACAAACTTTGCTCTGGCCCTGCAGGACTGTCTCATCCCATTTCCCAACACGGTTTACTTCAGGTTGATTATATTAAGACAGTCCGTGACAGCACAGCCTGTACTGTGCTCACATGATCAGCTAGCAAACAAATAAAAACAGCCAAATCAGTTCAACATAAGATGCACATCAGGAACTTCCCTCTAGGGCTAATGTACAGTACTCACAACCTTGCCTGGACTGCTGTACTTCAATAAAACTTCTGTTTCTCTTCTTCATCGGTCGACCAGAGTAGACTAAAACAGCAAGATCATGTCGTCTGGATAGTGCTGAAAATGAAATGGCTTGTGGGGTTCGAGAGGTATCTCAATCATCACCAAAATATCTGTAGTAACGAACTACAGACACAAATGAGACGTTTTCCTGTAGATTCAATTCAACAAGAATGCTGTGCTGCCTCGATAGTACCAGCATGTACTCTTCACTCCCACAGTGTCCCCGACACCAACTCTCACATTTTAAACCCCAACATTCTTTTAGGAACCTGAGGACTACAACATTGTACTTCTAGCACAAGGTTAATGTACTAAGCAAAATACAACAGAAACATCTACAGGGATCCGTGGACCTACAAAGAACTCCCAGGAGGGGCACTTCCCCCTCTAAGAATTTCTTTAAAAGGAGAGCCCTTTCATGCAGATGATCCACTTGATGTAGAAGGTGGTATGGAGGAGATTTCCTAGAAGGAGATGGTCGCACTGGCTTATATGGAGAATATGTACAATTACTTTGCTAAGATTAATATGAAGATGGCAGCCTTTGTGGCCAGGGTGAAACAGCTAGATGTAAGGTTCAAGAATATAGAAAAAGGAATGGTCTGTATCAATAAAAAGGAGATACTAGTAGAGACAGCTATGAAATCACTGGAAGAAACCATTACTCATGTCAAAGAGGTCTAAAAGTGTGTCTTTCCACTGGTGAATGGTCTGGAGGAAAGGTTTAAGGGACTTGAAAAGGTGAGACGTTCACAGACCATCCAGTTTCTGGGCTGGCCATCAGTGGGTGAACCCAGAACCTTGTGGAGCTAATAGAGATATTTTTGTGACATGTAGCAAACAGACCTGGCTGTGAAGACAGTGGTGGTGAAAAAGGTGGTTAGTCTGCCTACAAAGAGACTAAAGGTTGAAAGGTGAATGGGGAATAGTGGGGGTTGTGCTTACAGAGGAGAGTGCAAAAAAGTTAATTCAGAGGTAATTCATTAAAAAGTTGTGTTTTTCTGGAGTCAATGAATGTTGTTGTTCTCGGCTCCATGACGGTAAGTTGTATAGCGCAAGCAAGATTGGCATCCCCTAGCATTATTTCTAGTCGCTAGGAGGACATCTTGCAAGATTTTTCTAACACAGGTAGTCACGACTGTTCGCGGTCAAAAGGCTGCCGCTCGAGTAGAAAATCTACTTGAGTGGCAGCAAAATCACCTCGAGTATTTGCACCCTCTGAGACATGGTGTGGTCCTGTTTCTGCTGATTTTTTTCAGCATGGGACGGGCTCCCAGTGCTACATCACAGCGCGAGTAGCACGATGTGCCTATTTCCACCCATTGGCGGAACTCTGTGAAATCTCACCGAGTTTTTATGTAACTGCGTGAAAAACCTCTGAGTAAAATTCTGTGTGTTCCGCCCACCCCTACTTTCATTTCCTTTGTTCTGATTTTGCCCCTCTACTTCTAACTTAGGGTAGTGTGGGTACACATAATCCTTGCCAATCTATGAGGAAAGAATTCAAGGTTCCTGGAAAAGCAGAGGCATTTTAGTGCTGAAAACTGTGGTAGCAAGTCAAGCCGGGGACAGAGACTGAGGGGTCATTACGGGTAGAGATGGGAAGTGAGCTGGAAGAAGGGGAAGTTGGGTTTTAGCAAAAGAGCTGTAGGAGAGGCGGAAGAGGGGCCTGTATATAAAGAGAGTAGATGGCTTGGAGAGAAATGGATGGAAATGCTTATAGAGTCAGAGGTAGGGTAGAAGGTTAGTTAGAAGGGCGGAAACTAAGAGAAGATCGGGCTATGTGTTGGGCAGAGACAAGATAAAAGAAAAGAGCGACGTGAGGCAGGGGAGTCAGGGGAAATGATTGTGGAGTATCGGGTAAAACAATGAAAATTGTAAAAGCTCTGAAGCTGGGTAAATGGAAGAGATTAGGAGGCTGGAGAGTATGAGAGGCTACGGTAAACTCCAAGAAGGAAAGAGTGCCCAGGATAATTATTATTATTATTTGCAGCTTGTACAGCGCTTGGTTACTCCATTTCGGTGTGTCCCCGCGCTGGATTACATCAAGGCATTAAGAGAGGACTGGGCGGAGTATTACTGAGAGGTGAGATTTTTCCTAAACAGCCAAGTTTTAAGATTTTTCCTAAAAGCTGATTCTGACGTCTCCAGTCTGAGGTGCAGAGGCAGTGAATTCCACTGCTTGGCAGCCAGGTGCCTGAAGGAGACGCCACCAAAGTATTTCCTGTTGTATTTAGGAATGCTAACCAGTCCAGTTCCAGCCGATCTCAGGCAGCGCGTGGTGTGATACGAATGTATCATAGGGCGGAGATATTTCAGGCCTTTGCCCTGTAGTATTCTATGGGCATAAAACAGGGCTTTGAAGGAGATCCTCTCCTCAATAGGGAGCCAGTGGAGAGTTTCCAAGGCACGGCCAGTGGGCGCAAATCTGGGGATATATAACAGCATCCGAGCTGCCACTTTTTGCACCCGTTGGAGCATATATATGCTCCTTTTCGATGCCCCCAGATAGAGAACATTACAGTAGTCTAATCTGGACATCACCAGGGCCTGGACCGCCATCTTTTTGGCACAGTCCGGGATAAGCTTTAGGATTTTCTCAAGCATTTTCAGAATCCCGAAACAGGTACCTGTGAGGGCGGAAATTTGATCGGAAAAGGATAGGGTGGCGCCGAACCAAACTCCAAGATTTTTTACTTTGTGGCTCGGAGAGGGTGGAGATCCTAACATAGTGGGCCACCAACTCGAGGACCAAATGGAAGGTTGTTTCCCTACCACTAAAATATCCGTTTTACTGGCATTTAGTCTGAGGCAGCTATGTTTCATCCAGTTTGCCATGTCCTCTAGGCAAAGCTTGAAATCCTCTGCCGCTTGGCAGTTGTCCTGGGCCAAGGTGAGGATCAGCTGAGTGTCATCCACATATGACACTGTCTGCACCCCATGCTTGTCCAGAAGGTCTGCCAGCAGTCGCATATACAAATTTAAAAGGGTCGGGCTCAGTACTGAGCCTTGAGGCACTCCCTGTTTGAGATGTTGAGTGGACGAAACAGAGGATTGAAGAGTAATTTGGAAGGTGCGATCCTCCAGAAAGCTGGCCAGCCAGCCCAGTGCAGTGCCGCCTATCCCTGCATGGTGTAATCTGTCAAGTAACAAACTGTGAGAAACCGTATCAAATGCGGCGCTCAGGTCAAGCATGACTAGGGCCACCATTTGACCTTCATCTGCAATTTTGCGGATTGAGTCCGACGCAAGAAGTAGCGCCGATTCAGTGCTAAAAGAAGGTCTAAATCCAGACTGTGTCTCATGGAGGAGATCATTTTTCTCCACAAACTGCATTAGTTGCTGATTGACAAATTTCTCTGCAGTTTTTGCAAAGTAGAGTAGTAATGAGATGGGTCTTAGATTTTCAGGCAATAGTGGGTCTAGGTTAGGCTTTTTGAGTAGAGGGATAACCATGGCATGTTTCCACTCTTTCAGGACTAAGCCAAAGTGAAACAACAAGTTGAGCAACTCCGTTAGCACTGGTGCAATGGCAGATCTGCACTGTTCCAGAATTGACTGGGATACAGGGTCTAAAGGAGATCCGGATTTAACTTTGAGCATTAGGCTGCACGTATCAGTCTCTAAGATAGGTTCCAGATTAAGAGGCTTACCTGGGGAATCTGGTAGCGTGCAGGTCGAAAATGATGTTTTGAAGGTCCTAGCGCTCTCAGGAAAGGAAATATAGATGGTATTGACGTTGTCCAGAAAGGATTGTGCATTCTGGTCACAACGGTCAGTTGAAGGAGGAATTGTAGCTGACGTATGTTCCAAGGAGGTTAGAGCCTTAATTATTTGGAAAAGTTCCCCTGTTGAATTTTTCGAATGTTCAATTTGTAGGGCATAGTAATTTGCACAGGCATGCCTGAGATCTTTATGATACTTCTTTAAGGCTGCAAGGTACGTGAGTTTATGGTGTTCATTGTACTCTTTGCGCCGCACGCGTTCTAACCTTTTGCAGGACCTCTTTGTTTCTTGGAGTGCCTCTGAAAACCAGGGTGCGGAGGGTTTACCTACTGGTAACTAACTTCAGAGGTGCTAGGGTGTCTAGGGCATGATTGATCCAACCCTTGAGCTATGTGTTGGCCGATGATGGACAGACTTCAAGAGGATAATGATTAACTTAGAATGGAGACCTTGGGGATGAGCTGAAATTAAAGCAAGGGAAATAGTGAGTGGATTATGGTTCTGAGGAAGAGTAAAACAAAAAGAGCACAGTTGGAAGTAGAGAAGCTCTGCAGTAAAGGGAAGGAGAGAGGTTTAAAGGAGAAATTGAAGTGAAAGAGAAGAGGAGGTGGGGAATGGTAGGTTTTTGGGAGTGAGTGGATGGGTGCACAGGCAAGCAGGCAAAGGAAGAAAAAGAATTAGGAGAATGGCAAGAGACTGATGAATTATGGTAACAGGTGAATGTTAGAGAGTCAGGGAAGGTGTAAGAGGCTGGAGATTAATGGGCAACATGAGAGGCTAGGCATTAGGGGGAGCAGGGCATGTTAGAATATATTGAAGAGTCCCAAAGAAAATGGCAATGGTATGTCTTGGAAGGGACAGTGGTCAGTTTGGAAGAAGAGATTCAAACAGAGACAGAGATATTTGTGTAAAACATGGTTTGGGTTGGAGAGCCAGGCAAAGGTTAAATATTTGGGAAGTAAGTGGAGAGAGAGAGACCAAAAGGTAAAGGTCTTTAAAGAAGAGGTGTCTTGATTTCAGGTGATGGAAATTGCAAAACTGGGTTGTCAGTGAAACTGCTGTGGAAAGGGGAGAGCCAGGGAAATGGTCAGAGGTTTTGGAGTTTAAGGAACGGAAAAAGTGGGGCTACAACAGGGTTCAGGGGAAAGCAAAAGAAGCTGTTGATGAAAGTCTGGATAAGGAAAGAGGCTGGATGGTCGAGGAAAAGGAAAGCAAGGCTGGGGGCAGGGAGTATGCAGAAATGGATGCTGGGTATGAGTGAAGCTGCGTAGACGGGGCAGAGTAAGGGTAAAGAGCAGATGGTGAGTAATCAAGTCAAATGGGTGAGGATTGAATGGAGGACCCAAAGAGTGAATAGGGTGATAACAATACAAAGGTAGGATTTGGACAAAGAATCTAAGAGACAGGCACATAGAGTGTTGTGGATTTTGGAGATGAGATGGGGGAAAACCAAAACAATGACACAGAGATTATGCGGATAGATAGATCCTGAGACAGAAAGGGAAGGGCTTGGAAGTGAAAAGGTGGAGATGAGCATAGGCTATGTCTCGGACACTCTCTCTATCTTTTGCATTGAGCCTCTCTTTCTCTTTCCTATCCTACCCTGTCTCTGTTTCTAACTTATTCTCATTTTATCTTCCACTCTCACTTTCCCTTCCCCTGTATCTTCCTCTGTTGTGTCTCTCTGTCCCTCTTTTTCAATCCCTCTATTTCTCTCACTCCATTAGTTGGGTCATCAGAGATCTAAAAGATGATTGGTGATTACATCCCTTCACAATCTCTTTCTTTCTCTTTATCTCCCTCTCTAGACATTTCTTTTTTTTGTCTCTTATCTATCTTCATCTTTCTCTCTCCTTTTATCTCTCCCCATCTCTCTACTTCTCTCTCCCCTCTCTCTCTTTTTCTCTCCCTATCTCTCATTCTTCCTTCATATCTCTACATCAATCTTCCCATCTCTATCCATTTCTCCCTCTCTCGTAGGTGAGCCATCGATTGAAGATGAGTGATTGCTTCCTCTCATTTTAGCTTTCTCTCCTCATCTATTTTTCTCTACCCTCTCTCCCTCTGTCGCATATTTACCTCTCTGCCTCTCTTACATTTCACTCCCTCTCTCATAATTTGTGTTCCCCTCCATCTCTCTCTCGCTGCCAACTCCTTCCTGAAGGAAGAAGAGGAAATAAATGCCTAATCTGGGGATCTGCTAATTGTACTCACATTGTCCCTCACATCCTCAGTAGTTATAAGGAAGCTGCTTTTTGTGTAGGGAAATAGTACCATTTTCCACCAACCTGTTTTGGCCTGAGCCAGTCACACCATTTAACCTTGTCAATTTCAGAGCCACATCTTTGTCTTTTTAAAAAAACAAAGCAATAGATCGTGTTACTCTTCCAGAGCTAAGCCAACCTTTAAAAACAAGAGACCTATTACCAGTGGTTACTGTATTTCTAGGGTGGATAGGCTATTGATGCCCTTTTCTCTGTCTCCCTTCCCCCCTCTTCCTGTAACCCACTTTCACCATCAAAATTCAATCCAGACTTGGTATAGTGGTTGTGAGCACCTAACTGGATCCAAACCAACCAACAGGACAAGGGCTAGGACCAAGAGGGAAGACAGGTGTTTGAGGGTGTCCAATCTGTCATAGTTACCAGCAGGGCTCTCAGATCGTAACAACCTTGCCACCTGGCAATACTGCCTAAGGCCAGTTAAGAAGGGGCAGACTCGTTTCCATGAACTGTAGAAAATGGAATTCAGGGACATTTCACCAACAGGGCAATATGACAGTGACAATGTTAGACACAATCAAAGCCAACTCCTAAATGGCAGGTTGAGTCAGGGGAGGCAGGCATGTGTCAGGCAGAAATTAACATTTCACTGGCCCTGCCACAGGCCTGTTGGATAATTTTAGAAACATTAATCTGGCGCAGTAGCACAATCTGTCTCACCTCTCTCACAGCCTGTGCAACCAAATAACCTTTCTCAATATCTTATTATCCAACATGTCTCCTTTCTTGATCCTCTCTTATGTTTTGCCCCTTACCCATGCCTTTTACTTTTGGGTCTTCATTTTCCGTTCCCATCTTTCTCTTCAGCCTCCCTTCATATTTGTCCATACCCTTTGCCTCCTTTTTTTTCTCCCTCTGTACAGTATTTCCCTGCACTGAACAGCTTGTGGCTTTGTCTCTTCTAGCAGATTCTGTCCCCGAGTTCAGGGGCACTCTTGCTTCCTGGGACTAGGGGTCCACTCCCCAACAACAGCAACTATGAAACCTTTCAGCTTTTACTTTCAGCACAGGTACTCAGGGGTGTAGCTCCTATTATAGGAGCGGGTGCAATGGCTTTGGGTGTGTGAGGAGCCCACAACACCACAATTATTGCTGTCTTATACTATCAATACAGGACATATAAAGCTTAGGTTCCTCACTTGCATTATGGCATTGAATCCTATTACCTTAAATCAATGGTGCGTCACAACATTTCTAAAACACAGGGAAAGCACACCATTTGCTTTCCCTGTGTATAAAAGTTGAGGCGCTGCCTCAGGAGCCAGTCCTGTACAAATCCTGTTCCTGTGTGTGACTTGACTATCGGTCAAGAGATTCAAATTCCAGGAGGGACTTTCTGACTCTGGCAAAATATTTGCATGAATGGAAATAATATCTGTTCACATTGTTAGTTCCAGTTCTTAAGAGCTGCAGCCTACTTGAGTATGGTCAGCTTTCCTCCTGATTTGTTTTGCAATGCTATGCACACTATCTTGTTTCACTCCCTCAAGGCACATGTGACCTAGTTGTTGCTGTATCTGCCTTGTCTCTAAGGGTTACGGAGAATGTTACATGTGGCATAGTGCTTAAGGTCCTTATCTTTGAATCTGGTGGTCAATGGTTTAAGTATCTCAGACAACAGGAGCTTATGTATGCCTAAAGGTCTGTTGAATCACCATGAATTTCGAAGATCTATGAAAAGTGGAATTGCAAGAGTTTTTTTCATTCCTGTTTTTTCCATGCTCAAAAGGGCAGGGCAATGAAGAGGTGGTTGGAGGACACCTCCATGGGAGTAACACAGGTTCCTGCAGCCCTTGAGGTGCAGGGGACACTATTCTGGGGTCCCTGTTACAACATGAGGCAAAGTTGTAACATAAAGCCTTATATTCAAAATTTCTGTGAGAGCACATTCTAGCATATGAAATGGGGTGAGTCCCAACCATCATATAACTCCCCATCTCAACGTTCTATAGAATGCACCATTTACAAAGACAGGGAGGGTGGAAAGGGAACAGGGAAATATAATGAGTCAACATGTGATAACATATACATAATCATAATGAATAAGCATACAATGGTTATTCAGCATTTACTTTACTAGATGTAGCACATCCTTCCCCTTACAGAAGGATTATCCTTGAAGAAGTGTCCCCAAGGGATTTCTTGACCTTATAGACATCTTAACTCTGTCTGTTATGGAGCCTTCTTCAATGTTGGAATGTGCATGGCTAAACTCTAGTTCAATCATAACTTCACAAGTTGGTTAAGCTAGAGAACTTAGCTTGCTGCCAACATCAGATACATTGTCCTTGCTAGAATTGGGTACCACCTTGGGTTCAAGCAGAGCATATCTAACATCAACATTGTCCTCCTTTCCACCCATACCAGAATACATTAGTGCTTTGGGACACTCAGCAACTCTCCTTATAGTCCAGCACCTGCCATCCTCTGTGATGACACTCCCTTTATTCCTCTTTACAATTTTCAAAAATCTGGAAACCTTAGACATGTCCCCTGAAGTTCACTGTTACATTGGCCTTGTGGTTATCTTGAGAAAACACTATGGATACTCATCGTAGGAAATAGTTCTTCCCCTTAACAACTTGAAAGAACTGACCTCCATGGCAGAATGAGGATTTATACGGTATGCCCAGACACTTTCTTTGATTACATTGGAAGCAGACATTCCATTTTGCATGGCATTGTGGATGCTGTCCTTGAGGTAATGATTAAACCGTTCCACTTTTAAGTTATGCTTTATTTAATGTGAATTCAGAAATTCTATCATGTGGTTGGATGTAAATTGAATACCATTGTCTGTGACAATACTTTCAGGGAACCCTTCTCTGCAAAAAAATCTCCCTAATGAAATTCAAATCTTCCTCGGTGGACACTATTTCAACAAATGTTACTTCAGGCTTTAAGAGAAATAAATAACCATCACTATAGCATACAGGATATGGGCAGGTAAACCTTTAAACGGGTCCAACAAATTAAAAGCTAACTTCTGCCATGGAGCATGGAGCCATTCGACCGGATGCATTGGGGGTGTATACATTTATGGGTGGTATCACACTTTACACACTCTTCACAGTTTCTCACATTATGACCTGCCTCATGATCCATACCTAAGTATACACAGACAGTGATGTGGAGAAATCAATATAGTGCAACTATCAATAGGACACGTACAAATTCAATCCTATTCTGTGGTACACAGTCCCTTTCTATTTACACTTACTAACATTAAAGTAAATACCACCTCTGATTCCAATGGGAACAATTAGTAAATTCTTTTAATTGTTCTCTTATTTTTTATCTATTTTTTATCAACACATGAAATACATAAAATACATCAATACAACAGCTCACAACAATAAACATAAACAAAGGACAATGACATACATTTCAATTGTACATGATAATACACATAATCATGTATTCCTTCCTACCCCAAACTTAGAGTTTAGTGTTTGCTACATAACTATGAGCAATCCATCTACGAGATAGGTAAACACTTCAACCTCTAAATCAATTTACAATGTGTGTATCATATTTCTTAACAGGAACTTAATAATCCATTGGACTCCTCTTATTCATGCAGTCAGTCGACGTT
This sequence comes from Calotriton arnoldi, assembly GCA_963921515.1. Taxonomy (NCBI): domain Eukaryota; kingdom Metazoa; phylum Chordata; class Amphibia; order Caudata; family Salamandridae; genus Calotriton; species Calotriton arnoldi. Next base: position 1,562,254 of record CAWUFW010002601.1, on the reverse strand, counting down.
TCAGCCCTTTCATCTGGGCCTCATCAGGACAAGGGTACAAGGAAAATATCTATAAAAAATGGACCATACTAAGCATCAGTTGCTACACTTGCATGTCATCAATGTGTTGATGGACTTAAAAGAAATGTGAGGAAAAGAGAAAATTCTAAATGTGTGTGTGAACCATGCTCCCAAGGTGACTACACCCAAACATCACATGCAAAAACCAAGAAATACACAAAAAATATATATATATATACACTGCATGCCTCCCAAGTGCAAAGATCACAACCTTTAATCTTAGCGCGAACTGGCAAGTAAATCAATGTGAACAAAAATAAAGTAATATGAAAATAAGGATGCACAAAATCAAAATGTTGACATGGAATAAAAGCAAGTCCACCACAATACACCCATGTGTCTATTAGAGCTATTCTACAGTTTCTACTTCTTAAATCAGACAGACAATGTAAGAAAAATAACTTACATCGCCCGATCGGGGAAGCGCTGGACATCAAAGTCCAATCAACAATAATGGGGCGCTCTCGGGGGATTGCAAAAAATCCAAAGTCAAATGGACGGAGAACTCTGGAAGAAACAACCAAATTTCATCACCCTTCTAGCCACATTCTGATTCTTTACATAGAGCTGGCTATTGAAAAGCCAGAGAAAACTGGCCACTGCGTACCTGTCTCCTTAGCTGGTTCACAATCTCCAGCCTGTTCTGCGATGTAAGCATCAACTAATGCGGGCCCAGGGGGAGAGTCACCGCTTGCCCCCCTGACGTGCTACAACAAAAACAAAGGACATCCACCGGTCATTAAACCTCGAGGTCCTTCAACAGCCACCCTGATGGATCGTAAAGAGTCTAGCTCTTACCTTCAAGCTTGTGACGAGTATTAGAGAAGCCAACAATGCTCTTAGCTGTAACACATGGCCATATTGGCCACGCAGGGGAAGCGGTACTTGTATCTACGTGCTGATCGACTGATGGTCACGTTCCGCTAAATGTCATAAAGATAGAAAGAGCACTGCTTCTGAAAGATAACATTCGATGAGGCATTACACTACGGCTCTAACGCCGGCAATGCTCCACAGTCAAACTTACTGTGGAAAAAGTAAAAGCAAATAAAAACATTTTAAACCAAATTTAAAAAAAAATAAAAATAAAAAACGAACGCAAAGAGATACAAAGTCATAATATGCACCAAATGTGAAACAAAAAAATGAACCTGGCTATCAAAATTAAACCCTTAAGCTGACATGCTCATGTGCCCTTGTTGACAAGCTTTCAAAATTACCCCCCTGGCAGCTTCAGGTGGCACACATTTGTCATTCCTGAATACAAAGGCATTATATATAATCAATTCTTCTGCCACTTGACCAAAAGAGTGCAACTCACCACATAACTGTATGATCGGTGGCCAGTCTACCTGTGTGTATTCTTTCACTTTACTCAATATCTAATCATTAGCATCCTACCAGAACCGTGCTTCTTCTGTCAAAGGCGCATTTTGCAATGCGCATTTCTCACACACATTTACTGCTACATCCAGATCACCTTCGTCTTCCTTATCCTCAATTTGATCGGAATAAGGAGACATGGATAGAAAATCTGCAATTTTTTTTTATTTTCCTGGGAATATGCAAAACAGCAAAGCAATATTTCTGCAATTTTTAGCACAACCTGGCAATGTCAGCCGTAGAATGTCACCACCCCAGGTGACAAAATAGAAACCAGAAGTTTATGGTCAGTTTGAAAATTGAGTTTGGTACCCCATATAAAATGACGGACGTGGTTCACCGCCCAGGCACAGGCTAACAGTTCTTTCTCAATTACAGCATATTGTCTTTCAGTAGGATTAAGAGTTCTGGAGGCATAACCTACTACCCACTCGTCATTACCATGGTGTTGTGACAGCACAGCCCCAAACTATATGCACTGGCATCAACTGTGATGGTGCACTTCTTGCTATACCTTGATGGTCTCAATGTGGGAGCATTTGTTAATTGCATTGATCAGAGACTCTTTAGGACCCACATCATATGCTGTTAACCTGTGACCAAGATACTAAATTTTCTCCTGGAATAGTTTACACTTATTTGGAGAAAGAGCTAAACCCTTGGCTTCCACCCTGAAGCATACTTGGGCAATACCTCATAATGTTGTTGAGTATCTTTGGAAAGGACAAATATGTCATCCTAAACATTTTAGATGGTCCTCCATGTCTTTAAAAATGTGATACATGGGCTCTCTGGAAGACATAGATGTCAACCCAAATGGCATTCCTTTATATTGAAAAAGACCAAATAAAATAATGAAAGCAGTTAATGGTCTCAAATTTGCTATCAAATCAACCTGGTGGTATGCCTGTCATAAATCCAATGTTGAAAACACTGCAGCTCCATTGAGAATATATATGAATTAATTTGATGTTCACATTGAGTGCTCTGAGGTCGACACACAAGTGAAGGTTGTTATTGTTATTCTTTGTCAACCAATTTCCTATGAAAGGGGCTCATGTAACAGTTTTTGCAAATCTTTTCTTACACTTAAGGGTACACCCCTTACCTACTGCTTGAAGAGGAGATATTCGTATTTTAAGCTTCTATGATGTGTAAAGTCCAATAGATTTCCTAATCCATCCCTGAAGGTCTTGGGAAATTCTTGGAACCCCTTTTTACTCAATTCATCTTTCCGTATCACAAAAACTGTATCCAGAGCATTAGGTTTCAGCACAATTTGTGAAAGTCTTTGTTCTTTCCACCCCATAACACACACACTACTCATGGTAAGAAACATTTTGAACTCAGGATTGGTACAAAAATAGCCAATAAAGTCAATTGATCTTCCATCACATGCTACAACCTTACCATCAGGGTTTATCAGCAAGCCAACCAATGGGGCGAATTTGTTGGAATACATATGTTTAGTAATTATGGTATATGGTGATCCCAAATCCCACCGGCATACAGTCAGCCTTGTTTTTAGCTACTTCCGAGAATGAATGGACATCTCTGACCATGAGAAACATTCGTTGACTAGGTTTCACTTCACATTTTGTTGACTCCTGACCACTATAATGCGCTTCATTGGAAATCTGTGCCATTCTCAGGCTTGGCGAACATTTGCTTTCTTTACAGACCATGCCAAAAAGGCCTATACGCACACAAAAATTTCACTCCTTGCCCTGAGTAGGAAAATGTCTGAAGGAAGCTAGATGCTTGGAACTACCACATCTGAAACAAATTAGCTTCCCTTCACTTTTCCTTGGTTTACTCGCCTCTTTTTTCTAGGTTTGCTCATCTCACTACATGCATCACTGTTCTTGTTCCAAGAATTTTCATCATTGACATCTCACACCCTTAAAAATAAATTTTATAGTGTCCTTGGCTGATTTGACTACATCATCCAGTATTGGCTTGCCAATGACCCACAATTTCTCCTGAATTCCTTTACTGTTAGTGTTGACCATTAGCTGATCATAAATCATTTCATCAGTTCCCTCCCCAAAGTCACTTGTCGTGGATAATACTCTCAGCACTGTGAGAAACTCATCAAAAGACTCCCCCTATTTTTGCTTCCTGGTATAGAAATGATAAAGCTCCAGAGTAATACTTACGGTGGGCTTGAACCTTCTTTCGAGCATCAATAATGCCTAATCAAAATCATCATACTCGTCTTAATTAGGTATCTACATTTTTTGTAATGTGCGGGAAATATCCTGATCTTCGTATCACAGGCAATGTAACAAAATCCCTTTATTCTGCTCAGCAGTCATTTTGTGGGCATCAATTGCCACTAAATATGTTTGGAACTCTTCCGCCCCTCTCTTTCAAGGTTTTGGGGATCCCCTTTATTTTTTAGGAGCTTCTGTGTCAGTCTGTGCGCTGACTAACTGTTGGAGGCAGGTAAGTATTCAAAAACTATAGATTCACAACAGATGCCCTCATACAAGCTGGAAGTTTGACCCACAGGATGACTGCATAGAATGGCACAACTGGTAGAACAATGTAGAGTTCTTGAGTGGAAGCAAAACACATTTAGTCTCTGTTGAGTTCAAGTGGTGGAAGACATGGACGCCATGATAGACAGAAAAATCCAGTCAAACGATAAGCGAGTGCTACCCAGGGAATGCAAGCAGAAGGCAAGCCTACTGAGTTAGAATATTTAAGGGGCACCTGAGAGGTGGATTTTTCTTCTTATTAGAGTTGGACTTTTCTTCTTCCTCAAAGGAGTATATTAGCTTATTACAAACCTTTTGCTTTGTAATAGTTTAGTTTACTACTTGTCAATGCCAGCATTCAAATGAATCTCTTTCACACCGGAGGCATAATGTAAAATGATGGAGCCCCCTGCAGAATGTGATGAGGGGTCCCTAAGTCTCCTGCATCTCAAATTTAATTGGCTTTGGACTGAATCGGACCACCCTGTTGGGTTGGGGACCCTCTGATAATCCCCCAGGCTCTTCATAAGGTGCTGAAACCTGCTTCTTTGAAACAAGCTTTTCTCAGCATCTTAAATAAGAAACAATAAGTGTTTAAGTTCAACAGGCAGGAGGACAAAGTATGATTTTGGTGAGTTACAAGGCCAAGACCCTTGAGTCAGAAATATAAGTTCACTTTATTTATATACTCAAGGATAGGAATATTTCAACAAAATTCTTCATTCTGTGTAACAGTGAAGAAAAATATCAATGTGCAATTCGTCTTAGATACAGTAATACAAAGATTCACCCCTGAGCACTCCAATTGAGTAATATTCTGTCCAATAGAAATGAAAAATTCTTGTATGTTTTCTGAATTCCAGTTCTTTATTCAGGTATCCAGTGTCCGATACTCAGTAGAATAATGTTTCCAAAACACAGCTTGATGTGTTAGTACAATCAGACAATTACAGCCAACACGTGTTTCGTTGTGTGTCGTAGCACACTTGTGACTTCTTCAGGGCTGTAAACCCAAGATACAAATAGTTACATCACTGTTCTAACATAGGCAAACTGTGCCCAAGCACCCGTGAATAATGCCTGCAAGGTTCCGATCACCAAAAGTAAGCATGGAAAGTGAATCCGCAAAGTTCCAGCAGAACCATCAGTATTATCCAAAAAAGAGAAAAAAAGAAGAAGAAGCTCTTAAAATCAGTAACACACCGAAGGTCGTGATGAGTAACAAAGCGAAATTCAAAACCCAACGCCTGTGTGTAAGTGAAACCAATAATTTAAAAAAGATGATAGGATAAAGCACCAAAATCTCAGAGCCCTTAATAATCACTAGATCATCACCTGATTCTGTTGCCAGCTCATTACACAATTCAATCCGGATAATACGTCATAATTGGAAAAATGAAATCCTGTAATTGCAAATACAAACCGTTATCTAGTTCTTGAGTATAGTATAAATACTCCAATAATAGTATCAAAGTAAAAAATCACCTTGTGGCTCGATCTCCTGAGCCTATCAGGTAAGTATCGATTTCTCTGCAGTCCTGAAATTAATATATCGATGCAAAAAGTCTTCCAAATACTGTAATTAGGGAAAAAGGGGAAATAACCAACCAAGGGAACTGATATTAGAACAGGAGCTCGTTTAGAACATCATTAATCAAATGTCATTGCGTGCAATATCCTGCTACCAAATCTGAATGCTCACCTTAAATGTATAAAAACGCAGCACCAAGTATGTGTCCAGATGGCGTATAAGTTTGATTGTGGAAGTATAAGTAAAAGAGATTAAATATATACTGAAGGAGAGAAGATCACGAGTCCATGACCTATAATGCAGAAAGTAATAGCCAATTTATAAAATGCAAGTACCGTACGTACCATAGTCACTACTCATCTCAGTCACAACCTCAGTACAGTTGTAGTTGCTATGAGAGCAGCCCCATCATTCAATTCAACAAATTTTGAGGAGCACAATAAGGTTCTTTCACAAAAGAGTCTGAAGAGATCTCTTACAATTTACAGATTTTACACATTACTCATATATAGATCAAATGACAGCATGAGACTTTTAGTAGTCATATACTACAAAAGTTAGATTCACAATCTGATTGTGTTTCATCATCTTTATTCTTTAATTTTGCAGATTTCGTGTTAAAACAGGAAGACAATTCCCAAAAATGAAACAGCCTACGCGTTTCGTCCCCGTTCACATGGGACTTCTTCAGGGCAGCACCTAATCTTATGGAAAGTCTTATATTCAATCAAACGTCGGATGCTGTGAACTCTTAAATACTTTTTAAAACCTCATAAACTTCCTCTGCAGATCCAATGTTGGTTTGGAACATCTACAGTACAGCTAATTTTGCACACTATATCATGCTCCTTTTCTTACTCTTTTCGCAATTGGCTATTAAGCAATCCGAAGCAGAGAAAATAAATCAATGATTGCTCAAAAGTCCTCTTCTCATCAGGCATCAACTTTCATCAGCCTTCTCAGCACTTTCCTTTGACCAGCAGGGCGTGTAATACCCCCTGGTTCTCGTGGCAGTCCGCTGTCACCCGTATCACGAACATCATTACTTGCAACTGGAACAACGTGGTTACTGCATGACCAGGATATTATAATGTTATTAGTGCTACTAAGATCAATAAAGTCCTTGCAGTAACAACAATCAAAGATTAAAAGTAGTCACACATATATCCGTCCGTCACTATACTCATAAGTGAAATCAAAGTGACAGAATCCACACTTAGGGGTCTTTTAAAGTGTAGTAAGTATATGTAGTATGTTAATGTAACTTCAAAAAATAGAAGTAAGTACATTGAAGTCAAAAACGACCAGGTCACGTTAGACCTGACGACATTAATGTAAGGCTAAGAGTAGTGACGCCTAGGTATTTGGTCTCGCCCCACAGCAAAATCAAAATAACACAATCCACACTTCTGAGCATACTAGAGTGCGGAGAGTATACATAGAGGATTAAAGTAACATAGAGCTAGGGGTAATTCCAGAGAAGAGATTAGTGACAAAGCCATATTAGACCTCATTAGACAATGTCTTGTTAAAAAATAGTAGCTACTCAGTACTTGGTCTGTCCCCCACTGATCACCATTATGAAGATAACTTTCTTAAAGTAGACACCGTGTGGACCAATCATTAAACACGGCGGCCAATGCGATCCCTAAATTGCATCTAAATCCGCCTTGTAACAAAGGCTCCGAGTGAAAACAAATGCGCTCGCGTCTAGTGGACATACCTGAAAGGGTTCCCCAGTACCAGAATTCCCTCCATCTGGCGTACACCGTAGGCGCCATCTTGGAGTGGCGTTATATGCTCACAACTCCCTAGTCACGTGACACAAACATCACGTGTTCTACCTGAAAGTCAATCCGCCATCTTAAAGGGGCAAAGTATATACAAAAAGCTAATGCCAGATACAATAAAGTAATGAAAATAATCCCACATGAAGGTAAAAAGAGGAATCACAATTCAATGTATTTCGAATCGAAAATTGGGTACCAATTCTTGGATATAAAAAACGCTATGTAGGCTAAAATAATCTTAAATGTGTATTTGTAACACTCCCGTACCGATCACGTGATATTACGTGTCATGTGTATACCAATGCCTGAATCGAAAAGAAAAAAGTAATTTCTCATACCATCGATCAAGTACACAAATAGTTGTACATTGTATCTGGGTGGGAATATCAGCCAAACCCCATAATAACACTGACGGACTGAGTTGTCATGATTAATAATATTAGAAATTCTTAAACCGAATACATGATCATAGGTGTCGCGTACATATGCACAGATTGTGTCAATCATCCAAGTGTGGCATAAGTCTATGGATAAAAAGTAAGGCATAAATATCGGTCACAGTGTGACATAGGTAATCAACCAACGGTAAGGTCCTGCTGTATCTTAGTCTTCTGTAAATAAACACAGACCCTGTCAGCCATACAAGTATTGTAAAAATCTATAGATCTATAAAGTTATACATCAGAAAATAGTTCACAAAGTGACACGATCACAAGTCCCTTATTACAACAATAATTAATGCGCCAATCTCATAATACGCACTAAATCACAAGAGTTCAAAATCTACAAATTAAACATATTCCTATCGCGGATGGGCAATCGTCCACCTCTTTGGCCAAGGTTATCCCAACAGAAAAGTCAATATAATAGTACAGAGGAAGGAAAATAAGGGGAAAAAAGGTAGAGGAAGGTAGGGGGAGGTAGGGGGAAAGGAGTGGATTTTGTAGAACCCAAATAAAGTGTTAAAATCAGATGTAAAGTCCCAAGTTCTTCCTAAGTGGTAACAGCAAAATCATAGTTATAATTACATTGAAACCAAACATCCTCGGAGTAAATGTGTCAATAATCTCACAATTGATCTTACTATATAAGTCATCAAAATACAGTTAGTACGAGCAAGTAGCACTCGATAGTGTCCAATCACTAATGAACTCAATATTATAGTCACGCATATAGATGTCACAGCAGTGACTTGATAATATTTACAGTGGTACAGTATTATAGTCATATGTGCATTCATCACAGTGATACTCCAGATATTATAAGCTATGCATCAAAGTACACTCATTGCCCAAGAATATACCGCAGTTCACTATCTGTATTCATACTGAGTTCAACTGCCTTAAGTTTCATTATCCACAGCGCTTCTCTGCGCCTCAACTGCAATTCCCTATTTCCGCCTCTTGAGTCACTTTTCACATGGTCAATTCCATGGAAGCTGAATTTATGAGTCTGTTGACTTTGGTCATTCTGCATAGTATGGGAGACAATAGGGTATCTTGTATCGCCATTTTTCAGTGCCCTAAAATGTTCAGCAATTCTCTCACGTAAACATCTTATTGCACTCCCAATGTAGATTTTCTTACACGTGCATATAATTACATAAATCACAAATTTTGTGTCACAGTTAATAAACATCCATATTGTATGGTCTACAGTATTGTTAAAATAAAATGGGTCACCCTGTCAACAGCCCATCTACATGTACTACATCGACCACACTTGTGGAAGCCTCTCATATGATCGCTTAACCAGTTACTCCGATGTGGAGGTCGAGGGTAACTAGGACTAACGATATTAGCAAGTGTTAGCCCTCTCCTGAAGGTCAAACTTGGTGATACCATAAGGTATGGTAGAAGACACTTATCCGACCTTAGTATGTACCAATGTTTCTTAAGTGCCCTGTATAACTTATTGGTTTCAATGTTGAAGTTAGTCACATCCGATTGGTTCTTTTTAACAGTCGACTTCAGTGTATTCTTCCTTTGCAGTTTATGTGCCTTATTGGCAGCATTATCAACAACGCTACGATCATAGCCCCTCACTTCAAATCTGGTCTTTATGTCATTTATGGTCTCATCAAATTCTACTTGTTCTGAGCAATTCCTATGTGCCCTGACCATTTCCCCATATGGGATAGAGTTAATTTGAAATTTGGGATAACAGCTCTCAGCATGGAGTAATGCGTTACAACTTGTACTCTTACGATGCATTTTACTACAGACCCTGTCCCCAACAATGTATAATTCAACATCAAGAAAGACAATTTGTTGCATGTCATAATGTGTTGTAAATTTCAAGTTGTAATCATCATCATTAAGATATATAAAGAACTCCTCCAGTTCACCAACAGTACCTGTCCTTAGTAGTAGGCAATCATCGATATATCTTCCCCAGTAATAAATGTTGTCAATCCAACGTCCACCTCTAGGGTTCCAGATCCGCTCCGCCTCGAACCAACCCATGAATAGATTGGCAAAAGACGGAGCGAATCTGGAACCCATAGCAGTCCCAAGTATCTGCCTGTACCATTTGTTATCAAAGAGGAAAATGTTATTTTCAAGTACCAATTCCGTCATATCAAGTAACATCGCAGTATGTTCAAAGTATTCAACCTGTTGTTTATTTAAAAATTACCGTAAAGCCATGATTCCCAGGTGATGATGTATGTTAGTGTATAGGGAAATTACGTCCAAGGTCACAAGGATCATCCATCAGATAACGTCATTCATCAGATTTAAAATGTGTTTTGTATCTTGTATGTGAGATGGTAAATTTGTCACATATGGTCTCAAAAATGTATCTATGAATTGTGACAGCTTCTCTGTAGGACCCCCTATTCCCGATACTATCGGTCTAACTGATGGTCTAGTAGGGTTCCTATGAATCTTTGGTAAGGTATATAAACAGGGGAACCTAGGGTGATCAACCAACAAATAGAGGTACTCATCATAATTAATCAATTCTCTATCAGACCAAGTCTGAAGTTCCTTATTTATCTTCCCCGTCAGGCCTTGAATTGGATTACTGTCTAGTCTCTCATAGTACTGTTGATCATTCAATTGAGATACAACCTCATCATTGTAATCAGTTTTGTTCATCAACACGATGTTCCCACCTTTGTCCGCTACTTGTATTATCAGGTCTTCATTGTCCTTTAAATTCTTCAATGCCTGTCTCTCTGTAATAGTAAGATTGTCACATCCCCCCGGTCTTTTTACTTATGATAATCTTATCAATTTCATGGTTCATGGCTTTAAAGAAAACATCAATATTGTTCCCAGATGTCAACTGGGGAGTCCATTTAGATTTATTTTTCAGGCCACTCTCCGTACTCAAATCTGTACTTAATTCTAAATCCTCAAGGAGCTTAGTCATAGTCATTGGATCGTTTTCATTCTCAGTCAAAGATAGCAATGTTTTCGTATCATAAACATCTTGTATTGTTAAGTCACTCAACTCAAGTGTAACATCAAACCGAGATGCTTTAGTGGGATTTGCAGGAAATAACTTTTTTAATTTCAAAAGTCTCACAAATTAATACAGATTAACTTTAGTTAAATACCAAGCACATTCTGTTACTGGGCAAAATCCTAAGCCCCTTTTCAAGACTGAATTCATATCTGTTGTTAACACAAAATCAGACAAATTAATCACATCAATTTGTTTAGAAATCTGCATAGGTCCACTGTCTATTGCTTTTTCCACAAGCGAGTCCTCATGCCCCTTCTTTCGTTTGATTGTTCTCTTTCCCCTGGCTCCTCTCCTTGTCTTTGCGCCTCTATATCTCGGCGTCTTGTGCCCGTCTCTCAATTGCCCATCCTTATCCGGCGTACCTCCTTTAAAAAACTGTTCTCTGTAACTAGATTAGAAGGGCCCTCACCTGGATCCTCACTTTCACTGCTTGAAATATTGCTTGATGAGGTACTAACCTCACTTGGTAATGTAGAATCTTCCTTTTTCCCTGATGACAAATCTTTATTAACTAGGTGATCAAAATGCTTGGCGAATGTGAAGATGCGACCATTTTTATAATCAATTTCATCACGTTTCAGCTTCCTAGCCTTTCTACGCTTGATTTTGTCTTGTAACTTTGTCAGCACCTCCTCTAAGATAGCATAATTCTTCTCAGTAGGTTCTGGAAGATTTAAGGATTTAATTTCATCTTCCAAAGTCTGAATCTCCTGCAGTAGTTTCATAATCTTCCTGTCAATTCTCAATCAAAATATTGATTAAGCTTCTAGGACTATTGGTCAGTTCCTTTTCCCATTGAGCGTGCAAATCAGGTTCTAAGTCATCATACGTTGGTATTATTTGTGATCTCAGACCACGTGGTATTTTATTTAAGGTTAAGTATTGTTTGAGAGTAGCTGCGTCCCACCATTTAGATAATCGTACAAATTTATCTTTTAGGCCTTCTTTTTTATTACTCCTGGTATTCCCCAAAGCTGTGCCTACTGAGTTCCCTGAACTGAGGTTTTTGAAACGATCAGCTGCTTCTTTATCACGGTTCATGTTAATTAATAAAGCCCTTGTGGCTGCCCACGTCCTGACTTAAAAAGACAATTGCAGATTGGTAACCAGGCAAGAAACAGAAGGACCGGGCGCTCAACAGATGTGTAGGGCAGTGTAACAATTCAGTATTAGTATAGGTTGGAGCACCAACCTATACTAATACTAAATTGTTACACTGCCCTACACATCTTTTGAGCGCCCGGTCCTTCTGTTTTTTGCCTGGTTACCAATCTGCAATTGACGTCTTAGATACACATACATTAGCAGAGTTATTATACTATTTCCATCAAATTATTGCTACACCTGCTGTAATTTGATGGCAAAATTAAGCTTTTCATAATAAAACAGGAGGCAGTAGTTGTCCCTTTTACACAGTCAACAGCATTTTTACATTTTGGACTATCAATAATATATTGGCGGGACATCTCTACACACACACATACAGAAATTGAATAAATCAATAGCTTATTTTCTTTTGTACCAAAAACATGATCTTGGCAAAGGTAGATAAAGAAATGGTGGGTCATTTTAAAAGTCAAGTCTAGAAGAGGATTTTCTAGATTCTTTTTAATGCAATTTTCAGAGTGTGGGTGCTACCATCAATGTAACATCACTGAAGTCATATGGATTGTGAAAAATACAAGGCTCAAACAGAAAAATTGTAGCAAATGAGCCACGCACATTCAGAAGGAGAATGACAAGTGTATGGTATGTGGCCTGTGATACATTTTGGAGACCACTGTCCCAAATATATTACTAAAGCATGGTGTGCCAGTTTGCTGCAATTTTCAGACTGCCCATTTTCTATTGAAATTGTAACCAAACATGCACAGTCATGCAGTTGTAGTGATAAAACTATATTAGGCACAAATGATAATGCACAGAAATATTTTTCCATAAAAAATTATAATTTCTGCATCACCAAGTAAAGTGCCTTGATTTGTTTTGCTCCTATTAAAATCTTTATTTCCACCACACTTCAGAATTACCCAAAAATGTGCCTAGATTGTGCTGCCCAAATTTGTACAGTTTATTTACAGGTATTTAAATGTTTTTGTGTATTAACATCTTATAGATTTTCCTTTCACACTTCCTGTACTCCCAGTAAGATTGACACATAGTTCACTTTACCAAATTCCTCTCAATTTGCAGTCAAAAAAAGAAAACTAAACAACAATCTTTATGGTAAAGGAATGATCAGCAATTTGTTCAAAGACATAGGCCGACATTTGACCTCTATCTATGAATGCACTGCAATTGTTACAAGATAAAAACTAAGTTTAAAGGCATTTTTATTGCTCATTCACCTTCTGAACTCCAGCACAGTTATTTTATTATATTGAATCACCTCCACAGCCCTACTGTCAGCAGCTATGAAACAGGCACACATAGAGCTGAAATAAAATTCTTAATTTTGAACTCTCTGCTACAGCAGCAAAAATTATGAAGTTTTGCTATGACTGGTGGCAACGTTTTTACATTAAATGTTTTACATTTCCTGACATTAGCGCATAGACATGCTAATGCTAACTTAGAGAGAAATTATGTTTATTCATGTTTAGTTTTATTATAGCTTATGTAGGCCTGCATTACAAAATGAGTTAACGTTGGTTGCCATTTTATTTCTTGGAAAGCTTCAGTTCTAATTGTGGAACACAATGTTCAATTTTCCTTCTTTCCCTTGTGAAGAAATGTATTATTTTCTCTGTGACTATTGTGTAATGTTTTAATAAATAGGGTATTCAAGAGACATGTGCAGTGTGCAGACGCCCATGTATCTTATCTAGTTACAGATAGTGTAAGTTTGAAGGACGAAGAGAGAAGCTTATATTGTGAGAAATCTTGAGAAACTATTATGTAATTGTATCATTTCACTTTAACCTGATTGGAGCCAGTCCTCTTAAGAACTGTGTATAGGTGTGTAAAATGTTACAGTTTTTGTGACTTTAGAACAGATGACAGGAGAGCAGAGTAGGAGATTTTAGAGTACTCTCTCAGAGAGAGGACTGACTTTTCCTTTGATGTTTCCTTTGAGTTGACCCCATGCTGGTTTGTCCTCTGTGCCTTAAGATTTGATCTAATTTAATTGCTTTTAATTAAAGCATGAATTGCTTATAAAATGATTTTTGCATTCTGTACAATTAACATATAATAAACCTTTATGTTTTTATACTAATATGTACTCTGACCTTTTTGTGGAGTGTACCATGCTTCACGGAAAAATGAAAAAAGGATTGATTTGTGGACAAGGCTTAGGTGTGGAACACCAACATTCTTAAGGGATTAACACCACTCCCCCCAGTTCATCAGGAGAAATGATTTATAGTCTCAGAATTTGTCACCAAGAAAAGCATTAACACTGGTTAACAAATCCACTGAAGATGCTATATTGAGTTAAACATTTCAAAGTTGGGAATATTTTAACAGGCATGGAACCATGTCTGTTGTAAATCCTGTGATAAACTTCTGCATTGTCTTCAACAGAGCATTGATTCCTTTAATCTTTCCATTTGCAACTCACATGTTCAACTCTTTTGGATAATGGCCTTTTTGAACTTGCTTTTTCTCTTTCTGCCTTGAGGCCTCAGGCTCAGTTTGTAAAGGCTGAGGAAATTTCTATTCACAAGTGTTCAGAAACACTTCAACAAATCTATTTTGACACCAGGGCAATGTTTGCTAGTTGACATCTTTTATAATGGATGCAGTGTTATGGTGGTTTTTCCTTCTGAAACCTCTACCAGTGATGGAGTATGCTTTCTGGTTAGCAGGAAGTTAGTGTTGTTTTGTCTTTCATCTACACCATACTTGAATTGTTTTTAAACTACCTTCTCCAATCTCAGTTTCAGAAAAGAATAGTTTTCTATCTTTTGCATCCAGTCAAGCAGGTCATTAATAGGCACGGTGGAAATGTAAGTTATGCAGCGTAATTCCTATAAATGTGGGAATTTTGTGTTACACTTGTTACACAAAATTCCCCAAAGTATGCCATTATGCCATACATGCCATTTGGGGAAAAATCTTACCATGAGCACTTGGGGATAATGAGAATTTCTACACATGAGCAGCTGTTGCTCATGCCACTTGCGTTTATCGTGCTACATTTTTCACCGCAAAATGCATTCTCATGTGAAAAACTGGCATAAGCACACATTTTGCACTAAAATACAGTGTTAAATAGCGGATTGTCATTTTGTGTATATGTTCAGAATTTCCCATACATTTCCTGAAATGAAGTATATTTACTAAATTCAAATGATGGGTATTAGTTACACCCCATTAAAAGCAGTTTAACATGTAAAAGAAATGTTAATTTAATCTGATAATAGTTTTGTAACATCACATAGAAATTGTATTTTCTTAAAAAACATCTTTTACAGCAGATTTGATTTTTATCTAATTCTAGTTTGTTTTTCAGACAAACAAGTGGAGAAAGCTAGAAGGGCAATGGCCAATTGATTTTCAGTATTTGCTAACAAATTTGACCTGCAGGTTGCAACTTTAGCAATCAAAACGGCAATTCATTAGTTTTAATCAACATTTACTCAAGTCACTATTAAGCAAACTGTAAAGAACCCTGTCTCTCCATAACTAGGAATGTCCTAGTGAAAAGATGGAATCCCTGTGAAAATGGAAGTAACAGTTTAACCAATAATCAAGCAATTGTTGAAGAATCTAATCAGATTTGATCACATCGACCCTGAGGAATAAGAAAAACAATTGTATCAATGGGGCAAATAAGACTATTCATTGTACACCAGTATGAAATCGTCACCTTCTAATGTCTACCATTGAGAAGAATCATTTCCCCATTCTTAGCCATTGATAACTGGAAACGTTTTTGGCTTAGCTAGGGTTTGATATGTAGTACAAGTTCTTTATCTCCCTCAGTTCTCAAACATTGTCAGCATTTGGAGCTTTAAAGGAAAACTGAACTGCCTCCACATTTTCGTTTCCAATTACTGATCCTGTTTTTCAATAGGTATGCTTGTAATGAGTTCTTCCTCCTCTGCATGGGTGGCTGCAGGTACATGAACAATGACTGGCCGGGACAAAATCCTTAATGCCTCCAGGTAACTGGGTGGAGGAGTCTGGCTGGGTTCCAAAGGTTTCGACAACACTTTCAGTGCCTTCATGTAACTTGGAGGAGGAGTGATGGTATTGTTCAGGCAGAATCCGTGAGGAGCAAGAAGAGCATTGACTTCTGAAACAAAGGGAAATCAAACATGATCACTGTGTGACTACATGAACAGTTGCATGTTGGTTAGAAACACAGAAATATTTAATACAATTAAATAGCCTAATACAATTAAATAGCTTTAATACAAATATGCTCATAAAGGCAGGCTTTGAAAGGACAAGAGTGGCTCCAAGCAGTATCCCACAGGATGATATAAGTAATGCAAACGCATACATTTACAAAATCATAAAGCCATATATGCAAATAAATGTTTCCCTTCTGATATGAATGCGTTACATTCTAAATGATAATTCTATTCCAGAGATAAATAGGGGGAGCAAATATCTATTTAAGGAATCTTTAAGGCAATACTCAATACTGCTTCTGAATTCCTGCAAATCTGTTCAAATTCTTTTGATAGGCAATTTAAAATGAAGAATATCATATTGGTCACATGTTGTTGTTGTTATTAATATGATTGTTTATTATTCATATTATTATTAGTAGTAGTAGTTGCATTATCATTATTATTTGATAATAAATATTAATAATATTACTATTACTACTATTACTACATTTCTACAGTTGATAAGCAATTGTTCAATTTAATGGTACTCATTTTACCATCCTCGGAAGGATGGAAGGATAGATTGCTAGGTTGCCCTTAATGGATTTTCAACTTGTGACACGGCAATCGTGCCATATGTCATCAGCAGAAGTTTGCATAACTGAGACAACTTGCTAGTGCAACAAGGGCTATATAGCTCTCAATCACAGGGCCTCATGTATCTAAGTCACAAGTATTCTGCTACTTATGATACAATTGCTTTCATTGTCTGCAAATTGTACAGTTCCAGAAATTCACATGTTTGTCAAATAAAAATCCACAACTGGAATCATGGCGCTCCGGTTAAACGAGTAATTATTGTAGAAAGAGTTATTGTATAGAGGCCTCAGCTCTACACAACAACTTGTGAGCATTTCAAGGGAAGAGGTTAGGGAAGAGTAGCTTTAGATACAGGGTACCAGCCATGGCGTGAGAAGTCATATGAGCATCATAACGAGGACCGTTCTTGTCTACCGACCTACAAGCACCAGGTGCATGTGGATACTGTACCATCTATCTACTACATAATGTATGTCTTATAAAATATTTTTATTGCATTTTCCGAAAATTAAAAAAAGAACCAAAGTTATGTTCATGATTCATAATACACAATAAGCATTTACCCTGAACTTTGACATTTTGCTTTCAAAAGTCTGGGTAGCACACAAGCAGGTCTTAGTTTGGTTCAGTTGTTGTGAGCGTGAAGACTTTTGGTTTATAAGTGAGATATGACTAACAGACTGGCTCAGCTTTAGATCAGGGCATGGTTGGTAAGCCACATTGCCAAGGAGTATGTACCTATATTAATATTGGTGTGGATGGGTACCTTTTCGCTCTTCAAATTCTATGGGAGTCATTGAGACCCTGGTGGATAGGCGGAGGCCTTGGTCTCTGCTCCTTTGGTGGAGGACTGCTGACCAGATCTAGAGTTCTCTGCCTATGTGCCAAGGGATATCTTTGTCTTTAATGTACCTACTGGTGCAGCAGGTGTAGTGTAGGCACAGGTGCCTTGTTTATTGGCCTGCTCTGTGTGTATTTTTAGTTTTTTTCTGAATGGAATTCCCAACTCCAACTCAGGAAGAGGAATAATGAGTTTGACAGGTAGAGAGTGGCACCAATTTATGTCGGATTCTGTCTGTTTTATTACAGGGCCAAATTATATAATTCATTTGTTATAAGATGGACATAATATCTATCACGTTTGTGATGGAGTCATCCGTCTCGCAAACTCTAAATCAGGCCCTATATCTTTGAAATATATTAGCCCTGTTCTGAGCCATAAAAAGCATCTCACACTGGATTCAACTGGACATAACAACAGCCTTGGCCATAAATTGTGAATTACTCATGCTCCTCAGTTTCCATTAATCTAGTCGCTCATATGAATGGAAATATTGAGCGGCATGGATGGGAAAATAACTATGTGAGTCAACTTACTTTCCATCACTATCTATGTCAACAAAGATACGTAAAAGTTTCTTCCAGTGGAATTGATTGCCTCTGCATACTATCTCTTAAGGCTTTTTCATGCATTATCTAACATGCTTGATATAAGGGACCATAGACAGTACTCATACGCCCATTGCCTAAAAATGTGTTTGAACAAGTGGAATCAAACTATGTCTCTGCCCCCCATCATGTCAGGAAATTATATTTTAGTAAAGTGTGCAAAGACCAAGTGGCAGTCTTTCACATTTCAAGCTAAAGCAGTCTCTTCATTTGCATAAACAAATCTCCTTCCAGCAGCAAAGATGCTTCAGGTGGGGTTGCAGTTACTGCCTCATTACATTCATCAATACAAGTAACAATTCAGAATATCACCATCAAACCACAACATTAACAAACTTGAAAAATGTCCATAGCCGGAGAAAAAGGTCCCTTCATGCAATAGTGTAGGAAGCTGGCTCTGTATATACTACACCAAAGTAAGGTATAGTGTGCACAGAGTCCAGTGGAACTCCAAAGGTAGGCATAGGTGAAAGAAGATAACACCTTACTCTCTATTTGTGGTAGTGTGGGCGAGCAGTAAGGCTTCATCAGAGGGTAGTGCTAAGGATTTATTGTACACACTTGGGCAAGAAATGGTGTCAAAGACTCAAAGACTGAACTCAGACCAATTGATTAGAATGAAAATATTATTGAGGGTTATTTTATTACTAGAACCAGATCATAGGCAAAATTGTACTCTCAAAGGCACAGTATTACGAATATGCATTTGACATTGACTTAGCTTTTGTTACAGGCCTGTATATTTTGGCAATAAGCAGTCGAAATTACTTTATAATTACTTGTCTTACTCAGTGAGTTAACTCTAGATACTACCCTGGTACATTTCCTAAGGGAAGGAAAAGAAGGTAATGTGTTTTGTAATACAGTGTACAGTTTTGCCAGGTTACTCATGAGACCCTCTTAGTCCTGCAAGAACAAAAGTGAGTGTACAGTCCGTCAGTTGGATTCAGTCAAGTGGGCACTCGGTTCGCACCGCCAGCGGCTCATAGGTGGCCGGGTGCAGAGCGCAGGGACCACATGTTAGCCAAGGGGCCAAGCACGGTCGTTGGTTTGGGGACTGCTGAAGGGCAGGCCACTGGTTGATAGAACAAAAAGCTCCTGGTGTTGAGGTTAGCACTGAAGGGCCAAATGGCCAGCACAAGCACTACACTACCAGCAGCACCGTGGCGGCTGGGTGTAGGATGCGGTCGTTGGGAGTCCCAGGGTTTCTCAGTGCAGACCGTCAGTCTTAGTCCAAGCAGCAGAGTCGGTCGGAGATTTCTGAGAGGCGGTCAGCGACTGGGCGGTGAATGAGGTATTGTCAACCTTGTGACTGCAAGGTCTCACAGAGGCAGTCGGTCGGGTGGTCGCGGTTGGACTCTTTGAACTGCTTCAGCCTGAGAGTTGGTCGGGGTGTCGCCTTTGGTCGCGGTTGAAGGGGCCTTCTGAGTAAGGGGTGCAGGCTTGGGTTAGAAGCTTGTGGGGGGTTCAGGAGTCACTGAAACACAGGCTAGGATCACCTGGGGACCTCCTTAGGGTGTTGGGCCACTCAGATTCAGGCTCAAGGTGCTGGGTGCTGAGTGGTGGGGGTCTCACAGAGTCGCCCGGAATTGGAGTCGGTTGGTCTTGAGCAAGTCTGATGCTCACGGGAGACAAAGTCTTTGGTTTGGCGAAGGAGGGCAGGTCCTCCAGGATCTTGGGAGCTTCTGGCTGCAAGACACACCGGGATTTCGCTGTAGTTCGTCGAGGTCGGGACAGGATGGTAGGACTGGGGCCAAGTCAGTTTGTGTCCTCCTCTTCTTCCTCAGCACGGCTCGTCAGTCCTTCTTCTTTGTTCTTGTCTGAGGAGGCAAGGTTCAGGGTTGCCCCTAAATACTAACTTTAGGGGAGTTAAAGTTAGGTACAGGTCGGGACCAATGGGTCCCTTCCTGGGGGTGGGTACACCCCCTATTAGACCACCTTCCTGTGGGAGGGGGGCATAACCCTCACTCGGGTTGGCTGGGTCACCCCATCTTCAAGATGGCGGGGACTGAGAGTTGTGCTTCACCTCGCCTACCCTACCTGAGGGATAGGGTTGACAAAGGTGGGCACACCTCTCCTCCTAACTTGGTTTTCCTGCCGATTCTCCCGCCCAAAGTGAGGGTCAGTACCGGTGGGGGCCAGTTGCTGTGAGCAGCAAATGGCTAGGGTAGCTCACAAAGCGGCAAGCCTTTGACCTTCCCCTTCGTGGACCCTGCCCATCCTGGGGAAGGAGGCTTGGCACCTTGTCCCAGGATGTGCTTTGTTTTAGGACCCTGAGAGCGGCAGGGGTCCAGAAACATGTCTGGTGGTGGCAGCTGGCAAGCAGCCACTCAGCAAGGACACTAGAGTTAGGTCGGTTTTCAGGGGGCATCTATAAGATGTCCTCTGAGTGCATTTTTCATTAGATCCCACACTGGCATCAGTGTGGGTTTAATGTGCTGAGAAGTTTGATAATAAACTTCCCAGTTTTCAGTAAAGCCACCATGGTACTGTGGAGTTCGTAATGACAACCTCCCAGACCATATACTCGTTATGGCATTACTGCACTTACAATGTCTAAGAATGGACTTAGACACTGTAGGGGTCCAGGGCTCATACACCTGCACGCTCACCACTGGTATAGTGCACCCAGCAAGAGGGGTGGCTTACCTAGGCCAGGGCAGTGGATTGTAGGCATGGTACACAGGGATGTGTGCCATGTCTACTCTTCACTTTCTTCTGCACCAAAACACGCAGCCTGCAATGGCAGTGTGTGTGTAAAGGTACAGAGCGTCTAAGGGTGTCAAAATAAGTGCTGCAGCCCTTAGAGGCCTTCCCTGGTCACAGTGCCCTTGGTACCTTTGGTACCTTTTACAAGGGACTTACATGGGACCAGAGAGTTGCCAATTGCGTTTTACAACAGTACAGTTTAGGGAAAGAACATAGGCCCTGTGTAGCTGGTTGGCAGGACCCCAGGGCACACTCAAAGTACATCAACTTTAGGCAAAAAGTGGGGGGCAACCATGCAAAAAGGAGCACTTTCCTACAAGTAGTCCTAGCCTCTCAAAGTGTAAAGATTATGACCTCTTGTTGGAAGCATGGTGGTTTGAACGGGGTACAGAAAATAAAGCTGGAAGCTGCAGAAACTAGTTTAAATTGAAACCTGTCACAGTTCTCAGGTGAAAATATTATTAGACTTTGAAGTTATCCCAAATTTAGGAAAGACAAGGAAGAGGTCAATGGAATACAAAACATGGAAGTGAATGCCAACAAAAAATATATCCACAAACTATAGAAAAAATCTATCATGGTGTAAGTTTAAATCCCTCGCTGACCCCTCACTGCTCTCAAAATAGCACACATCACCAGCAACAAAAATATTACTTCTGTCAAGGATAACTACGGCTTAGAAACCATTTTCAAAGCCAACAAATTCATTATTCAAAAAGGTCAATTATTGCTCCAACAGCTTTATATACCTCCTTCCTTATTCCTGCAGAGGTCAATTGGCGGAAATACTTTTTTGTTTGAAAACGTTGCTACAACCAGACCCAAAACCTCACATACAGCCTCACCACACCTTTCCGTGGGACTCCTTCACACTCTCTTTGCTCATCTGTGCAGTTATTACATCTATGCAATAATTTTTCTTTTTGCTTAGAAGGTTTACTTAATTTTTCACTTTTCTGGCATGGTCTGAGGGGCCTCGCGGCCGTAGAGACCCACTCCCAACAGTGATCTGGTGTTCTTTGGGGAAACTTTTGCTGTGCCCTAACATTCAGGATTCCCTTGTTTGATGTCCCACTATGTATTTAGTCCCCTTGACATTTTGCCTATGACTGGACTGGTGGCTGCATTTACTAGGTTTTTGCATGCCTTAAGGTTAAACTTGGCTGATTTTGAATATTTGTAGTTAAAATAGTGGGTGAAAGATGGAGGGTGGGTACTGCCAACAGAGAAGTCACCAATACAACCCTAAGCCCTATATCATTCTTTCTGTTTTCACTGTTTCCAGGTTTTGCTGAGGGGAGCAACACAAGGTTTCAATCTAAACAAGGCACTTGTACATTGTCCTTCCCCGGCATCACATAGGCATCAATCCCTACTATGCACTATGCGTCTAAGCAAAATATGTGCCTTCCCAGAGATCTTTCGGGAAAGGAAAACTTTCCCCTAAATTGGTGATAAAGTGTTTTTATTAATTAGAAAATATTCTTTGTTTTATGTTTGATTTACTTAGCATAACTAAGCTGCAAATTTAATATTACTGGGCCTATGCATGTTTGCACTGTCATCTGTTGTACAGATGCTGAAGAAAATGTGGCTTTTAACATTGCAGGAACATGTTTCCTACGTTTGTTTTTCTTTTAGGTGTTTTCTTTTCATAAAATAGACAAAATGGGATAAATTTCATGTTGTTGTGTTGTACTGAATAAAATGTAATTTATCGTGCACCTTAATAGGAAGCTATGTCGAGATGTTCTTGTATGTTACAATAGTCAAGGCCCGCTGCTGCCCAAGCCACAACTTTTCATTCACTATATTATGGCTTATTTTTCAGTTTACTTAAATAGTGCAATGTCATTTTCCTTGTTTGCTGGATAAAGAGTTCCCTCTAATTACTAATGATATAGGCGTTTACTAGAACATCTTATTTTATGTAGCACACTTTCTACAATGTTGATTGGTTCATATCAGGTATCTTTGTCAATACAGCCCTATGATACCACTTCACACCGTTGTTCTTCATTTCTTTGAAACTATAAAATTGCCCTTTCTAGGATATGTATCAGACTTGCTGGATACTTTCTTGAGACTTTTGCTTGCTTATTTGATTTTGATTATTAGACATTTTCCTTACTCTCATTCTGAGCAGTTCCAATGTTGGATTGTCATCTGACTTTATAATTAAACTTTTCTTTGCTTTTAAACTGAGTTAGACTGTCTGTAAATGTATCTTTTTTCCTAAGGCAGACTACATGTCCCTCCTCTTGTTGATTACAGTGACATACAAACTAAGTAGGTTTATGTTGGTTAATTACTGAACTATATTTGGTTATGGCTAATACTCTTATGTTAAGAACTCTCAATGCTGGTTTTACTTTTAAGCATTATTGGTGCTGATTTAAATCTGACTAACTACTTTTTGCCTTCTGGAATGATTTTTACATTTTGAGCAGACATTTTTTTACTTTGAATTTTCCCCTGCAATGTTTTTCTTTATTTGTTCAAGAGCCTTTGTTATTTAGGAATCACAAGGCCCCTGCCCTGATCACTGCTCTTTATATTTATTTGTGAAAAGGAGGGGCATAGCTTCGGGGGGGGGGGGGGGCAGATGTCTGCCAGATTTTACCAGGAAGATTTACATACAAACAGACAAATTCGCAGACACTCTCTCCCTCTCTGTTTTGAAAGCGCTAAAAAAATCTGGTTGTTTTTCAAAATATTGTGTTTTTTCTCTTAGTAGTCCTACCAAGCTGCATTCCTCCCCCTTTCCACTGCCCCTTAGGCCCCTCTCATATGCACCCTGCTTGTTATATAATGTACTCTAACATTATATGCTAGTCTGATTGTTGGGAAATCTGAAACTCACAACCACCCCCCCACACACACACACAAAATCTTACTTACCAAGCTACGCCCCTGGTAAAAAGTGCAGACATTGGTCAATTTGAAATATGAACTTGGGAGATGCACTGCCACTGATTGGCAGTGTGCTGGTGGTAATATGCCACGGGTTGTAGACATTGCTGGAGCTGCACACTTGCTTATTGAAGATATAAACCAGTCCACATGTGTGTAGTACCTTCTGTACTGTGTCTTGAATGTTGTGATCCTTGATGATCATTTCCTCAAGGCTAGGACTAAGTATGGTGCCCGGGTGAATTTCTGCTGGCCTGCCGTGCTGCTCTTAACCTTGCATGCATGGAAGTCCCAAGTTAGCTCATAGAGTTCCGAGACACTGAAACAGAACACCGTAAAGCCAGCGCTACCCATCATCACAGACCCGGTGAGAGGTGCACAAGAACCTATTATATGCAAGGCTAGGTGACATCAGTGGTAGACATGCCCGGCTAGTGCACTGTCTCCCTGTGCCAAAGCTTGTATTTTGCAGTTGAACACCATTGCATGAGCCATAACCTGCCCTTTCTCATTATCAAGTCTCTTCCACACAGGACCATCACTAGCCTAAAATTGCCTGGATGCTGGACAAAGTATTTGGAGCCACACACTAGGATCCTGTGACCTTCCCGTGCAGTCCTGAGTTCAATCATTCAATCATTCAATCTGGCTTGATACGTAGCCAGATTGAGGTCACTGTAAGAGGGCATATATGGTTCTAGTGGATGCTCTTGTACCCGTGGACTCTACACATCAATTGTCCTTTTGGGTCAGACAGCTGTTTACCCCCTAGATATCCAGTTTCAATGAGCCAGGAGACCTTAATCCTAATCCAGGAAAAAATGATATCTTCATTGCTCCATACCTCTGAAACACTGAACTCATAAACGTTTACTTTACTGTGGTAGGCTTACATTGACTTCCTTCACATTTTACCCCAATTGTGTGACTTTTAATTTGATTTCTGGTGTTTATGATCATTTATCCACCACATACAGTGTGAAGTGAGTAACTGATTTTTGGAGGGACAACTGTGATCCTCTATATACTCTTTGGCTACAAACAACGCAGAGTTCACAAGCAATTAGTGATCAGCAACTAGAAATATTGGGCCTGACTTGACAGTCAATGTTGCATCTCCCTTTAACTGTGTTATTTTGTGTTCTGATTTATGTGCGTTTCATTATTGGTTTCTAATTTATTGAATATATAGTTATAAATTGTGAGTTATTATTAAAGTGTTATTCTTTTATATGTAATAATGCTGGCTGGACATTCTCATCTACCCTGCAGTTGCAACAAGTGTGTCAACTCCCTCCTTCCTTTGAGCTAGTCTTTGACTGCTCAACCAAGGTATCTGGAAAGTCAAAGAGGCTTGGGAAGCCACCTTTCCTTCACAGACAGAGTGGCCAGTGTCCTGGTTAGTGGGGGTTCTCCTGCAATCTCATCTTTGACTAACTGCAATGTCAGAGAAAAAGTCTGACATTTTAGCAACACAAGCAATGACTAAACTCATACATCATATACCATGAAATCCCTGTTTCCTGATGCCCAATACTCAGCTTGGGGATCAACACCTCTCTTCTCACAGGTATAATTTCCCTCATGAAAACCCATCAACATTCTACTACTCCTCAAAATAACAATCTTCGATTACTGTCCCATCATATGTTTTCCTTTCCTGTTGAAAATTCTGTTAAAGGCAGGAGGTTACTAGTTTGCAGCAAGAGGCTGGACCAAAGCCCCCTCTAAGTACATGGGGGATTATTTACAAGCCCCTTGCGCCGCTGGTGCGTCACTTTTCGTGACGCAACGGCAGCACATTTTGCTGCCCCATATTTACAAGGACAGGTAAAGCCACTCTGCGTGGCTTTTCTTGTCCTTGTAGATAAAGCCCCTTTACACACAGCACTTTGCGTGAAAGGGGCGTTCCAAGGGTGCTGCTGTGGGTGTTCCCACGCAACACCCATGGAACCTGACATATTTCCAGATTTACGAGAAATCGTAAACCTGGAAATGCGTCTGAATGCTACGCCTCCCCAGGGGAGGCGTAGGGAGGCGCAACGAGGAGAAAGGTATTCATTTCTCCTTGTTTTTTTCCTCTTTCTATGCATGCTGCATTCTGAAGCACACATAGAACGAAGAAATCACCTCTGGTGATTGTGTATGTGCAGGAAGGTGTCTCTTCCTGCACATAAACAATCATTTAAAAAATTACTTTTTGCAAGTTCTATGTGTGCTAATGCAGCACACGTAGAAGTTGAAAAACGCCATTTAAATTGTTTATGTGCAGGAAGGGACACCTTCCTGCAAATAAACAATCATCCCTGTGACACAGGCATCCATGCACCATGGTGCAAGGGTGCCTGCGTCGGCACATGGCAGCAAATTGTGCGCCAGTGCAGGGGTGAGCAAAGGGATCCGTCATATCGTTGTAGATATACCGCATCCCTTTGCTTCGGAATTAACGCAGCTCGGCCCAGCCAAATTCTTAGCGGCACCGCAATGCGTTAATTCTTTGTAAATGAGGCCCTCGGTGTCTATTGAAAACAATGAGTCTTGCTAAAAGACAGCTTCAAAACATAATCAAGAAAACTAAAGAGTAGGGCAAAAACTGGAGCTGCCGAGCGCATAGCGAATGTAGAGAAACGACAAAAACCGAAATATCACAGTCATTGAAGACAGCACACTGCAAAATACGGGACGCGGTGAAAATTAAATTGGGAAAGAAGACAAAAACGTGTCAGGGGACACAAAAAGCCCCTTAATACAAAAAGCTACTATATCACATTTCAATCAGAGAAACAAACAGGAAGTAATACAACGATAAAAATACAAGTAAACTGAGACAACAATACGTTTTATTACAGTTAAAATTCGACTCACTTTCATGGATGGTACAAGATAAGCGATAGCACCAGAATATTCTAGACATCTTTTACTGCCATCAAGCGGATTTTTAGAGAAGGCATCAAACTATTTCGAAATTTAGAGTTCGAAAATACCTGTCTCATTCACCATTTAACACATTTTGTAATTCTGTAAATATGCCTACTTCATTGAAGAATTATTTTTATAATTGCTGCACCATGGATTAACCTGCTGTACCCTAATGTCACTTAAAAGAACTTGGCATCTTAGAAATATGTCAAGTGTACCGGTGAATATGAGAAAACAAACGTTCATCAGTACAAACATTTAATACGATTTATTCAGTAATGTCTTTACTCCTGTTGTGAATATGTAATTAAGACCTTTATAAATTATTCTGTATCAGCAATACACAATTTCATGTCCAATTTTCACCACATAGTGTAAAACGATTTTGTAGACTCAATGCTTCTAAATTCTAATATGGTACTCTTTTTCACGTAATTTTACTCCACCGTCCAAATTAAAAAAAAAAAAAAACCTGGTAAAGAAAACAATTAAACTTTTTCAAAGTAAGCAAACGTTACACAAACTATCCCAAAGTATAACGCAAGTGTTTGATATTACAAAACTCAACATTATAACTGTTTGTCCCTGCGTAATATGCGCTGCCTGTACTGTGTATTCTACACATCAGCGTTTTCATAGACAACACAAATTGTCAGACTGTTTCTCACTAACCTTTGCAAAATGATTCTTCACATGTGGATGCTATTTCCTCACAATTCTCTTTTCATTCTATTAATAATTTTTAATCTGACTCCTCATACAGCTTTTTGAAACAGCGTTTTTGGAGAAGCTTTGGCGCAAGCAGTGGCAAGAACCACAATCACATGATCCCAGCTTAATCATTCAACTCTGGCGACCTTCAGATAGGAAGGATAAGAACACCACTGTTGATCATGAAGAAATCCCACTCTAGCATCATAGAAACTTTCTGGGCATTTTTAGGTTTCGCCTGCACAGCGCAATGCTTGTGAAATCTATTGTATTTAATATATCTTAAAAGGGGGCTCTTATCAGTTCCCATTGCAGAATTACTATGTTCATTTGCTTTTTTTTGTTAACTTCCCCTGGCTGCAGGCATTTACAATACTTCTACTATAGCTGTTCACACTGTTTAAGCCCCATTCACTGTCAAGATTAGATCTCTTCCCACGGAAAAGGAAGACAGTTTCTAAAAGTATGCTCGAATGCTTGCTTTTTATTGCTACGTTGTGTAAAGCAGATGGTTTAGCCTTGGAACGTTTGTGGTATTTCCTATTCATGCCTCAGTACCTTTCTTTGCACTTTGTAGGTATTATCGGATTGATTTTTTTCAACTTAATCTATTTGGTCATTATGATCAAATTCTAAATGTTGTAATAAACATTGCAAATTAAAAATAAAGTTAATATACAAAAGCTATGCTATATTTTACTACTGAACAGGCAGCCATAAGTGCAGTTACCTTGCAGACAACAGGGTCATGATTTGAATGGTGCAGCAGGTGCAGTAGCACCAGGCCCAAAAGTTGACAAAAATCCTCTAAATACATAATAGTGCTATATTTGGCTACTAAACAGGCAGTCACAGGTGCAGTTACCTTGCAGACAACAGGGTCATGATTTCAATGGTGCCGCAGGTGAAGTGACACCAGGACCAAAAGCTCTAGGCACCTCACTAAACCCCTAAAATTGCTATATTTTACTACTAAACATGCAGTCAGATGTGCAGTTACCTTGCAGACAACAGGGTCGTGATTTGAATGGTGCAGCAGGTGCAGTGGAACCGGGCCCAAAAGTAACCAGAACTCCTCTAAACACCTAATATTGCTATATTTTACAACTAAACAGGCAGTCACAAGTGCAGTTATCTGGCAAGCGCTAGGGTTATGATGATCTCAATAGTGCAACAGGTGCAGTGGCACTGGGCCAAAGGCTCCAGGCACCCCACTAAACACCGATTATTGCTATGTTTTACAACTAAACAGGCAGTCACAAGTGCAGTTATATTTCAGGCACTAGGGTCATGATTTGAATGGTGCAGCAGGTGCAGTGGCACCAGGCCAAAAGGTTTTTCAGAACTCCTTTAAACACCTAATATTGCTATATTTTACTACTAGACAGGCAGTCACAATTGCAGTTACATTCAATCAATCAATCAATCAGGCATTTATAAAGCGCGCTACATACCCGTAAGGGTTCCAAGGCGCTGGGGGAGGGGGGGGGGCTGCAGCTAGTGGTCGAAGAGCCAGGTCTTGAGTAGTCTCCTGAAGGTCTGAGGGTCTTCCGTCTGCCGAAGGTGGAGAGGGAGGGAGTTCCATGTCTTGGCGGCGCGGTAGGGGCAGTTGAAAGGGGCATGATTAAATGATGCAGTAGCATCAGGGCTAAAAGATGTCATAACTCCACTAAACAGTAAATATTGCTATATTTTAGTACTAAACAGGCAG
Source organism: Calotriton arnoldi (assembly GCA_963921515.1). Classification (NCBI taxonomy): domain Eukaryota; kingdom Metazoa; phylum Chordata; class Amphibia; order Caudata; family Salamandridae; genus Calotriton; species Calotriton arnoldi. Next base: position 1,533,236 of record CAWUFW010002601.1, on the reverse strand, counting down.
TCATAAGTGTAATTATCTAGCAAGCACTGGGGTCATGATTTCAATAGTGCAGCTGGTGTAGTGGCAAAGGGATCAAAAGCTCCAGGCACCCCACTAAACACCTAATATTGCTGTATTTTATTCCTAAACAGGCAACCACAAGTGCAGTTACCTTGCAGGCAACAGGGTCATGATTTGAATGGTGCAGCAGGTGAAGTGACACTGGGCTCATGAATTGTCATGACCTCCTCGATACACCTAATATTGCCATATTTTACTACTACACAGACAGACACAATTAAAGTTATCTTGCAGTTAAAAGGGGCATGATTTGAATGGTGCAGCAGGTGCAGTGGCACCAGGGTCAAAAGCTCTAGGGACCTCACTAAACACAGAATATTGTAACCTTTACTACTAAACAGGCAGTCACAAATGCAGTTAACTTACAGGCAATAGTGTCATGGTTTGAATGGTGCAGCAGGGGCAGTAGCACCGAGGCCAAAAGTTGTCATAACTCCTCTAGACACCAAATATTGCTATATTTAACTACTAAATAAGCAGTCACAAGTGTAGTTACATTGCAGGCACTAGGGTCATGATTTCAATGGGGCAGCATGTGCAGTGACGCCAGGGCCCAAAGCTCTAGGAGCCCCTCTAAACACCAAACATTGCAATGTTTTACTACTAAACAAGCAGTCACAAGTGCATTTAACTAACAGGCAATAGGGTCATGGTTTGAATGGTGCAGCAGGTGCAGTGGCACAGAGGCCAAAAGTTGTCATAACTCCTCTAAACACCAAATATTGCTATATTTAACTACTAAATAAGCAGTCACAAGTGTAGTTACATTGCAGGCGCTAGGGTCATGATTTCAATGGTGCAGCATGTGCAGTGACACCGGGGCCCAAAGCTCTAGGAACCCCACTAAACACCAAATATTGCAATATTTTACTACTAAACAGGTAGTCACAAGTGCATTTAAGTTACAGGCAATAGGGTCATCGTTTGAATGGTGCAGCAGATGCAGTGGCACTGGGGCCAAAAGTTGTCAAGACTCCTCTAAACAACAAATTGCTATATTTTACTACTAAACAGGTAGACACAAGTGCAGTTAACTTACAGGCAGTAGGGTCATGGTTTGAATGGTGCAGCAGGAGCAGTGGCACCAGGGTCAAAAGTTGTCCAAAATCCTCTAAACGCCAAATTGCTATATTTTACTACAAAACAGGTGGTCACAAATGCAGTTATCTTGCAGGCACTAGGGGCATGATTTGAATGGTGCATCAGGTGTAGTGGCACCGGGCCCAAAAGTTGTCAGAACTCCTCTAAACACAAACTATTGCTATTACATCAATTAATTCTATTATTTCCCTCTTTCAATTAATTTTTCAAAATGTTGCTATTACTTACCCACAGCATACCACTAGTAACAGCACAATATGTTGCCTTTTTGTACATAAACAAATCATGACAGTTTAACAGACTTTTTGTACCTAATAGTGTACAACTACTCAGCAAGTTACAACTTACAACAAAAAACAGCTTATTATCAATTACATAGGCAAAACCTAATGCATTTACCAATGTCTGTTTTTAATTATAGTCCATTCGATGAAGCATGTTCAGTCCAAAAGCTCTTTAGCAGTTTTTTTTAATGGGTCTCTAAATGTCTTATGCAATATCATTATTTCCAGAGAAGTACACAGCCCAATCAGCACCCCTTAGGATTTTCAGAATTATTTCCCAAACCAGGATTAAGATTTGTGTTACATTTTTGTAGACCTTCCTTGAAGAGACCAGCAACAGAGACTGTAACATTTTAGTATATTGTTTTGATGCATTGTTAGCCTGATTTTGAACTTTTTTTCAGTTTTGGTTATTTATATTACCCACAAAGACTGTTTAATGAATAAACAGAAAGATGTTTCACAAGTTGCATAACATGATTTAAGAGTATATTTTTATTCATAATTTCACAAAGTAGAGAAATGGTCTTGACTGGTAGCATTCATTCCCTTGGGCATCGAAATCTGCCTCTGCCACAGGGAGCGGATGCGGTTTACCTGTGGCATGGGTGTGTGGAGTCGGGTGTCTAGAACCATGTAGATGCCATTTGTGTGGGGGAATTAATATTATGGTGTATGTTTGATGTAAGCTGTGGTCCAAGTGTTAGTTTGGTAGATACGTTGGAATGTTATTATTATGGCGCAGCTCAGTGGAGTTTAGTGGAACATGATAGGGTAGTTGTGGTGGTGAAGGGTGGACTAATATGTAGCATAGTGAAGAATGTGGCGAGTCAGGTGTGAAGTAACTGGTCAAGTTTTGTAATAGGGTGGTCTTTCATGAGCAGCTTATTCTGATGTGTTGTGGTTATGGCTTTTAAAGATCGTTTCAATTGAGGTGATATGATGATGTGTTGTCTGATTGGGAATGTTATTGGGCTTTTTCTGTGGGATGTTTTATAGGTCGGACCGAGTGCTAACAGTATTCATATGAGGGTAATGCTGGTATCAGTTGTGATGCAGGCTGCAGTAGTCAGATGCTCTTTGTGCATTTATGTCACATTCCTCCAGACACAGTGCTGTCTTAAATGATAAAGGAAAAATGTAAACAATGAGCTACCTCAACCGCTGGCTCAGTTCTGAATGGCCGATAAGTAAACAGCCAGATGAGTTTCAGTAGATGTCAGGTTGAAGCAATATTTAGAAGGGCAGTTCAGTGTTGACCTACATTACTTTTCCAGAGCCAGATAGGCCAACAAAATCTTCAATGTAACAAATAGCTTGCCAAAAGTTCTAAATTGGTGTTCGTCTAATAAGGTGTGTTATCCTGTAGGATGACATCTCTCACTCCTGCTTGTCAGAATCTGGCAGAAAATGTATTGCAATCAAATCAAGCCAGGGGCTGTAGATTAGATGGTGTTGGAAAATTTCAGCCATCTCATACATAGAGGTTCAATTGAGAAGGTTGGGAGGTATGGAATAGCAGTCGATGTAGGCTGGTGCTGAGAAGTAGGAGGAGGGCTTTCTTGTGCAGACTCGGAGCATGTCCAATCAGAATGTTAAAATCCAGAACTTGGTACTTCCTGGGCAGCATAAGAAGCATCAGTAACAGACCATGTTGCCTCACAACGTTCTTGGTTGTGTGCCTTCTGCTGAGATTTAGTTCCTTCACGGCCCTGGTCATTTCTTGCTTTCCCCTCCCACTCCATTTGGTCCTGCTTTGATTCAGCGAACAGCTCCACATCTGTGTAGTTTCTGATTATCCTTCTACTGTAGACTTCCTTGCTGTTCCCAATCTGTCATTTGGGTACTCCTGGGCTGTTTGTGATCTGTCAGTTAGCCCTACGGTCACTAACTAAACAAACAAACCTGCGGGAAGGGGTTCTGACAGTAGTACAGAGAGACAATATTATAACTTCTTACCGTATATCTGTTTCCTATGTATCTGCTCTCAGATTACCCACTTACTAAAGATCGATAGTGAGTGACTTTTACCCCAATTCTCGCACAATATGTGTCGCTTCGGAGAGAAGAGAAGTATCCAGTGCCTTTCTCTCTTTTCCTTCCCCAAATCTCCATTTTCCTGTGGATATTGTGTTGGCTACTACTGGAAATTCTAAAAAGCTAATTTCATTTGTTTCTTTAGAGAGGAAGATTTGAAGATTATCATTGGAGATCCAGTCACCACGATCATCCCACTGGTTAAGGATTGGGGTACTGCTATTGTGTCACAAACATAATTTCAGCAACTATATATTTTTTAGTACTTAAGAAAAAATGACTATCAGTGTGCCTACTTCTAGCCAGTTCATCTAACCTCAATCTGAATGCATTGAAAAATTCATCTGCAGTTTTCCAGCCTTACGTAGCACCTATTTACAATCCTTAATGTCACTCCCTTGTTTTAAATACGCTTTCAGATGAAGTATGTTATTTTCCATATGCCTTCTCAGGTACCCCTGCCAATACCTCAATCTAGGTTGAAAATTCTAGTGCAATATACAAGTCACTATATTTAGGAGCTTCGCCTTCACTGTATTTAATAGATAATCCATACTACATTATGCATGGTTCACTGATACAACATCGACTCCTAAAACCTCGAACTACAGAAATATCGCAGAAAAAATATTGTATACAAAAATATTGACACCCTATACTTAAAAAGAAATAACACAAACATCGATAAAAATCTATAGTTTAAAAAATATTGATGACAAAAATATCAACAACAAACATATAGCACACAAAGATATCGATAAAATTGAGATAAAATGAAACACACCAAAAACATCAATATTAACAATATCGACCACACAAATATCGATAAAATACATGTAAACTATATAAAAAATAACATTTACACCTAAAAATATACTATTTTAAATTATATAATTAAGTTACATGTACCAAATATTTTAAACAAAACTATACAAATAATTTAGAAAAATAAATAACATTAATTAAAACAAATACAATAATAATACAAACACAAATAAATAAATAAATTAAGAATACAACATTAAATAAATATCAAACCGAGAGAAAATAAACTAACATTAATATATAACATATATAAATAAATTAGATTGCATTTATTTACATATAAATTTAACTAACAACAATAAAGAAAATAAATACAAGCATTAAATAAACATTATAAATATTAAACGAATTAAAAGATAACTGCTAAAAAATTCAAATAAGCTATCTCGACCAATACATTTAAACTAAAGGAACACAAACCAAAAGAAAATGCTAAATACTTAAATAAACACTATAAAAATGATGAATTAATCAACACCAATTTTACCGTACATCGGCCAAACAAGGAGAAAGAGCGATACTTTGCGAGAGAGAACACAGAAGGAAAAATAACTACAAATACAACTATATCGAAAATCCATCAATACAGGTAAGAACAAAACTTTATAACAAAATATAAATAATTCGCCTTATATAATTTAATTAACTAAATGAAATGTTTTTCTTTAAATATCACAGATTAAACTTCAATAAAAATCCACCTAGAAAATACAGGACAAAGTTTTTTGTACACAACAAAATTTAAATCAACATCATTAAAAATATATAACAAAGTAAGTATATAACTTAACCAAAAAAGAAAGTAAATTAATATATATATATATAAATGTAATAAAAATACAAAACATAGCTAACAAATACTTTTCTTTTTACAGCTTCCACAAAATTCAACAAAACAACAACATCAGCGAAAGACACTTCATCAACAAAAAATAGTAAGTATATATTTTTTATTACAAAAAATTTAAAAATAAAGGCTATGGGCACATGCATCAAGCTTATTACTGGTCGCAAATGAGCCAATTCGCAGATTAGCCCTATTTGCAACCGGGAAAAATACTTTTAGGCTACAACAAGTCAAAACACAATAGCAAAATAGGTACTAGCAAATTGCAAATGCTTTTTCATTCCCATGGCTCTCTAGGCCCATAGAAATGAATGAGAAAAGATTCTACTACAAATTACAGATTGTGTATAAATGGCAATTTATTTAGTGATTCCTACATGCATTAAGAATTATGACTCTTAAATAGTGATTCCTTACAAATTGCTAAGGATTCCCAATTCTTTAGCTTCATACATGTGGTCGTAAATTATGAAAGTAATCAAATTAACTAAAAATATAACCTCTTCTCTTTTATTTCACAGATTGCACTTCACTACAACTGCACCAAAAACCGTGAAAACAAACAACTACAAAGAACAGTACAAAATCAACATTAAAGAAAAAGATCAAACTAAGTAAGTATATAAATTAACTAACAAATAGAACAAACTAATAAACGATAAATTAAATAAAACAGCAATTTTAACTAATAAATATTTTTATCTTCACAGCTTCTACAAACTCCACCAACAAACATCATCAACGAAATAAACTTCATCAACTACAATTAGTAAGTATTCTCTAAAATCCCTATCTTCCTCTCACCCTCTTCACTATCAGTATCGAGCACAGTCGTGGACATGTTTGGCACTGTCTAAAGTAGAGGAGACTGGTGGGATCCAAGTCATTCCTGCATCAACATTTGGATCTATATTTGCTAGCATACAGGCAACTGGTATAAAAATAAAGGTTGAATTGCCATGTATCCTTTTAGTAGTTGTGAAATATCGTATCATTTAAGAACAACAGTGCAATTAAGTGTTATATACAATTGGGAGGAGTTCACAGCAATTCACATCTGCTAATCAATTTGCTCTGCTGCTCACAGAAGAAGGACATATTAAAATCTCAAGAGGTAATGGAAGGTCTGTCTTGAGCCTGGTAAGAGAAGATCTGCTTCTGCCTAGAACTTAAGACACAGTTTCCCTTTCAGAAACTAGTTCAAGGTACATTTTCTAGGATCTCTGCCCTTCAAGAGGCTTGGACCAAGTTCTATTAGACTGATTGTCCTTTGAGGTATTGGAGGCTGTACTGGTAAGAACACCAGTTTAACATTGGAGAGAGAGAAGCCTGGTATGGCTGGGGCAAGGACTCACGACCTTCAAATGTTATATATTAAGTGACTCTGGTAAATAACTACAAAGCAGCTGAACAGAGAATGATTCACATCACAGTTGTCATAAAATTAGAAGTGGGGCATGTAGGAATTTTTTAGGATTCATTACTATTTGTTTAGGGACCTCCAAAACGTGTAAACTAGGCTTACCATTTAGAGGCCCATGCATGAACCAAGGCAAGGTGTTGAAGTTCAAGAAGAAAAGAAGTCATCCCTGCTTTCCTGAACAATAATTCATCTGTGCCTGCCATAGACCAATAGGGAGAGTTATCCCAATGACAAAATCATATCTTTGGGCCTGATATATGAAACCATGTAGTGGTCACACACAGTGCAACTCACAAAATCACTTGCAGGCCACATCCCTGTGATAGGTACTGCATGACAATTTGCTGCACATTTTGCACCCACTATTTGCTACTTGCTGCCCACATGTTCCAAATTAGAAAAGACCTCCAGCTACATGTGAACACTAACCGCTTTACACACAAAGGGCCCAAAAGAAATGCATGAAAGCAGCACACTGTACCCTCCCATACTACTTATTATCCATGTCAAACAACCAGAAATCAAACTCCAGTTTGTATTTTATCCTCAATATCAGGGCATGAGGGAACCCAAAATCCAATAGTAGTGTAGTGAACTCCAACAGTAGTGTAGGGTCATAGTAACAGGACAATACTATAACATAATAGAAAACGGATATTGTAGTATGTGAAGTAATTACAGAAGATAAGATGAAAGACAAGGAATAAAATGTAATCAGAGATCTGTCTTGCAGGTTTAAAGCACTGTGGTTGGTGCTAGACATTACAGAGTGGCTAAAGAATGTGGAGAAGCAAGAAACGACTATGGAAGAGAGGGCTGTGGCTTACTGGTTTGGGAGGCTGAAACCTCTGGAGATTGCAGGACTTATTATTTGGATAAGCTAAATTTAACAGATGAGGAAAAGATGTAAATGAGCAAAATGGTGTGATAGGGACTATGTATGATATGTGCTAGGTAGGTGTGCAGAGAGTAATATTGATTGGGATGGCTTTACAAAGAAGATGCAGATGCTGACACTGGGCAGTGTGATTCAAGGGGCAGAAGAGAATTACTTGAGTGAGATAGCCCTTGAGGGTGAGGTTAAAAGGAGACAGTAACATAACGGCAGCAGTTTGATTTCAGAGAGTCGAGATTTGTGAGGGCATCTTTGCAGGCTTTCATATGCTCCTGTGTCTGGGATTTCAGACACCAGAAAAAGTTGATACACATCTGCATTATGAGGCAACAAAAAATATTTTGATGGTTTATCTTCAACCAATTCTAAATTTTTTGATTATCCATTATGATGATGATAGGAATATATTTACTACTTCCACCAAATCATGATAGTATAATTTTGGGCACTGCAGGCCAAAGGACCTCATTTCCATTTAAAATGTAATGCTATTTTCCTGCAGAATCCATTTTGTTTTCTTACTATTACCTCTTTCTAATGTATTACAGGAAGAACGTATTGCATATTATTAATCATCAACATCATACAAAAAATGTTTGACAATGAAGCCTGCTTTTTTAGTTTTATGATTCTATTGTGGGGGTTGTTTTAGAACTGAGAATGTGTAGCACAATGAAACTGTCAGTATCTGTGGCAAAGCTTTGGAAGCACAGGCTGCTGAACTAATAAGCTCTTAAAAGCTTGTAAAGAATAATCTTTACTCTTCGGATATATTTTATGCAGCCAAGTGTCAAATATGGCATTTTGTGGACTTCATGAACTCTTTAACTACAGTTAAATTGGGTTAGCATTTGGCATTCATCGGATTTCATGAAAACTATGTTTAAAGGGTTATTTTTATGGTGTTGGTCATGCAGATGTCATTATCTATATATCTGCTTGTCACACTGTCCTAAATGTAATTTCAGTGTTAATGTTGCATCTGCGGCTGCTATCAGTTTGCTATAGTTGTAGATTTCGTGTGCACTCACTTATTGATTATTTTCAGCTATATTATTGTTTGTCCAAGTTTAAGGTATTCTTTCCTCATTGTTTTTCCTGCTTCATTACACCGATTCTTTCACTCCAAACCTCCCCGTGATTACAATTGCTTGTTGATTTAAATGGACAATTTTGTTTAGCATATTGACAGATATACCTTTTGGATACCAAACCAGCCACCCAAAGAAGGTCCTAAAAGACTCTCACCCTCAGTGCAGGACTCTGATTCTAGATCCTCTACCCCATGTACAGAGACCTCACCAACATGGTCACACCCACTTCAATAGACTATTCTTCCTGTTTTCCACAACACTAATCTCAGTCAGACCACTGCAACTCAATGAAACATCATATAGCAGTCAAAAAGGCATGCTGTTCTTTCTCTAAGTTGTTGTGTTCTAGCCTTTCCTCATAAATCAGGGCACAACATACTCTTGTTACCTCAAGCAAATCTGTTCAGATCCTTTCCCCCTACATTTGTTATCTCAGATAATTAGAGTAGACCCACATTACACTGACATATGAAATCATGTAAAATAAAGAAGACAATCAAATCGCTTTCACTCACTTCAAGTGGCTTCCTATTATGCTACTGCTTAAAATCAATCCGCTACCATATATCATACTTACTGAGTCTGATCTCTTCTCACATTCATTGTAATATAAGAACACAAAGTTCATTTTTTTAATATTCAGGTGATGGCGTGATAGGTAGTTCTGAGGGAGATGTGGGAGGGTGGCAGGATGTCAGGTACATATTCTACAATGCGGATGGTGTAAGGGAGGTATGATGAAAGTAATGAGAGTTGTGCAGCAGGACATCAGGTCTAAGACAGGGAAGGGGGCTGAAGCAGGTGAGAAGGCCATTATTTTGTATTGCTCCCCTACGACTCTTCACGAGTTGCAGAGCGGATGAGAGCAGGGGAAGATAAAAATGGAAATGGGTTATATAAAATTGTAGATGGGTAACTGTGAATAAAGGGGATGTTGCTACCTCATGGTTATGAGTAACATCAGAGACAATTTGAACTTTGCTCACTTTTCCTATTTGATGTCATTAAGAACCTCTCTGTGAAAATCATCACACTTATTTGTGGTTGTCCATCCATAATTGTGCATACTCACTTATTAACATGGGTATTGTTCTGGACTGCATATCATAGCTGTCATCCCTACATTATCAATATTGTAATGTTTATGGAAAAATAGTAGTGTGCAGATTCTGCGAGTGTGTGTGTGAATGTCTCAGAATGCAAACAGAGAAGAGTATAAAATGCTGTGTATCCACACTTCAAAAGCAGTTTTTCCAATGGCAAGACAGCCCCTCTCTACCTCTCTCTTTTGCTTCCACTGCAAATCCTGCGTACCAATTAATCAGCACTCGAGATGCACTGAGCCAAGTTCTCTGCATATTTTCTTTCTCCTTCTGCATATTTTCTATCCTTTTTTTGCACTACATACTTTATACTACATACTACTGTAATGCAATGAGTAAGATGGTGACCATTGACTCCATTTTGAATACACAATTCCACTTTTGTGCTCTCATGCAGATTCAGGGTGGGGAGGGGATGTTTTTGCTCTTCACCTATGTTTGCTCTTCACTGTGCAGAGTAAGCTGGAACATATTGTTTGGGATGCGCACTTGGTACCATTCACAGGGCTCTATATTTGACTTCTTTATTTTGACATCTGGGAAAGTGCATCAATAAGCATATTTTGTCTTCTTTTTAAAAAGTGCTGTATTAATAAATACATTTATTTCATTTTTAAAGCGCCTTAATAAGTTTATTTGCCTCATTTTGGGAGAGTGCTGAATTCCTTTTTACGTGTGTCCTACTGTTCCAAGTCTGAAGCAATACAACTAATATACAAGCTTTGATGAACTCCCTAAGTTCAAATGTTAGTGGCATGATAATTTAAAAAATCTGTGAATAGAAAAGATAATAATCTAAAAAACTACAATTTTTTTCTTTTAATGCTTTAGAAATTGTTAATGAAATTGAATTCTTATAAAGTGGAAGAAAGTAACTTTCAGAAAAAAAATTAATAGCGCAGCATTAGTGCTGATGTATCAAAATGTTTCTCTATAGTTTATCCACAGCAATAAAATGTAATATATCCCACAGTAAATTATCCACAGCAATAAAACTTAATATATCCCTGTGTGGATACATTAAACAAATGAAAAGAAAGAACAAGCAAACAAACTTTTTGCTAGTGTTAAAAAAATGTGCTGATAGTATTACCTTCCACATTCGGTGTTATTAATGGGGTGCTGGGGGGACTCTGTGACTCTTGCACTCGAACCTCTGGAGGCTCCCTGTGGAATGTCCTCCTCCTCCTGGTGGGTGACCCATGGCAGGTTTTCCATGCTTTAATTATAAAGTTATGACATCGCTGTCCCTGCTTCTTCACAATATGCTTGCAGCCTTTCCATGATTTGATAACTCGTACCCAACAAAACACCACAATCATCAACGCTGCAAATATTATGGTCATCCACACTATCCAACTTTCTTCTAGTCTGAAACACAGAAAGATAATTTTACATAATTAGTATTGTAGTAACTTCTTATTTGAAGGTTTCTGAGGCAGGTGAAGCCACCAATTTTCCACATACGTCAGATCTTCGGTGACGCCCAAAGATACACTTATGTTGGGCATTGTGTCTTTAGAGAAATATATATATATTTCTTTACAACAAAAATATGCCGCGCTCAGTAATCCTTTGCTGACTAGTTTATTTAGTCAGAGTTGATCTACTTCACCTACAAGTTACGACCTTACAGGGTCTTGATCACGGCCCTATGAGGCCAAAACAGGTAGGTGAAGTAGATCAGCTCTGACTAAATAAACTAGTCAGCAAAGGATTACTGAGTGCTGCATATTTTTGTTGTAAAGAAATTCAATCCAGGCCACTGGTTCGGCCTCACGTCGGCACCCCCTTCAGTGCGCGCCAGTTAGAACCTCATTGTTATCCAAATATATATATGTATACTGGGAATGGCTAGTTGGACCAAGGATTTGTAGTCAGGAATTGAGGCTGGCCCTCTGTTGTTCTACCAAATGCTAGATAAAGTTAGACTGGCTACAGATAAATATGTGCATGACTATAATAAACTGTACCATCACACTTCCTGACAGACTAAAAACATTGTCTGAATCATACACATTATTCTAACAGAACTTCCAAATACTGCTTGCTGGACTGAAGATTCTCACCAGTTCCAGCTTATCTAAAGCAGGAGTTTAGACAAAGCCTACATTTAACTATCCATCAACCAATCACAAATTACAATACCTAATCCATTGTTCCTATTAATATATTTTATTATTTAGTTTGTGCCAGTTAAAAATACATTTACAGTATATGAAATAAATGAATAGAAGTCAACAAAATTAGTTTAATAATAACATTAGTTTCCATAAGTTTCATAAAATAAACAATTTCATTATAGCCAGCTGTATATATTCAGTCACCTTCAATCGATGCTACAATGAAGATAAACTAATCTTTTTTCTTCTTCATTCAAATTACTATGAGTTCTACAAATCAAAGTACCAAGGATTTCAAGCCCTTTTTCAAACAATTTACCACATACAAAAACTATATGACAAAAGCTTTCAGGATTAATATTACATAGCTCACCACACTTCTTGCTGTTAAGGGACCCTTCCATCACTAAGTCAAATCCCTAATGTATACCTGGCTAATTCATAGTAAAATGTACAACTTTGTTTCTTCAATACTTGATCTGCCTTCCATGAAGTAATTTTTAATCCTTTCATATAATATTGAAAATACATTGTATGGCTTAATAATTAGTGTGAATGAACCATATAACGATTCTTAGATATTTCTATTAGAACTCTTTATAAAACAAGGATATACTAAATTCTAGGGATTTTAAACAAATATCAATCAGTATGATATATCGTGAACAGCATGCTACCACACCTCTTTAACCATCTATTTAACATATCACATCATGATTTTGGTAGATAACTGAGGAAAACGTCCTTGAGGGTAGAGTACCGGTTTAGAATTATTAATTGTATCACTATGACTTTAGAAGATCTTACTTCACTCTCAATTACAATTATCTGAATTGGAATTGATTGCTGAAGTCCAAAGGCCTCTTACAAATTTTGCCTTCAATCTGATCAAATTTAAAAGGGAATCATGAGGGTAATCAAATTAGAAAAGTAATTTAATTTTAAAGACCAACTCAATAGTAAAAGCCCCAATGTACGCTCTTGACACTGATTTATGGTAATTAAGTGAATATTTCAAACTCAATCACAAAGTTCCAAATATTTGTAGGTAGGCACAATCTCAATTATATTTACAATTAAACAGGCATGCCTATAGGTCCTATGACCATCAAAAACCATACACTTATTTGATCCAATTAATTATTAAACTATTTTTTTTGCATTGCTACCTACCAATGCATATAATGCTGCGACAGACAAAAGTTCTGACTCACAGTGTAGGTTTGAAACACTAGATTGCGTAGTCTGACATCCAGATTTACTAAATACAAATTAAAAACAGAGTGCCTCATTTACAATATTTTGACACACGGCAGCGCAGCAAGCCTTCCTTCTGCACTGCTGTGCGCCAAAATAAATGGGCATGAATGCACCGTATCTACAAGATATGGTGCATTCCTGTCCTTCTCCCCTCCCCTTGCGTCATTTTGCAAGGGTGCCTGCACTGAGGGGATGATTGTTTTTGTGCAGGAAGGAGCACCTTCCTGCACAAAAACAAACATTAAATGCATTTTCCTCTTTCTATGCGTGCTGAATTCTGCAGCACACATAGAAAGAGGAAAAAATTAGGTAACACAAAAGTATTTCTCCTTGTTGTACCTCCTTATGCCTACCCTGGGGAGGCAAGGGATTCTGACGCATTCCCAGGTTTACAAAATGTTGTAATATGGGAATGCATCAAGTTCCATGGATGTTGCGTGGGAACACCTACAGCTACACCCATGAAATGCCACTTTCACACAGAGTTATGCGTGAAAAGGAAACATATTTACACCTTGTCCACCACTTCTCCATCCATTACCGGCCACTAGAAAAACTGCCTCACCCTCCTTTTAGTTAAGCTTCTTCCTAGATGTCCTTCATGTCCCATATTGATCAACCTTGTCCTCAAACTACATGGCAGAACGATTCAACCTTGTCTTAAAACCTTAAATCCAAAACATTGAGCTCATCCTTAACCATACTATTTGGATCCAAAAAGTTCCAGAGTCCCAAGTTTCTCATGATGTTGGAGTCCACTTTTTAGTCCTGCATATAAGTGGCGGCATGTCCAGCCTTTCAAGTCTCCTCACAGGTTTCAACAGCAGGTGCAATCCTTCTTCTGTCATTCATAGGTCTAGTAGTGCTCTGAAGAAGGTACCCAGTGGTGCCACTTTTTTGCCTGGGACTAGCTTGTGGGTGGGGGAGACTCCTAGCCACTCCCTGATCAATAGGCAAGAGTTATCAGAGGTAACACTACCCACTTTTGTAGCAGCTCCTGTTTGCCTTAGAGTAAATAAACCCACAGGGCACCTCACTAATCAAATCCAACATGGCAGAACCCTTCTCCCTCTGTGCAGAGCTTGTGTGCCCACCCTACAGGTGTAGCCAGGGAAATGAGCAACTGCTCCACCGTGGTCACTTCAAACCAGTTCTGAGGGTAGCTCCTCTCCCATTGGGATTGTTGCTGCCTGAATGGGGGAACAAAGAAGGGCCCTGGCCTGTAGTGTGAGATGGAGTACTTAAAGAAACCTGCACTCTTTAACATCTTGGATTGATGCTTGCCAGAAGAATAACTGTAAAATGTATAGCAATACAAGCTATGTAAAATCATAACAGCATGAGAGAGCCTGTGTAAGAAATGCATCAATATTAGAGCAGATAACCTTCATATGGTCATGTAATGCCCTGCGTTGTTTACGTGCTGAAAGGATGTAAGTACAGTAATAACAGAGGTAATAAAACAAGACTTCAAGGTAAACCATACTCAGTGATTTTTGGGATAGTGGACATCGAGCCAGGAACGAGATCTAAAAACAGTAGAAATCTCATCTTTTATCTGATGCTGAAAGCGAGGCACTAAACATGAAGAAAATGGATTGACTCGAACCCCAGTCTATGCAATGAGTGGATTGTCAAGATATATTTTTCTTGCAAGCAAGATAAGCAAAGCTCAAACAAAAAAAAGCATGGCTTCTGGGCACCAATGGTCAATTTGCTTCAACTCAACCATATATGGGTCAAACGATTACAGCAATGTTAAGTCTAACTGATATAGGATGTTGGTGGTCGTGGCATCCCCAAGTAGATAGAAGCATTGCCTAATGAAGCTCTAATGTGTAAACAATGTGGTTGAATGAAATATCCATCAAAGAAAAGTACAGTCAATTAAACAGACAATGACTTCAAGGTGATGAGGACCAAAAAAAGAAGACTCCTGCCCAGGTGTCAGCTAGCATTTGCCTGTGCCCGGCTAGGCCTCTTTGAAGTTAATCAAGTTCTGGCCACAGCCCAGATGGTCTTCCTGCAGAGGAACAGAAACACCTGCCCACACCCAAGGCCTTTCTCCTGCTTTACAAGCAGTTTTCACATCTCATCTAGGGGGCTATTCAGCTGCCAGGTGTCAGTTGGAGCTCACACACATGGGCCTCCAGAGGCTTTGGAAAGGGAAAAGGTAACTTTCTAAAGGTACCTTTTCCAAAATATTTATTTCAAATGTGACTTCACCTGTGAATTGGACTTGTAATAAATAGTTCAAAAAGTCCAATAATGAAATTTGCAAATGTTTTCTAGCCAGCAATAACATTATAAAATTTAATATTCCAATACTTTTCTGTGAAACAGCCAGCCTTGCTATAGTGAAACTAGCTTTTGGGTATTTTCACTGTAAGGACATTTTTCATGTCTTACTTTTAAATCCCATGCACAGTGCCTTATGGACAGTAAGGCCTACTTATGGGTACCTTGTTAATGTTTAAAAGGAAGATTTAGGCATGTCAAAAGGGGTAATTTTGACAGGTTGTATTTAAGATTTTAAAACTGCACAGGCAAGCTACAATTGTATGTCTGCAATCATTTTTGCACTGTTGCTGTATTAAGTGGTACAATGGGTGCTGCAGTCCACTTCAGACATTTAACTTACAGGCCCTGGGTACACTTTGTAACATATACTAGGGACATATAGGTAAGTTAAGGTCAAGGTGGTTAACAAACAACTCACAGACTTCGTCGAGGGTGCCAGCCTACTTCATCCAGCTCAATCCGGATTCAGAGCCTCCTACAGCACTGAGTCGGCCTTGGTGGAAGTCTCGGAGGCCATTCGGGAATGTTTGGATGCGGGAGGGAGGGCAGCTCTTATCTTGTTGGATCTCTCGGCAGCATTCGATACTGTCCCCCACGCTTTGTTGCTCACCCGCCTTGAGGACATGGGGATCTCGGGTGCTGCCTTGAGCTGTCTTAAATCCTTCCTGGAAGGGCGCACCCAACAAGTTTGGCTCCCTCCGTTCTCCTCCTCACCTCAGGAGGTGACCACGGGGGTGCCACAGGGGTCTTCGCTGAGCCCCCTTCTCTTTAATTTATACGTCACCCCTCTGATCTATTTAGCGGAAGAGCTGGGAGCCAAAATTATAGCTTATGCTGACGACACACAGCTGCTGTTTACCTAGGGAAAATCTGACTGCTCCCCGCTACTGGCCAAAAATTGCCTCGCATCAGTCTTTCAATGGCTTTCCTCAGCACAGCTCAAATGTAATGAGGGTAAGTCTGAAATTCTTCTCTATGGGACCTTCCCTCCCCAGTTCAGAGAAACTGTATGGCCAGAGGATTGTCCTTTGCCAGCCGCAACGGGGCAACCCGTGAAAAATCTGGGAGTCTGGTTCGAGGCGAATCTTTCCTTCTCCACCCAGATTAAGAAGTTAGCGGGGAACTGCTTTGGGCTTCTTAAATCCCTTAGGAAATTCCTCCCTCTTCTTCCCAGAGCAACTAAGGAAACAGTGACCAGGGCCTTGATTCTTTTGCGGCTCGATTACGCCAATGCTTTGTACGCTGGCCTGCCGGGTTATCTTCTTAATAAATTACAGGTTGTTCAAAATGCCGCTGCTAGACTTGTCTTTAACATCCTGATGAGAAGCAGTGTTAGACAGCACTTGCGATCCCTTCACTGGCTACCTGTGGCTAACCGAGTCAAGTTTAAGGCCCTGGCCCATCAGGCACTGCAAGACTGCGGCCCCTCCTATCTACGGAAGAGGTTCTAGTTCTATGTCCCTGCCAGACATCTTCGGTCATCGTCTCAGTTCCTGGCTCATACCCCTCGCTTCCGTCTTACCAGAGTGGGAGGCAGCTCACTAGCTGTCAGAGCCACCTCAGCCTGGAATTCACTCCCTTTGGCTCTTCGCAGTATTCAAGACTTCTGTCAATTTAAAAAAAAAACTGAAGACCTATCTTTTTATTTAAACGAATCTTCACGTGTCTGTGCTTGCCTTCCCTTTCCCCAGGCTCGCGCCGGGACACTCCTCGGAGTATCTGTGCGCGCTACAAGTGCAAATAACATAACATTAAGTATGTCAATTAAGTGTATACTAATTCAACAGGCTTTTAGGGGCCAAAGAACATACACCGGGCACTGGACAGCAGTGTCCCAGTGTGCAGAAGCCAAAACACCAGCAATAAAATGTATCAAAAAGTGGGAGTGATCACAAAAATAGGGCCCTTTTCCTATGCAAGATTTTTTTTACAATTCTGCCCCATCCAAATGTATCATCTTCAAAATATTGCAAATGTCGATTATTACCCTTAAGTTCAATTGATAACATGTAACACACATATTTAATTTTCTCACAAGGGGCTCTCAACCCTCACGTTTCACATATTATGCTTAACCTTTTTATTTTCCTTAGCATAAAATCAACTACAAGAAAGTAAATGAGTTGATGGTGGTACTGGGGATACGTCATCCAAGCCCTAATATTAAAAAGTTCTCAACATAACTCTAAGAAGGTTTGCTACTTCCAATACATGCAAATCCAGTGTTAGTAAATTGGTAGGAAGTTTTCTGCTTTATATATTTGTGTTCATGCTATTCTTACTATAATTAATTACTTTTTCAGATTAATGTGTGGAATATATAGGATACAACAAAGACAACACTTTGTAATAAAGGTGCAAGCCATTATTGTTTTGTTAACTCTGTGACTTTCCTAAGATGATTAGTTGGTATAAGTCCACTATTCAGATATTGAATGATGCATCTTATTTGAATAAGATTCTACTTGTTTGCATTTAAAAGGACACAACCCCTCTCCTTTTACCACAATTAGTGAACATTTTCCCTTAGTAGGCATGGATAGTTGGAAATCGGAAATTACATTTTTATATAAAGAGTGTGGGGCATGGTCAAGGTGCCTGATAGGCAAAGCCTTGAGGGGGATTTGATGCTTCTCCCTTCCCCCAACAACTCTGTATTGTGGGGTTAAGTAAACAAGTGGCATTAGAAAGTTTCATTTTTAGGCTATAGAGGTGTTGATTTCCTTCCTAGAAATATAGAACTTGCTGTTAAGATGAACCATTTCTGATATTTGTCTTCATAAGAAAGTTTGGGAGTGAAGGTATTTCAACTTTGCTATCCCTTTGCCTCCTTGCTTTTTTTCTGTAATAATATACTTTGTTTGCTCAATTAGCTTGAAATATATGCCCGATTACCAATGGGACTGATTATGGTGCGATGAGACCATGTGGCGGAAACAATATTTGTGACCGGAAACCCTACATCGAAATATGGCCATTCTGAGTTTGTATTCTTGGATAAAAGATGAGGACTCAGACTTAGCAGATCCAAACTTGCCTGCGGAGTCCATCTTCTGGGTACAGATCTCCTCCCTATTACCAACAGTTCTGAGCTGGTGGGAAGAGGGAACGAAGGTGCGGCAGTGTAGTAAAAGGTGCCTGGTGGCAGAAGTGGACACGCTTGTGGACTGGGAGGGGGAACTTTCTATGCTCCCTTGTGCAGAAGGATAGGATCAGAAATTAGCTGAGACCTGAAGCAGAGCTATGTTGCAATCCAATCCTCATATGAATTTAGCAACAGAATTTTCCAGCAGGTAAAATAGGGCCAGGTGTTGCTGCATCCGGGAAATCCATATGCAGGAACACAAAGACATTTGTAATCTGGCCCATTGGGATATTTGGATACTTATATACAAAAAAGTTTAGGATTATTCGAGTATATCATATGGATCTAAAGAACATTTACTAATCAATAAAGCAAAAGAATATCTTTTTAGATGCATCATTTGTTTCCACACTTAAAGCCTCATATTTTCGGAATGACACTACTTCGCACATTCACTGCAATCATAAGGTTTCATTCTAGTGGTTAGTGTCTGTAAATTAGCCTTTTTCATTTATTTAATGCAGGAAGGAACCTGGTGGTTGTGTCATTAGAAAAACAATCAACTTGTCTCTGCACTATAAAACCCCACTTTCTAAATGTTCCCTTTGCTATAACATGGCTTAATATGGTGACATCCATTTTGATCACGTGCCAGGTCGGCTTCTTACCTCCCTTGCAAACACTGGAGATAAACATGCTGGCCAGATGTGCATGAGTTACTTGCTTTCCACTGACATTCCATAAGAGATGATTCATTCCCTTGACAAAGGATGTCATCGGACCAGACTGGTACTGCTCGCTCAAAGTATGGGCTGTGTCTTGTTGACATGAAAGAGATCTGCTGGGCACTGCACGCAATCTAAAAAGCAGACCGTATGTTTATAACATATTTTCAATTTTTACCAAATACAACACAATTTATTTTCTCAAGACACACTTCCATGATCCTGTCTGCTCCAACTATCACAGCAGCTTTCTTTATAACTGATCTACTCACAGCAGCTTTCTTTGTAACTAATCTGCATTTGTAAACAAAGACACTAGACAAAAATCCTTTCTTCCATCCTCTTCCAAATGGTTTCAGTTCCCAGAAAGTGCTCTTAGAAGGTAACCAATGACTGTGTTTAGGTTTTGCTTTAATACCAAATCGTTATTGAAAAGAAGCTTAAAATGGAATGTGGTGCACCAACTGGATATGCTGCATATAAGACTAGTTGAAGCTTAGATCCTTCTCTCATTACAGATATTTATTGCATGTGTCTCACTGTTGGTAAGGAAAAGTAAACTTAAGCAAATGAAGAAGATACACTATGAGATCTAAAGATTCCAAAATGTTAAGGGCAGTTTCATTTTCGACTTCATCATCTACTGTGTGCCACCATGGCAAAAATAATTAAGTTGAAAGCAAAAACTGAAATAAGTCAAACATTTCATCATAAAGAGGATATCTATATTATTTTATGAGATCTATACAGCTTTCTTCGTAGCTGACAAGTAGCCCAGGCCAGGCCCAGGTGTGTGTCCCAGCGCCCATACATCTCTACCCACTGCTCATATCAGCCACCCATCATTTACTAATCATGAGGGCAAGCTAAAATTTGCCACCCATTACTTTGTAAATTTCAGGACATGATAAAATGTGGCACTAATTACTTAGCATTTTTCAGAACATGGAAATATTTGCCTCCTATTGCTTATGATCCCTCTGGGTGGTTGGGAGAGTCTGCAGTGAGTAGGCATAATGAATGTGGTGCAGTGACTGAGAGGCAGACTTACCCCCGTCCCGATCTTGTGATTGATTTTGTTCACAGTTATAATATAGACTGCTTTTTCTTTTACACCTAAACCACTGGATGGTCGTTGGAAATTATCTCTTATCATTACAGAGAAGTGACTTCTCCAAGAAGAAAACAAGAACTGAATAGTCTTTGACACGTTCCTCCTTTCACAAGCTCAAATGTATTCCCTACATGGAGGTGCTTATAATTAAGTAGCCATAAAGCCTGCATCCATCCTTTCCTCCGTTCGTCTAGTTATCCTTTCGTCAATCATGATATGCCTGGTTTTATGCAGTCTGTAAGAGAGAGAAAGAGAGACTGAATAGATGTGTGTGCATGTTTGTGTGTGTTTTTGCCAGCTTGACTATTAGTCTCTGTGCTTTAAGTAAGTCAATGTCTGCTCTTCTTTGTGATTAAGTGATGGTTGGTGTGGTGGTAGGTGTATGTATACTTGTTTCTCTTTTTGCCCTGGATGCTCTGGTACGTCTGGCGGTCTATGTGACTGGCGGGTTTTAAGTGTACTGGTCTGTATATGGATGGTATCTCAAGGTGTGCTGCAATAATCTACATGTATCGATGTATTTTTGACTCGATGTATTTTTGACTCACATCCATTTTTGCGAGAGTTTGTGTATCTTTATGTACATGCACTGCACAAAAGTCAAACCTATTATCTTTGTCAATTCTTGCATTTTGTCTTATTGGAAGCATCTGCATTTTTTTAAAATTTTCATACCACACTCTTTTTCTTGGGTTTTGTTCTCTCTTCAGAGATTCGATACAAACCACTGTGGACTTTATTCACAAAGGCAAACTTACACTTTTGATGTAAGTTTACTACTTTTTTGCTAGTCACAAACTACGACTGTAGTTTTAAGTGTAGTATCTTCAAGACTGTGGAGAACTCCGCACATAAAAAAATAGGACAGTCTCTGAAGTTGTAAAAATACTAGACGTAAAACTACACTCGTAGCTTGTGAATAACAAAAAAAATAGTAAACTTACACCAAAAGTGTAAGTTTTCCTTTGTAAATATGGCCCTCTCACTCTATACCCTCAAGACCAATTCCAACTTATCGAAGAGCCTGATAGAATATCGGGTGTCATAACCTGCACTGGTTTAACACCCTTAAGCTAGTTCAGGATGACAGAGAAGTCGAAATTAGAAGGGCTCTGGTATATGATGTAAATATGAAAAGGCATACTTTTTTCTTTCTTCGCTGTGGATCTCAGCAACTAATCGTTGATTACTATTCTTTCATTTTGCATTACACCATACGAAATAGTCAAATTTGTACAGCAAGTCATTTGATTGGGAATATTGCTGACCTAAATGTGCATTTTATGTGGATGTGTTACGAACAAAACTGTTTAGGAAGAAAATGGCAACGGATTACAGTATAATAGATCAAAGTGTGAAGAGGGTTCAGGAAATTGCAAGCTGGATCTGTGACATCATGGCGTAAATCCGTATTCTCACAGAAGCCAATACAGATGGCATGTGCTCTAAGTAGTTAGCCTCTGAAAAAGTTCCAGTAAGTAATGCTCAGAAAGTGGTCTATACATGTTTCCCACCAAAAAAGCCAACTTGAATCGGTATGGAACAGATGAGTTTGAATCCAGCGTGAACTCAAACTGCTTTAAATGTCAGCGATAAACAGCAAAACACTGCTGAAGGTTACAGAGGGAATAGGGAAGGGGTCCAGAGAGAGAAATATAGCTTCAGGGAAGTCTCTTCCAAGAATAACATAAAGAAATCTCTCTTTGTGTACTGCTTGCAGGTAAGTACTCATCAGAGTAATCAGCTGCATTCTGGTACGACCATACCTTAAATCCAGAGTAATAGCGCATCATTAGGAAACCCACATACTAGCAAGACTCACAATAATCCATAATATAATAATAATGCAGTGCAGTAAGTTTTCTTTGTTTCCTGTGTTATTTTGTTTAAATTAATGCAGTTTGTATGTGCGGCCGCACCGGTGTTCCGGTCGGCCGCGTTCCTGCTCCTGGGCCAGAACGCGCTCCTTGTGCATGAGCTTGGTTGGGGCAGGGAGCTTTCCCTGGCGTTCTGGCCTCGGGTCGTTCCGGTGCTGGGGTCTTCCAGCAGCATCCGGCTCCAGCGGCCATGGTATTTGTTCTGTGGCTGTGGGGGAGGCAGCAGGGCTGTCATTTGGGTTTTCCAAGTCTCGTGTTCCACAGGACTTGGTTGCTTAGTGACAGTATTTTAAGGGGAGTGGCTGGGCACTTCCTGGTGTATGCTGGGCTTCTTGTGTGGGTTGCTCTTCCTGCTTGTGGCCATGAGTGATGAGGCTTCCTCCCCGGTGCCTGCGGAATCCTTGTCCAAGCAGCATAATGTCCAGGAGCTGCAGGAGGATGACCTTTTACAGAGTTCCAGGTCTGACTTGTAGGATTTAATGAATTCTGCGGTTCAGGCTGCGCTGCTTGAGCCTTCTGCGAAGAAAGCTAAAGATGATGAGGAGGACATGGAAAATTCCCCTAAGGGAAAGTACATTCAAGGAAAGGTTTTTTCGGACATGTTGGTCCACATTCGTGGGGTGCTGGGTTTTGACCCTAAATCCTTGTCTGATGATGGGTTTTACTCTCAGTATAGTTCCTCTGTGGTGGATGACCTGCCTTTTCACCATGTCCTCAAGGATATTCTGGCTAAGGAATGGCTTAAAGTCGACAAAGAAGGGATTCCGCGTTTTCTGGGGAAGCGGTATTGCCTGGCAGACTTTGACACCCAGTTCCCTCAAGTTCCTAAGGTCATTTCTCTTTTGTCCTCCATAGCTTTTTCTTCTTCTTCCTCTTTGTCTTCACAGCAAGCTTCCCTGGCTGACCCGGTTGAGCGGAAGGTGGAATCCGCTCTCAAGCGTTCTTATGCTGCCTTTCATTTTGGGGTGCGTGAGTGCTTGCACTTACTTCGCAGGTCCTACTCAAGGATTTTGAGAAATTGTTTGACTGTCTTCAGGATCGGGGGGATCCAACTCCTATCTTGGCGCAGATGGAGGTCTTGGCTCAGTTCCTCTCTGATGTGACCTTTGATACGTTATGGGCCTTCTCCTCGGCTGCCGGGGTAGCGGTGGCGGGTAGGAGGGCTCTCTGGACTAAGCCTTGGTGTCTTGATGCTGCTCAGAAGGCCTTGGTCCATAAGCTGCCTTTTGAAGGTCCACAACTTTTTGGGGATGATTTGAACACAATGGTGCAGCGGTCTGCGGAGGAGAAGAAGATGTTGAAGCCTTTTCAGTCTGTCCCGAAGAAGAAATCTTTTTTCCATAAGCAGGGGTTTCAGGGTGCTTTGTCTTCTTCTCAGCCCTTTTGTGGTCAGGCCCGTGGTCAGGGGGCTGTGTTCCATTTTAAATCCCGGCCTCAACAGCAGCATCAGCATACCCCGGGTGCTGGACAAAAGTGACTATGCCAAGGTGGGGGCTCAGCTCCATTTGTTTTTGGACCGTTGGTCAAGTCTGATTACCGACCAGTGTGTCCTGTCAGTCATCGGCTTGGGTTACTAGATTCCCTTCCGGGGCCCTCCCCCTCTGGCCTGTTTTCGGGTTACCCCGTTGTCAAAAGCCCTGTGAAGCGGGCTGCCATGTTGTCAGGCGACGACCTGTTGTTGACAAAAGGGGCTGTGGTGCTGGTTCCTGTGGAAGAGCGGGGCCTGGGGTTCTATTCCACTCTGTTTCTGGTCCCAAAGTCTGATGGTTCCTTCCGCCCGATTCTGAATCTCCAGGCTTTGAACCGGTTGGTGCGGTTGGATCATTTTCGGATGGTCACCTTATAGTCCGTCATTCCCCTCATCCAGGAGGGCGATTTTTTGGCTTCTCTGGACTTGGAAGACGCCTATTTTCACGTTCCTGTCCATCCGGAGAGTCAGCGTTTCCTGAGGTTTGCGGTGAGAGGGGTGCATTTCCAGTTTCATGTGTTGCCTTTCAGCATCTCCACGGCTCCCAGGACTTTTACCAAGGTATTGGCTCCTGCTGTGGGGGTTTTACAGATTCGGGGTTTCTCTGTGTTTCCCTATATTGATGACTGCCTGGTCTCTGCTTCCTCCCTTCCTAAGGCTTTTCTGGCGGTGCAAGCGACGTTGGGCCCGATTCACAGAACTAATTTAAGACAAAATCCTAAACTTACTACCATTTTGGTATTCACAGAAGGCACTTACTCATTTTGGTATTCACAGAAGGCACTTACTTACTCATTTTGAGTAACTTACTCATTTTGAGTAACTTACTCATTTTGTGTAACTTACTCATTTTGGTATTCACAGAAGGCACTTACTCATTGATGAGTAAGAGCCTTCTGTGAATACTAAAATGAGTAAGTTACTCAAAATGAGTAAGTTACTCATTTTGGTATTCACAGAAGGCACTTACTCATTGATGAGTAAGTGCCTTCTATGATACTCATTTGGTATTCACAGAAGGCACTTACTCATTGATGAGTAAGTGCCTTCTGTGAATACCAAAATGAGTAAGTTACACAAAATGAGTTAGTTACTCGAAATGAGTAAGCAAGTGCCTTCTGTGAATACCAAAATGAGTAAGTGCCTTCTGTGAATACCAAAATGGTAGTAAGTTTAGGATTTTGTCTTAAGTTAGTTCTGTGAATCGGGCCCGTTGTCCTTGTTCCAGGATCTGGGGTTCAAGTTGTATCTGGCCAAGTCTCATCTGGTTCCTGTTTAGAGACTTCAGTTCATTGGGGGTCTGTTTGACACCTTGCAGGGGGCGGTGTTTCTCTCTCCGTTCGGATCCTTTCCCTGCAGACTCTGTTTCGGGACCTTTTGAGTCGCCCTTCTGCCCCGGCTCGGGTTTGGTTGCGGGTCCAGGGGTTGATGTCTGCCACGACGGTGGTGGTTCCTTGGGCCGCCTACATCTGAAACCCTTGGTGAATCATCTGTTGGCTCCGTGGGACCCCTCCCGGGTAGATTACGAGACTCTGGTTCCTCTCTCTCCTGTTCTGGTTCAGGACTTGGACTGGTGGCTTTGCACTCCCAATCTGGAGAAGGGGGTGCATTTTCAGCTTCCTCCTCCCCTCTCGTTGACCATGGATGCCAATATTTGGGGTTGGGGGGCCACTTTGGGGTCCCTGGAAGCCAAGGGTCCCTGGTCTCAGAGGAACAGCGCCCGTTCATCGAACTGGTGGGAGTTGGCAGCCATTTGTCTGGTGTTGCAGTTCTTTCAGGTTTCTCTCCTCAGAGCAAATCTATTGGTTCGTACCAACAATCAGGTGGCTTGTTGTTACTTGAGCCGCCAGGGGGGGACCAGGTGCGCATCCCTGAATCTGCTGACCTCCTTGATTTGTGCCTGGGCGGAGCTCATAGGTTGGCGTTGAGGGCTGTTTACATTCAGGGGCCTCTGAACTTTCATGCGGACAGCTTGAGCCGCAACCTTCCGTCCTCTGTTCTATACCATCTGTCTGTTCCTCTGTTCCGGGACCTTTGTCTTCGGTTCGGGACTCCCTGGATCGATCTTTTTGCTTACCCTCACAACTCTCTTCTCTCCCGGTTTTGTTCAGAGGTGATTTGTCCTCAGGCTTGGGCGGTGGATGCTCTCTCGATTCCTTGGCCTTCAGGCCTTCTGTATGCCTTTTCCCCTCCTCCCGAGGGTGCTGCAGAAGATTCAGGGGGAGAGGGTGTCTGTGCTGTTGATTGCTCCTTTTTGACCTCGCCACCTTTGGTTTCCGCTCCTGTTACGGATGGCGGGGGCAGTTTTGTCCGGCTTCCCTTGGTTCCGGCTCCACTACAGTATCCGCACCTGTCTTTGCCCAGTCTTCGGCGCCTGCATCCGACAGCCTGGCTCTTGAGCGGCTGACATTGGAGTCTTTGGGCTGTTCTTCTGTGGTGGCCTGTAACATCCAGCTGTCACGTCGGCCTTCGACCCTTAAGAGCTATGGTAAACATTGGGGCTCTTTTGTCTCTTGGTGCTCATCTCATGGTGTGGATCCTGTGGTTGGGGTTCTGGCTTCTATTCTTGACTTTCTCTGGGATGGGTTTTTGAAGGGCCTTTCTCCTTCCACATTGTCAGCTCAATGGGATGTGGTTCGGGCTTGTTGTGGTCCCGGGGCCTCCTTGGAGGCTGTTGCTCCTTTGGTGAGTCGGCTTCTTCAAAGTTTTCGGCTTCGTCGTCCAGTCTCTCCTGTGCTTTTGCCTTCTTGGGATTTACCTACTGTCTTGCGGGGTCTCCAGTTGCCCCCTTTTGAGCCTTTGTTAGAGGCGGATGTGTTGTGGTTGTCCGCTAAGGTGGCTTTTTTGTTGCCCATCACCTCCGCTCGGCGGTTGGCTGAGTTGGGTGCTTTACTTATCTCTTTCCCTTATTTGCAGTTCTTGCAGGATAGGGTTGTTTTGAGGCTTGACCCGGCTTTTCTCCCTAAGGTTTCCTCAAAGTTCCATCTGCAGCAAGAGGTGATCCTTCCTGATTTGCCTGGGGATGGAGATTCTGTTGTTCCTTCCTCTTTGGATGTTCGCAGGGCGCTTCAGGTTTACCTACAGCATACCCTGGGGTTTCGTCTTTCCCCTGCCCTGTTTGTCTCCTGTGGGTGTGTGGCTAAGGGGAAGAAGGTTTCTACTTTCACCATCAGTCGGTGGGTGCGTTTGGCGGTCTGCCAGTACTACAAGTCTGTGGGTCTGCCTCCTCCATCTCAGGTGCAGGGTCGTTCGACGCGTTCTGTGTCCGCTTCCTGGGCTGAGGTGGCAGGGGTCTCTATCAGAAGATTTGTAGAGCAGCCACTTGGCAGTCCCATCACACATTTGTTCGGCATTATCATCTGGATGTTTTACATGCCTCCGTGGACAGTTTTGCTGTTGGCGTTTTGAACGTGCTGTTCCTTAAATAATTTGTTTGATTAAATTTTGTACTTTTGCATGGATCCCTGATGTCCTGCGTTTTTCTTCTTGTATTTCTGCTTGTGAGTTCCTCACTTTGTTAGGACTGGGATGAGGAGGAACCATGAGGGGGTAATGTCTTGTTACTTACTGGTAATCTTCATTACCCTGATTAGGGTCCTCCTCGTCCCAGTCCTGTTCCCTCCCTCCCTGCCGCTGTGTTTGTGTCTGGGCTTGTTGATAACAGGCATGGCGGTGGGTGAGAGGGGCTTATGTTACATAGAAAAATAATATGGCGTTCTGATTAGCTGTCGTGAGGCAGGATTGCCTCACTTTGTTAGGACTGGCCCACTACCCAGGAAATTTAGACGTGACTACTACACGCCGAAACCAGGGAGCTTAGATCTCCCATTCACACGGACTGACACGTCCGCTCGCTCGTGTCTCTAGCACCACTGAGACACCGGGGAAGGACCACCTGTACCCTTCCCGCCTGTCCTTTTCTTTCGTTTAACCCGTGTCGGTACCGGGTTGGAATTATCACCGGTACTGCGACTTTCATGCCACCTTTTGCCACTTTTCAGCCCTGAAGAGTCACAATTGTACCACGTTGTGACGAAACACGTGTCGGTTGGTTTTTCTTTCTGTTTTGATCCAGACTAATCTAAAAATCCCCATTAAGACACTCTTGATGTCGACCTTCATAATTTCTGGAAGAAAAGTTCGCTAATATTGGTTTTCACGCTAAAACCATCAACCTAATACGTGTGCCCAGGACTTGGTTCTATATCTACAGTGTGGATCTTGACCTACACACTCGCAGGGGTTGTTTTGTTTGGGTTTGTTTCCTCTGACCTGGCAGCACCGTACTCATTTGTTCACACCCTAGACTCCTTTGCGTACTTGCTTGAGCGCCATTACTTCCTGTCCTTAATCTAAACCCTTCTCCGATTCAATAGGCAAATATCTATATGCATTTTTTGTTAAAAAGAGCACATCTTGCAAAGTCCAGCATAGAAACTCGAGATAAAATGAAGGTGGAATTACATAGGCCCGTACAAGCAATATGGAGAGGTACAAATCAGTAACTGATAGTATTTTATGCTTGATTGAAAATAAACCCACAATTTAATAAAAGCAAATTACGATTACAACACCTGAGAATTTTTTTAAAATATCATAGTTTGCCGAAAATGTGTACATTCAAGCTACGGATCGAAACACACTGCTATCAGCTATACATTGTCATTCACATACATTATTGTGGCACTTTACTTCCTAGCCAGGTTTTATGAATTCGACTAATTGTTTTGGAAGAACATCTGTTTTAACAACATGAAAATGAAATGCTACAGAAATTCAAACAACGTGGATACATAACATGAATCCTCCAACAAATCCATGAAAGAATAGAAAATGCAATTCTTGAAAAAAGTAATTCAAACTAAAGAAAAACACAAAGAAAGACTAAATCAAATATATTCCTCAGTACACAGCGCAAACAAGGGAGATCAGAAGAATTATGTGAAAAAAAAATTGATATGCCATGATTTGTTGCCTAAGATAAGGGTCTTATTCTTAAGTTACACGTAACAAATGAACAATATTTTGAACCCTGTCCATTTGGCAAATGAGAGAGACAATGAAGTTTAAGATGAATGGAGGTGGAAGATCTAGCTGAATGTCCTAAAATGGGGTATGCCAGTGTGTTCTAAAAGAGGTGGAAAAGCTGAAAGAGAGAACATGTAGTCCAAGATAAAGAGAAATGCAGTAATCTAAACAAGATAGAATACTAGTTGGATACTGGCTGTAAGGGACCTTTTAGGGAATACGAAGCAGCAAGACGGTCACTTTTTGAAATATATATATAAATTTAATGTGATTTCTAGAGCACATGGTTACACCACAAAGGTGTGTCCCTACGCTAGGACCTAGATATAGACGAGGAGGGAGCAGAAAAAGAAACGCAGAACTGCTAGGATTTAGACTGGGTTATGGAACAGCCATGCTTTAAGTTTGCTTCTGAAGTCTTTTTCTGATGGAGCTGCTCTAAGAGCATACGGGACAGAGTTCCACATACTTGCAGCTAGAAAGGAGAAGGCACATGCTCCCTTTCTGGCTTTCCTGGTTTTAGGAACTCTAGCAAGCTTTGCCTCAGATGATCTAAGATTTCGACCTGGGATGTATGCTTGTATCATGGGATTCAAGTAGCTAGGGTCTTGCTTGTTTAGTATGCGACAGGAAAAGCACAAGGCTTTAAACCCAATTCTTTTTGAAACTGGAAGCCAATGTAACTGATTGAGTGCTCCTGATGCTGTGGATCTTTTAATAAGTCTCGCTGCAGCATTTTGAACTTGTTGCAGCAACTTGATGCTTCCCTTAGTGGCTCCGAGATACAATATATTTCCATAGTCCAGTTGGGAAGTAATAAGAGGATGTACAATAGTTTTTTCGTGATTTGGTAGGAATTAGATCAAAAATTTTCCTCAGGGTCTTGAGGGTGCCAAAGCACTTTCCTGCCGTTTTACTAATTTGGTCTTCGAAAGAGAGTTTCGAGTCAAACCAAACTCCTAAGTTCTTCACTTTTTGTTTAGGTACCGGTGGTTCGCCCAAGGCTGCTGGCCACCATGCAGACATCCAGATAGAAGGAGTTTTTCAAACTAACAGAAGTTCAATTTTGTTAGCATTCAATTTTAAACAGCTGTTCGTCATCCATGTGGCGACATCTGCTAGGCATGATTTGAAAAGCTCTGTAGAGATGGAGTTGGGTTCAGATAGATTCACTATAAGTTGGGTGTTGTTGGCATACGACACCA
Organism: Calotriton arnoldi; assembly: GCA_963921515.1. Lineage (NCBI taxonomy): Eukaryota > Metazoa > Chordata > Amphibia > Caudata > Salamandridae > Calotriton > Calotriton arnoldi. The sequence goes on along the minus strand of CAWUFW010002601.1, from coordinate 1,503,381 downwards.
CCTGCACATTGTATTTATTAATAATATCTGCAAGAGGTCTGATATAAACATTAAACAATGTAGGGCTTAAAAATGAGCCTTGGTGGACTCCTCTAGGTGAGGTGAAACTTTCAAATACACATGACTTTAAGGTGACTTGAACGGAGCGGTCTTGGAGAAAGGAACTAATCCATTTGAGTGCTTTACTGCCAATTCCACATTCCTGGAGCCTATGAATGAGGATCTTGTGGGATATGGTGTCAAAGGCAGTGCTTAGGTCAAATAATATAAGGGCAGAGGTTTGGCCTTTGTCAGCATTCTGTCTGAGAACTTCCTCCGACAGGAGGAGGGCTGACTCAGTGGAGTACTGCGCCCTGAACCCTGATTGAGAGGGGTGAAATGGGCAAACATAAGGCCATAAAGGGTGTACCAAGGGTTCCCAAAGGGAAAAAAAAACAACCTTTGGTAGGGGAAAATAGAGTAATGGACAGGATTGACAACCTGTTGTTGGAATGTACTGAACTTGTTAATTTAAATTCGCAATCACCAAATCCGTGCTTAAAAATCTCCGATGATGAGCCAGACAAACAGATACACAAAATGTTTGACAACCCCAACCTTGTCCCCGTCCGGCCTTGACCAGGGAAATGAAAGAGTCTCAATCCAATACTAGCCCTACCAAGTCGCAATTGGTCCACAATAATTTGGTTATTGAATGTAGCAATCGTTTTTCAGTCCTTTCCACAGAGGAAAATGCAAGTGAGAGTTTACAGACAGAGAGCCGGGGTTGTATAACCCCAGTGATTGTTACATTGTTACAGAGCATGATGGGGATCATTGGGGATCTTAGAGAACAGATTAAAGGACTCCAAAAGACGGTTGAGAACCTTGAGGGTGTAAGCAAACTGACCAGACAAATATACTTGACGGGGCTAGGGAGGGGTCTCCTGTTATTAATGGGGAATATAATACTCCACGTTCTGCTTCGGTTATCTGCCAGTCAATGGCCAACAGTAATGCCCCTTGGTCAACTCTGGCCCTGCCCATAGCCCAAATATTTTGTGTTTAGATGCTAGGAAAGGGTGGACACAACCCTCTTCCCCCTGGCTGAGACCACTTGAGTGTGAACCGTTTACAGAAGCCTGGAGGAAGAGGAGTTCTCCATGTGTCTATTTCAATCTCCATGTTGTACATAGGAGGTGTTGGCCAAGAGGGCAGGTCCAAAATGGTATTTATATCCTTAGTACTATAGAGGATCAGCCTATGAAGGTATTCCTTGATAGGGTCCCCAAAATGGCTTTTGGGGCTAGGGAAGACAAGGATTCCCTAATTAATAAGGCAATATACTGGTTCCGTGAGACAAGACAATGCTATGCAATTATCAGGAGTGATATTGTAGGGGTGGAAAAGTTGGAAACTTCTGATTGCTCTTATGACAAACTACGGAAATCCTTTACAATCAGCGACCTGGTGGAAAGTCTTTGCGAGAGCTCACCTGGAATTACTGCAGGGACGACACGGATGAACACGAGGCTAGACCCCTACTTCCCTCACCCACCTCCTTCGCCCAACGTAGTCAAAGCAAACGAGGGAAGGTGGGGAAGAAGGGAAACAAAACAAGGGAAGGAAGAAGGGGCAGTTGACTGCTGGATCTTCTAATGGAAGGAGCGTCTCCTAGAACCCTAAAAGAAAAAAGGACAAAGTGAGTACTAAGTAGTCACACCAGCAAGCTAACTAAATACCCCACTGTTTCTTAAGGGATACCTGGGATGGAAGAAGCTAACATAAACGAGGAGACAACTCCGAGGGATGCCAGAATACCTCGCTAACTAGAAGGACGGACAAGGTTCAATTGAGTAATAGGACTGCAGCAGTTAGCATACGACAGTAGTTAGACAAAACAGCGAGCACTTACCTAGGTTACAATCACCATAGGTGTGGAAGACCCCTAGTAGAACAACAAAAATACGTCCGTACTCCTATATGCAGGGAAAAACCCAAAAACTCATTTCCCTTCACAGGAGGAGGCAACGTGACAAAAATAAACAGGGGTCTAATTATGCAAACTGAAGATTATGGACTCCTTTAATCATGCCAAAATCTCTTCCATTCTTTTATAGCGAGTGGAATACAAAAAATAAGAAGTGCCAGAAATGCGCAGGGGAACGCAAGACCATCAGATATGTATCGTTCCTCAATAAAGTTTTAAAAGACAAAAAAAAATGTTAAAAACGAAACAACGAACTTGATGCTTTAAAAACCCTATGCTGTTTCCTATGTCTCACAGGACCAGACTGCCAAGGGTTAACACCACCGAATCCAACTAGCAACTTTGTAACAACAGCAATGAAGAGCAGCAAACTCCGGAAGAAAACCCCCGAGGACCCAGGAAGCGGAAGAGCCCATCCGGCAACCAAAAGCAAGAGAAAACACCAACACGAAGATCAGAGGTCCAGGAATAAATGCAGGTAAGCAGAAACACGGAATATGGAGGGCGGTGGGAGGCCAGGCGGGATCCGAACTGGAACGCAAAGCGCGTGTCCAGTGTGGATCCCGTCCTAAAATACCCCTTAGGCTCCACCCCCGGCCGCCGACAGGTAATGGCGGGCAGGACTCTCCGCTCTGTGTGCGAGCGCGGGTGCCGTTAAAGGCCCTGCACGACATGGAGCCTGACAGTACACCCCCCCCCCCCAAGACCCTCCCCCAACAGGCTTGGATTTGTGCGGATATCGGCGATGGAACAAGCGTACTTAATGGGGAGCATGCACATTAGAAGCCGGTTCCCACAACCCTTCATCAGTCCCGTAGCCTTTCCAGTGAATCAGGTACTGCAACCGATGACGAACTCTACGGGAGTCCACGATATAAGCAACTTCATACTCCGGACCATCATCAAGCAAAACAGGGGAGGCTGCACAGGAACAACAGTGCCAGGGGTGACATGTTTCAATAAGGACACATGAAAGACAGGATGTAACCGCAAGGAGGCAGGTAACTCAAGCTTCAGAGCCACAGGGTTCACAACTTTGGAAACAACATAGGGACCAATAAAGCGAGGCTTGAATTTGGTTGTACCCTTAAGCTGGATGTGCCGAGTGGACAACCATACCCTGTCTCCTATAGCATAAGCAGGCGTTTGTCGACGATGCCGATCTGCTCCTTCCTTACACTTGTTTTTTGCCTCATCTAAAGATTTCTTAGCAGAAGTATGAATGTTCTGGAGGTGAGACACCATCTCCTGAGCCGCTGGGGAATTAGCAGGCTCTAAAGGTGAGACCAGACCACAAAGAGGGTGAAACCCATAGGTACAAAAAAAAGGTGAAACCCCGATAGACACATGCTCACTGTTATTATATGCAAACTCTGCAGTCCATAAGACCGAGTCCCAATCCTTCTCCCCTTGCAGGAGGTGACATGGCAAATATTGCTCGAGACACAGGTTGACCCTTTCTGTCTGACCATCGGTTTGAGGATGGTGAGCCGTAGAGAGACGTACATCTATCTCCAGCATACTATTCAGCCCTTTCCAGAAACGGGACACAAATTGAGGGCCCCTGTCTGAGACAATGATGGAGGGTAAGCCATGAAGACGCACTATTTGTTGGAGAAATACACAAGCTAGTTCTTTGGAGGAAGGCAGTTTCTTCATGGGTATAAAATGGGATATTTTGGATAGCATGTCGACAACAACAAATATGACAGTGTGCCCTTGTTTAGTAGGAGGTAGTTCCACAATAAAGTCCATAGAAATGGAGTGCCATGGTGTAGGGGGTGTAGGTTGTGGAGTCAAGAGACCGACTGGTACTTGGTGGGTGCTTTTGCTTTGTGCGCAGATATAACAATCTTGTACGTACAAACGGGTATCCTGGTACATGGATGGCCACCAGAAATACCTTTTGAGCATGGCAAGGGTCTTTTTGTATCTAGGGTGACCTGCTAGAGCATGTGTACCACACCAATTCAGTGCTTGTGCCTGAAGAGACAGAGTAGGACGGACAAAGCCACCTTGAACAAAGACCAAGTCCTTACTCCTGACTCTGTTGTGTTTAGTTTCAATATTCCTTACTTCCTCTGATTCGTGGGCAAGGGCTACTTCTTTCATAAAAGATTCCTCCGAAAAGGTACCCCCTAATACCCGATCAGGATTCAAGACGACAGGTGGTTCTTGTGCACACATTTCGTCAGGGAGGTCATAGCCAAAAAGGGATAGAGCATCTGCCTTACTGTGTTTGGCGCAAGTCTGGTACTGGATGACATAATCAAAATCACTAAAAAAAATGGGCCCATCTCAACTGTCTCATAGATAAGGCCTTGGCTGCCTTCAAGAATTGCAGATTTCTGTGATCGGTGATAATAGTTACTGTGTGCAAAGCCCCAAGCAGATACTGACGCCATTCCTCAAAGGCCCTTTTTATGGCCAACAACTCCCTATCCCCTACGGAGTAGTTTACTTCAGCAGGAGTTAACTTATGGGAATAATATGCTATGGGATGTAGATGTCCTGTTTGTTTGTTCCTTTGAGACAACACTCCTCCTATAGCAACTTGGGAGGCGTCAGTTTCCAATAAAAATGGCTGTGAAGTGTCAGGATGTGCCAGAACAGGAGCAGTAACAAAGGCCTATTTTAAACAGGAAAAAGCCTTTTCAGCCTCAGGCATCCAACAGAACGGCTTCCCTTTCTTCAGGTGTCTGGTAATGGGAGTTGTGAGTGCAGGAAATCTGTGTATGAATCGCCTATAAAAATTGGCAAAGCCCAGAAAGCTCTGCACTTCTTTGACAGAACGAGGAGATGGCCATTTAGTAATAGCAGCAACCTTTTGGGGGTCCATAGTCACCCCTTGTGCTGATAAGACAAAACCCAAGAAGGTGACCTCAGGGTCATGAAATTCACATTTGTCTAGTTTGACGTACAGGTTGTTATCCCTGGGACGGGTTAGAACACTCTTGACATGTTGGACATGATCCTCCACAGAGGAAGAGTAAATCAAAATATCATCGATGTACGCAATAGTGTTTATGTCCAAAGTCTCTCGTAATACGTCATTGATAAAAAATTGAAAGGCCGCAGGGGCGTTGCAAAGCCCAAAAGGCATTACCAAGTACTCATATAGCCCAAACTTAGTTCAAAAAGCTGTCTTCCATTCATCTCCTGCTCTTACTCGAACCAAGTAATATGCACCTCTCAAATCCAATTTAGTGAATATGGAGGCTGTTTTAATTTGGTCAAGCAGGGATTGGATCAGAGGCAACGGATATCGGTTTTTTGTAGTTACGTTATTAAGGGCTCTATAGTCGATGCAACATCTAAGGCCCCCTTCCCGTTTGGGTATAAAAAAAAAAGAGGGGAGGACGCGGCAGATCGCGAAGGACGAATAAAGCATTTTTGCAGCATGTCGTCCAAGTACTCCCTCAAATAAATGTTCTCTTTTTCAGTTAGGGCATAGATGCGACTACACGGAATTTTGGCACCGGGTACCAGGTCTATACGACAGTCATATGACCTATGGGGAGGCAGAGCAGAAGCTTTCTCTTGGTCAAATACATCTTTAAACTCATCATAACAGTCCGGCAATACCGGTACCGAACAATCGGTACTGCTAGCTACCTGTTGCGTTGTTACAGAAGGCTCCAGACAATGGTTGGTACAGTACTCTGAAGTAAAGCTTATGGCATGTTTTTCCCAATCGACAATGGGATTATGTTTCATCAACCAAGGAAGACCAATGATGGCTTGGAACTGAGGCGAGGAGATGATATCAAAATGGATGATCTCATGATGTTGATCCAAGAGTAACACATGTAACTGTGTGGTGGTATGTGTGATAGGCCCAGACTTCATAGGACTGCAGTCAATCGTCTTAACAAGGTCCACCATGTTTTTTGGTTCTGTAGGGATACACATTCTTTCTACTCAAGCTGAATCTATAAAGTTCCCTGTGGCACCCGAATCTAGCATAAGTTGAATGTCTATTCTGTAATCACCCCAACTGAGTTGAGCAGAGAGGAAAAAATGTTGTAGGAGATGCGATGTGGGTCCTAACCCTACCACGTGGGAGACCGGTAAGCCTGTTTCACCTGAGCGATCTGTCTCCACCATGCTCAGGTGAATTAGTTTCCCAACTCCATACGTTTCTGGGGTTTAACTCGGCAATCCCTCAAAAAGTGCCCTGATTTGCCACAGTAAAGACACAAGTTGTTGGCTCGTCGTCTCTGTCTCTCTTCCTGACTCAGGGGCCCTTTAATACTGCCTATTTGCATGGGTTCTGACTCCTCAGCAGGCTTATCCATTTCTGGTTTCCTTTCTCTCACAGCAAAATACTTGGAATCAGTGCGTCCTTTCTCCCTTTTTCTCTCATGGAGGCGATGATCTAACTTTACAACCAGATCAATTAATGCGTCACAAGATTCGGGGGGTTCAAACACCTGTGCCAACATGTCTTTTAAGTCGTCCCTTAAGCCTTTGTAAAAGAGAGCACTACGTTTGGCTTCCGGCCAACCAGCTTCGGCCACTAGCCTGTTAAAAGAGGAAATGTAGGTCATAAGATCCTTGGATCCTTGTTTAATGCTTAACAGCTCAGTATCCACAGGCTGCATAAAAGAGTGTCTGTCGAATAAATGCCGTAATTCCTCTTTAAAAGCTTGGTAATCGTATAACAGGGGATCGTTTCTGTCTACTAAGGGAATTGACCAAGTGGCGACTGTCCCACCCAAGTATGACAAAACAAAGGCTACCTTGGATTGTTCAGTGGGGAAGCAGGAACCTTTGCACATAAAGTGCAGCTGGCACTGATTAATAAAAGTGGCAAACTTGGCTGGGTCACCCATAAACCTTTCGGGGGGTGCTAAAGGGATAGAAGATGGTGTTGTGATATGATACACTGGAGGCGTAGTGCTTGAAGATGGAGGAGAGGAGGTAAACGGGGAAGCATAGGGGCCTGTAGGTAGGTCAGAAGAGGGTACAGTCCGGGAGGTTTGCTGAAGGGAATCGACTCCTAGAGACAGGGCCTGGGTTTCCTTCTGCAGGTTCCCTATCATGCTCGCCACGTCTGCTAACGTAATCGGATGTTCCTCCATGACGCCCGGGCAGCAAGGTATACGTGGGCTTCGCGTTCTGTGAGAGCTCACCTGGAATTACTGCAGGGACGACATGGAGGAACACGAGGCTAGACCCCTACTTCCCTCACCCACCTCCTTCGCCCAACGTAGTCAAAGCAAACGAGGGAAGGTGGGGAAGAAGGGGAACAAAACAAGGGAAGGAAGAAGGGGCAGTTGACTGCTGGATCTTCTAATGGAAGGAGCGTCTCCTAGAACCCTAAAAGACAAAAGCACAAAGTGAGTACTAAGTAGTCACACCAGCAAGCTAGCTAAATACCCCACTATTTCTTAAGGGATACCTGGGATGGAAGAAGCTAACATAAACTAAGAGACAACTCCGAGGGATGCCAGAATACCTCGCTACCTAGAAGGACGGACAAGGTTCAATTGAGTAATAGGACTGCAGCAGTTAGCATACAACAGTAGTTAGACAAAACAGCGAGCACTTACCTAGGTTACAATCACCATAGGTGTGGAAGACCCCTAGTAGAACAAAAAAATACATCCGTACTCCTATATGCAGGGAAAAACCAAAAAACTCATTTCCCTTCACAGGAGGAGGCACGGTGACAAAAATAAACAGGGGTCTAATTATGCAAACTGAAGATTATGGACTCCTTTAATCATGCCAAAATCTCTTGTATTCTTTTATAGCAAGTGGAATACAAAAAATAAGAAGTGCCAGAAATGCGCAGGGGAACGCAAGACCATCAGATAAGTATCGTTCCTCAATAAAGTTTTGAAATACAAAAAAAAAATGTAAAAACGAATCAACGAACTTGATGCTTTAAAAACCCTATGCTGTTTCCTATGTCTCACAGGACCAGACTGCCAAGGGTTAACACCACCAAATCCAACTAGCAACTTTGTAATGACAGCAATGAAGAGCAGCAAAACTCCGGAAGAAAACCCCTGAAGACCCAGGAAGAGGAAGAGCCCATCCGGCAACCAAAAGCAAGAGAAAACACCAACACGAAGATCAGAGGTCCAGGAATAAATGCAGGTAAGCAGGAACACGGAATATGGAGGGCTGTGGGAGGCCAGGCGGGATCCGAACTGGAACGTGAAGCGCGTGTCCAGTGTGGATCCCGTCCTAAAATACCCCTTAGGCTCCACCCCCGGCCGCCGACAGGGAATGGCGGGCGGGGCTCTCCGCTCTGTGTGCGAGCGCGGGCGCCGTTAAAGGCCCCGCACGCCACGGAGCCTGACAGTCTTATGGCAGTTGAAGCCTGCCCCATTTCCAACGCAAATACACATATACAACTTTAATTTCATGATCCAGCTATGTCTAAGGGGCCACAGTGTGCAGGGACCAAGACTGGGTTGGATGAAATAAATAGTGGAACGAAGGCTGCCCCCGCTGACTGGAGCCCAAGATATCTCCCCGTAGTAACATTGATGATAGTGTTTTTGTGGAGGGAGAGCAGTCACACCCTATACCAGCCCAATTGCTGGCTAATTTGCCACCTCTGAGTAGGGGGGCAAACTTAGAAGCTACTGGAGATGGACTTATGGGCCAGACATTGTCCTCGGTGACTGGGTCCTAGGTTGCATGCAGTGGGGGAAATACCACTGTGGAGCTAGTCTTCTCTGCTTTAGATGGTGCCAAACAGCCCCACGAGGTCCCTATTAAAATGTTGCCATGGAATGTAGCAGGATTAAACAAACTATTGTTGGAGGATAAGTGGGGCCAATTTATTGAATCGCTCAACATCTCTATCTTTCAAGAGACGTGGTGTCTAGCCCCCATTCATAGGTGTGCGTATACATCTTGTTGTGTGAATGCAACCCAATCTGCCAGGGGCAGGCCTTCTGGAGGGATGTGTATATGGATTAAAACAACTCTCCAATGTAGAATATCGTTAGTGCCAATTGCCTCTCGTGACATACTAACAGTTAGGCTGGTGCTTCCATCTGGGCTGTCACTAAAAATCTATAATGTATATAATAGAGTGGAGAACTGTAGTGAGGAGTCCAAGGTAATCAGCATATTAGAGCAAGCACTTCTCGAGAATACTGGTAAAGATAGGCTTTTGGCAGCTGGGGACTTAAATTTCACCTTTTAACCATTGGCGGCCTCCTCATTTGACTTAACTCAGGAACAAGATAAACAATGGGGCATACCACAGATTGATCTTCCCCCAGTAAGATGGACAGTAAAGGCAGGTCAGTTGTTGGCCCTGGATTTAAACTGTGATCTTAGAGCCACTAATGGCAGATGCCCTTCAGATCGCCAGGGCAAAATGACATTCAATAGGGTGGGACATAGTAATAGAATAGACTATTCTTTGGCAGATGTCAAGCTTTGGCCGGCAATTGTGGATATGGAAGTAGTCAATCGCATAGATAGCGACCACAATGCTATTTGGCTGTCACTACGGGACAGAGAATCCCCTGTTCAGGTGACCTATGGTATTGGAGATATAGGTTTCCTCTCGTACACAAATAATTCTAGAACAATTAGGTGGGACAGGGTGTTGAAAAATCCAGACGCACTTGAAGTGGTTAAGGAAAGTGTAATTGTGGACTATGAGTCCTTATCAAAAGTCTTTCCGGTGTCAAGAATTGAGGAATTTACTACTAGTCACAACAAATTATTAGCCCCTATTAGAGGGATACTGGGAAAAAAAGGTGCAGGGGGAAAACCGTGCCAAACCCTGATAATTGGTATAATGGGGAAGGTAGACTAGCCAAGAGTGAGTTTATTATAGCAATGAAATCAAAATCGCACTCAGATATAATCAAAAGCAGGACCTGCTATCGGCAGGTGCTAAATAAAGTCAAAAGGGATTGTGAGAGCTCATTATGGACAAACCTGCATGAAGCACTCTTCAATATAGATAACAAGTCTTTTTTGAAGACAGTTGTGGTTTGTCTAAATGGTTGCAAACCTACTCTTGACTTCTGCATTCAGCCCCAGGAATGGATGGCCCATTTTGGACAGCTTTATTCCACTAAATGTGACACAGCCAAGGGTGATGTTATGGCTATGAAAACTAATTCCAACCTAAAGCCCAATAGCTTGACATTTTCGTTAAATGTACTATTAAAATATATTAATTCTTGTATTCCTGGTCGTGCAACGTCAGTGGAGCCGCTAGCGTGTAGAGCGCGCTCTGGGGCGGCCTATGGGGGCCTACAATTGACTGACCAATTGCACCATATAGCGCTATACGCCGATGATCTCTTACTATTTTTAAACGACACAGACACGGACCTGAGAGGCGCCAGGGACATGATGGAAGAGTTTGGGGCTCGCTCTGGATTACGCGTCAACTGGCAAAAATCCCAACTGTTTCCGGTGACGGGTGATACCCCACCCCCAGCGGTTTTACATGGTTTGAAGTGGGAACCCCGATGTTTTAGGTACCTAGGCATGAAGGTATATCACGCCCTCGCAGATGTCCAAGAGGGGAATGTAGGCGGGGCCCTACGAGCATTGAAGGGCAGCATGACCTTCTGGGGGAAAGCTACCCCTATCAGTAGCAGGGCGGATCTCCCTACTAAAAATGATAGCTCTTCCCAGGCTGTTGTACTTTTTCACCACACTACCGGTGTGGAGTCCGAGTGCGTGGTTCCGAGCCCTGGACTCCCTTATCACTGCCTTTATTTGGGGGGCTGGCAGAAGAAGAGTAGCACTGACCACGCTGACGAGGGCGCAAATTGAAGGGGGCCTAGCAGTCCCGGGGATGGAGAACTACTACCTAGCAGGACAGCTCCAAAGTTTCACACAATGGGTGGCCGGGAGTCTAGACCCGGGCCGGAGGCAACCTCCCTTCACCCCAGATAGGGCGGATGTACTAAGCACACTAATGGGTACTGATCCAGAAATAACCACTGACTCAGGAAGTTTTAAAATGTTTATCTAAATTCTTTAGCAGAGTAAATTACAACCCACATAATACTTAATCACATATCAAGGAGGAAGCACACTATAATATCACCTATTAATCACAAATGACGGTCCCTCAGAAAGGAGAAGATAGAGACAGCAGTACAAACTAAGATTATGCCTTTATAGTTACCTAAAAGTGTGAGAACCAAACCCCTTGGTCAAGGAGTTGGAAAAGGGTCCCAAGAAAGATGAAGACCAAGACCTCCGGACCAGGATCAGGACAGGATTGGTGACCTCTCTACCAAACGACACCTGCGTCGTTCCCCTCTCTGACACTTCGTTCCTCCTCGATTCTTCCGTGTCTTCTTTCTAATGGAATCCGCCGCCCCCACTTCAGGACCTCTTTGGACAGCGGTTCAGTCTGCAATCGATCAGCTCGTTCTGTGGTTTTCAAAGCTGACAGCCTCAACGCTAACGTCCTGTGCTCTGTGCGCTAACTAATTAGCTAATCCTATATCTATTATACCCTTCTACACCCAGGTACCTCCCATAAATGTTTCAAAATTATGGGCCCACTACTTCTGATTGGACAGGGACAGGGGTTGATCCTCACACCATGTCAATTTAGTTCAATTTCTTTAAGCCCATTGTTTTAAAATACCGTCAATTAATACATTTGCTTTATTTCCCACCCGTCTCACGACAATTTTAATACAAAGTGTATACAATATGTATCCAGTTGTTGGACATCTCAGATGAATTGTGAAGGTGATCAGCGGGTCATGTCCTTGGACATCTTCCAAGTTGACTTCATTGCTTTGTCTTGTTAGTTTCAGAGCGCATGCGCAGGTCACATGGCTCTCGAGCTGCTGTTCAGTTAACCCAGACCCATATTACGAACTAATAGAAATCAAAGAAGAAACATATTAAAATCAAAAATAAAGGTTTTCACTGTATACCACGTACTTACTCTACTCCCATTTATTTATAAATGTCTATCCCGCATTAGTTGTGTTAGAATACCACATTATTAATTTCAGCAATGCGAAGGCTTTAGCATGTGAGAACATAAAGCAGCCATTTTAGCGTACACTGCGCAGAAGCAAAAGATTCCCTCCAAGCAAAGAAAGATGTCATACCACGTGACATGGTTGACACATGCGCAGTAGAGTTCCTGCGCTTTAGCGGCCATTTTGGATTTAGACAAGGATTACTTATTAGTGGAAAACACATAGGCAAGCATCATCTGGATAAAATGTTGTGTATGCACATTATTAATAAAGACATTACAGAATTTTAGTATAAATTAATTAATACTGTGAGAAGATTGCTTACGAGCAAGTCTCATTGTGAGTCCTTGCTCCATCAGTACCATTAAGCCGCGAAAGGTCTGCTTCTCTGAGCATAAAGTGCTGAGGCGTTGCTGGACCAGATGCCTACAAAAAACAAAGACCAAACGCCCTTACTCACCAGAGATGTCAGTAGCACTACTCGAGGCGCTCCCGCATGGAGGCCAATGGAGGGGGTTAGGAGAGTGGATGCAGGCTGGGGTAACTAAAATGGGTGACTTTTATAGAGATGGAGAGCTGCTCCCATTTGAAGAATTCCGCGCAGCTTGGAACATCCCGCAGGAGCACTTTTTATTCTATGGGGCTGTCACGGGGGCCATGCCCAGACACTGGGGAAGGGGGACAACTGAACCGCCCCCACATGCAACATGTGAGTACATAAGCCTGGCAGGGGGCGTCATTAAAGCTGTCTCATGCCTCTATCGGGCCGTTAGACCCTTCCACGAAACCGTTGGAAGGGTTGAGAGCCAAATGGGAAACCGACCTGGGAAATCACATAGAGGATAAGGACTGGGAAAATGCACTCCAGAGGGCCACTAGGGTATCTCGCAATGCGCGATTCCGGTTAATCAGCTTCTATACATTACATCGAGCATACATCACCCCAGATAGAATAAACCGTTTTTTCCACAGAGATGACGCAGGCTGCCCACGCTGTGGAGAGACAAGGGCTAGCTATATCCACATGATGTGGAGTTGCCCACAACTAGAACTGTATTGGCAAGAAGTGACCCGGGAAACAGCGCGAATCACAGGGAGGGAGGTACCATGCACCCCTGACCACGTGTTGCTTAACCTGTTCCCCCATTCAGCGAAGACTAAAGTGATGGCGAGATTCCAGGACTTAGCCTTTATACTGACAAAGCGAGAACTGACTAGCAAGTGGAAGGCCCCAGCAGGCCCTAGTGTCATAACATGGAAACACGAACTAGAAAAATGGGCGGGCTGCGAAAACAGAATACTGCTCAGGAATGCAAAGCGAGGAATAGGCAGGCTGGAGAGGGCGCAGGCTTGGGGAGCACTGGTTGATGACATGAGGAACGAGGTGCAGGAGTCCACACCTAGCACCCCCCAGGGCCCATCCCGACCTGAAAGCCCTGGCAACCCGGACCACGGGAGGGGACAGCTCGAGTAACACGGGGAGCACTGATATGCAGAGCCTGAAGACCGAAGGAGACGGGCAAGATCCACCACATTTGGCAAGTATAGAGAGTGACCTAGACCATACACACGGCAAGAGACGATAGGTTTCCTAGTTGACAGCAGCGCGGGATGGGAGGGGGATTGTTGGGGAAGTTGGGGGGAAGAGACATTGAAGCATCATACAAGGACAAAACACTTATTAGACTGAAGTCCTCAGATATACTTGCAGAATAACAAGGTATACAATAAGCAGATACAATAGATGTAAACTAGCTAAGTAGCATTTGACTAAAATACTATTATCAGGGACATGAGAATAAGATTTGTATTGTGAATGTCTAGACGGAATTGAAAATGCCAATAAAGTCTGTTTAAAAAAAAAAAAGAATTCCTGGTCGTGCAACGGGCCCAGATAGACAGCCAAATGACGTGTCTAGGGAACAACTGAAATCTGGGGGCCATATACTGCTTTCCAGCACAATTTTAGCTGGCATGGAGATTCCCCCTTCTTGGAAATTTATCAGAAATTATTACCATCTACAAGAAGGAGGACCGGGCAAACCCGGCCAATTATAGGCCTATAATCCTGATTGATTCATTACAAAAATTTTTATGTAAACAGGTTCTGGCCCATATCCAAGAATGGATAAGCAATGAGAGTGTGCTTTCTGATTGGCAGGTGGGTTTTAGGTGAAATGTGAGCACTGTGGACAAGATTTTTCGTTTTGCCTGCATTTACTGGAGGGAGGTGATCATTGGCATGGGCATATTCTATGTTGCCTTTGTTGACCTTCGCTCAGCGTTTGATTTGGTTCTCCGTGCCAAGTTATGGAGGGTCCTTGAGTCGCTGGAGGTACCAGCTCCCCTGTTGGACATCTTGGTGAGGCTGCATGCTGACACACTTGCTCAGGTGAGGTGGGGGGAGGATGGGGCCCTGACATACCCTATCTATGTTGACCAGGGGGTTAGGCAGGGGTCTGTTTTGGCGCCCACTCTTTTCACGCTATATATAAATGGAGTAATCAGCTTCTTGGACCGGATAGCAGTGATGCACCTAAGATAAGAGGGTGGAGGGTCTCTGCACTCCTTTACGCAGACGATACTTTGTTAATATCTAAGTCGCCACAGGGTCTGCAACAGCTCTTGAATTCTATTCAAATGTTTTGCGCTGAGCGGGGTTTGGAGCTTAATAGCTCGAAGACCAAATGTATGAGTTTTTACTAGGCAGACGTCGACCCTTTGTAGGAGGAGAATGCTAGTTGGTGGCACTCCTTTAGATGTGGTGCCACATTTCGAGTATTTGGGTATTAAACTCACAAAGAATCTATATTGGGCGCCACAGGCGGAAAAAGCACAGTTGTCCTTGGTTCAACACACTGCATATATAGGGAAAATACACAGAAAAACCTCAACTAGAAGGGTGGCTTCGGCACTGGAAATACATAATGTAAAGGCCTTAGGGGCGGTTTTATATGGTGCAGAATTGTGGGGTTGTTCGCATACAGAGAGCCTCTCCATAGTGGAGCAAATGTGCATAAGATCTTTATTGAAACTTCCTGTAAGCACACCGCTGACCCCATTATATTTAGATTTGGCCCAAAAGAAAATTGCCCACAAGATTGAGAGTAGAATGTTGATCTACTGGTATCGGTTATGGGCAATACCTAGTCCTGAATATTATCGGGAGGGAATCAAAGATCTTTTGGTCCCACAGTGTGCATGGAAAATTCCTTGGCTTTGTGCTATTAAGGCACTACGACAAAGGCTGAATCTGGATAAATATTGGGTTTCTCCAGAGAGTATGTGTTTAATTGGTAAGGCCAGTATTAAAGCAATTGACAATGTTATGAAGTTTAAGGGTTCCCTATCAGTGGCATTCATTGATTGAAAACCTATGGCTCTCTATGAAAGTACCAATGATGAAATTGTCCCTCCTCTAGCCAGGAAACTCTACCTCTAGTTTAGGTATGGCACTTTACCTGTTAAATCCTTCTCTGGTAGATGGCTGCATGATAGTGGTCCATATGATCATTCGTGTGTAGGCTGTGAAGGGTGTTCTGAATTGTTTGTCCATGTTCTGTTCTTCTGCCCCTTTTGCAAACAAACACATGCAAAATGAATTGTTCACCTTTGTAAAAACTTGGGAAGTAGGGGGTAGCAGGAAACATTCAGATTATTGCAGTGTGATACCAGCCCGATTGTGGGTTTTTTCCTGGCCACATTTTTAATGGCGTTTTGGATAAAACTAGTGAAAATTGTACAGCCAGCTTTTAACCTATGAAATTGATTATTTGATGTTTATAATGTACTGTGGTTGGATGTGCAATACTGTTGTAGATTTTAATTTTTGCCACTGTCCTTTTCATGCACTTTAGATAGTGGTCCTGTGCTTACCAAACTTGTGATTTTTATTTGTTTTTTTAACTTTTTGCTCTTTGCTGGATGGTAGTGAGGGAATCCAAGGAGGTCATAGTGTACATTTGTAAAGCACACGTTCACCCGAAGGTATCTTGGCGCTGAATAACAGATGTTTATTGGAGGTCATGGAAGGGGGGGGGGTGCAAAAATGATTGTCGCACTGTCTGCAACCAGCTCTAAAGGCTGGGATAATGAGTATGTGGCAAAGTGAAGTAATACTGTGTCGTCTTCTGTCTTTCTTAGTGTTTTTGGAGAGCCTGCTGATTTTGGAAAGGCAAGGTACGGTGACTTCGTCATTCCAGACTGTTGCACACATCACTCACGCACACACCCACCTACACTTTGAAATCAACAACCTATCTGCCTTCTACGTAGGATAGGGTTTTAAAAGCAAGATTTTAGTCAGTAGCAGAGATGGCATATCGTTGGATGAATGCTGCCCAGGCCCTAAATCTAGTTCTGGAGTCCAGCTCTGATGCAGGATCAGAGACTAAGACAGCAGATACTGAGACAGCATCTGAAGAAGAGGACAATGGAGCAGAATCTGGAAGTGATTTTTCAGTTGGTGCAGTTCCATCCGATGACTCATCTTCCAGCGATTCTGAAGGAGACAATGACAGTCGTGTTGTCCCTTTGCAAGCACAGTCTGTGCAGCGGGACACCAGTAGCAGGTTAGAGTAACCCAGAGAGCAGGCACGTGCGACGGCAAGCACAGACGGAGCGCTCTCTTGGCAGCCTCCCAATTTAGTTCAGCCCCAAATTCCGCCTTTCACTGGTGACACTGGATGTAAAGTCGATACAGCTATTTTTTTGCCAATTGACTACGTCCATCTCTTTTTGGATGTTGACTTCCTTGATGAAATTGTGCAGCAAATAAATTTGCGCGCCAAACAATTTCTGAGGGAGCATGGAGGCACTCTCGGGCCTCATTCTAGGGCACACAAGTAGACTCCCACTTCATTAGGGGAGTTGAAGATATTTTTGGGGCCTCACGCTTAAAATGTGTGTAGTGCATAAACCAACCTTGCTGCCCTACTGGTCTACTCGCACTTTTTGGTTAACCCCCATCTTCGCACAATACACGAGCAGAGATCATTGTTTGCTATTGCAGCACATGCTGCATTTCAATGACAATTCTGCTGCATTGCCTGAGACCATCCAGACCATGACAGGTTGTTCAAATTTCGGCCTGTCGAGGAACATTCATCTGCCAGGTTTCCAGAAGTTTATACTCCTGAAAAGAATATAGCCATCGATGAGTCCTTGATCTTGTATAAAGGGCGGCTGCTGTTCAGGCAGTACATTTCGAGCAAACGCGCTCGCTATGGCATCAAGTTGTACATGCTGTGTGAGAGCTCGACTGGCAATGTGTACAGCTTGAGAGTGTATACAGGGAAGGATATAACTCTAAACCCTGTAGGTTGCCCTCCCACACTAGGGGTCACTGGAAAGATTGTATGGGAGTTTGTCCAGACACTCCTTCACAAAGGTTATAACCTTTATGTGGACAAATTCTATACAGGAGTAGAGCTGTTCAGTGAGCTCTACAAAGCTGGCACTGTGGCCTGCGGTACAAATCGTTGTCGCTGCAAAGGTTTCCCGCAGGAGCTAGTTTGCAAGAAGCTCCAGAAATCCCAGAGCACTGCGTTGCATTCCAACGAACTGCTTGCAGTCAAGTTCTCAGATAGGCGTGACGTGCACGTGCTCACTACAATTCATGATGAGAGCACTTCCCCCGTCACGGTTTAGGGTCAGATGGCCTAAGTCCACAAGCCCACCTGTATACTTGATTACAACAAGTACATGGGCGGAGTGGACAAGAACGACCAGGTTCTTCAGCCATACAATGCGAGTCATAAAACTTGCACTTGATATAAGAAACTGTTTACTCACCCGATCCAGATGGCAACATACAATGCGTATGTTGTTTATCGGCAAGCTACAGAAGCAGCAGCCTCCACTTCATGTGTTCTGGAGCACATGGAAAGGCTGAAGGAGCGACACATTGCTGATAAAATTCCTGCTACACCCAAAAAGGAGCGACCATGTCGTTATTGTAAAGTCTGCTCGATGCAGGGAAAGAGGCAGGAGACTTGTGTTTACTGTCCCCAGTGCCCAGGTAAGCCCACCTTCTGTTTTCCTACTTGCTTTATGTTGTATCATACTAAAGCAAAGTACTTGGAAATTGACTGAGGTGGAGCTGCCAATAGGTAAACCTCAATTGGTATGAATGGATACCTACTGTCTGTGGGCCACTCCTTCGCTAGGTAAGCAGCCGCAAAATATTTGTTCCTCTACTTCAGTAAAACCTGGACTTCTCCACACCTTTATCTGCTTTCCGAACGTGGTAGTTGTTCTGTTCGCCAAATGACAAGTGCATTATAGTCTCCACACTGCACATACTGGTGGACACAATGCCACGTTGTCACGGAGTACCCTGTATGGAAAAATGTTAAAGGCTTGACTGGATTTTGAAGTGCTTGTTAGGGAACT
Source organism: Calotriton arnoldi (assembly GCA_963921515.1). Taxonomy (NCBI): domain Eukaryota; kingdom Metazoa; phylum Chordata; class Amphibia; order Caudata; family Salamandridae; genus Calotriton; species Calotriton arnoldi. Next base: position 1,485,069 of record CAWUFW010002601.1, on the reverse strand, counting down.
TATGTGTACTACACAAGGACCACCCTGATTGCCATTGAGAACCGTAGCAAGCATATTAAGTCAAACAAATATCCAATGGGACTTATTCACCAACATTTCTACTTGTTTTGAAAGTGTGCAAACTCAATTATTAACTTGTATCATAACCAGGTTATTGAAAAGGGATACAGGACACAATATCTTGTATGAAGATTGTTTTCTACAAATCCTTTATTTCGGTCAAATAGACCATAAACGTGCATGTGCAATAAACGTTCAATATATTAAAACAATCATAATAAAATGTACAACCCAAGCAATAGCTATACAGAATTAAATGTTTTGTCAAAGTGTACAGACTATTAACCCCAAATGGTCCTTAGTTGGTTACAACCATTTGCCCACCGCCAACAACATCACTTGCCTGCTGCTACCCAGGGGCAACCTGCAGAATGAAAATAATCCCCCTTATTAAATACATTTGAGTTAAAAAGTCACTGCTCCGATTAAATTAAGAACATCTAGGAACCAATTAAAAACGAGGTTAGTTTTGATAAATTAAGTTAAAATGGGAGATATCCCAAATGAGAAGAGAAAAGTGTATCAGCCTTGGACCGTAAGTAAGTAAGTCCGTTTTTATATAGCGCAGCTACTCACCCTTACGGGTCTCAAGGCGCTGGGGGCCGTCGTGGAAATTAAGTAATTAAGTGAGCTATTGCCCAGAGTCACATGGTGCTGAGCTGAGCTGCCGCCGGAGCCGGGGATCGAACCGTGAACCCTGTGCTCCGAAGTCAGCTGCTCTGGCCGCTGCACCACACCTCTCCACAGTACGTAAGTAAGTATTCAAAAACATCTTGCATGCACACCACATAGATTAAAAAGCGCAACACTGCATATACAATTGGCATGTGGGTGTTATATTTCAGGATCCTAAATATGTCTTCACAATGCTTGGACCCTACGTTTCTGCACAATTGGATCAGCCATCACTGCCTGGCTTTTTTATAGCCCGGGCAGGAAAACAAAACATGAATGTTGGACTTGGCCCTTTTTGCAGGGTCATCCCAGAACCTTTTGCCTTCCTCCTGTATTTTTTCTGACCTGTTGTTGGTGGGTTTAGGACTATGGGTACTTTATCACTGCTGATCAGTGCTAAAGTGCATGCGCTCTCTATGGTAAACTTGGTAAGATTGGTCTACACCTGTTTGGCATATTTAATTTACCTATCAGTCCCTTGTACAGTGGTATCCCGTATACCCAGGGCCAGTAAATTAAATGCTACTAGTGGGCTTGCAGCGCTGCTTGCACCACCCACCAAAGTAGCCTTTCAAAACCTGTCTCAGGCCTCTGCCACTGCAGGGCCTGCACGCGCAGTTTACTGCTGCTGTGACATGGCACATAAAGTGGTTGCCACGTCTGCAACTCCCCTTTTACTACATCATACTATCAGTCACCCCTAAGGTAGGCCCTAGCTAGCCCTATGGGCAGGGTGCGGTGTAGGTAAAAGGTGGGACATGTGCCTTAACTGTGTGGCATGTCCTGGTAGTGACAAACAGCCTATTTGGTTTCTCACTGCTGTGAGGCTGCCGTCTCATATGGATGCTTTGGGGATTCCCTGATATGTGCTTCAGTGGTAATTCCTGATCTGAGAGGGGTAGCGTGACCAAGTTTGGTATGTTTGGAATAGTAGCAATAAATCCTGCTTATTGGTGATAGCAAATTTCTTATTACTATTTTAGAAATGCCACTTTTAGAAGTGGCCATTTCTGTGTGCTATGTGTCCTTGTGCCTGCCTGTTGTTTATTGACCATATGGTTCTGACTGACAGGGTGAGAGGGGATGTGCATTCACTCCAGCCAGTCCCTGGGGGGGGTTGAGGTGTGTCCTCCCTGCCTGGGTGACTCAGAGCTAGCCAGAATAGACCTTGGCTGAATTTAGTAGCAGGAGGAGTTTGCCCTGGCACCTGAATAAGCCTGGTCTGCATTTGGAGTGGTGGGAGGAGTAGCACCTGCACCTGAAAAGGGCTGTGCCTGCCTTTCACAATGATTGCTCCGCAACCCTGTGGTGTGTCTGAGGCCAAGGCTTACACCAACAATGGAGGTTGTTGTGCACTTGAAAAGATATTTTAAAGTGCCCCCCAGAACTGGTTTGGACTGGGCTCAGAGCCCTGTGCCAGGGGGAAGAACAAAGACATTGCTACTATAAGTACTGGGGCTGTGACCCCATGTCTGTTGGACTGAACTGGAACTGAACTGAAACACTGCTTGGACTGCAGTGTGCCAGGAGGAACAGCCACTTGGGACCGACCTGCTGCCTGCTGGGTGGCTGAAAGGACTTCCACTCTGCTGAGTGACCCGGTGTGCTGGCCTGCTGTGCCCAGCTCTGCCCTGCGTGATTTTGGACTTAGCGCATGGTGAGAACTGGATTTCCCCCCCTGCTATTCCAAAGCGCGTGTGGAGCGATGTGCAGGGACGAGAGAGTTTTCCCCTTCGCCCTCCGTGGGTTGGCAGAAAGAGCATAAAGAAGCGCTCTTGTGTGCAACAGCGCGTGGTGGGCACTGTGTTTTGCAGCCGGTTTTTATACTAAACCACATGGGGAGCCCGAGGCCAAAGGCCTTCACGGTAGCCAAACGCGGCCGCTCGACAGCTGAGTGAGCACCGCAGGAGCACCAGGAGTTGCCTGGCAACCAGCCGCTGAAGTTGAGGAAGTATCCAGAAAACCTTTGCTCGGTGCGGCCCCACCCCAAGACACCTGGAAGTCACGCAGAGGCAGCAGGCTGCGTGCCTGAGCCTGGTGGGTGACAGGGCGTGGCGGGAATGCGCTACTGACCGCACTGGAGGAGAAGAGAACAGAGACGGTGCCCTGTGTCTACCCGGTCCTGGAGGGCCGGACTGGAGCACTTCCATTGGCCACCACCCACCAGGAGTACCAGGCCAATTGCTAGTGACTGCAGTGGTCAGCCGCAACCTAACCCGCTCAGCCCCCACAGGGAGTGGTGAGTGGAGCTGAGCTAAGCTGCGGTAAGCCCCGGGGCTGCGCACTCGCGGGGGCCAGTCCATTGGGTACGGAGAGGTCCCCGGACAACGTGGGCAGAGCGGGTGCCTCCCCTACTGGTGGTACGCATATGGGGGGCATTGTTGTTTTGAGAAGCTCTGGGTGAACCCTTGACGGAGGGCTCCAGGTCCCAAAGGAGGCAGGATTTCCCCAAGAGTTCCGCATTTCCTAAATAGCGGCACAGGAGTAAGGTGCTCTATCGGCGGAGTCTTGTGGATATTGGAATTGGGGACACAAGGCCCTGAGTGTTGGTTTATTACCAGGGCAAAGTGAACTACTGCCCCATAGGCCCCGATGATCTCATGTAGTTGGGGTTACATTGTCTGGGCTGCACCCTATGTGTTCAGTAAGGGTGATCTGCATATGCCTAAGGTGGGCATAAGGTGTTTTTATACTGTGTGCAACCAGCCTGCATTTACTTGGTTTCACTGCTTGTGTTGCCATGACCGTGGCCTGATTGGCCAAGTGATTCATGAACCTTGTGATGTTATGACAATTGCCCGATTGGCAAAGTGATTTGTGTAATCCCTGTGACGTCATGACAAGTGCCTGGTGGCACAGGGTAATATATGTGATTATGTTCTAATGTGTTTTTATGGATAATACAAAGGCTATTTTTATATCACCTTGTGTGGAGTATCTTTTGTGGTGTGCCTAGTGTGTCGCTGCTGGGTGAGTGTGTTGCGCAAATGCTTTACACATTGACTCTGGGATAAGCCTGAATGCTCGTGTCAAGCTACCAAGGGGGTGAGCAAGGGTTATCTTCAGCGTGTAACTCCCTTGCCCTGACTAGAGTGGTGAGTTCTGCCTGGCTTAGGTGCATACCCTAGCCAACCAGAAACCCCATTTCCTAACAATGAAGTTCTGTCTCCACCTCACAGCTACAGGCAGGACACCCTAAAAAGTTGGCGCCTGACCATCTATTGGAAAATGCAGGCAGGGGAAGAGACCCATATCTGAATTGTATATATAGTTTCCTGGCTAGTGCCGGTTAAATATCATCCAGGAAAGACTCTAAAATATAATGGTCCTTGGTTCTCATAAAATTAACAGTTAAGGAACTAGTGGCTGAGCTCTCCTGTAATTGAGCAAGTTTGCCCACCCTTTAGCACCTAACCAGTTCATTTCTCGATATTACAGGACACGCTTCCTCGGGATTACTCCATAAACTCGTTCTACCTATTCTTTGGAATGCATCCCTGATATGTACAAACCATGCTAGTTTCCCTGCGCCCGGAAGACCCAGTACCTCATTTAGCTCTGACCTATAAGCGGCCAGTTCCGGGGTAACCCACAGGCGACATCAAAAGGTTAGAGGCCTAAGACCAATTTCCTCAGCGATTGGTCTGACCCCTAAATTCAAACACAATGGGGTGAGTGGTGTATTAAGTGGGACACCAAATAGCTGCCTGATGAAGTTGTTCTCAGACTTGTTGATATTTCTTAAAGAACAATGCCCCCAAAGTTCTGACCCATACATTGCAGCACTCCTTGTTTGCACTTTGTATATCTCTACTATTGGCCCAGCGTGTTTATGGAAAGAATTCCTGAATAACTTGGCCAGCCCCCCTGTTGTCTGTGCCAACTTAAGACTGGTTTTAGCTATTTACGGCCCCCATTCCATTTTTCCATTAGGGTAACACCTAGATATTGAAATACTGATACCCTCTCAAGCGGGTTGCCATTCAGACAAGGAGTGTGTTGTGTCGTACTAGCTAGATTGAAGACCATGTATTTAGTCTTTTGAGTATTAATCTCCAGCCCCCTGTGCTTACAAAAGGCATCAAAACTATAGAGGATCCTCTGGATGCCCATTGGTGTCTTAGAGAGCAATAGAGTGTCATCAGCAAACACCATTGCCGGCACTTTTGTGTGTGCTAACTTAGGGGCACCAATATCCTTCAACTCATTATGTTGATCGACCAATGCATTGATATATAAACAAAACAGGGTAGGTACAAGCACGCAACCCTGTCATACTCCTCTATTAACTGCAAGTGGGGTGGTAAGTTCGCCATGTTTCCCAAACCTAATTTGGGCATAATTGCCTTCATGCAGTCTCCTGAGCATGAGCAAAAGATAGGTGGGAACCCCAAGATCACTTAATACAATCCATATTTTGTCCCTGGGTACTATGTCAAAAGCGTTTTTTAAATCCACGAATATTAAATAGAGACTGCCACCCTCTATTGACACCGTTTTACAATATAGAAGTTGGAGACTAAATATTTGGTCAATAGTGGAGGTGTTTTTCCTGAAGCCAGCTTGGTATGGACTGAAGATTTTATGTTCGTCAATCCATACCTGAAGATGGTCCAATAGTACCCGGGTAAAGATTTTCTGGGTTACATCAATCAGACTGATAGGTCTGTAGTTAAAAGGCAAAAGTGGGGAGCCCTTTTAGTGTACTGGGAGGATTTCAGCTCCAGCCCATGTTGCACGGATCGCCATTCCCTGCAAAATGTAATTAAATAAAACCCACAAATTGGGCCCCTACATTTATGGTTCTACACGAAAGAGGTCCCCTGGTATCTTATCAAGCCCTAGTCCTTTCCAGGGGTTATATTACTTATGGCACTAGCTATTTCAATCGAGGTTATCTCGGGGACCTCACTATGGGTAGTCTGTAGTGGGGCGGTTGCTATTTCTACGGTGGTACCCTCTACCTGCGTCATGGTGTATAAGGCCTGGAAATGTCTCTTCCAGATATCAGCCGCTATGTTAGGCTCTGTAGCCTGCTTCACTTCGCCCTTCGCTACAGCCTGTGTTGACTATGTTCCAGAAGGCCTTCATATCATTAGTTAACAGGGCACTTTTTAGTGCGTCCCATATATCCATCTCCTAGGTTTTTTTGCTTGGATGATGCTCTCTCTATATGATGCCCTCTTTTGTTTGATTTGGATCCTGTCCTTGGATTTGTTTCACATCTTTAGTTTAAGATGTGAAATCAATCATCATACAAGATATTGTGTCCTGTACCCTTTCTCAATAACATTGTGTATGATGCAAGTTAATAATTGTGCTTTAACACTGTTGGTGAATGAGACCCACAGGACATTTGTTTGGCTTATTACTTTAGGGAACTTAGGCAATATACCCCAGCATGTTTGCAATATTTTCAAAGGTAGATATGCTCGCTCAGTTCGAGATATGGCTTACTGGGATACTCGGACACCCCCCAACTTGCTTCCACAAACTGGAAGGAGTTGGATTTAGCACAGTGAGAGCATTGATGGCATGTGATAGAAAGGTTTTCTCGAGCTTCAAGTAGCTAGAGATGGAAGGCATTAGTATAGGGTCACTCGACAATTAGACAGGATTAGTCAGGACTCTGATAAGGACAGACACACGAACTGGTTAAAACAGCTTACGGTAGGTGGGCTTTCCCATGAATATTGCATAGGTAGAAGGCAGATAGTAAAGGTAGTACAGATACACGTCATGACTTCATCTTCACCCATGGATTCAAATCCATTGCTGCCACTCTCGCACTGAATTTACTATAGTACTTATGGGTCAATGCTGCTTGCCATGTTCATACTCCATCAGAACTTAGTAGATGTTCAGTTGGCTGTATGATAAGTGCATTACAATCAATGCACATAACGGTGGATTGGACATATGCTACGTTGTAAAGGACTAACCATGTTTCACATTCTACTGTTCTTAATAGATTATGATGTTCTCTTTAGAAAGCTTTTGAAAATTTCCAGCATGTTTGCATTATTTTCAAAAGGTAGATGTGCTTGCTCAGTTCGAGGAATGGCTTTGCGGCATACTGGGGCACCCCCCTCAACTGGAAGGTGTTGGATTTAGCACAGTGAGTGCGCTAAAGGCGCATGAAAGACATGTCTTCCTGAGCCTCCTGTGGCTGGCATGGGAGCCATTAGTAAAGGTTCACTCAGCTTGCGTTTGGTAATGTTCAGGAAGAAGTAGGCGGATACTTGACAGGTGGTAAAATGTAGTCAAACTCATTACGTCTTATGGCATATGTATGTGATGGGCCATTGCATGGCAGCGGTATGTTTATGTGAGTGCAAGTGATCTGTTTGATTGGCTGGCTGGTCGTATGGAAGTCTTTTGTGTGGTGCGTGAATGGTGTGTGAATGGACTATAAAGCGGTTGGTGCAGTGAAGTGGCTTTATGGGAAGGGCCAAAAACATAGGGATTAAGGGTATAGCACAGCAAATTCTAAGCACTACGTTTTTAGCCAATTCTGCATTGGACACCCACACAAGTGAGGTATCATTTTACTCAGGAGACTGAGGGAAACGTTGTGTGGTAGGACATTTGTGCTGGCATGGTGATCCCACACAGAAATATGTGGAAAATTTGATTTTTTCAGCTAAATTTGAGGTTTGTAAATGTGATGTTCCAAAGTCACCGGCCCTATGCCTACCCACACAAGTGAGGTACCATTTTTATCAGGAGACCTTGGGGAATGCTTGTTGTATTCCTCTTAGGGTGTCCATAAACGGGCTTTCCAGTATCATGTCCTTATATAGGCACAATTCGCACTGCCCTTATATAGGCATAAAATCCCAGCCCTTATTTAGGCATTAAACCGTGCACTCCAAATACAGGCATGGTCTCTGACATCCGTCCACCCTAACGTCACAACGAGTTCATGAAGAACAGACCCTTAGGCTGCAGGAGTTTCCCTAGCCCAGGACTACTGATTTCTTCAAGGACTCATATATTATGCATGAACCATTATTCCTTAGGGGTTCATTCATGACGTCTTCCGCTGTCCGACTCACGTCAATGCTAACATTCTTAGGTACTTCTCAGGTATAAATATACCTTCCCTAGCCCCTGTAAATCAGAGGAGACCTCGACTTCAGAGGAGCCCGTTTCCCGGACTGACGCACTGAGAAGACGCTGTCATCCCTGCACGCAGAGAGTCCAGCTTCCAGTGATCTGACTTCCCTTGTGGGGTGTTGGAGTTCGAGTCTGGCAAAGAGATTCCTACCTCTCTCATTCTTCAGGTATGGAGCTGACTAGAACCTAGAGGGACTCTTGGCATATTAGGCATACTAGGCATACTAGGCTTAACATACTCTTAGTATACCATAGTAAGGAATACTTCACCTACTTCATACCTCTCCCTACACCTAGGTTAGGTTAGGTACATTGGGGTAGAACTAGATTAGAAACGCATCGTATGAGTACTCGCATTTTTAGTCTGTGTCATTTATGTAAATGCATATATACTAAAAGATAATGCTATCGCAGTATTATTTATTTCTACTGCTCACACTGTACATTATTTATCTCGCATACTGTCTTGTGATCGTAACAGCACATTTTACTTACACCAGAAACAAGACTGTTCAATAAATCTTTTATTGAAACGCCCGTCTGTTCTTTCTGTGTAACTTGGAGAAAACTAAGCATGCACGATTGAGCTGAGTGAAATAGTTATCTATTGTTTCCACGACTCTGGGACACGTTCTGATTCTAAAGGGAAACAAAGTGGTCATGTTTTGCGGCTGCCAGAAACTACTCCCTTCTTGTCGTCAAGGAGATTCTAGTGGCCTCTGAGCAAGCTGGCACAAGTAATTAAGTTTAATATACTCGATAGGGACATACTGACCTTAGTCCTATGTCAAACCTATAGGATATATTATTCCAATGCGCAGAGCCTATTAGGGAAATAGGAGCTACACTACATGCTAGGAGGTTGAAGTTTGTGGCTCCACACTGATTCCAGAACTTTCCATCGCAGAAATGTGAGGATAATGTGGGTTTTTTGGACAAAGTTTGAGGTTTGCAAGGGATTCTGGGTATCAGAAACTGGTGAGAGCCACACAAGTCACCCCATCCTGGATTTCCCTGGGTGTCTAGTTTTCAAAAATGTCAAAGTTTGCTAGATTTCCCTAGGTGACGGCTGAGCTAGGGTCCAAAAACCACAGCTAGGCACATTGCAAAAAAAGGTCAGTTTTCACTGGGAAAATGTGATGGGCCCACATTGTGTTTTGGGCTGTTTCCTGTTTCGGGCACTAGGCCTACCCACACAAGTGAGGTACCATTTTTTTGGGAGGCTTTGGAGAATGCTGGGTGGGTAGATGTTTGTGGATCCATGCTGATTCCAGAACTTTCCATCACAGAAATGTGAGGAAAATGTGTTTTTTTGACAAAGTTTGAGGTTTGCAAGGAATTCTGGGTTAAAAATCCACAGCGGAGCACATTGCAAAAAAAAGGGTCAGTTTCCACTGGAAAAATGTGATGTGCCCACATTGCGTTTTGGGCCGTTTCCTGTTGTGGGCACTAGGCCTACCCACACAAGTGAGGTACCATTTTTATCAGGAGACTTTGGGGAATGCTGGGTGGGTGGAATTCTGTGAGGAAAATGTGTTTTTGTTTTACAAAGTTTGAGGTTTGCAAGGGATTCTGGGTAACAGAACCTAGTGAGAGCCACACAAGTCACCCTGTCCTGGATTTCCCTGGGAGGCTAGTTTTCAGAAATGTATGGTTTCGCTAGGTTTCCCTAGGTGTCAGCTGAGCTAGGGTCCAAAAACCCCAGCTAGGCACACTGCAAAAAAAGGGTCAGTTTTCACTGGCAAAAAATAATGTGCCCACATTTCATTTTGGGCCATGTCCTGTCGTGGGCACTATGCCTACACACACAAGTGAGGGGGGAACACAGAATAGTAGAACAAGTGTTATTGGCAATTGACCTTCTATGCATTTCTCCCTTCCAAATGTATGACAGTGTGTAAAAAGGAATTCATTTTCAAACATGCCCTCTAATTCACATGCTTGTATAGGTACTCACATATACGGAGTTGTGCAAATAACCACTGCTTCTAAACTCCATATGTTGTTACCATTTCGGAAATACATAGTTTTCCTTGATAGCTATTTTTCACTCTTTATATTTTACCAAGTGAATTGCTGTATACCCGGTACACAATGAAAAACCATAGCTAGGCGCAGCTCAGTTTTTGGCTCTTGGTGAACCTACAAATCCTATATACCACTGCAACCATAAGGCTCCAGTGGACATAATGGTATATTGCTTTTAAAAATCTGTCATACTAAGAAGAAGTTACAGGTGAAAATGCAGGCACAAATGGTTGTTTTTTTCAACTTGTTTTCAATATGTTTTAATTTTAACTGTTACTTTCTATAGGAAAACCTTGAAAGATCTACACAAGTGACCCCTTGCTGAATTTAAAATTATGTCTACTTACAGAAATGTATAGCTTTCTGGGATCCATTATTGGTTTTACATAAATTTCTAGCACTAACTGAAAAGAGTTTGAAAGCGTAACAAATAGAAAAAATAGACAATGACCCACTAAAATGGTAAAACTGTGTAGAAAATGTTGGTTTTCTAACACAAGTCTGCCTGTTTCTGAAAACTAGGAAGGTGGTTATTTTATCACTGCAAATGCTTTGTTCATACCATTTGCAGGGAAAAAATCAGACACTTTCTTCTTCAGCACTTTTTCCAATTTTTCACCAAAATCCCAAAGTTTTGCAGTATTTTGGCTAATTTCTCTGTCCCCTCCAGGGGAATCCACAAACCCTGGGTACCTTTAGAATCCTCACGATGTTGGAAGAAAAGGACGCAAATTTGACGTGGATACCGTATTTGGACAAAAAGATACAGGGGCCTAAGCACCAACTACCCCAAATAGCCAAACAAATTCTCAGCACTGGGGGAGAAAAGGCCCAGCAGTTAAGGGGTTAAAGAAACGTGCCACACTGTTGGCTGACTTTCATGAAGAAGCAGAATGTGAGGCACACTACTTGGGGAAATACGCAGTGGCCCGCTGATATGGGGAAGGAGAGAGGCCGGGACACACACACATGCTGCAGCCCCCTGGGCCAGTCCTATATTCCTGCTTTAAGGAAGCCAGATGGCACCTACGTTGCAGATACCATTGGCATTCAAAACAAAATACTTACCTATTATACTGACTTCTACATGACACGGGTTGCTGCAGACGCATCACACAGTAACAGCTATTTAGACGACGTTGCTTTGCTATGGCTTGAATCGGCACATCAAAAAGTCCTCAGTGAACCCTTCACAGACGAGGAATTAATCCAGGCGATAGATGCCATGGATGGGATGAAGGCACCCGGTCTTTACGGATTCTCACGCTGATTTTACAAGGCATATAAGCACATAAGGCATATAAGCACTTGCTTGCCCCGTATCTTTCAGAGATTTATCAGGAAGCGATGGAGAAGGGTGTCATTCCGCCTACCCTCCGAGAAGCAGTTATAAACCGGGCACAGACCCATTTCAGTGTGGCTCCTGTTAACCGCTCTCATTGCTAAATGTAGACAATAAAATGCTGGACAAAATGTTAGCCACCAGAATCTCTCTCATATTAGACCAAATGATATTACCAGCCCAATGTGGGTTTATCCCCCATAGTTCCACTGCCATGAACCTGCGTACACTTTTTGCGTTAGTCCAGAGAATGTTACCCACTGTTCCGGCAGCAGCGGTGCTGCTAGATGCTGAAAAAGCATTTAACTCGCTTGAGTGGCCGTTCTTACAGGCCACACTATGCAGGATGGGGCTCCACTAGGATTTATTGCACTTATCACACTGTTATATACAGAACCCATGGCACGCATATGCTTAAACGGAATGCTAACATCACCTCTTTCAGCAACACGGGGACAGAGCAGGGATGCAACATGTCCCCTCTACTGTTTGTAATAGCACTGGACCCACAGGTGCATCACTTGCAGGAACAACATCTTCATAGAGGTCTGCAATTTAAAACTGTCCGACTCCTAATCACTCTCTACGCTGATGACTTTATTCTCTATGTCAGGCCTGGGCAGAGTTCGCGAAGTTCCGCTATGCGAACTCCGTGAAGTGACAAAAAAACTCAGCGGAGTTCCGCACCAGACAGAATGCAGCGTGAACTGCCATTTGCGCTGATCTTCCTGCCGCTAGAGTAAAAATTCTACCAGAGCGGCAGCTCGCGCTCGCCAACTTATCATTGGCGAGCGCAAGCGAGTGAAGAAAACTCTGCAAACTCTGCGAACGGAGCAGAGTTCACCGCCCAGGCCTACTCTATGTACGACACCCAAATGAAAACCTGGGCCCGGTACTGAGAGAGGTGATCCACTACAGAGCCTTGTCAGGGTTTCACATGAAGGAAGTGACCCGAAAAGGGACACCCGGGTTTCCTAAAACCACCTTATAGCCTTCCCCAAAATGAAGAGTCAGTCAGACAGTAGAGAATACAAAACAATCGTTTAATACCAATACTCTGCAGAGGAGTCCAATCTGACCTGCACCCTAAGATGTCTGCCGAGGGACTGGCCCCCCCATCAGTCGGCAACGCATAATCATTCCTCCCAAGGGCCTCCCAACCACGCCCACAATGGAAAGTTACCGGCTTAGGCCGAACATGAACAAAGGAGGCACAGAAGGCTGGGCTACCACCTGCCAGATGGGTACATACTATCACTATCTCAAGGTTGCCGTGCTGGGTTTCGGCGTCTCCTAAAGTGGGAGCAGAGCTACACACAAAGATAGGTGTGCGAGGGCAAAATGGCCTATTCATTAGTAAGTCAGAAGGTAACCTTGAGCAAAAGAGAAAATAATAACTGAATACAGCGTTCTGCTGAGGCAAGCAATGCGAATAGTGAGGCCTGGTACAGACACAGCCTAATTGGGATTCCGAAATACAAAATGGAGTCACACTTGCTAACTGAAGCTCGCACATTGCATGGATAACTCAGTGGGTTACATAACATCAATACAAATGGTGTCTCATTTAGCCGCACACTGCTAACCTAATATAGTGTAAAACGAGTATATAACGAGAATGGGATTTTCAAATCTAACACACATGAACTGGGGTAAATTATAGATCTTCCCCCTGACGACAGCCCCCTGTAGCATAGATGCTGAATTCCCACTGGTGAGGTGCGATGACTCAGTCTGATACCTAGGAATACACATTCAGAAAGATTAGGATCAAATAATAAGGCGCAATTATATGGACCAGCATTGGAAAAACTGCCTGTCCTGATCGAGCGGTGGATGAAACTACCTCTAACCATGGCAGGCCGCATAGCCATCATCAAAATAGTGTTACTGCCTCAGTTCCCGTACCTGTTCCACAACATCCTGATCCCTCTGACTAACACGTTTTTTGCAACGCTTCCCACATTATTATTACAATTTATATGGGGGGGAAACAGCCCAGAATAAGCTGGGACAACCTGACCCCACTGAGCAAGGTGGCTTCGGGGTACCCAACTTTCACATCTACTATCTAGTGCCCCAGTGCAGCTTTGCGCAACATTGGTATCACCCAAATGCTAGGATACTGTACGCCAGACAGGAGGCGGATCTTGTTGACCCTCTGCCGCTGGCGGCGGTCCTACCGGTTGGAATTCCGCGTGAACTGCATGACACCCAGATAGTCTCCTCGACAAATTGGGCCTGGTAGAGATTGATTAGAGTGACAGAAGGCCACTTATTATACTCATCCTCTCTTCCTCTAGCTGTGAATACCTGGCTACCCATCATGCAGGAAACCCTTGTAAAACGTACCCCATCTAAGTACTCTTTAAATACCATTGGTGACCTGTTCCATAATGTCACATTTTCTCCCGACGTAAGCTGTCCGCTTCCAGGACGCATCCATGATGGATCAATTTGTTCTGAGGCGAATGCACGGGGCATTCAGAGCTCAGATTACTGGCTATCCACTTGAGCCGGAAGATTTCCCACCTCTGACATTACTTATTACAGAAACAGGCGATGATCACTCAGGGGCAGATTTTCAAAGGTTGAGTAGATTCGCGCTGCGCCAGAAAACCATAGCACTGCACTGCGTGCATGAAAGTAAATAGCGTGCATCATATTTACAACGCGAGGCGTCGTGAATTAGCGCATGTGCAAAAATAGTCTTGTATCGCAGAGCAAAACATATGTGCGTAATGCACGTCCTAAAAACAAAATCGTAAAACACCGCAAACGGATGTGACGTATTTTGGTGGAAGTCCAAACACACGAAATGGCAGAGAGCCTTGCCCCACAAACCAATCCTGTAATGCAGCAGTCAGAAAAGGATCCAGCTACCAGAATCTTCTGGGAGGATCACAGGAAAAAAGAAGAAAAAGAAAAAAATTAATTTACACCAGCGGAAGAAGAAATATTAATAGCTGAGGAAAGCAAACTGAACACCAGATATTTGTAAACACAAATATACCTCAAGCCAAAAAAAACTCTTTATGGAATTCCATAGTAGGCAAAATAAATGCAGTGGCACCTACCTCCAGTACGGCTGAAGAGTGTAAAAAGCAATGGCATGACATCAAACACCATACTAAAGAGAAGTTAGTACGTAATCGCAATGCTGCCCTGAAAACTGGGGGTGGACCTGAGAGCAACCTTGAGCTTACACCTATGGAGGAACAAGTTGCGGCTGTAATAGCACCTGACTTGGTTGGTGGGGTACAAGGTCCAGACACTGCTGAGCTTGAGGAAAATGAAGTTGATGGTAAAGTATAATAATACACACATTTCTATGGATGACAGAAAGTACAAGGTCCATGCAGTCACAATGAAAATGTGTAATGATCACGGTAGTAATCATGTATGTGTATGGTATATGTGTGTTGGGTAACATTTTATGGGGTAGGTGACCAAACATTTTGTGCTGAGTTAGAGTTACAAAAGTGATGAAAACCAGGACTAAATGTATTTGTTCATAAGTAACTTACCAGTTCCAAACCAGGGGCTTCATTTATGAGGACCTACCAGCACTATTCCGCTGCAAGAACGTCACTTTTTTGACGTTCGAGTGGCGCAATATGCCATTGGCATATTTATAAGGCCACGTAAAGCCACGTTACTTGGCTTTTTATGGCCTTATAAATATGTGCCCCTTTCACGCAGGAAACTGCGTGAAAGGGGCGTTCCATGGGTGTTGCTGGGGGCGTTCCCAGCAACATCCATGTCTTTTTGACACTGCCCCAGATTTACGAGAAATCGTAAGTCTGAGGCAGTGCCAAAAACTTTTATGTGTGCTGCATTCTGCAGCACACATAAAAAGAGGAAAAAGACAGTAATGCACAGTATCTAACAGATACGGCTCATTCCTGCCCTTTTTTTTCCATAGGGCTTCACAGCAGCAATACCTGCTGCGGCTGCACTTCAGCAAAAAACCCATAAATGAGGCCCTTAGTTTAGTGCTGGCAAGTAACCTTTGCACTGTTTTGTGTAACTTAGCGCCAAGGGAGTTTTACATGGGTAGTACATGGGTGTTCCCATGCACCCACCCATGCCTTTTGACGCCAATCCCGATCTACAAACAAATAGTAGACAGAGTTTATTGTGAAAAGGTAATGCCAAGTAATGTATTTCTCCTCTCTTCTGTGCAGCACACTTACAAAGTAGAAAAGTCATAAAGTATGTCTAAGCACAGTATTCTGTATTGGAAGAGTACCTTTCCAGTACTAAACCTATGGTAGAGTAAGGCACACAGCCTTGCACTATGGTGCAAAGGTGTGTGCCAGGCGCAGAGCATTCAAAATTAGCGCTGGTGCCAGGGAGAGAGGAAGAGCGAGCCATAGCGCTGTGAAAGAGGGCTATCTCCCGGTCCCTCCCTGTCACACAACACAGAGCAGCATGAATTTGCAGCTGTGCTGTCTACCGTGATAGATTTGAACATCGAGCAGAAGTTTTTATGATGCACCATGGTGTAAGGGTGTCTGCGTGACTGTAGAATATAATTTGTACTTTAATGGATATTTCACAGTACAAAATAATAAGCCAATGCTAACAATAATAATGTGCAACTTTGTCCGAGGGGGGTTACGTCAAAAGGCATGGGTGGTTGCATGGGATCGCCCATGTACCACCCATGTTACGCCCCTTCCGCGCTAAGTAACTCAAAGCAGTGCTTCACGCTGCTTTGCGCTACTTTGAGGGTGCTTTCCAAATTCCCCCCCAAATTTCTTTTTTATGCTAACCCAGCACAATATGTTTGAAAATATCCTCCTGCATTTGTTGGGTGAAATATTCTATCCCATGATGAATGTTTTTACAATGTTCAATCTTAATCCCATGCACAGTGTGTGCATTTCTGTGAACTGGTTATTTTTAAGGTCATATTGGTGTCGGAGCTTACCACTTGAAATGCAATACATTAATCCTGTTGCCCTTCACACATTGGCCTCTCCTGATATGTATACAGATGATGGCAACAAATCAGGCCACATTCACACATGTAAGCACAAACTGTGGACCAGAGAGTATGTTATGCCACAATCATGGCCTTCAGCATGTAGCGTTAAGCATCTGTCCTTCTTTAGCCACACCTGGACAACTTCAACCTTTCTCTAGAGGTGGCACTGCTTCTATGGGCAGGATTACATCCCTCATCTGTAATTTTATGCAACTTGCATCTGATTTACTTGTGTATTTGGGGAAAACACACAGCAGGCTCACTAGCTGTAGGACAACATATGTGGTGTAATCATTATAGTTTTGTATCTTTGACATCAACACATTTGTTTTGCCATTTAAAAGGGATTAAATGGGCCTAAGTCAGCCTTGTTAGTGTTGACTAATGCGACCTTTGTATTTATTTCCACCTGTGTGTATTGTCATCTGAAGTCCAACATGTAATTTTTCAAACGCTACTGTTGTACTGGGTCAGTTGGACATGTATTTGTAACTCATATATGATATATATGGTTACTTTATACAAGTTTACAGCTCTCTGTAGGTAATCCTTACACTCCATTTGGGTTTCCTCGTGAACATCACCTCAGCACATTGTATGAGTGTGCTTTTGCCACTCTATATTGAACCACCACATACCAGATTATTTACAGACATTCTGCTGTTCTAGGTGATACTTTCACCCTCCTTCCAGACTGTTGTAATAGCATTCGACGTTAACCGACCTTCACTCTGCTGGCATGCAACTGTACACCTCCCCCCTATGGAGTTGTAGATTCTGAATATTTTCAGTTTATATGGGAGGGAGCCCATACATATTTGGTGACAATTGAGACATTGTAAATATCGTATTGTTTGCGTTTCTTGCTTAATGTTCAAATATTTTAAGGCCATGCACAGTAACAACTTAGCCTGTGGGAGGAATGCATGCATCTATTTCACCTCCACATTTGCCATTTGCCAGGCACAGTAATTTTTCATTTACTATCTGTAGTGACATATGGATTTGATGGATATGAAATTTGGGTCTTACGTAGGTATACAGTGCCCCCTACACTAAGATTACTATGCAATCTGGGTAGTGAATTGAGCTAAAATAATACTTCCACACACCCAATACAATGGGAATGCTTGCTTAAGTGGTGATGTACAATAACAATCTCCATGGTTGCCACAGACAGTTGATATGTGTTGTGCTTCAGCTGGTAGATCTCCCAGTAAATGGCTCCAGCTCTTTTTGCGCCTGTTTTATACCCGCGCTATTTTTTCTGTGCTAATCTTTTTTGCGCTACTTCACGTCACTTTGCGTGACTCTTGTAAATACTTGTGCCTACAGGGTTTTGGTGCTTTTTGTGTGGTTAACGCCCTGAAACACCCACTCTGCATGCATTAAATTGACTTTGGCACAGAGAGACGCTAAAACGTTCATCCGTCACGCTAACTTTAAAATATGGTGCAAATACTTACTTGCGCATATCTGAAAATGTGTGCGAGGTTTCACGCCACTTTGCGTCACGCGAGCGCCAGCTCAAACTCTTAGAAAATCTGCCCCTTAATATCTAAACTGTATAAATCGAGCCTAACATTGCTTCCTACTCGAGATGCAGGGGTCCGTGCCGCATGGGGACAGGATCTTGGTTACCCACTTACTGATTTTCAATTGCATCACTGCTGCATGCAGACTTGCATGGTATCCCTTAATCATTGACACAAACTGCTGCATTTAAAAAATGTTATGGCAGGCTTACATTTCGCCAACCAAAGTGCATCAAATGGACCCCTCCCGCCCCCACACTTGTCCCAAATGTCACGCCCCATCCGCCAATTTTGCCCACACGACATGGACCTGCGAGAAATAGGCTAAATACTGGAGGGCCATCTTTATGGAACCATCACGCATGATCCAAATCACACTCTCACCTGGCCCGCTGCTAGAGCTCCTTGGGTTTGTACATATTATCCCGAAAATAACACGCTGATCATTGGCCATAACTCTATTGCTTGCTAAAAGGGAGGTGGCCATACATTGGGGAAGTAGACACCCACCAAGGCAGAAGGCATGGCTTAACAGCTTGATATGTTGCAACACAAACAGTGAACTCTACACGCACTTACAGCCACCAACATCCAGGCCACGTGACATATGGCAGCCACTCTGCACGTACTTCCTTGAACTATCTGACCCAACAGACACACAACTTGAACAATAAAGGATGATGGCAGAGCCCAGAATGTAAGGGGTAGACATGGCACATACTGCCGAACAATGTGTAATCCCTGCTGGGTATGGAACTCTTGTTGTGATCACACTTTGTTAATATAACCTGCTGAGCATTGATTATACCACTGTATGTAAAAGGGATGGCATATACTGATCAACATGTTATAAAAGATTGATGAGAATGCACAGCACCTTATTTGCTAAAATTAAAAAATAAAGTTATAAAAAAAATAGTTCAGTTTCGATTTTACATACATAATAAAACCAAAGAAATTCAGCAGTTATAGGTATAGTTATCTCAGGAAACTATATCTCATGCTCTAAGGTAACTATAACTTGTGCCCTCGCCATGCACTGATAATTTCCCCTTATATTACATCGGTCATGAAATCCTCTGTTACATCATTGATAATATCACTGCAACATTTGCAATAAAATCATTGATGATAAAACGGTGTATGGTGGGGGCCTGAGTTATAGTTACCTTAGGGCATGAGTTATAGTTTCTTGAGAAAACTATAACTGCTGAATTTCCATGGTTTTATGTGTGCAAAATCTGAACGTAACTTTAACATCCCTCTAACCGTAGGTTTTTTATTGAATATACATTTGTATGTATAAATATAAGGTTGATATCCGAATCAACCCCAGCCCCCAAACTCAACCACTCCTAAACCCTGAATATACTTACCACATAATGCCCTTATCCACCCCAAACCCTAAAAACACTCTTACCATCCATACCCCTACCCACCCTAAACCCTAAAATTACCCCTACCACCCAATACCCCATCCACCCTAAAAGTGCCCTTACCACCCAATACCCTTGCCCATACCTAAACTCTAAAAATACCCTTACCACTCAATATCCTTACCCAACCCGAACTAAAAAAAATACCCTTACCACCCATATCCTTACCCACCACTAAACCCTAAAAATACCCTTACACCTACGCATCCTAAAGTCTAAAAAGACCCTTACCACCCAATACCCCTACTCATCCCCAAATCCTAAACACACCCTTAACACCCAATACCCCACCCACCTTAAACCCTAAAAATACCATTACCACCCAATACCCTTACCCACCCTAAACACACCCTTGCCACCCAATACTCCACCCATCATAAAAGTACCTTTACCACCCAATACCCTTGCCCACCTTAAGCCATAAAAACACTGGACCCGATTCACAAAAGTAATCTGTGACAAAATCCTAACTTTATGACTTCCGGTATTCAGAAAGGGCATTTAGTAGTAGTAAAATTAGGATTTTGTCTCAGTTAAACTTAAGTTTTGGTCTTAAGTTAAACTTAAGACCAAACTTAAGACCGAAACTTATGTTTGGGTCTTAAGTTTAACTTAAGACCAAAACTTAAGTTTAACTGAGACAAAATCCTAACTTTACTACTACTAAATGCCCTTTGTGAATACCGAAAGTCGTAAAGTTAGGATTTTGTCTCAGATTACTTTTGACAATGGGGCCCACTCTTACCACTCAATACCCCACCCACCCTAAACCCTAATAGTACCCTTACCACCCAATGCCCTTTCCCACCCCTAAACCCTAAAAATATTCTTATCAATCAATACCCTTACATACCCCAAACCAAAAACTACCCTTACCACCCATATTCTTACCCACCCTAAACCCAAAAAACACACTCAGCACACTATACCTCTACTCACCCTAAACCCTAAAAAATACCCTTACCACCCAAAACCCTTATCCACCTCTAAACCGTAAAACTACCCTAACCATGAATATCCTTGCCCACCCCTAAACCCTAAAAATACCCCTACCACCCTAAACCCTTACACACCAATACCCCTACCCACCATAAACCATATAAATACCATTACCACCCAATACCCCTACCCACCCCAAACCCCCTTACCACCCAATTCTCTTACCCACCCTGAAATCCTTAAAAACACCCTTACCACCCAAAAGCCATACCCACCCTACACCCTATAAATTCCCTGACCACCCAATACCCCTACCCACCCTAAACCCTAAAAACACCCTTACCAGCCTAAACCCTTACACACCCGTAAACTCTGAAAATTCCCTTACAGGCCAATACCCTTATTAACCCCTACACCCTAAAAATACCCTCACCATGAATACCCTTATCAACCCCTAAACCCTAAAAACATCCTTACCACCCACTACCCCTACCCACCCAGATCCTAAAAATACAATTACCACCCAATACTCCTACCCACCCTAAAACTAGCCTTACCACCCAATACCCCTACCCACCCCAAACACTCTTACCACCCAATATCCTTACACACCCCTAAATGCTTTAAAGCACCATTACCACCCAATACCCCATACACCCTAAAAATACCCTTACTGCCCAATACCCTTACCCACCCCAAACCCTAAATTCATCCTTACCACTCATTACTCTTACCCACCCCTAAACCAAAAACTACACTTACCGCCCATATTATTACCCACCCTTAAACCCTAAAAACACACTTAGCACCTAATACCCCAACTCACCCTAAACCATAAAAAATGCCCTTACCACCCAATACCCTAATCCACCGTTAAACCCTAAAAACACCCTTACCACCCAATACCCCTATCCACCATCAACACTATAAATACAATTAACACCCAATACTCCTACCCACCCTAAACCCTAAAAATAGCCTTACTGCCCAATACCCCTATCCACCCCAAACCCCTGACCACCCAATACCCTTACCCACCCCTAAATCCTAAAAACACCCATACCACCCAATACCCCTACCCACTACACCCAAACATACCCTTTCCACCCAATACCCCTACCCACCATAAACTCTAAAAACACCCTTACCACCCAATACCCTTACCCACTACTAAACCCTAAAAATACCTTACTTCCAAGTACCCTTACCCCCCAAACCCTAAATTCATCCTTACCATCCTATAGCCTTACCCAACCCCAAACCCTTAAAACACCCTTACCCTAATGAATATATATATATATATATATATATATATATATATATATATATATATATATATATATATATTACCTACTGGCAGTCACCAGTAGGTAGTTATAGTTAGGACCTTGTTTCTATTCAAAAAGCGTTGTTTCTTTTGCCAATATCTTTGGCACCATTTGACGAATCTTTGCAAAATTTTCAAAACAAATGGTTCGCTCAGGTCAGCTCCAGTCTTGAAAGTTTCGGGGAGATTCGTCAAGCAGGGGCTGAGAAAAAACGGGGGTACCAAAACATGTTTTCTCCATGTTAATTTCCATTGGAATTTTGGAACATGCTACAGCCAGACCTGCTGAACTGAATTACACCAAATTTGGCAAAAGGTACTCTTGGTTCAGAAAGCTCACTTGTTTTTAAATGGTGTAAATCCGTTCAGTAGTTCCTGAGAAATTCATAAGATAAAAATGTATAGATCTGAGCACCGTGGAGGATTCGCGAACCCTCCAGAGCACGAGCTTCATTCTGATTGGCTGCCAACATTCCAAAGCAGAGTGTGTTGGCAGCCATCTTGTGACTCGGTAAAACCGAGTCACAAGAAATGTGTTTAAAAAAGGGTGAAAAAACAAGAAAAGGGGGCAGGGTAGAAACACCCTGACCCCTAGGCCTGCTCAGGGGGTCCCACAGGGCCAAAAAAAGCATTTAAAAAAAATAGTAATCGGCCAAATTCACGCTGGGCGCACGAATCCGGCCAAAAATGTTTTTAAAAAATGAAGCGTGGGCTCCCATTTCTTAAAAAATGAAGCCTCGGCGACTGCCACCTTCCCGGGGCATTCATAATTATGGGCGGGGCGCCTCGCGGGCCCCCCCAAGCCCTGGGGACCGCCACCTCCCATGGGCATTGATCAGGAAGTGCGGGGGCGTGGCCCCCTTCCCGTTTTTGAAAAATAAACATAAAAATGCTCAGGCCTTGGGGGACGGGGTCCCCAGGGCCCAAAAATATTAAAGGGAAGGGGGGGCCACACAGCCCCCCTTCCGAAAAGGAAATAAAAAAAAGCCAGCATCTCGCCAGAGGCCCCGCCCCCTCCCTGCACCACTGTGCAAATGCGCCTCCTGGCGCGTTCTGGATTGGGGGATTAAGCCCCCTTGAATACTAAGGGTCCTTAGGGCCAACTAGACCACCAGGCACCTCCAGTAATCCCCACACAGTGGGATTGCTGAGTGGTGGTCTGAGGCCACGCCCCTTTTTACACCACTCTGCAAACGCGCGTCTTGGCGCACCGCTGGTGGGGCGATGAGGTCCTCTTGTGTCCTGAGGACCTCAGGACACAAGTGGACTTCATCCCCCGAGCAGCAGTGCACCTGGAGGCGCGTTTGCAGAGTGGTGTAAAAAGGGGGCATGGCCTCAGACCACTCTCAGCAATCCAGCTGTGTGGGGCTTACTGGAGGTACCTGGTGGGCTAGTTGGCCCCCAGGGACCCTCAGGAGGCAAGGGGACTTCATCCCCCAACCAAGAGCGCACCAGGAGGCACGTTTGCAGAGTGGTGGACAAAGGGGGCGTGGCCTGTGTCCACCTATCAGCAATCCCACTATCTGGGGCATACTGGAGGTATCAGGTAGGCTATCTGGCCCCTAAGGACCCCCAGCAGCAAAGTGGACTTTAATCCCTATCCAAGAGTGCACCAGGGAGCGCGTTTGCAGAGTGGTGGGGAAAAGGGGCGTGGCCTTCTATGAGAACTTAGCAATGCTGCTGTGTGGGACTTACTGGAGGTAATAGGAGGGGTAGTTGGCCCCCAAGGTTGTCCTTGGGGGCCAACTACCCCTCCTGTTACCTCCACTAAGTCCCACACAGTGGGATTGCTAAGAGGTCTTCAGAGGCCACACACCCCCTTTCTCCACCACTCTGCAACCGCGCCTCCTGGCACAGTACTGGTTGGGGGATGAAGTCCACTTTACTCCTGAGGGACTTTGGGGGCCAAGAAGCCCTCCTGGTACCTCCTGTAAGTCCTACGCAGTGGAATTCCTGAGCGCTGGTTGGAGGCCCAACCCCCTTTCTCCACCACTCTGCAAAAAAGACTACCAGTTAAAGAAGCATTTGTAATTTAATAGGTCTCACATTTGCAAGAGTTAGAGCTATTGGCGTTGTAAATGTAAAAGTTTTTTACTAATGTTTTTTGGAGTGGAGTGGATGTACGTTGTGTGTAGTGGAATTATGTGGTATGTTGTGCAGTGAAATTATGTGGATAGAAAGTATGTGGTATTTAGTGTATAGGAATTATGTAGAGTGGGATTATGTGTTATGGAGAGCAATTATGTTGTATGGCAGTCTGTGTTGTGGAGTGGTAACCTCAGGTTAAGTCTTCCTCGTTTCCATAGAAGCTAAACTATGAACTCTATGAGACAAAAAAAAGAAGGAATCACTGAGGAGCACTTCTGGACCTAGTCAGAGGTATGAGCAGGGCCACTGGAATTATGCGACTGTTTGGCTGCACCAACTTTCGCACAATTATACATTTTCCGCATTAGCCACATAATCCATCATCTGCTGCCTAATCTGCAGATTTGAACAAAAAAGCCTTGTTTCTAACTCAAACGGCTCAAACGTTACCAAAAATGCAGCAACAAGTGTTACAGCATAGTGGAAGGTCCTTTGTAAACCTAGAATGGTCACCTGTTACTTATTGCTAAATGTGGGTGTTAAATTGGTACTAATGGTGTGCAAGCCACTCTTGCTTCTTTCTGCGCCTCTCTTGCCTCTTTCTGCATTTCTGTTGCTTCTTTCTGCCCCTTTCTTTCTTTTTCTGTACTTTTCTTGCCTCTTTCTGCACATCTCTTCTACTTTCTGCACCTCTTTTGCCTCTTTCTGTACCTCTTTTGCCGCGTTCTGCACCTCTGTTGCCTCTTTCTGCACCTCACTTGCTTCTTTGTACACCCCTCATGCCTCTTTCTGCACTTCTTGTGCCTCTTTCTGCACCCCTCTTCCTTCTTTCTGCACCCCTCCTGCCTCTTTCTGCAGCTCTGTTCCTTCTTTCTGCACTTCTTTTGTTTCTTTATGCACCTCCCTTGCTTCTTTCTGCACCACTCTTGCCTCTTTCTCCACCCCTCGTCCCCCTTTCTGCATGTCTGTTGCTTCTTCTGCACCTCTCTTGCCTCTTTCCCCACCCCTCTTCCCTCTTTCTGCATCTGTGTTGCTTCTTTCTGCACTTATCGTGTGTCTTTCTGTACCTCTCTTGCTTCTTTCTGCACCCCTTGTACCTCTTTCTGCACTTCTCTTCTCTTTCTGAACTCCTCTTGCCTCTTTCTGCACCTCTGTTCCTTCTTTCTGCACTTCTTTTGTTACTTTGTGCACCTCTCCTGCTTCTTTCTGCACCCCTCTTGCATCTTTCTCCATCCCTCTTCCCTCTTTCTGCACCTCTGTTGCTTCTTTCTGCACCTCTTGTCTCTTTCTCCACCCTCTTCCTCTTGCACCTCTGTTGATTCTTTGTGCACCTCTCTTGCTTCTTTGTACACCCCACGTGTCTCTTTCTGCACCCCTCTTCCCTCTTTTTGCACCCCTCTTGCCTCTTTCTGCACCTCTGTTGCATCTTTCTGCACTACTCTTGCTTCTTTCTGCACCTCTCTTGCTTCTTTCTGCACCGCTCGTGCTTCTTTCTGCACCCCTCTTCCGTCTTTCTGCACCCCTCTTGCCTCTTTCTACACCCATGTTCTTTCTTTCTGCTCTTCTTTTGTTTCTTTCTGCACCTCTCTTGCTTCTGTCTCCACCCCTCTTGCCACTTTCTCCACCCCTGTTACCCCTTTTTGCATATCAGTTGCTTCTTTCTCCACTTCTATTGCCTCTTTTTCTACCCCTCATCCCTCTTTCTGTACCTCTCTTGCTTCTTTCTGCACCTCTGTCCCTTCTTTCTGCACCCCTTGTTGCCTCTTTCTGCACCCCTCTTCCCTCTTTATGCACCCCTCTTGCCTCTTTCTGCACCTCTGTTCCTTCTTTCTGCACTTCTTTTGTTTCTTTCTGCACCTCTCTTGCTTCTTTCTGCACCCTCTTGCCTCTTTCTCCCTGACCTCTACTTTGCCTCTTTCTGCATCTCTGTTGCTTCTTTCTGCACTTCTCTTGCTTCTTTCTGCACCTCTCTTGCTTCTTTCTGCACCCCTCGTGCCTCTTTCTGTACTCATCATCCCTCTTTCTGCAGCTCCTCTTGCCTCTTTCTGCACCTCTCGTTCTTCTTTCTGCACTTCTTTTGCCTCTTTCTGCACTGCTCTTGCCTCTTTCTGCACCTCTGTTCCTTCTTTCTCCACTTCTTTTGTTTCTTTCTGCAGCTCTCATGCTACTTTCTGCACCCCCTTGCCTCTTTCTCCACCCTTCTTCCCTCTTTCTGCACCTCTGTTCCTTCTTTCTGCACTACCTTTGCTTCTTTCTGCACCCCTTGTGCCTCTTTCTGCACCCCTCTTTCCTCTTTTTGCACCCCTCTTGCCAGTTTCTGCACCTCTGTTGCTTCTTTCTGCACTCCTCTTGCTTCTTTCTACAGCTGTCTTGCTTCTTTCTGCACCACTCGTGCTTCTTTCTGCACCCCTAATCCATCTTTCTGCACCCCTCTTGTCTCTTTCTGCACCTCTGTTCCTTCTTTCTGCACTTCTTTTGTTTCTTTCTGTACCTCTCTTGCTTCTTTATGCACCCCTTGCCACTTTCTCCACCCCTGTTCCCCCTTTTTGCATCTCTGATGCTTCTTTCTGCACTTCTCTTGCCTCTTTCTCCATCCCTCATACCTCTTTCTGCACCTATTTTGCTTCTTTCTGCACTTCTCTTGCTTCTTTCTGCACCTCTGTCCCTTCTTTCTGTAACCCTTGTGCCTCTTTCTGCACCCCTTTTCCCTTTTCCCTCTTTCTGCACCCCTGTTGCCTCTTTCCACACCTCTGTTCCTTCTTTCTGCACTTCTGTTTCTTCCTGCAATTCTCTTGCTTCTTTCTGCATGCCTCTTGCTTCTTTCTGCACCCCTCGTGCCTCTTTCACACCCCTCTTCCCTCTTTCTGCAACCCTCTTGTCTCTTTCTGCACCTTTGTTCCTTCTTTCTGAAATTCTTTTCTTTCTTTCTGCACCTCTCTTGTTTCTTTCTGTATCCCTCTTGCCTCTTTCTCCACCCCATTTCCGCTTTTCTGCATCTTTGTTGCTTTTTTATGCATTTCTCTTCCTTCTTTCTGCATCTCTCTTGCTTCTTTCTGCACCCTTCATGCCTCTTTCTGCACCCCTCATCCCTCTTTCTGCATTCCTCTTGCCTCTTTCTGCACCTCTGTTGCTTCTTTCTGCACTTCTTTTGTTTGCTTCTGCACCCCTCTTGCCTCTTTCTCCACCTCTGCTCCTTCTTTCTGCACTTCTTTTGTTTCTTTCTGCACCTCTCGCTTCTTTCTGCACCCCTTTTGCCTCTTTCTGTACCCCTCTTGCCTCTGTCTGCACCTCTGTTCCTTCTTTCTGCACTTCTTTTGTGTCTTTCTGCAGCTCTCTTGATTCCTTCTGCACCCTCTTGCCTCTTTCTACAACCCTCTTTCCTTTTTCTTTACCCCTGTTGCCTCTTTCTGCACCTCTGTTCCTTCTTTCTGCACTTCTTTTGTTTCTTTCTGTACATTTCTTGGTTCTTTCTGCACCCCTCTTGCTTCTTTCTGCACCCCTGTTCCTTCTATCTGCTCTTCTTTTGTTTCTTTCTGCACATCTCTTGCTTCTTTCTGCACACTTCACACCACTTTCTCCACCCCTGGACCCCTTTTTGCATCTCTGTTGCTTCTTTCTGCACTTCTCTTGCCTCTTTTTCCACCCCTCATCCCTCTTTCTGCACCTCTGTTGCTTCTTTCTGCATTTCTCTTGCTTCTTTCTGCGCCTTTGTCCCTTCTTTCTGCACCCCTCGTGCCTCTTTCACACCCCTCTTCCCTCTTTTGCACCCCTCTTGCCTCTTTCTGCACCTCTGTTCCTTCTTTCTGCACTTCTTTTGTTTCTTTCTGTATCCCTCTTGCCTCTTTCTCCACCCCACTTCCCCCTTTCTGCATCTCTGTTGCTTATTTATGCATTTCTCTTGCTTCTTTCTGCACCTCTTTTGCTTCTTTCTGCACCACTCATGGCTCTTTCTCCACCCCTCTTCCCCCTTTCTGCATGTCTGTTGCTTCTTTCTGCACTTCCTTTGCCTCTTTCTCCACCTCTCTTCCCTCTTTCTGCATCTCTGTTGCTTCTTTCTGCACTTATCATGCATCTTTCTGTACCTCTCTTGCTTCTTTCTGCACCCCTCTACTCTTTCTGCACTCCTCTTGCCTCTTTCTGCACGTCTGTTCCTTCTTTCTGCACTTCTTTTGTTACTTTGTGCACCTCTCTTGCTTCTTTCTGCACCCTCTTGCCACTTTCTCTATCCCTCTTCCCTCTTTCTACACCTATGTTGCTTCTTTCTGCACCTCTTATCTTTTTCTCCACCCCTTCCCTCTTTTTGAACCTCTGTTGCTTCTTGTGCACCCCTCATGCCTCTTTCTGCACCCCTCTTCCATCTTTTTGCACCCCTCTTCCCTCTTTCTACACCTCTGTTGCTTCTTTCTGCACCTCTCGTCTCTTTCTCCACACCTTTCCTCTTTTTGCACCTCTGTTGCTTTTTTCTGCACCTCTGTTGCTTCTTTGTGCACCCCTCGTGCCTCTTTCTGCACCCCTCTTCCCTCTTTTTGCACCCCTCTTGCCTCTTTCTGAACCTCTGTTGCATTTTTCTACACTACTCTTGCTTCTTTCTGCACCTCTCTTGCTTCTTTCTGCACTACTCGTGCTTCTTTCTGTACCCCTCTTCCATCTTTCTGCACCCCTCTTGCCTCTTTCTGCACCCCGTTCCTTCTTTCTGCTCTTCTTTTGTTTCTTTCTGCACCTCTCTTGCTTCTTTCTGCACCCCTCTTGCCACTTTCTTCACCCCTGTCCCCCCTTTTTGCATCTCTGTTGCTTCTTTCTCTACTTCTCTTGCCTCTTTTTCCACCCCTCATTCTGCACCCCTCTCTTTTCTTTCTGCACCTCTGTTCCTTCTTTCTGTACTTCTTTTGTTTCTTTCTGCACTTCTCTTGCTTCTTTCTGCACCCCTCTTGCGTCTTTCTCCACCCGGCTTCCCCCTTTCTGCATCTCTGTTGCTTGTTTCTGCACTTCTCTTACCTCTTTCTCCACCCCTCTTCCCTCGTTCTGCACCTCTGTTGCTTCTTTCTGCACTTTTCTTACTTCTTTCTGCATCCCTCGTGCCTCTTTCTGCACCCCTTGTGCCTCTTTGTGCACTCCTCTTCTCTCTTTCTGCACTCCTCTTGCCTCTTTCTGCACATCTGTTCCTTGTTTCTGCACTTCTTTTGTTTCTTTCTGCACCTCTCTTGTTTATTTCTGTATCCCTCTTGCCTCTTTCTGCATCTCTGTTGCTTATTTATGCATTTCTCTCACTTCTTTCTGCATGTCTTTTGTTTCTTTCTGCATTTCTCTCACTTCTTTCTGCATGTCTTTTGTTTCTTTCTGCACCCCTCTTGCCTCTTTCTGCACCTCTTTTGCTTCTTTATGCACCACTCTTGGCTCTTTCTCCACCCCTCTCCCCCTTTCTGCATGTCTGTTGCTTCTTTCTGCACTTCTCTTGCCTCTTTCTCCACCCCTGTTCCCTCTTTCTGCATCTCTGTTGCTTATTTCTGCACTTATCATGCGTCTTTCTGTACCTTTCTTGCTTCTTTCTGCACCCCTCTCCTCTTTCTGCACTCCTCTTGCCTCTTTCTGCACGTCTGTTCCTTCTTTCTGCACTTCTTTTGTTACTTTGTGCACCTCTCTTGCTTCTTTGTGCACCCCTCATGCCTCTTTCTGCACCCCTCTTCCATCTTTTAGCACCCCTCTTGCCGCTTTCTGCACCTCTGTTGCATCTTCTCTGCACTACTCTTGCTTCTTTCTGCGCCTCTCTTGCTTCTTTCTGCACCACTCATGCTTCTTTCTGCACCCCTCTTCCGTCTTTCTGCACCCCTCTTGCTTCTTTCTGCTCTTCTTTTGTTTCTTTCTGCACCTCACTTGCTTCTTTCTGCACCCCTCTCGCCACTTTATCCACCCCTGTTCTCCCTTTTTGCATCTCTGTTGCTTCTTTCTCCACTTCTCTTGCCTCTTTTTCCACCCCTCATCCCTCTTTCTGTACCTCTATTCCTTCTTTCTGCACTTCTTTTGTTACTTTGTGCACCTCTCTTGCTTCTCTCTGCACCCCTCTTGACTCTTTCTCCATCCCTCTTCCCTCTTTCTACACCTCTGTTGCTTCTTTCTGCACCTCTTGTCTCTTTCTCCACCCCTTTCCTCTTTTTGCACCTCTGTTGCTTTTTTCTGCACCTCTGTTGCTTCTTTGTGCACCCCTCGTGCCTCTTTCTGCACCCCTCTTCCCTCTTTTTGCACCCCTCTTGCCTCTTTCTGAACCTCTGTTGCATTTTTCTACACTACTCTTGCTTCTTTCTGCACCTCTCTTGCTTCTTTCTGCACTACTCGTGCTTCTTTCTGTACCCCTCTTCCATCTTTCTGCACCCCTCTTGCCTCTTTCTGCACCCCGTTCCTTCTTTCTGCTCTTCTTTTGTTTCTTTCTGCACCTCTCTTGCTTCTTTCTGCACCCCTCTTGCCACTTTCTTCACCCCTGTCCCCCATTTTTGCATCTCTGTTGCTTCTTTCTCTACTTCTCTTGCCTCTTTTTCCACCCCTCATTCTGCACCCCTCTCTTTTCTTTCTGCACCTCTGTTCCTTCTTTCTGTACTTCTTTTGTTTCTTTCTGCACTTCTCTTGCTTCTTTCTGCACCCTCTTGCGTCTTTCTCCACCCGGCTTCCCTTTCTGCATCTCTGTTGCTTGTTTCTGCACTTCTCTTACCTCTTCTCCACCCTCTTCCCTCGTTCTGCACCTCTGTTGCTTCTTTCTGCACCTCTCTTACTTCTTTCTGCATCCCTCGTGCCTCTTTCTGCACCCCTTGTGCCTCTTTGTGCACTCCTCTTCTCTCTTTCTGCACTCCTCTTGCCTCTTTCTGCACATCTGTTCCTTGTTTCTGCACTTCTTTTGTTTCTTTCTGCACCTCTCTTGTTTATTTCTGTATCCCTCTTGCCTCTTTCTCCACCCCACTTCCCCCTTTCTACATCTCTGTTGCTTATTTATGCATTTCTCTCACTTCTTTCTGCATGTCTTTTGTTTCTTTCTGCACCCCTCTTGCCTCTTTCTGCACCTCTTTTGCTTCTTTATGCACCACTCTTGGCTCTTTCTCCACCCCTCTCCCCCCTTTCTGCATGTCTGTTGCTTCTTTCTGCACTTCCTTTGCCTCTTTCTCCACCCCTGTTCCCTCTTTCTGCATCTCTGTTGCTTCTTTCTGCACTTATCATGCGTCTTTCTGTACCTTTCTTGCTTCTTTCTGCACCCCTCTCCTCTTTCTGCACTCCTCTTGCCTCTTTCTGCACGTCTGTTCCTTCTTTCTGCACTTCTTTTGTTACTTTGTGCACCTCTCTTGCTTCTTTCTGCACCCCTCTTGCCGCTTTCTCTATCCCTCTTCCCTCTTTTTGCACCTCTGTTGCTTCTTTGTGCACCCCTCATGCCTCTTTCTGCACCCCTCTTCCATCTTTTAGCACCCCTCTTGCCGCTTTCTGCACCTCTGTTGCATCTTCTCTGCACTACTCTTGCTTCTTTCTGCGCCTCTCTTGCTTCTTTCTGCACCACTCATGCTTCTTTCTGCACCCCTCTTCCGTCTTTCTGCACCCCTCTTGCTTCTTTCTGCTCTTCTTTTGTTTCTTTCTGCACCTCACTTGCTTCTTTCTGCACCCCTCTCGCCACTTTATCCACCCCTGTTCTCCCTTTTTGCATCTCTGTTGCTTCTTTCTCCACTTCTCTTGCCTCTTTTTCCACCCCTCATCCCTCTTTCTGTACCTCTATTCCTTCTTTCTGCACTTCTTTTGTTACTTTGTGCACCTCTCTTGCTTCTCTCTGCACCCCTCTTGACTCTTTCTCCATCCCTCTTCCCTCTTTCTACACCTCTGTTGCTTCTTTCTGCACCTCTTGTCTCTTTCTCCACCCCTTTCCTCTTTTTGCACCTCTGTTGCTTTTTTCTGTACCTCTATTGCTTCTTTGTGCACCCCTCGTGCCTCTTTCTGCACCCCTCTTCCCTCTTTTTGCACCCCTCTTGCCTCTTTCTGAACCTCTGTTGCATCTTTCTACACTACTCTTGCTTATTTCTGCACCTCTCTTGTTTCTTTCTGCACTACTCGTGCTTCTTTCTGTACCCCTCTTCCGTCTTTCTGCACCCCTCTTGCCTCTTTCTGCACCCCGTTCCTTCTTTCTGCTCTTCTTTTGTTTCTTTCTGCACTTCTCTTGCTTCTTTCTGCACCCCTCTCGCCACTTTCTTCACCCCTGTCCCCCCTTTTTGCATCTCTGTTGCTTCTTTCTCTACTTCTCTTGCCTCTTTTTCCACCCATCATCCCTCATTCTGCACCCCTCTCTTTTCTTTCTGCACCTCTGTTCCTTCTTTCTGTACTTCTTTTGTTTCTTTCTGCACTTCTCTTGCTTCTTTCTGCACCCCTCTTGCGTCTTTCTCCACCCCGCTTCCCCCTTTCTGCATCTCTGTTGCTTGTTTCTGCACTTCTCTTGCCTCTTTCTCCACCCCTCTTCCCTCGTTCTGCACCTCTGTTGCTTCTTTCTGCACTTTTCTTACTTCTTTCTGCATCCCTCGTGCCTCTTTCTGCACCCCTTGTGCCTCTTTGTGCACTCCTCTTCTCTCTTTCTGCACTCCTCTTGCCTCTTTCTGCACATCTGTTCCTTGTTTCTGCACTTCTATTCTTTCTTTCTGCACCTCTCTTGCTTCTCTCTGCTTCCCTCTTGCCTCTTTCTCCACCCCTCGTCTCTGTTTCTGCATCTCTGTTACTTCTTTTTGCACTTCTCTTGCCCCTTTCTGCACCCCTCTTCCCTCTTTCTGCATCTCTGTTGCTTCTTTCTGCACCCCTCGTGCCTCTTTCTGCACCCCTCTCCCCTTTCTCTACACCTCTGTTCCTTCTTTCTGTACTTCTTTTGTTTCTTTCTACAGCTCTCTTGCTTCTTTCTACACCCCCTTGTCTCTTTCTCCACCCCTCTTCCCTCTTTCTGTACCTCTGTTGCTTCTTTCTGCACCCCTGTTGCCTCTTTCTGCACCTTTGTTCCTTCTTTCTGCACTTCTTTTGTTTCTTTCTGCACATGTCTTCTTCTGTCTGCGCCCCTCGCGCCTCTTTCTGCACCCCTCATCACTCTTTTTGCACCTCTGCTCCTTCTTTCTGCACTTCTTTTGTTTCTTTCTGCACCCTTCTTCACTTTTTTGCATCCCTCTTGCCTCTTTCTGCAGTTCTCTTGTCATTTTCTGCACCTCTCTTGCCTCTTTCTGCTCCTCACTTTCCTCTTTCTGTACTTCTCATGCTTCTTTCTATACCTCTTTTGCTTCTTTTAGCAATTCTCTTGCCGCTTTCTGCACTTCTCTTGCTTGTTTATGCACCCCTCTTGCCTCTTTTTGCACCTCTGTTGATTCTTTCTGCACTGCTCTTGCTTCTTTCAGCATCCCTCTTCCCTATTTCTCCACCTCTCTTGCTTCTTTCTGCACTTCTCTTGCTTCTTTCTGCACTTCTCTTGCTTCTTTCTGCACTGCTCTTGCTTCTTTCTACACCTCTCTTGCTTGTTTCTGCACCCCTCATGCCTCTTTCTGCACCCTTCTTCCCTTTTCATGCATATATCTTGGTTCTTTCTGCACTGCTCTTGCCTCTTTCAGCACCCCTCTTGCCTCTTTCTGCACCTCTTTTGCTTCATTTTGCACTTCTCTTGCTTCTTTCTGCACCCCTCTTGCCTCTTTCTGCACCTCTGTTGGTTCTTTCTGCACTGCTCTTGCTTCTTTCTGCACCTCTCTTGCTTCTTTCTGCACTTCTCTTGCTTTTTTCTACACCTCTCTTGCTTCTTTCTGCACCTCCCTTGCCTCTTTCTGCACACACAGAGCTACTTTTAAACTGACCTCAGGCTCAGCAGTGCACACATGCAAGTGCAGAAAAGGGCTGCTGGCCTCTAAACTGCCATGCCCTGTTATGTGCTAGGGACTTAGAGGTAGTTTTAATTCCCCTGCCATATTATGTACTAGGGCCTTACAGGGGAGGTCATGCCAATCACAGGGGTACCCCAACCCACAGTGTACCCTAGTGTAGGTAGGTATTTTCACTGTATTCTAAGTGTCTTGCAGCATAGCACTGGCTCTGGGCCTGGTTAGTCAGAGTCAGTTACCACCAGTACCAGTCAGCAAAAAGTTGGGGGCACAGGATGACTTTGCAACAAGGCCTCTTTCTGCACCTCTGTTGGTTCTTTCTGCATATCTCTTGCTTCTTTCTGCACCTTTCTTCGTCTTTCTGGACTTCTGTTGCCTCTTTCTGCATTTCACTTTCTTCTTTCTGCACATTTCTTCCTCTTTCTGCACATGTCCTACCGCTGTAGGCATAGTTAGAAATTAGCATTTAAAAAACCTTTGAAATTCACTGAAAAAACCATAGGTTTCAGGGACGTTATAGTTAGTTGGACATTTCACTCATACAAAACCAGAGAAATTTGGCCGATATAGTTAGTTGAGCTAACTATAACTCACGCCCCTGCAATGCACTGCTGATGACGTCACATATTATATCATTCATGACATGGTCAGTGACATCACTGATGACATCTCAAATGACATCACTGATGACATCATCCATGTGATAAACTGATGCATCTCCTCACACCCTAATATAACCTTTGATACACCCACTCTAAAATACAGACTACCATTTTCAAAACCATAGACACACCAATACCAGTTACTACATACCCACTCACTGATTCCTAGGTCTACACACACATCCGCTCATTCACCCATACAATCACTCATACATGCAGTCACTCATCAATACAGCACTATCATTTGCACTCATACACCTATACAGACACTCACACACCACCACTCATCCATTGAGTTACTCACATACCTAGTCAGTCATGCAAATAATCAATCACACTCCCATTTACTCACCTATACAGTTATACACACACCACCTCACTTATTCATACAGATACTAACACATACTTACTCTCTTATACAATCACTGATACAAGCACACACTCATCCATACAGCCACTCTCACAATCACTCACTCTCACATATAGTCATTTATATACTCCAACACTCATATATACTGCCTTTCACATATGTAGTTCCTCACACATATACCACTGAGACATCCATTCACTCACCAACACACCCATACACACACTCACCCACCCATGCAGCCCTTCACAGATGCACTCTTGAACCCATACACCCAGTGAATCATCCACTCACACATCTATGCACAGAGTCACACACCCCCACCCACCCACACAGACACTCAGGCATCCAAACAGATACTCAGAAAACCAATCAATAACCCATATAGACACTCATGTAGCTACTCACCAACCCATGCAGCCGCTTACACACCAACTGACAGACTGATATAGACATTCACACAGTTTAGTCACTAACCCATGCATTCAGTAAGACATGTTTAATCACTCACTTATACAGTCAGTCATGCACCTACTAAATCATCCATTCAGACACTTATATACCCACTCATTCTTCAATACACCTTGGCATATATATATATATATATATATGCACAGAACCTCCAACTCCAACAGGAAACTCCAAATGAAGAAGGCACGGACATCAGGCTGATGGTATACGGCTTCTTTTATTATGTCAGGTCACCCTCGACCCCCAGACCACAGAGACGCGTTTCGGCTTCTACGAAGCCTTTGTCAATCTGATATATATATATATATATATATATATATATATATATATATATAAAACATATTTAAACTTTACAGAAACACATAGTCACTGGATGATGTCATCAGTGATGTCATTTAAGATGTCATCAGTGATGTCATTGACCATGTCATGAGTGATGTAATATGTGATGCCATCAGCAGTGCATTGCGGGGCGCGAGTTATAGTTAGCTCAACTAACTATAACGGCTGAATTCTCTGGTTTTGTATGAGTGAAATGTCCAACTAACTATAACGTCCCTGAAACCTGTGGTTTTTACAGTGAATATACACACATTACCTACTGGTGGTTGCCAGTAGGTAGTTATAGTTAGGACCTAGTTTTCAGAGGAAAAGCATTTTTTATTTGCCAATAACTTTGGAACTGTTTGACGAATCTTCGCAAAATTTTCAAGACTAATGGGGCGGTCACATCAACTGCTGTCTTGAAAATTTCAGAGTGATCCGTTAAGCTGGGGCCGAGAATAAGTGGGGCCCAAAACGCTTTATCTCCATGTTAATTTCCATAGGAAACTTTTGACGCTGCTACAGTCTGAACTGCTGAACAGAATTATATTACATTTTTCAGAAAGGTAGCTCTTGATCCTGTAAGCACTCTTTTTGTAAAATGGTGTAAATACGTTCAGTAGTTCCTGAGAGATTCAAAGATTTCTCAGATATACAACTGTGGCCCTGGTGGATCCGTAAACCTTCCCGATCTCGTGCCTGAGATCTGATTGGCTGCCAACACTTCAAATCAGGAAGTGTTGGCAGCCATCTTGTGTCTTGGTTGAACCAAGTCACAAGCAAAAATGTTAAAAAACAAGAAAAGAGGGCAGGGTAGAAATACAGCACTTCGTTTACTTTGGGCCCCCACGTCAGCCAGTCCCAGGGGCAATTAAAAATAAAGATGTGGGGGCCCGCGCGGGCCCCTGGAAGCCACGGGGACCGCCACCTTCCCCGGGATTTAATATAATTATAATTCTTGTAGGGGTTCTATCCCCCCACACAGTCCCATGGACAGCCACCTCCCCGGGGTTAACTTTTTGAAATGTGGCAGGCCCGGGGACCACCACCTCCCCGGGGCTATAATTAAATAAGATGCATGGGGGGGCTCCAGCCCCCCATGCACCGCCACCTCCCCGGGGGTAGTATAGAAAAATGCAGGGGGACCACGTGCCCCCGCTGCCCCAAGGACCACCATCTCCCCGGGACTATTCAAAAAATGGGAGGGGGTCACGTGGCCCCTCTCCTGGAGTGGTAAATGGCCCTGGAGACCGCCACCCCCCCTGGGCCGGCTCCAGCAATGTCCCGGGGTGTCCAACCCTGGACATTGCAGTCTGGGATGGCGGGAGCACTGCACATGCCATCCCATAGCAAACAAGTTCTACGGTTTGAACAAGCGAGACAAGACAAGACAAGAAATGGCCAGGCCCCAGGGGATGGGGTCCCCGGGCTGAAAATGGCCTGGGAAGGGGGGCCACACGGCCTCCCTCCCATTTCATTTAACAAAAAAATGAAACAATGGGTCAAACAATGGGTCAGGCCCGGGGAGATGGGGTCCCCGGGGGGCCCAAAAGGGTCTAGGGAAGGGGGCCACAAAAAGAAAATCAGAAGTCGGCAACTCACCGGAGGCCCCGCCCCCTTTCTCCACTACTCTGCAAACATGCTTCCTGGTGCGCTCTTGGTTTGGGGATGAAGTTCCCTTTGCTGCTGAGGGGAATTTGGGTCCAACTAGCCAACCTGTTACCTCCAGTAAGCCCCACATAGTGAGATTGCTGAGAGGTGGTCGCAGGCCATGCCCCTTTCTCCACCACTCTGCAAACGTGCCTGTTGGTACACTGCGGGTGGGGGGCTTACTGGAGGTAACAGGAGGGCTAGGTGGCCCCCAAGGACCCTCAAGAACCAAGGGGACTTCATCCCCCAAATAGGAGTGTTCCAGGAGGCGAGTTAGCAGAGTGGAGGAGAAAGAGGGCGTGGCCACTGAAAACCTCTCAAAAAACCCACTGTGTGGGACTTGCTGGAGGTAACAGGAGGGGTAGATTGGACTTAAGCCTTCCACATTCAAATATCACACATCCCTAACCTTGTTGCTATTTATCACCTGGCAACGGAAGACACTGTGAACGTTGTGTAACTGACTGGCACTAAGATAGATAGAGATGGTTGACCTGCAACATGGACGAACATTGATGATGAGCTGGGAGACCAAGGACAATGAGGACCAGCTCTCCAAAGAGATGCCCTTAAAGATATGGGATTTGAAATGGACCAACAAGTAGACTGTAGACTGAAACCAAAAAGTAGGTTTTGCCCCCAGTTACCCCCAGGGAATCGGATTGACCTATTCCAGGATTTGGTTGTAGAAGATTTAAACATACTATGGAGGAAATGGCAGAATGAATCAAATGGAGAGGTATTTCTGACCTGAAGAACAACCCTTCACTGATCACTAACCTTTTGGATAAGGGGGGCAATATTGTCCTGATGGACCAGAGCATTTATCCATTAGAAGCAAGGAGACAATTGAGTAACACCACACAAAATAGTTGCCTCTTGGGGAATCCCATGAAGATGATGTAGGAAGAGTATCATTTGAAACTAAAATGATGGTATGACCACAATCTTCTAGATTGGGATGAATATCAATACTTACGGGTTGAACATGCTAGGATTGCTACAATCTACTTTCTCCACAAGGTACATAAAAACACGAAAACCCCACCAGGGAGACCTATTGCGAACTCCATTGGGTCCTTGCTGGAAAACAGCTCATGATATTTAGAACAACTCCTACAGAAGTATGTCATTAATCTGCCCTCATATCTGTGGGGCACAACAGATTTCTTGAAAAAATTGGATGATATCCCATGGAAGCAGGAATATATAATGATCAATGTTAGAAATAGGGGTCTCTAGTTGGCAGAGGTAGGTACCTTTGTCCAAGTAGGGACCTTTCTTCCTAGTCATGGTAAGGGGGATACATTCTAAAATAACTCCTGCTTACCCCCTTGGTAGCTTGGCACGAGCAGATAGGCTTATCTCAGAGGCAGTGTGTAAAGCATTTGTGCATGCATGCAGTACCACAGTGACAACACTACAAATGGACACCACACCAGTTTAGAAAAATAAGTAAAACTTTATCTAAACTAACAAGACCAAAAACGACATAAAAGTCCAACATTCAATCCTGTAGAAATAGTTACTTTGCAAAATAACCTTTATATTGCAGGAATAACGGGAAAACACAGTTCCTCCGTGTCGGTAGCTCTGTCCGGGCCTACCGCAATAATGAACACGACAGAGTCTAACAAATCCAGCCAACCGCATCGGTACGGGCAGCTAAAGCGTCGACAGACTCAGAGACAGTACCTTTCTTGTTGCGGCCAATGCTCCAGTGCGAGTCGGTCGGGGCAACCATCGCGGTTGTGATGTGAGATCGAAGCGTTGCAGCATGCAGTGTCCTTATGACTTGGTGCAGGCAGCGGCTCATTGACGGAGTCGGTGAGACCAAGGCTTGTGTTGCAGGGTGAGACGTGCTCGATGAGGTGCTGGCAGGTCATGGTGTGGCGACAGAGCCGGTTGATGTTTGAGTCGGGCAGGAACAGAGTCGGTGACGTCTGTGCA
Source organism: Calotriton arnoldi (assembly GCA_963921515.1). Lineage (NCBI taxonomy): Eukaryota > Metazoa > Chordata > Amphibia > Caudata > Salamandridae > Calotriton > Calotriton arnoldi. Next base: position 1,446,246 of record CAWUFW010002601.1, on the reverse strand, counting down.
GCGTGTAGTGAAGCAGTGCAGAGTGCGGTGCCCACAGGACGCGATGCAAGCAGTGGCTCATTGACGGAGTCAGTGAAACCAGTGTTGCGCTGCGAAGCGAGGCGGTGCTCTCTTCAGGATACGGAATCTGCGACGGATTCGGTGATGGAGTCGGCTGCTCTTTTCTTCTGCCGCGACTGGAACCAGCGACGGTGCCTAGAAGGATGGTGAGGTCTTTGCTGTTCCTGAGACCTCTTGAACAGGGGGCAAGCTCCACTTCAAGCCCTTGGACATACTTTCTCAAGCAGGATACACACACAGTTCCTCTCCTTGGCAGAAACAGCCACTGCAGGCCAACCCCAGACAGCACACAGCAAAGGGGCAGTACTCCTCCTCCAGTTTCTCCAGCTCTTCTCCTTGGCAGAGGTTCCTCTTGATGTCCAAAAGTGATCTAAAAGTCCGGGGTCTGGGCCCGTCTTTTATACAGTAAATCTCTTTGCTCTCTGTGGCAGAGAAACTCTTTGCCCAGCCAAAACCAGTTATGTCCTCTCTGGTGCAGCTTCCTGGCAGGAGGTGGAGACAGCATTATCCAAGGCAGACCGGGCCCATTCAGGTGCGAAAGAAATCTCCTCCCCCTACTCTAAATGCAGCCCAGGTCTATTCAGCCCAGCCCTGCCTCACCCTGGAAAGGCAGGACACACCTAACCCCCCAAGTGGCTGTCTGACCAGAATGCACATCCCCAGCCCCTGTCAATCCAAGGCCAGACAGTCAGTACACATCCATCCTACCAGAGGCATACTGGATGGCTAAGCAAGAAAATACATACTTTCTAAAAGTGGTATTTTCAAACCTAGAATGTGAAAATCACCCTTACTAAAAAATGCATCTTAACACTCTAAGTTCAGGCATACTAAACTTTATTTTCCTTTCTTGTTCCCCTGGGTAGTTGTGCTTATAAGATGTTATAAGCAAACTCTGCATTCTATCCTATGAGGATAGATAGCCTTACAATAGTGAAAACGAATTTGGCAGTATTTCACTATCAGGACACCAGGGCATGTCCTACCTTTCACATACATCGCACCCTGCCCACAGGGGTACCTTGGGCCTACCTTAGGGGTGACGAGCATATAAGAAAAGAGAAGGTTAGGCCTGGCAAATGGGTGCTCTTGCCAGGTTGACATGGCAGTACCAAACTGTGCACAGACACCGCGGTGGCAGGTCAGAGTTTCATTTACAGGCTGCTTCTGTGGGTGGCACAATCAGTGCTGCAGGCCCACTAGCAGCATTTGATTTACAGGCCCTGGGCACATGCAGTGCACTGTACTAAGGACTGACTAGTAAATCAAATATGCCAATCATGGAATCACTAATCCATACAACAATTTACAGGGAGCACTTGAACTTTGGCACTGAACAGCAGTGGCAAAGTGTCCAAAGCATCTAGACCAGCAAAACGAAGTCCAACACACAGCAAAAACATAGGAGGCAAAGGCAAAAATACAGGGGAAACCCACGCCAATGATGCCAGGTCTAACAGTCACTCTTGACGTAACATTGCTATACACATCTATTGGCCATGACAAGAAATTAAGGCATGTGAATAATTCATGACTGAAAGGCCAATAGAATTACTAGAACACACTCAAATGCTGTTGGACATGTTAAAATACTGCCTCACCAACAACGTCTTAATTTTAACAATAGAGATTATCTACTGCAAAAAGGTAAGGCGATAGGCACCTCCTTCACCCCCACCTGTACAAACTTGTTCATGGGTTGGTGCGAGAAGGAGGTCGCCTTGGCCGATGAAAATGAATAATTTGTCCAGATGGTTGTACAATGGACGCGATTTATGGATGATTTATTCATTCTGTGGGAAGGGGTTTGGATTGAGCTTTGTTCCTTCATAGAAAAGCTTGACTCCAATTATCTTAATTTACAATTCACCAGCACATATAGCAGGTCCCATTGTGACTTCCTTGTTATATAATCTGATGTAATTGATAATCGATGGATGACAAGGAAACACAGGAAGTCAACCACCACTAGTTGATTGCTACACTCCAACAGTGGCCAACCAGGGGCTCTTAAGTGGAGTATTCCTTATAGCCAGTAAGCCTGGGCGGAGTTCGCAGAGTTCTACTACGCGGAACTCCGCGTAGTGCAAAAATAACTCAGCCGCGCTACGCAGAGCTCCGCAAGCGGTGGAGTGTGTTGGATAAATGCTGTTTGCGGTGATTTTCAGTGCCAGGTGCTTGTCTGCACTGTGCAATCATCGCGAACGGCACCATGCAGAGCACAAGTGGGCGCTGCTTCCTTTCTGCCGCTCGAGTAGATTTTTACTGGAGCTGCAGCTTTCTCAATGGGAACGGACAGTTTCTAAACGTGAGTGGTCGGGAGCATACGTGACCACTCGCAATGAGAAATCTGACCGCCTGCTTTGAGAAATCTCGCCGGGAGGTTGATTTTCCATGCTCGCACTCGCCAACTTGATGTTCACAATCGCGAATGAGGAAAAATCTCACCGGTAGGTGGATTTTCCTCGTTTGCGCTCGCCAACTTGACGTTGACGAACGCGAGCGAGGAAAAAAACTCCGCTCCGCTGAGCTTTTTGGAACTCCGCAAGCTCTGCGTAACGCGGAGTGCGGAAATCTCCGCAAACTCTGCGAGCGGAGCGGAGTTCACCACCCAGACTTAATAGCCAGATGCTAAGGGCCAGAAGAATATGCTCAACAGATGAACAATTTGACAAAGAAGTGTGCAATATGTTGAGCAAATTCACTAAGATGGGTTACCCCAGGAACATCTAGGAGGATGCGAAAAAGAGAGCTACTGAGAAATCCAGAGAAGAATTACTATACTCACAAGGCAATAACTTAAACAAAAAGGACAGTAAGGTGAAAAGTTTGTTCCTGGAATATAACATGGCCCAATCCAGTATTAAAAAGATACAACAAAAAAACTGTCATGTATTGGATAAAGATAAGCATTTGAGAGACATTGTGTGTATGGGCCCTCGGATAATCTCCCAAAAAACTAAATCGCTTGGAGACATGCTAACATCTAGCTATTTTAAAGAGAGAAAACAAAAAAGAAAAATTGGTTGTTGAATTGGCTGTTGAACAACACAAAGACGTGGCATTTCATCAAATGTACCTCCTGTAAGGGCATGTTGATATGGGCTAAATTGCAAGAGTTATCAGAATCACAATTAATGACAGAAATACCTGTAACACATATCATGTGGTATATGTACTAAAATATGGATGTGACAAATAATATGTAGAGAGCACCATTAATAAGTAAATAATTTGGATCCTCTATCATATGAGGGTGATCACGAATTGAGATACGAGCTACTCCATGGCTTGTCACTTTGAGCAATACCATGAACCATCTCTTGCAACATTCAGATACTATGGAATCAAGCACTAAAGGCCCAACCCGAGAGGGGAAGGTAGGGAAAAGAAACTGTGGAGAGAAGAATCGCGATTAATTGTCACTAGGCACAGAGGTTACTTGGGGCCATAACACATATGCCGAGTTATATGTCCATCTGTAATGGAACATTTGACTATGTTTTGCCACGTCTGAACTTATTAGAAAAGTCAACTGTGATTGTATTTTAATTTAAGATGTATGTTGATATCATATACTCTTGCTTGATGAGATATTTACACAGAGCACTTTTTTCCCGTAGTACGCATAACTTTGATATCCATCATTATTACAATATATCTATGCATTTGCACTTTCGAAGCATTTTAACACATATGCATTATGCAGCTCAGATGTGAGGAACCATCTATGGGTACTAGGATGAGATTATCGAACGTATGCATTATGAACTTTAAATCTGAAAACATTTATGAAGTTGCACTTTATTATCCTAGGATGATGATTACCCCATGGTTAGTACACCTGGTTACAAATTTGCATTGTGCACTTTAAATGTGAGGGATTTCTTATGGACATTGAAAGGAAGTTATCATATGTATACATTATGCACTTTAAATCTGAAGCGCTAGAAATGAGAATATGCACTTCCATGTATGCATTATGCACTTTAAACCTGAAGCACTGCAGATTTGCAAATATGGTACATTCCTGCATTATCACTCTTGCACCCTAGGATGATGACCCTTGAATGATTAATGTGTCTGTTAATGTGTAGACCCTATGCACCTGAGGTGTGAGCAGTTATCTATAGATACTAGATGAGTATATCATGCATATGCGCTATGCACCGCAAGTTGAAGCACTGTAAATGGAAATATGCATTTGCTCGTATGCGCTATGCATTTTAAATTTGAAATACTGTAAATGGAAATATGCATTTGTTGGTTTACATTTTGCACTTTAAATCTGTAGCACTTTAGATGAAAATATCCATTTGCACTTTAGGAAATCCTGATATAATTCTCAATATGTGTCTATTTTGCACGTATGTGCTATGCATCTGGGGCACATCAAGCATCTGCTTTAGAATCGAAATCACTGTTGCCAGTACAATTGCGACAAAGGCGCAAAAATTGGCCAATTTTTGCGCCTTTGTCGCAATTGTACTAGCATCAGTGATATCGATTCTAAAGCAGTGACTATGAAGGAAACATTTCTAACATGTGGTTATCCCAATAAATTAGTGAGAGACTCTTACAAAAGGGCTAGATACTACGACAGACAACATCTATTGACCAATACCACAACTAAAAACACCTCTGCAGTGGTCTTTGTGACGCGTCACTCTATGCTTAATGAAAGGATTCGCCAAATAGTCTGCTCGAATTGGCATATACTAAATGTCAATAAAGAACATAATGATAAGATACCCAAACCCCTCTTTGCCTATTGCAGAAATAAAAATCGAAAAGACCATGTAGTCAGATCTAGAATGAAATCAAAAAAACAGCTGGCACAGAGATGCATTGATGGGTTACAGCCAGTGATTGGAAATTATAAATGTAGTATGTGCAAAGTGTGCCCGTTGGCCTTAGAAACATCGAGCAATCAGTTCAATGGACATACCATAGCTGCGACTGGGTTTTCCAATTGTAAAACCAAAGATGTAATCTATCTACTCATCTGCCCATGTAATCTGGGGTATGTGGGAGAAACCTCACGTTCTCTAGGTACAAGATTAACTGAGCATAGATCTGCCATACGTACAAGAGAAACCATAGCCCCCTTGGTACAACATTATATAGATATGAACCACACCCCAGATGATATAAAATGGTTCAAACTTGAGAAAATCCAGCCCAGATCAGGTATTAACACCGAAGCAGTGAGGTAGGTAGAAACAAGTTTATTCAGACAATTGTCCATAAAACCTTCTAAAAACTCCACTAACAATTAAAATCATCAAAAGGGCCCCCTCCTAAATACACAGCACCCCCTACCAACTATGTTATGTTATGTTAGCCACATTTATAAAGCGCGCAGCTGCCCCAGCAAAGAGGCGTCCCGGCGCTGCCAGCAGCAGAGAGTAGCAGAGTCGAAGAGAGACTGGTAGGCAACAGAGAAGAGGGTAGGCGGCCTAAGCTTGTGGAAAGAGAAAGGTTTTAATAGCTTTCCTGAAAGCTAGTAACTCATTTAGGCAGCGGATCTGAGGGGGCAGAGAATTCCATAGTTTAGCGGCCGTGTGGTGGAAAGAGCGACCACCGGCCCGTGCACGCTTCACCCGGGGGACAGTGACTAAGTGCTGCCCCGAGGAACGCAATTCGCGCAAGGGTTTGTAGGGGGTTAGCATATTGGCAAGAAGGCAGGGTGAAGCAAGTTTCAGGATCTTAAAGGATAGGCAGAGTGCCTTAAATTGGATCCGTTTGGCCACCGGGAGCCAGTGAAGCCGCCGAACGGCGTCAGTGGCGGAACTGTGACGTGAGAGCCCTAAAAGGGCTCTAGCAGCCGCGTTCTGCACATGCTGTAGTCGCATTACCTCAGCCTGATTGGCTCCTAAGAGGAGCGAATTAGCGTAGTCCAGTCTGGATAAAATAGCCGATTGGACGATCAGCTGGCGGGTGAGCGGATTGAAAAACTTCAGCAGCGGCTTAAGACCCCGCAAGAGACCAAAGCAGGTGCCAGCGACTTTTTTTGTGTGTTCTTGGAAGCTAAGGGAGGAATCCATCCAGACCCCTAAGTTCTTAACCACCAACTTAGGGGTGGGGGTGTCTCCAAGCACACTAGGCCACCACTGCTCATTCCAGAGGTTCCTGTCCTTCCCCACCAACAATACCTCCGTTTTAGTGGCGTTCAACTGAAGGCAGTTAGAGTTCATCCATTCTGCTACGGCGGCCAGGCCACTCCTAAATCTGAGGGCGTCCAGTGGAGAGCCATCAGATAGGGCCACCACTAGCTGCGTATCGTCGGCATAAGAGACCATAGTGAGGCCCATCTTCTTGGCCACCGAAGCAAGAGTCTGGACATATAAATTGCACAGTACGGGGCTCAGAGCCGAACCCTGGGGTACCCCTTGCCCAATGGAGTGGGGCTGGGAGAGGAACGGGGGGGCTGACACGCGGAAAGATCTATCTCTCAGGAACGACTTAAGCCATTCGAGTGCGAGGCCTACTACTCCAGCCGCCTCCAGCCGTTGTAGCAGAATCACATGTGAAATCGTGTCAAACGCGGCACTGAGGTCGAGTAAAATCAGAGCTGCAGTATGACCAGAGTCCAGGATGGTCTGTAGGTGAACAGTCATTGCCAGCAGAGCTGTCTCTCATTAAAATTCTGTTTAACAGACCCTAAAAACCGAGCGATTCCAACTGCTGCATCGAAGTAGCGCATTTCTGACAATAGCTCCACAGCTTTCCTCCTATGGAGAACATCATATTTAAAAAACAAAGGTCTTAAAAACTTAATTTAATTTGCAAGATAAAAGACGCAGCCCATAAGTATATGCAGAAGGGAGCATTTAACTTTTAAGGGGCAGGGGCAAAGACCACTATTATTCTGCACCCTGGTCCTGTTTGGGCGGGATGAATAGATTGGATTACATCCCACCCTAACCCTTAATATTTCATTTCTCAATCCTGGGTCTAGTAACTGCGATAAATAAGAAAAAACAGTGTACTAGCCCAGTGTAGAAATTGAAAAGCTGATGGATGGTTTCTTGCTTAGATACGATAGGTCAGTTGATTCAGACACCAGAGCAACAGATTCTCTTAATGCATGCTTGCCTGGGAAGGGGAACCAAGATGTAATTGTACCATCATCTGAATGGAGGTTCCTGAGTGCAATTAGTCTCGTTCTTATGGCCTTAGCCCACATCTTTTCACTGCATTGGATCTCTTCCAAGCACAATTTGGATACTTTAGCCACCTCATCATCCTCCAAAAGTGTGTTAAAGTATCTTAGAGCCCGAGTAGAAGCCGCCAGGTTCCAGGAGATCAGGTTGCACTCTCTCCTTATGGCGTTGGGGGAGTGATAAGAGTCTTTTAAGCAGTACCCCTTCCAATCTGTCCCATTCATAGGTAGGATCAAGGGAAAAAACCTCTCCTCCATACAGACCTAGCGGGGTTTCTTCCCTTCATAAGCCCTTAATAATGGAATATGGGAAAGCCCCCCGAATCTCCTATTAAATCTTGATAGACAACTAGCCTGCAATAGGGCCTTCTGCTTGGTGCCATCTCAGTGCATACCCCAATTCAGATTCCTCCTGAAGGTTAAGCCCAAATATTTATGTTGATCGACTTGCTAAACCTCGCGTGTGTCTAAGTACCAGGTGAGACTCTTTACTTTTTTTCTGAAGACCAATTCTTGGTCTTTTCCAAATTAATGTGGAGCTGGTTCTGCTTGCTATAAGTTGCCAGAGCATTTAGGTTCCTCTGCAGACCAATAGGGGTGTAATCCAGTAATACCAGATCGTCTGCATGAAGCAGACAAACAATGTGCTGGTTCCTGATTTTAGGGGGAAAAGACTTTGATTGGGAGATAAAGGTGGGAAGGTTGGCCAAAAATAGCCTAAAAAGCAGGGGTGCTAAAACGCACCCCTGGTGCAGGCCGTTGTCTATGGGAAGCAGTGAGGAAACGAAGGGAAGCCTATTGGATCTTCCTTCTGGATAGCTCAAAACGGGGCTTAAATCAGGAAATTCCCTAGGATCAAGTAATTAAATTTAAAGATTAAAGATTATCCTGTGATCCCATTCTAAAATCATCTGCCCAAGGTTATGGTCAGCTAGCTTCTCACTGTGCTTGGCAGCAATATGATCAGCATACACATTTCTCCATTTTATGGGTTAGCCCACCCTTGCTGGCTGTTTATAATGAATGGCAAACACTGAAAGCAGTCCCTGCCTACTCAATAGTCTCAGAGTTATATTTAGCAATTGTTCATGAATTAACCCTAGATCCTACATAGGCTGTAACCTTTTAGTAGTCTTCACTTAGTTTAGAAACATGAAAGTTCTGCCACACCTCTTTAGATGTAGCTGCCCTGACTTAGAATGCCACCAGTTCTAATTTTTATCGATATAACCATTCTTCGTAGGATTGCCTGCCTAGCCATACTTTCTTCTGACGAATTTAGCTGGATATGGGACTGCATCTTCTTTTATTCCATTTTCTGGTATTATACTGCAAACTAACACGATACCATTCAAACATGGCGCACCGAGTCATACAGGCACATGCATCAACCATTTTTGCGAGCGCAAACGGTGCGATTCGCAAAAATCGGCCGTTTGCGCCCGCAAAAAGGGCATTTGCGATGCATCAAGGTCCAAGGCACTCGCAATTTGAGAATTCGCAATTAATTGTGATTTCTCAAATTGCATTTGCATTTAAGGAATCGCAATTTGCGATTTCTTAAATGCAATGCAAGAACCACTTTAGAATAGTGATTTCGCTACTGGGGGCGCAAATTACCATCAAGTTGAACTTGATGGTAATTTCCAAAACTTTGAAAAATGCACTAAAGTGCATTTTTCAAAGTTGTAGGTTACACACACACATGCCCTTGGGGCATGTGTGTGCGCAACATGTGTGCACAGAGCAATTTCAGGGGTGCAACAGGGTGTCCTTTTGACACCCTTGAAATTGCATGCGCAATTTGTGAGTACATATTGATACTCGCAAATTGCGCATGCAATCTCCCATTCATTCCTATGGGCCTGTAGGCCCATAGGAATAATTGGGAAGGCATTCCTTAATTGCGACTCGCATTTTGCGAGTCGCAATTAAGGAAAGTCTGGGAATCGCTAATTTTATAGCGATTCCTACATGCATAGGCTTTTGCAATTCCTTAATTGCGATTCCTTAATAATCGCAAATAAGGAATCGCAAAAGCCTACATTGATGCATGTACCTGATAGTCCCCTTTCCATGCTTACTACCGAGTGCATTGACAATTAGACTGTAGCCCAGAACTTCCGGTGGGACCCTTGGTTATAAGGAAGAACAGTTTGTAGATTCAGGTTCAAACGAACGGAAGGTGAGACACGGAAATCACCGATATATTGTAGGTAAGAACGGCTGTCTCTCTATACACTGAACTAGTTCCTATCAGTAGCTTGTTAAGATAATCTATACGTTTGCTTTTTTCACAGCGATATGCAATCTACCTCCCCAGTTCCAGGAATCTCCGTAGCCTAAATACTATTCCTGATCCCTGGAATTTGAATAACTTTATTTGTAAGTATCTCAGACTGTCTCGTTAGGCAATGCTCGACACAACCAAAATGCATGTTTTCTTAAAAAACATTCACAGAAGAATTACCGCCAGTATATCTGTTATATAATACATCCAGCTAAAGTAATTCAAACTATCGGCAATATATCTAGGGCTACTTCACCGCCGTACTCAGAGTGCATTTTTCAATATGCTATTAATTACTAAGATCAGTTAGAACACTATATATGTTTATCATTATGTGTACTTCCGAAACCCCGGATGCTCTAATCGGTATAATTTCCATGCCAATTGGTCCCCGGATCTCGATACACTGCACTAAGGGGCACATACTCAGATGTGCACTACCGCTTTAGACACACTGCTAAGAATATCTAATAATCTTATGCTTCTTGTTCTAATTCATATGTTTCCGTATCTGGTATTGAATCCTAATATCTTCTCTCGGCAACAATATATTTCAGCAAGATATATATATATATCCACAGCTAGTATTGTGAACTTTTGATAATTTTTAAATCTATTGCATTTTATTGCCAGCTTACCGTATCTATAGTGCACACATCGAGGAATTTTTTCGTGGACACTACCTAAGATTCTAGAGAAATTATTATGGTGGTCCACTCCCACCTGTGGTAACTATAACCAAATATAAGGTACAGACGGCTATTAAAATGAGCATTCTAATAGACTAATAGGTCTATGGGTGACTCCACCAATTATGTTTGTCTGTTCATCTTTTATTATATATAGGATTTCACCAGGATTTGCCCTGGTATCAGAACTAAGGGGCCGATTAGGATGGTGGGAGGACCACCACCGCCGGGCTGGCGGTGGCGGTCCTTCCGCCATCTGACAACAGTGTTCCCCCGCCAGAATATGATGGCGGGGGGAAACCTCAGGGAAGCGTGGTCCGTTTCCGCCCGCCTTGCGGAACCAAAAGATAGGGCAGCATTGCGGCGGTGCCTTGCAGGCATTAGGATATCCCTTTCCGCCTGTCTTTTCGCGGAGGTCATCCCACCGCGAAAGGACAGGCGGAAAGGGATTCGGGGGCACGTAGCGGGCCCCCCTTGTTGTGGGGGGAGGTGTTGCTGCACAGGGGGGGTACCCCCCAGCATTTCCATGCACTGCGTGGTAGGCACCGCATGGTGCCTGCCACGCAGTGCAGGGAAATGCAGTGCATGCCGTTTTAACATTATGAACGGTGCTGCAGCCTGCAGCACCGTCTGCAATGTTAGAGGCCTGGGATGCACCCGCCATACTGGCGGGAACATCCTAATATGTGTGGTGGGACCGCCGCATTACTGGCTGGCGGTCCCAGCACCACAACGATGGCGGCCGGACTCATGTCCGCCCGCCATCCTAATGAGCCCCTAAGTTATTCCTATGATATTCCTGATGCATCAACTGTTAGGTAATCTGTCATTGCTACCACATCTCTAGTAAGCATGACCATTCTTGGACCTGCTCCTCATAGGTTCTATGGGACACATTCAATATTGTGATTTGCCATATTTAAACATTCCTCTATGGATAGATGTATGCATGATGCATGTATGGGGCATTTGTTGCCTTCTTTCTGTAAATATATTAGATTATTGTTAGATATTCACATTATTGTTTTGTTTTTACATCTTATGGTTTCGTATCTTTTTCTCTGGGTCTGTGACGACAAGGCTGTTCATGTCACCGGCATTCTATCTTTCTTTCATCATGAAATTATCTAAAGCAAGGTCGCATGGGCCCCAACCCACCTACTATACTCGTAAACTTAAAACAATCTGCCAGTAAGACGTCAGTAAAACATAACAATTGTGGGCATACATAATGACTATTTATGCATTCCTTTGTTTTCTATGTAGTGAATGTTGTGACGGTCTCCTGACGTAGGCATCTCTGCCGAAATGCGCATAGTGTGGCAACATACCGCCAGTCTTCTTTTTCATCTCAGCCATTCACATTGTGGACCTTTTCTTGAATTATGCTATGGTCTGACTAAATAATGTCATGTATATTAAAATACACAAGGAAGAATAAAAGAAATAAAAGAATGCTAATAAATGTATAAGTAAACGTGCACTATTCTATATATTTACTGCAATATAGGACACTGTACATAATTATTTTGCTGGTTTTTATGCTGAAAATTATTTATTATGGTCTGATTTGTGATAATCTATAATAATTAAAAATATATTTTTTTGATAAACAACAAAGCAGTCACGTATGATATGATGTATTGAAAGTAAACTGTATTTGTGATTTTGTTATGCCTGCACATATGTACATATTGTCACTTGCCTAGGTCTTTTATGAATTGTTAGTATTTTCCCTGCGGTTGGCAAGTCTACCTTGTATGCAGGGGCCCATTCTTTCAAATTTATTAAAGACTATTTTAGCAGGAGCAAGCGTCAATTGCTGAACAATATCCCATTAGATGTTTGTGTCATTTTAGAATCCCGAGCGCTGATATAATTGTTGCATTTTGTATTGAACTATACAGGCACTAATTTGGTTGCTTGTGGATATATTAGAATAACACGTATTGCATGCATATTGGTTATTCAGCCTGAAATACGATTTTATTTGAGTTGCTAATTTTGGCACAAGATTAATGCGTTTCAAATAAGAAATGAGGGAACTCGGAACTGCCTAATGGTACGCATTGAATGATTCTTTGCTATTTTTCAGTCTGTAATCTATAGAATTGAAGATATTTACTTTAGATGGGCTGTAGGATTCAGAATGTTATAAAGAATCATATTAATTTTGTAGGCATTTCGGAATCACCCCAAGTGTTTTTACAATTGTTTTATGATAGTGTGCTGCTTGGAAATGAAATTGCAGTATTTCGTTTATGTCTATGCTTTCAATGAGTATATATACTATTCACAAAATGGCGCTCTTCAGTGTGTGTGTATATATATATATATATATATATATATATATATATATATATATATATATATATATGTGTGTGTGTGTGTGTGAGTCTTTTATCACTTCACTGTGAGTCTCAGGCATCCCAGACAGATAGGTCATTTTATGCTGAAGAACGAGGTGCAAACTTATTAATCAATGACACTAGTTCTATGATCTCCTTATTCAACATGATTCTTGCTCAAAAACCGAACTTTATTATAAAGCGGCTGGAGTCGATAGAGAGATCCCTATCCGTCCGTTGCGACTCAACTAAAGTACCTATTAGCAGGAATACTGTGTGTTCTAACCCGCCACCGACTTATTCAGACTGTCACCAAACAAGGTCGGACTGTGTTTCTGATATAGTGAACAAGCCACAGAGGGAGCCTACCCATGTTAACAAACTATTCTCCAGAAAGAATATGGCTTTACAAACTGCTGATCCAAGTATTACCAATCTAGCTAAAGAAACGGCGTCTGCGAAATCTAACTGTACTGGCCCCCTAGGAGGAGCTCTGGAAGTGACTACTCTCTGCAAAGATACATTGAATATCCCTCCAGCAGCTTGCCCTTTTGTACTGGTACTTGCTGGCGTTCCTCCTTTGAAGACAGGCTCAGCTGAGTCCTGGACACAATTAAAGAACAAAACCGTACATTGCTTAAACAAACACAAGTATCTTGAAACTAGGAATGCGGGGGAAATCGTTATGATATGGAGGGTTGGGTGGGTGGGACAAGGGTGTAAGGACATTTCAGGGGACTGTATAGTGGTAAACTTTAGGGCCCCAGTGTATGTATGTAACATCTTAAAATATGCAGAATCACTACCACATATTAATTCGCAGATTGTGCTATATTACACCTTGGCTATTTCTATAAGCCAGTAGCACCCCGACCTTTCTTGACAACCCCATCCGGGAAATCCCCTTACTGAGTTGCACAAACGGGTTTGATGTTCTTAACAACCTGGAAGATATAGAATGACTAACCTGCGGCTGTCTCCTTTGTGGAGCCTCTGCCCGGCTCACCCACGGGGGTTAATCATATTGCTACTGTCCTCCCCGCTCAAGGCACTACATTACGAATTGCGAGCTGGAATGTGGCAGGGATTCGCCGTAAGTTATGTGTGCCAGAATGGCTCTCATTCATTAAAAGTTACGATATACTCATTTTACAGGATACATGGGAGGTGGTACCCTCCTTTGTCGATGGGTTTCAATGTGATAGTATTCCAGCCATTAGTTCCCGCTCTGGTCGCGCATCCGGCGATTTGTCAGTGTGGCTGAATATAGCTCTAGGTGGTCACGTGGATGTTCTGGAAACAGAGAGCACTAGCTTCCAGGTTCTCTGCTGGAAAATTCATTTTAACTATGAAATGAAAAATGAAATGCCAGCATTTGTAAAGTGCACAGCTACCTCCGGAGAGGTGTCCCGGCGCTGGGGGCCTTCGGGAAGATTAAGCGAGCTATTGCCCAGAGTCACATGGTGCTGGGCTCACCTGCCGCCGGCACCGGGGATCGAACCGTGAACCCCGTGGTCCGGAGTCAGGCACCCTGGCCGCTGCGCCACACCTCTTCCACAATATTTGGTTAACTTCTATAACAATGATTTTATTAATGTAGCAAACCCAATATTTTTAGAACTAACACATTTTCTTACTAAGCTATCCAACAGGGTTATTATTCACGATCATGAATTGTATCTGTGGCTCGCTGGCGATTTTAATGTTCATCTTCCTATAGGCAGAAATACTTTAGGTTCCACAGGGGGAGGGTCGGATTCAAGAAGCCAGGAGTTGGAGATGATAGTAGCATCCCATGACTTAGTAGACGCAATGGAAATTGCAGGGAAAGATATTATTGCCCCACCCACATACAAGGGCAGAGGGACAACCTCCATGATCGATTACATATTTATCACAAGGAGCATAGAGGTGATTCTGATATACAGTTCCGTTGTTGTATCTACTTTTAGTGACCACAATCCTCTTGAGGTGGCTCTCCTAATGGCCCAAAGAAAGCCTATAACAGCGAGATAGGGGCCAGAAATCTCCAACCCTCCACGGACAATCTAACAGTGATATGGAGAATGTGTGATCCAGTTTGAACCCAAGAAGTAATCTTAAAAGAACATGGGATTAGTAGAGGTCTGCTTATCAGAAAAGGACAGTGCAACCTGTATTGTGGGCGCTTTTAATGATCTGTGCCTAAATATTAAAAATGCCCTCCTCAGGCCAATACTCCCACTTAACAAGCTGCATGGCTGATTTGACGATGATTGTATGGTAGCTAACAGGGAATTTGGAATAGCATTAGGGAAAAAACCCAGAGACCAAGAAGTAGTTGCTGTTTTGAGAAAACAATATAAGGCTGTCACGGCTAAGCGTTGGCAATAAGTTGAAACAGACCAGTGGGATACACTAGCGCAAGCACCCTGCATGAAAGATAGTAGGCATTTTTGGGCTATTCTCTCAGACATGAGACTTAAAAATTTGACAGTTTCCCCAGTCGCCTGTCATATCACAAGCCAATCCTGGAATGACCATTTTAGAAAAGTTTATGTTGCTCCTCCAACATAGGACATTTTTATCTTTGATAGTGGGAAACTAACAGAGGTCAGGACAACAGTAGTTGAGGTGGAAGAGGCCCTCACACAAAGCATAGGAGGAAAAGCCCCGGGTCCTGACGGTGTACCTATTGACTTATTTAAACTTAACATCAAACTCTGGTCCCCCATCTTAACCAATGTGTTCAGTAATTTAGCACACACAGATGTCCCGGCCTCTTGGCGCACCTCCATCACTGTCCCCATATTTAAGAAGGGTAATCAGGACGACCCCAGTTGTTACAGACCAATCTCGTTGATTGACACAACTGTCCAAATTTTGGGACTTGTCTTCTATAACAGAATCCAACAGTGGGCCCAAGCTGAATCCATTTTGCATCCTTCCCAGCACGGATTCAGAAGTAAGATTGGGACAATTGAGCAATGTGCCAACCTGAATCTGATAATAGGTAAGTACACTGTTGTAAAGCGTGTGCCTTTATATCTGGCATTTATGGACCTAAGTGCTGCTTTCAACTGTGTTCATCGAACCAAATTATGGTACATGCTGTTGCTCTGGGGTCTGGATGCCTCTCTCGTTCACTTCCTTGCATATTTGCATAGGGATATGAGTGCCAGGGTTAGAATAAGTGACAATGGGAATGTGTCCAAGGTTATTGAGATTGGCAGGGGTTTCTGACAAGGATGTGTGCTTGCCCTGTTCTTGTTCATTTTATACATTAATGATTTGTAACCGGATCTATCAATGATACCTAGCGATTTTTCTTCTGTTAAAGATAATCTCTTACCCACACTTTTATATGCGGATGACGCTGTGCTAATGGCTTGAACTCCCAAAGCACTGCGCCTCCTAGTATTTGCATTCACTGATTTTATGGCTAATCGAGACCATCGCACCAACTTTACAAAGTCGCATATTATGGCTTGCGGCCCACACTGTATTCAACTTCCCCGCATGCAAGTAGGTGAAAATTTCTTAACCAGCGTCAAGAGTTTCCCATATCTGGGAGTTACGTTTTCTGCTTCAGGAGCCTAGTCACCTAGAATCGCACATCGTAGAATGCAGTTTTCAAAGGCAATCAGTTCGTTATTCTGCCTCCCTCAACCTCGTGGTGGGGGGCAATTGACAGCCATGCTGCAAATCTACAAATCTCAGTGTGTCTCCGTTGCTACCTACGGTTCAGAAATTTGGAGGGTTGCCAACTGCGAAGCCTTATAATATGAAGAAAATAGGTTCTGCAGGCGACTCCTTGGAGTACCAATTTCTACTCCTTACATTATCTGCCATAGAGAGTTAAACCTACACTATATAACTGACTTTATTAGGGTGAGGCTTTTACTATTTTGTTTATCTATTTGGAGTGACGAGAAGGCAGTACTAACTAGAGATATAATATCTGAATGCCTCTCCAGTGTTAATGGCTTCCGAATCCCGTGGTTGGCATATATCAAATCAGAATTAGGTAAAATTGGCATGCAGAGGGCTTTTAATGAGACAAATTAATGTTCCATCTTTAATAAAAGAAAAGTTGCCTCAATTGTTTATGAATCAGTGTAGAAAAGGTGCCTCAAAACTGCAAAAGGGAAACCCTTAATCACTGCATACTTATCTTTGAGTGCCTTGATGTATCCCCCCGTTTACTTAAGACAGCCTTGCAAGAGATGGGAGCGCTCTTTGTTATTCATGTTTCGAGCTGACACTGTCAAATACTTATTGTGCTTCCCTCCTGGGTATCAGTCAAACCTTGCTGCTATTCCCTGCATGCAGTGGCGGCTCACATAGGGCGTGCTGCGGGTGGTGAGGCGGGGGAGGGGCAGGGTGGGGGGTAGTAAACTCGGACATACGACGGAACGGAGGAACGTTACAATTACTTTCCTCTGTTCCGTCGTATGTCTGAGTTTACTACCCCCCCGCCCCGCCGCACCGCCCCGCAGCACGCCCTATGCGAGCCGCCACTGCCTGCACGTGCGATAACAAAACAAGGCAAACTATGTTACACTTTTTATTTTTTTGTAAATCTTATGATTTTTTTACCAGGTTATTCCTGGTCCCTATTTTTAAAAAGAAATACCATGAACATCAGGCAGTGTAGATCCATGTTTTTATCAGTTATTCAATTGTCCGATAGTGAAACTTGTTTACATGTAGGCTCATTCTTAAGACATGCTGTGAGGGCAAGTGGCACTTTATCATTTTATCAATCTGCTGCTATTTGTAACTTTTGTTTGGTTAATATTTATGCACGTTTTTAAACTGGATGAAATGTTTACTTTTTATATGTATGTTACTTTTATGGATGAAAATTCTTCCGAATAAAGTGTCTAAACTGAAACTGATGAATAATATATATATTTTTTAAAGTGTTTCACTTATATATACTTAAACTTTTGTTGTAAAGGCATGTGTGGCAAAGGCATATGCATGGTAAAGACTTGTGTGGTAAAGGCAATGCGTGGCAAAGGCACTGCATTGTAACGACTGGTGGCAATGGCAATGCATGGTAATGACCAAGTGGTAAAGGTTGTTTCCTGGTGATTAGATATCAGGGTGATGGTTTTTTTGGAGGGGGTAGGAGCTGAAGTAGAACGATTTCAGCTGGTATCCTTATACCAAATAACGAGCATTACAAGTTATTGACAGCAGAATGAGAAAACACATGCCGACCGAGTACTAAAGGGTCCTTTGTCCCATTTGAAACATGAGTACTGGCCCTATAATAGGTCTTCATTCAATTCCATTAAGTACATATTCAGAGTATGTGGTAAATGGGATTGTAGGGATTGCTGTGGGTCAGGAGGCAAAAGGCTGGTGTTGGGTTGGAACACAGGGCAAAGTGATCCTTTGCACTTTCTGGGTATATCATATCATATCATATCATTTGTAAAGCGCACTACTCACCCATGAGGGTCTCAAGGCGCTGGGGTGGGGAATGCTGCTACTGCTCGAAAAGCCAGGTCTTGAGGAGTTTTCTGAAGGTCAGCAGGTCTTGGGTCTGCCATAGGTGGATGGGGAGGGTGTTCCAGGTCTTGGCGGCGAGGTGGGAGAACGATCTGCCACCAGAGGTCGCTCTTTGGAAGCGGGGGACAGTGGCGAGGGCGAGGTCGGCGGAGCGGAGCTGGCGGGTGGGGGTGTAGAAGCTGAGTCGTCTGTTGAGGTACGTTGGTCCGGTGTTGTGGAGTGCCTTGTGTGCGTGGGTGAGGAGTTTGAAGGTTATCCTCTTGTTGACCGGGAGCCAGTGCAGGTCTCTCAGGTGGGGTGTGATGTGGCTGCGGCGAGGGATGTCGAGGATCAGGCGTGCAGAGGCGTTCTGGATGCGTTGGAGCCATCTCAGGAGTTTGGCCGAGGCTCCTGCGTAGAGGGTGTTTCCGTAGTCCAACCTGCTGCTGACGAGGGCCTGGGTGACCGTTCTTCTCGTTTCAGTGGGGATCCACTTGTAGATCCTGCGGAGCATGCGGAGGGTGTTGAAGCAGGCGGAGGAGACGGCATTGACCTGTTTAGTCATGGAGAGGGTGGAGTCGAGGATGAGGACCTCCGTCTTGTCCGAGTTCAGCTTCAGTCGGCTGTTCCTCATCCATTCAGCGACGGCCTTCATTCCTTCGTGAAGGTTGGTTTTGGCGGTGTGGGGGTCCTTGGTGAGGGAGAGGATCAGCTGGGTGTCATCGGCGTAGGAGATGATGTTGAGGTCGTGCCGACGGGCGACGTGGGCGAGTGGTGCCATGTAGATGTTAAACAGAGTTGGGCTGAGGGAAGAGCCCTGGGGTACGCCGCAGATGATCTCGGTGGCTTCGGAGTGGAAGGGGGGAAGGTGGACGCTCTGTGTTCTGCCGGAGAGGAAGGAGGTGGCCCAGTCCAGGGCCTTCTCTTGGATCCCGGCGTTGTGGAGGTGTGTTCATAGTGTGTGGTGGCAGACCGTGTCGAAGGCGGCTGACAGGTCCAGGAGGATGAGGGCCGCCGTTTCTCCGTTGTCCAGCAGGGACTTGATGTCATCGGTGGCGGCGATGAGGGCAGTCTCGGTGCTGTGGTTGCTGCGGAACCCGGACTGGGAAAGGTCCAGGATGTTGTTCTCCTCGAGGTAGCGGGTCAGTTGTTTGTTGACGGTCTTCTCGATGACCTTTGCCGGGAACGGGAGCAGGGAGATGGGCCGGACGTTCTTGAGGTCCTTGGGGTCCGCCTTGGGTTTCTTGAGTAAGGCGTTGATCTCGGCGTGCTTCCAGCTCTCCGGGAAGGTTGCTGTCTCGAAGGAGGTGTTGATGACTTTCCGGAGATGGGGTGCGATGGCTGTGCTGGCTTTGTTGAAGATGTGGTGTGGGCATGGGTCTGACGGAGATCCGGAGTGGATGGTGTTCATGATCTTGATGGTGTCGTCGTCGTTGATGTTGGTCCAGGAGAGCAGGCGGTTGGTGCGGATGGTGGTCGTGGGGGCGGAGGTCTCAGTGGTTGTCGGGGCGGTCGTGGCGTTGAAGCTGTCGTGGATGTCTGCGATCTTGCGGTGGAAGAAGGTGGCCAGTGAGTCGCACAGGTCTTGCGAGGGTGGGACGTCGTTGGTGTTGGAGCTGGGGTTGGAGAGTTCCTTCACGATGTTGAAGAGCTATTTGCTGTTGTGCGCGTTGTTGTCTAGGCGGTCTTTGAAGGAGGCCCTTTTGGCGGATCTGATGAGGTGATGGTGTCTGCGGGTGGCGTTCTTGTGGGCTGTGTGGCTGTCCGGTGTTCGTTCACAGAGCCAGATCTTCTCCAGCTTTCGGGAGGTTTGCTTGGAGGCCCGGAGGTCTTCAGTGAACCAGCTGGCTTTCTTGTTGGTGTGACTGTTGGAGGGTTTCTTGATCGGGGCGCGGGTGTTGGCGCAGTCGTTGATCCACTGTCTGAGGTTGCGGGCGGTGGTGTCGGGGTCGGTGGGGTCGGCGGGTGGGCTCTGGGCGAGGGTGGTGGTTAGCTGGTCTTCGGTGACTTTGCTCCAGCAGCGGCGGGGCATCTGTTGGGTGCGGTGGTGCGGGGTGGGTTTCTTGAAGGTGAAGTGGATGCAGCGATGGTCGGTCCAGTGGAGTTCGGTGTTGTGGTTGAAGGAGACGTGGGAGCTTGCGGAGAAGATGGGGTCAAGCGTGTGACCGGCGGAGTGGGTGGGTGTTGTGACGAGTTGTCTGAGTCCGAGGTTGGCTAGGTTGTCGATCAGGGTGGTGGAGTTGGTGTCGTTGTTGTTCTCGAGGTGGAAGTTCAGGTCCCCGAGGAGGATGTAGTCCGTGGAGGCGAGGGCGTGTGTGCTGACGAAGTCGGCGATGGAGTCGCTGAACTGTGGTCGGGGTCCGGGGGGTCTGTAGACGAGGATTCCTCTGAGGGTGGTGTTGGGATCGGTGTGGATCTGGAAGTGCAGGTGTTCGGCGGTGCTGAGGGTGTCGTCGGTGTTGGTCGAGACTCTGAGAGTGTTCCTGTGGACGATGGCGATTCCTCCTCCTGCTCTGTTGGTGCGGTCCCTGCGGGTGATCTTGTAGCCTTCCGGGACGGCTATGGCTATGTCGGGTGCCGAGGCGGGGTTCAGCCAGGTCTCCGTCAGGAAGGCGACGTCTGGGGAGGTTGAGTCGAGTAGGTCCCAGAGTTCAACGGCGTGTTTGCGGGCGGAGCGGGTGTTGAGAAGGATGCATCTGAGGTGGTTGGGTTCTTTCCTGGTCGGGCGGCATGGTGGGGCGGATGCTTGTGAAGCTGCAGTTCCGGCAGGTGAAAGCTCCGTGGGTGCGCTTCGGGGCGACCAGGAAGCAGGTGTGTGATCGTCTGGTGTTGAGTGCGTGGAGGGATCTGGCATCGTAGCGGTGTCGGGCGTCGTGGCGTTCGCGGGTTCCAGGGGTCCTGGCGCTGGGCGCGGTCCAGGCGCGGACAGGCGCAGACCGGCTTGCCTTAGGCGCGCCTTCGGCGAGCCAGCGGCGCGCCGACTGCGCGGCCGCTGCGCGGCCTCCATATGAGGGGATGTGGGAGGGAGGAGCAGCTGGGAGGCGAGAGCGGGGCGGCGAATGGGATTGCAGGGGGGCGGGGCCGCAGGGACGCAGCAGGGGGAAAAACGGGCGGGGCCGCTGGAGAACTGGGCGCGGGAAGGAGAAACAAGTTTAGGCAAGAAAACAAGTACACGCACAGAGGAATAAAAACAAGTCTGGGCAAGAAAGCAAGTTAGGCACAGGGGAATAAAAACAAGTCTGGGCAAGAAAGCAAGTTAGGCACAAGGGGATAAAAACAAGTCTGGGCAAGAAAGCAAGTTAGGCACAGGGGAATAAAAACAAGTCTGGGCAAGAAAGCAAGTTAGGCACAGGGGAATAAAAACAAGTCTGGGCAAGAAAGCAATTTAGGCACAGGGGAATAAAAACAAGTCTGGGCAAGAAAGCAAGTTAGGCACAGGGGGAAAAAAACAAGTCTGGGCAAGAAAGCAAGTTAGGCACAGGGGAAAAGTACAGGATTAGGCAAAAACAATGCAGGCAGAGCCGTGCAGCAGCGTGGGGAGCGACCTGCCTGCGAGCAGGGCCAGAGGTAGAGCATTGTGTACGCCTCTTGTGATGCTGGAGGCGCAGGTGAGGGCTGGCATTGACTCTGTCCACAACCCAAGCCGCGGTGCAGATCCATACCTGGTAAAAAAGGGTTCAGCGCTTCTGGGTCCAGACATTTGGGTCGAAAACAATTGACCACGCCTAATATGGTAGAATGGTATTTACCCCAAAAATGAATCTTCATAATGAGGGCCCGTGTGCTAGTCATTTTCAGAATTCGTAAACTGTGTCCTGCTTCAGTCGTGTTTGCCAGTCAAGGCATACCTCAATATTAAACCGAGCTGATAAAAACACAGAGATGCAAGCCTCTGGTAAACAAGTGAACAAACTCAAATCATCGAAAGAATATTTACTCTAAGGAAATGCGCGAGAAAAAAACAGCGGAGAAATTGGCAACACAATCAAGGTAAAGAGATTGATGCAGGGAGAGAGCATAAAGGCACAAAAACATTGAAAGAAAAACACAGGAGGAAACTGTCAGGCAATTTAAGAAAACATTTTTTTTAAATGAGAAACCAAAAACGTAGTAAACAAAATTAGATCCAGATGAGAGAGTAATAAATCGGTAATATATCAAATGCACTGGATTGTAGCCGGATCGAGGTGACCAACTCTACTTGGATAACATTAAACATCTGTTCATTCTTCACAAGCACAAATCAGGGTTCGCTTAAGAACATGACAAACAATATGGACTACACCAAAGGAAATTAGTGTAACACGGGGGATAACAGGAATTCCAGAGTGATGAACTACAAGTTTGCTAGCCAGGATTGTTTATCATTTTAAACCCTGCCCTTACAAAGTCGCGTAGTTAGATTACGCGCAAATGAAGCCAAAATCAATGGTAAACAACATATTCACGTGTGTAATCCACATGAAAGCAGAAGAAATTCATTTGCCACAGTAGTTAAATAATTACTCAGTGTGTAGTTTCTGCTGCCTCTCTACCTCATTGACCATGCAATTCCTGCTGTTCCGTCCAGGTTTTACCCTGCCACCGACAGCAACCACAGGTGACCGACATTGTTGAGTTAGGAAGGGGTTAAAAAAGATAACACACACTTGAAGACACTCACTTCAGTCCATGACCTTTTTGCTCCTAGGCGGATGGGATGCCATGGCACTGGCTAAGTCGTGATGAATCAACTGTTCAATGATTCCAAGTGATGCACAACTGGTTTGCTACCCCTTCATCAGCTACTAACAACAGAAGCTAACATTGGAGGGTGAAGGTACAGCAGACCATGGAGGTCTCTTTGGTTGATAACAGGTAACATTTATCAGACAAGGCTGTGACTGCAGGTTCTGCATCCTCTTACCTTCATCATACAAATTAGTTAAATCTAGCCAATAAAAACTGTACATAAAAAGTGCAAGTAGGCAGCGCCTGGATACCCTCATGGGTGATTAGCCACACTCTACAAAACGAATTGAATTGGATTGGATTGGAGAAATGATTCTCCTTACCTCAAAACAAAGTCAATTTACTCTCTTGGCTTTACAGACCACCCTTCTGCCTCCCTGACCACACGGCCACCCACATTTTTCACCCAGACTCCCCAACACCCACCAGCTTTCATGGTACTCAAACAATTTATTGAGATGTTTTGAGTCTAAGCCATTCTCTCCAGCCAATCATCCCCTCCTGAGTCCAGTTTTTACTCTGACCAACCAATATAATTAGCCAGTAATAACCATAATGTTGCTTGCTCAAGACTGAAATGTCTAGAGACCTTCCTGGCCTCTAATGGGACATATGCATGCTGTTGCTTTCAGGTATGCTTATAGAACAGCATACTTTGCTTAAAAAAATGGCAAACCTTTCCAATGCAAGATTTTCTCTTGTTGAGCATTCTAGGATGGCAAGCAACTGTTGAAGGAGAATCCTAAGTGTACTGGTATCAAATGAAACCTGGCTTACTATAAAAGTTTGCCAGTCCTGCTAACAGCATACCTCTACAAACATTCCACTCTCCTAGAGAAGTTATGTATATTGCACTGCTCCCAGTGATATATGTAATCATACACTTACAAATCACTGAACATCACAAGAACAAAATCTACCAGTCACTTTCTCACCTTATTTGGTACTAGATGCAGAAATCTAGAGGTCTCAATTGGTAGCTGTTGGACTTGGCCCTTTTTGCAGGGTCATCCCTGAACTTTTTGCCTTCCTCCTGTATTTTATCTGACCTGTTTTTGTTGGTTTTATGACTCTGGGCACTTTACCACTGCTGATCAGTGCTAAAGTGCATATGCTTTCCCTATGTTAAATTGGTGTATTGATTAGTGACTCCATGATTGGATCATTTGATTTACTTGTCAGACCCTAGTATAGTGCACCAGTTGTGCCCAGGGCCTGTAAATCAAATGCTGCTGGTGGGCTTGCAGCACTGGTTGTGCCACTCACAGAAGCGGCTTGTAAAGTGTGTCTCAGGCCTGCCATTGCAGAGCCTGTGGGCAGTCTGTGACTGCCATGTCGACTTGGCAAGTGCACCCACTTGCCAGTCCCTAAACCTTCCCTTATCTTCATATCAGACACCCCTAAGGTAGGCCCAAGGGCAGGGTGCATTGTAAGTATAAGGTAGGACATGCCCTGGTGTGTATGGCATGACCTAATAGTGAATTACAGACATTTTCGTTTTTCACTATTGCAAGGCTACCTGTTCCCCATAGGCCAGAATGGGCAGTTTGATTATAACATTTTTTAATCCTAACTGACCCAGGGATCATGGTAGAAAAACGAATTTAGAAGTGCCTGAACTCAGAATGAAAAAATACATCTTTTAGTAAAGTTGGTTTTAACATTCTGTGTTTGAAAATACCACTTTTAGAAAGTAGGTATTTTCTTGCCTAACTGTCCAAGCCTGCCTCTGCTAGGTTGTGTATTCCTTGTCTGGTTTGTGAGTGACCGGGGCTGGGAGGGATTCCAGGAGACAGGGTGAGTCAGCACAGGGCTGAAGAGAGAGATCTGGATGTAGAGAGGTGGGAGGAGTTGCACCTTGGTCTGAATAGAGCTGTGCCTGCCTTCCACAATGCTGGCTCCACCTCCTGTGGTGCGTCTGACGTCCCTGGCCCACACTGTCAAAGGAAAGAAGGAGTCCTGTGAAACAAAGTGCTCCAAGACTACACAGAACTGGTTTGGACCAGGTAAAGGCCCCTCTGCCTTCAGAGGACAAAGGATTTTGAGGTATAAATATGGGGATCCAGACCCCAAGACGTTAGATCACTTCTGGAACAACAAGACGAACCTCTGCCAAGGAGAAGAACCAAAAGAAGCTGTAGGAGTTGGACTGCCCCTCTGCCAGTGTGCTGTGTTGCTGGGTTGGCCTACAGTGGTGTCTTCAGTGCCAAGGAGAGGAGAAGGAACTTTTAAAGAACTTTCATCATCATCTCGTCCTTCCTGCAGGACAGGACCCAAAGAGTTAAAGCGAACCACTCTCTCTCCCAGCCATCCCCAGTCAGCATGGGGGTTCCCCAAGGGTCCTCCTTATCTTCCATTCTCTTCAATTTGTTCCTGGAACCATTAGCTAATGTTCTAAAATCATTGGACATTCGCTTCCATATGTATGCAGACGACACCCAACTCTATCTGAAAATCTCCTCCCCGGATGATATCACCTCACTCAACTCCACCCTACTGACGACCCAAAACTGGTTAACTGAGAACCACCTACTGCTAAACACCGCCAAAACAGAATTCCTCCTCATCTCTCCCCCGAAACATACTCCTATAATCGACCTATGGATGAACCAACTCACCGCCTTCAACTGCTCCACCCGCACTATCGACTCAGCTAAATCTCTAGGAATTACCCTGGACAAGCATCTGAATATGAAGACTCACATTAGCAACATGTGCAAGGGAGCTAACCACCTTCTGAGAACACTCAGGCATCTCAAACCTTTCCTACCTCAAGCAGATTTCAAGCAAGTGGTCCAAGCGCTTGTCTTGCCGAGACTTGACTATGGCAGTGCTACGCTATGTGGCCTCCCCAAATACACTTTGGCCCCCCTAAAGGCGTCACTGAACGCGGTGGCCAGATTGATTACGGGCACTAAGCGAAAGGCACACATCTCCCCGGTTTTAAAATCTCTAAACTGGCTACCTTACGAAGCTAGAATTCAACTGAAGATTGCCTGCCTATCACACAAAGCCCTCCACTTCAAAACCCCCATCTACCTTGCACACAAACTAGAACTATCCGGAGGGGGTAGACTGTCAAGGAGTGCAAATTCCCTCCTCTTAAAACCACAGATCTTCCGCAAAAAGAGAACATGCCAACGAGCCTTCTCTGGCTCTGCTCCAAAAATTTGGAACTCTCTTCCACCTGAAATTCGGAGGATCTCTTCAAAGGATGCTTTCAAACTGGAAGCAAAAAGATTCCTCATGAACAAGTTCTTACCTTAACATGAGGGACATTTGTTAGCTCTAAGCGCATCGGACATACTATAGCATTTGTTATTATCCCTGTATATGTTTATTATTTTGTTTTGGTTATGATTTCTGTACATGATTATTGTATTTACTCCCCTTAAGTCATTATGCTCCATCGCCTAGCCCACTCTTCGTTTACCTAGGTGTATAAATGATCTGGTAGAGGTTCACCATCTGATTCAATGCCATTAGACTCCCCATTTGACTCATGGTTTGATTATTGTGTTGGTATTGGTTCTATTCCTGTATATGATTATTGTACTTACTCCCCTTATGTCACTTTGCTCCATCGTATAGCCCATTCCCCGTTCACTCAGGTTTATAAAGAATCTGTTATGTGTGCACTATGTGATTCAATGCCTATTAGATTCACCATCTTAGCGCATCGGACATACCATAGCATTTATTATTATCCCTGTATATGTTTATTATTTTGTTTTGGTTATTATTCCTGTACAGGATTAGTGTATTTACTCCCCTTAAGTCATTATGCCCCATCGCCTAGCTCCACTCTTCGTTCACCCAGGTGTATAAATGATCTGGTAGGTGTTCACCGTCTGATTCAATGCCATTAGACTCCCCATTTGACTCATGTTTTGTTTATTGTTTTGGTATTTGTTTTTATTCCTGTATATGATTATTGTACTTACTCCCCTTATGTCACTTTGCTCCACCGTTCACTCAGGTTTATAAAGGATCTGTTATGTGTGCACTATTTGATTCAATGCCTATTAGATTCACCATATTAGACTCATGTTTTGATTTGTTACCTTCCTTGCCTCAAATGGTAAAGCGCTCTGATATCCTTCGGGATCAAGTTTGCGCTATATAAAACTTTATAAATAAATAAATAAATCTTGCAGAATATTACTCCAAGGGCTTGATTTGAGCTTGCCTCCTGACCGAAGTCTCAGGGATACCAGACTTCACTCTTTCTGTTTGCCTGCATCTGGAACTTGCTGTTCTGGTGCTACTGAAGGAATTTGCAACACCAACGCCGGCGAGCGACGTCGTCTTCTGCATCGAAGCCGTGAGCGCTGCTCCGACTTGCAACGTAGACCCGACGCCGGCCGCCGTGCCACATCTACGCCAGCGAACGACATCGTAAGCCTGCCATAGCCGTGAGTGCTGCTCCGACTTGCGACGCCGGCCCGAAGCCTGCTGCTGTGCCGCATCGACTCCGAAGCCGACATCATCGCAGAGCCGATCGTCGACGTGGGTGGCCAAGAATCCATCGACATCGTACGGAACCGTGGTTTCGGCGCCATCGTGACGTCACCTCCTCTCCGGTCAGGAACCGACGCCTCCCCTGCCTGCGCAAGCATCCAGGTCCCGACACATCATCTCCCCCGAAGCAAGGAACCGACACCGCAACGCGCCAGCGACGCCGCACCTCCCCGGCGTCTTGAGCTGTCTTTGTTTTCGCTTTTCCAAGGTACTGTTCTTTGTGGGTCTGTTTTGACTCCGGGCCCGACGCCGCGTACCTCGCGGTCGGCGCCGTACTTTGGGATTTCTTTGACCTCGACACAGTAGCACTTGAAATGGCCCAGCAAGTCTACTGTTCAGTAGCCCTTTCACAAACTTTTTCATCTAGCTCTCCAACTGATGGCTTGTACTGAGTGCATCTTCCAGATCTCAGTGGGATATAAAAGGTGAATTTTACACTCTATCCTATTGCACATTTGTTTGCATTGTATTCAATAGACTCTCTTCTGTTCCTTTACTTTCCACCTTGATTTAGTATTATTACCCAACTGCCCCTTTCCAGAATAGGACGATTACAAAATGGGTACACCTCTAGAAAGCCACTAGCTATACATACTGCTGCAGGAACTCATGTGGGTACCACATCTGAAGCCAAAGATCCCTGTCAAGCTAACCAAACGCATGGACTAGTCTTCTGTTATCCTGGACCTAAAATTACCTCAAACCTCAGCCAGGCCGGAACAACAACATGTAGTTGTGCCTATACTATAATGACAACAATATGGCTCTACTCATGTACAATGTTATTAGCAGACTAGTTGAGGAACTAGTCACCTAATCACAAATGAATTGGCCTCATTTAATTTACCATCAAAACTTTTTTTTGTGTTAAAAGGTAGCTAAGTTCAATCTCTGCCCAGTTGAAGACAGGGTATAAAGCGTCATCACAACTGCTGGAATGGGGAAGGCCTGTGAGTGGGGAAAAAAAGAAAACTTTGGTAGTGGTCTGCAGTGTAGTGTCGTCATGCATGGTACCTTAGCGCAGCGCTAGGACCATGCAGAGCGAGCCGAGAATGGGAAGAGGGAGGCGGGTGGAAGGAGAAGGGAGGAGGGAACAAGGAGCGGGGGAAGAGAAAGAAAGGAACCAGAGGTACGAGACGGAAAGAAAGGATATATTAAATAAAGGAATTAAAGAGACATACTTCATCCATCTCTTACATCAACGTGACAACTGCCGACGAGGTCGTTTGCTCTCAATGACCCTTCCGTGCTCTTCATCCTTGCAGTCACGGCATGTCTCTACCGCCCGCATCAAGTAATTAGAACTTCAGCCAGCAGCGTCACTCCTACGCGGCTGCACGCCTGCACACAGCCCCACCGGAGCACCACCTGCATTGGTTTCCTGACGAGTTCCAGGCAGCGTGTGAACGCATCGGCCGTACCATTACTCTTGCCACATTAGACTCCAGCTCTGCACCGCTACAACGACTGCTGTGGGCTCCAGCTCTGCCCATTCCGACCATTCTTGCCCCTGGGTAAGCCGGCCTTCATGCCTGCCACATTCACAAGTGCATCTACGTGAGCCTGCTACCTGATGGGCCTGTCTCCATCCCTCTTAACCCCCTTGCAGCTGTGTGTGCACATGTCCTCCCGGGCGGCCAACTTAAAGTCAGCCAACCCAGCCAAACCCCTATTGCTGCTCACGGCGGCCATCTTTAAGTCAGGCATCTTCATTTCTGGCAGCCTAGACATACTTCCGGGGACAACTGCAGCCTACCCTATGTACAGATACATCAAGACTCCGTCCACATGATGTCCTGATGACCCTGGAAGGAGTTTGTCTCTCACACTCTCACGCTGTACCTCGGCGACGCACCATGGGTGCTCCCAGTCCTGCCATATCATAACAGAATACTCCTCGACCACCTACTGCGGGCCCTACAACGTCACACCATGTCGCTATCCCCAGACACCTCTCAAAACGCGCAGCCAGGACCAGTAATGCTAGGCGAATCCTTCCTACGCCCCCGGAACCTCTGGTCCTCACATCCGGCAGCAGTATGGGTCCTTGCTGGCAAAGCTGGCTAGAAGACTTTGAAGATTTCATGAAGGGGTCGTGAGTCACTGACCCCGACCAGCAACTCATTACCCTGCGCAACCTGATTGGCAAAGACATTGGTCAGGTCATAAAAGAACTGCCGCCCGCCATGTCTACTTCATATCAAGACGTGAGAGATGCACTAAACAGAAAATTACTCCACATCACAAACAAGACACTTGCTGGCCAAAGAATACATTCACTTTGTAATTGATCAAGCAAGACCACCGGCCGTCCCACTGAAAGCGATCTCAGAAGCCACGGCCAATGATGCTACACTTAAAAACATAATGCATCGCATTTAAACAAACACCTGGAGGAAACATCAAATGACAAAGGGCCCACATGATCTGGTGTCCTTCCGACATGTCAAAGATGAACTCACAATCAGTGACAATGGATTACTATTACGAGACAAACGGATTGTCATACCACAACAGCTACGACAAGGTGTCGTCAACCTGGCGCACGAAGGGCACAGAGGCATTGTGGCAACAAAAAAGCGCTACGAGAACGGATCTGGTTCCCCTCACTCGATGAAATGGTCAAAGCTACGCTTCGGGACTGCCCGCAATGTCAACTGGTAGGGCAAGAAGAACCACGCTCTCCGCTACAGATGTCAGACCTCTCAGACAGCGTGTGGCAACAGGTAGCCGTTGACTTCTTTGGCCCTCTAAAATCTGGCAAGTACATCATTGTCATAATTAACGAATACTCAAGATTCCCCATTGCGCAACAAGTATCGTCCACAAGAGCAACCACCATCATATCAGTACTGGACGAAACCTTCACCGCATGGGGAATCCCCAAAGTAGTGAAAACTGACAATGGCCTTCCATTAATTGGACACGACTTTGCAGACTTCGCAAGCCACCTCAACTTCAAACATCGGAAGATCACCCCTATGTGGCCTCAAGCCAATGGGATGGTGGAGAGGTTTATGGCCACACTAAAGAAGACCCTACAGCAAGCAGAACTGACCAGGCGGGAAGTATAACCTGCCCTGAACTAAGTGCTACGAGCATATCGGACCACGCCCCATAGTACAACAAATAAGTGCCCAGCCACCCTGATGCTGGGAAGGACACCGCGTACAAGAATACCTGCCATGGACACCACTTTGCGTCCAAGCTTTCTCCAACGTGATCACGCTGCACTAGCCGAAGTGGACAAGATTAAGAAAACAAAAATGAAAGAATATGCAGATGCTATGTGCTAGCCCGACAAGAACAAAAACACAAAAACAGACAGCAGATACTGCAACCAACCCCTAAGTGTAAGAAGCCGCAAAGGAACCATGGTCACCGCTGCGTCCGAAGACAAAAGAATCACACGAAACGTGTTGCACTTCAAGAAGTGCTATCCACCAATCAACACCCAGATGGAAGAGTCAGAACATGACACGGACGACTCAGGTCGAGAAGTAAACAACTGCAGGAGACTTGAGGCCTCGCCAAGTTCGAAAGAGTTAAATGAATCACACCCTCTGCGCCTGCCTCAGAGAACCATTTGGCGACCCACTCGGCTCATTGAAGAACTGTGAACAGGTGCGAATACTGAACACTTTAAGAAGGGGGAGATGTAGTGTCACCATGCATGGTACCTTAGCGCAGCACTAGGACCTTGCAGGGCGAGCCGAGAACGGGAAGTGGGAGGTGGGCAGAAGAAGGGAGGAGGGAACAAGGAGCGAGGGAAGAGACAGAAAGGAACCAGGGGTACGAGAAGGAAAGAAAGGATATAATAAATAAAGGAATTAAAGAGACATACTGCGTCCATCTCTTACATCGACGCGACATGCAGATCCACAGAAGCAGGGGCTTATCCAAATGGCAGTGCATCTAGAGACAGGGATGTAGGCAGAGGAAATGTATGAGGGTTCAGGAAGGCACCAGCTATGAAGCAGAGTGGTCCATTCCATAAACAAGCAGTGGCAGAAGCTGTCAGATCATCAGAAGT
This sequence comes from Calotriton arnoldi, assembly GCA_963921515.1. NCBI lineage: Eukaryota > Metazoa > Chordata > Amphibia > Caudata > Salamandridae > Calotriton > Calotriton arnoldi. The sequence continues at coordinate 1,414,928 of CAWUFW010002601.1, read as the reverse complement.
GGGGATGTGCATCACCACCCTTGAACCCAAGCGAGAAGTGTAAGGACAGAGCGGGGTATGTCTGGGGATGGGGGTCTAGCCCTTATATATCTTTAGAGCTTAGTGAACCTGAACCAATTATGGCAGTACATACTGGTGCCAGATTTAATTGCTCTGCATGCTTCTAGATGAGTACGCAGTTGTGCATTCACCTTCCCGGGGGCCTGGTGAGGAGGTGATAAATGTATGTGAAGTGAAGAAGAGTGGCATAGAGTGGGGGTGGCAGAAATAAAATTAATCTTATGTAATTGAATGTAATTCCACAGTTTGCAATTAATGATATTTCTAGATGTATTTTTTTTCTCTGAACTCGCACCAAAAAACAGTTTGCATGCCTTTCTCAGAAAAATCAGCAAAAGTCAACTTGACGCCTTTTTTCTCGCTGTTGCATAAACTAGGGCTCTGGCCTAGGTCTACAAGGTTTGGCTTTCCCACCGACGGATGCCAGGACTGAGTTCAGGGCACCATCGCTTGAGCCCGGAAGTCCACGTTATTGTAGCCCCATACAGCCCCACTTGGCATACCTGCCTGTGTGTTTTCTGTGCTTTCTGGGGTACTATCAGTCCTGTTCGGTGATGCAGTGGTAATTCAAACCCAATTTTGTTCTTTTGAATAACACACACAAATACTGTACTACGGAAAGACACATATGTTTAAAAAAATGCATTTCAAGTATCATCCTGTTGCGTAGTATAGGAGTAATAACCACACAGAATAAAATTCAAACAGCACTAATGCATGGTACTGGCAGCAAGAATATTATGAACATTTCTAACATGATTGGAATGTCCCCAGCAGCCTAACACCCTAAAGACGTCTGCATCTATGTGCTACATTATGAGAGCATGGAGTATCTAACTTGCCTCTATAGTTTCTTGGGACTCAGTGCACTGTATACATGTTCACAGCAGATCAGCTGTAGTTATCAGACTTCAGCCGGGAGAGAGTGTTCCCTCTGAAGGAAAACACACATCAAGCTGGGCTTTGCATCTTTCCGCTCTGTATTTGTTCTCAGCACAGGAATGGATGCTGTGACAGTCTGGCAGGACTATTTGCAATAAACTAGGGTGAACACCTCTCTGATTAAGTGGTCAATTCATTGGGCTTATACAGGGTTGACCACTAACTTTTACCCTACATTGGGAGACTTTCTATTATTCAGAGACATAACCCATATGAACCAGCACCTTCACTGCCTCAATTCAGGAAGGACCTCAAGACCTGGCTCTTTGACTGAACTCTAGAACCCCCGCCCCCCATCCCCAGCGCTTTGAGACCCTAATGGGTGATTAGCCATGCTCTATAGGAACCCTGATTGATTGATTGAAACTGAAATACATGTTAATTTTACACATTCATTCACTGAAATGTGTATACCATGGAGATTGTAGCAGACTTGTGTCTTTGTGTCTCCTTATGAGTTAACTAAATCATTATTTGGATGAATTGACAATTTCATGAGTTCTGTGAAAGATAACGATGTGCAGCATTTGGTCCAAAGGCAGCGATGCTAACTTTCCATGCTCAAAATTAAGTCTGGCTTTGGAAGTTTACAACGCAGACTTTTTCTCTTGCTCTAAAAATGCCTAAACATGTTGCAAATGGTTATGTTTTTGAACCAATTCTGTGCAACCCTAGAATACTGAGTTCTCACCATTGATAAGACTTTAGACAACAGAATAAAAATTGCCCTCTCAGTTCGAATTCTATAGTCGCACCAAACACTAATTTTTTTAAACCAGTTGTTTTTCTCAACATTTAAACATTTAAAATCAGGCCTTTATCTATCTTCTCCTCACAGCTGAATTTACATTGGTTCAGATTTTATATTGCATAGACTCACCTATGTCACATGACTGAACTCTCTTGATTTTTATGTCCCGCCTCAAGCCTCTACAATACAAAGAGTTTTGTCGAAACCTAGACAGAACTGTCAGAGTTATGAAACAGTCCATACTTGGCTTTGAAGTAGTACAGCGAGGTAAGAACAATATCCATATTGGTGTTATGCATTCCATACACCTCACTATACTCGAATGGCCTAATTACAAGTGTAGGTGTTATTTATTGCACATGATAAATAACAAAACCACGGGGTACTTTATGTATTGTGTGCGATAAATAACACCTATTATGAGTTTGTTGGAATAATGTGCAGATTTTGGTGTTTAACGCACCAAAATATGCATGTTATGGTAATTACCGTATGGTTTTTCCAATTTAACGAAAGTTGAGGTTTTAAATGCATACAATCGATGCGTTAAGTAACATTCAACTCGTAATTTCGACCCCTGAGTAAACGGGGTTTTAATAATGGGTCAGAAATTTACAACCCACTCGCAATCAGGTCTTTCAACATTTATAGCAATAATCAAACATGTTTAGGGTAATTGATGCAACGTGTAGGCTTTTCCATAGATATTAAGATCCAGAGATTCCACTGGGATGTGGGAGGGGGTCACATTACCACCACTGAGCTTCCCTTCCACTTTAATCTTTGCTGCTACCAAACAATTTAAAATTAGAATTCTATCAGATTTTGTGTGATATTTTAGCATGCTGGAGTGAAGACCCTGCAAAATATTAGCCATGTCTGATGGTAATGGATAACTCAGTAATTGCTACATTGGCGCTAGAAACTCTGTCCTGGTTTGTGTAATTTTCTGATAGTTTCACCAGAAGTGTTTGAAATTCCCTTCAACACCACACCCCCTCCAGCACACTTTACTTGACTATGGGGAAATTCTATTTAGTTTCATTACAAATAGACATCACTCAAATACTACCTAGACTGTGCTTCCCTTACTAGTGTGCAGTTCGCATTCTTAGCTACGTCCCTCCGTATTATATCTTCACCTATGAGTGTGAACCAGTGGGTTTTATATGGGGGTACAGAATGTGTATCTTTGTGTAGGAGTATATTGTAAAGAGTGGAAGTGCATCCATTAATGTTTCCTGGCAATCGTCACACATTTCTTCAATGGGGTTCGGTTTTTGGTTGCAGTGGCTTTACTATTTAAATACATCAGTCAGTGATTCAATTGGGCATAGTGGAATTACTCTGTTTATAAAAACTTCCTCTTGCAGATATCAAGTAAGAGTATGTCTTGCCAGGGATGAGGTTGAGCGACGACCTGTGTGCCCACTCCACTATGCAGATATTCGAGAGCAACTCTCTGAACAGAACTTTAGCATTTCCTCAACATAATCCTCAATGAGATTCATTGCCATAGACTCCGGGATTCCAATCATTCTGATGTTGTTCCTAGGGGATCTCGCTTAAAGGTCCTCATTCTTGGAGCGGACACGTTCAAGCACTTTTTCAATTTTAAGTAGTTTCCCCATGCCCAGTTCTCCTCTCCTCATCCAGGTCAGTCAGGGGTACCTCGTATTCCCACAGGCCGCAATCCTCTCCGGCTCACATCCGGTCCAGCAGTGCGATCACTGGCGCTGAGCTCCTCTCCAGCCGCCGACCCCTCCCTCAACGATGCATGGGACTCAACCACTCACACACCGCAGCACCACAGATGTCAGCAGCTGCACATATGGTTCCCGTTTCTACGGAGCGCCTCAGGCTCAGACCTCTTCCACTTCTCTGTTTTATGCATGCCACGGCTCTCCACTCCGCTGCGGGTGCAAATGAGTCCCGAGCACCACGCCTCAGTAGCAGACGCGGCCAACCCGTGTCTTCCCGCATTCCTTTCTGGCACAAAAAGGGTTCCCCATGTGTAGCAGCTGTTGTAGTCCCCTCCGGCAGCCAGCAGCCACCGATGCCGTCAATAGAGCCGGATAAATGTTGACTCTTTGTACCAGGCCCGCAGATCCACAGGCCATCTTGCGGCTGGGCTTTCCAGCCCCCCCCCCCCCCCGTCCCCCGTCCCCCCCGGGTTTTTCAAATATAAAGACAGCACCGGAGTATAGGTGGTATCTAATATAGACATTTATTTGTGTTATGCTGTTATGCTAATCATGAAGTTATTATAGAACTTGTTGTGATGTTAGGGTGATCTGACATGCCTTGCTGGAAAAAATTAGGGTCAAGGGTCATATGATGTCATTTCCTGTGATGTCATCAAGGTCAAAGAGTATGTAATGTCATTTCTGCAACCACGAGCATTTTGATGAATCGACGCCCATGGACAATAGAGGACCTTTTTTGGTTTCATCGTCTGCATATTCTTCGTTCTCTGTAGAACGCGCAGTTACAGATTTCTATAATGTGGCCAAAACAGCTCAACATGGTATGTAATCATGGGGCCATGCGCATGGCAAGTTTTATTTAAATAGCCGACCATTACTTCAATTTATAAAATACTAAAATGCCTGCTAAGTCAGAGGTACATGTTGTCATGCAATCGGAGTCCAAATCAGTCTATGGTCTCTGTAAATGGTACATACAGAATCAGTTGTGATTCAAACTGCACTGCTTACTGCAACGCTGCAACTCTCTTGGCCCTGATACAAGCTTAGGTGCTATTTATCGCACTTGAATAGTAATGATACCACAGGGTACATTATTTATCAGGTGTGATAAAAAAAACAATTAAATGATGGTGTGGAATAACACGCGGATTTTGGTATTTAATGGATCAAAATCCGCATGATACGGTAAATACGGTCTGCTTTTCCCTCTTTAAATTTCAGCAGTCTTGACCTACCGAAATTTAACTAAAGTTGAGGTATTTAACACATATGATCATTATCGGATGCGTTAAATTCCTACCAGATCGTAATTCTGACCTGTGCATAAACATGGGTGTATGTGCGGCTCGGAATATAACTCGTAATCAGGGCATCTGACTGGTGCACTCAGTATCACCTCTGAGTCACACTACGTGACCAGATGAAATGCCACATCTCCAGTGCTCTGCTTACAAGAGCTCAGCTTAACTGCGCTTTACATGCCGCCCAACTCTAATGTGATTAACCTATGCAACATGCAGTCGACTCATGTCATGGTGGAGGAGACAGCTCCATATATTAATCAAAGGCAACATTTTTGAAGATGTGCACATAACATAAAGAATGAATTAATGGCAGAACGAGACTCGTTTGTGTGGATAATTTACTGTACAATATTGCTTGTTGTTAGGAAGGTTAATGTAAAGACGTCATTTATAAGACTACATAGATAGTTTAGGTTATTATTAAAGTCACTAACCTTGCCGCATCTCTGGATAGTAAAAGTTAACCAGATGTTGGTTGCTAGAGTGGTACAAAGCCAATATATACACGTTTTCAACAAACAAGTGTGTAAAGGTAAGGTGTGGTTTGGTAACATAGTAGTGACAAATGCCACAGGTCATTCCATGACTACATCTACATAATGGATGTATTTGGGGTTAACATTCACCTGTGGCTTCACCCATGGATGTTTTCACTACTATATTACCAAATCACTCCTTACCTTTATATAGAAGTGAGACTCATCTGCATTGTCCATGCTTGTTATTTCAGTTATGCTAGCCACTCCATAAAAGTTATCTCTCTTAACTCGGGCTTTATGTGTCCTCATTCTGTTTGGCATTCACTGTTTAGAGGTGGGTGAATAAGGCCACAATATCCCAAAGGACAAACGGCATATACATTTATCATTGATTTAATTACTCTTGCATCTGGAAGGTGGCAATGCTGTGCTTCATGGCATTACAGAATCGACATAGGCATCGTCTTAAGAGAATCCTGCGTGCTACTACACATCCCATCCAGAGCATAAAGACATATGACCACATCACTCCACCCTGATCGAACTGCATTGGCGCCCTTATAAGACCCAACCCATCTTCAAAACTAGCTGCATTGTATACACAGTTCTCATGATTGGCACCTATCTCTCTGACTGACAAGTTCACTATTTCCAGTGGATGAAGGCGCCCCCACAGCCAGGACATCCTTAGACCGGAGACAAAGAAGAGCAAAAAAGAAAAAACAAGGCAAGAGACGTTCTCCAGCTATGCACACAATATCTGGATTAACATCTCTATTTCCATTAAGATTCCCCCAAACCTGCTCCAATTAAAAGCCAAACGACAGACCTATTTAAAGAAAAGTGTGTCACAGCACAGTAACAGCCTAGTTCTCTCTCAGAACCCTGCTCCCTTTCCACCTCATTGAGCTGCTCTAGGCCCTGTACAATGCTTTGCTTCCTTTTAGTAGTTTCATACTTTAGAAATAATGCATACATACATACAGTTCCAGGTGGTAATCTTTCTTTTACTTTGCTTCAGCACAGTGATGTGCCCATCACTAATATAACTAGACACCTCCCTTATGACACAGCCGGGCAGGAATCCCACTTCTTTCTGAAACTGCACTCTTTGTTCTGCCTCTGACCCAGTGAAGAAGGGATAGCCTTACTCTCATACATTTCTTTTCTCCATTTTGTTTTCTACTTGTTTCTACCTGAAGTTAAGCTGAATCTTGCCTCAGCACCCTTTAAGCTAGGAGAGAAGTAGCAGGTAATTTGATGTTGCTGAGACTGACTGCAAATGCCAGACGCAGGGCCGGACTGGCCGTAGCGGGCATCGGGCATTTCCCCGGTGGGCCACCAGGGTGGGGGCCAGTTTTGGGCCCCTGGGGGGCCGTTTTTGTTACAGGGCCGTTTTTGCAGCATAGCTGCAATATCGGCCCCTGTAACAAAATCGGCCGAAACCGGCCCTGGCAAACAGCTCGGTCCGCACCCCCAACCCCACAGGGGGCCGGCCGAGCACTTTGCCAGGGGCAGTTTTGGTTCCCAGTCCGGCCCTGGCCAGAAGAGACCACTAGCCTCACTGGATGATTCTCTGATGCCAATATCCACCAGCAGATTATCCCTTCATGTATCCTTGATCACTTCCAAGGTTTTTTTTAGTGGTATCAACCATAAGCCTGCTACACCGGAGCATGTGAGATGCACCCAAGTGGTGTGCTCACCGTCCCTTCCCAGGCATGTCTCCCTAATTTCCTCTGGCTAGTCAGCAGCAGTATCTGAATTGATACTAGCCTGTCTCCACCCAACAGACCTTGAGGAGAAGACAAGGCCTCCCCTCATTCTGGGTACCTCCTGCAGATTATTTCCTTTAATGCATTCGCAGGAACGTTTGAGAGCTATCAACCACAGTGGCACAAGGAATATGCAGCTCTTCTTCCTACTTTTAATACTAAAGATCTCATAGTTATATTGCATTAAGAAGGTAGTGGCAAAGCTGCAAAAACTGGTTTGCAGTTTATTAAAAATGTCACCCAGTAAAACACCAGAGGTTGTAAGCTGCAGATATCTGATTTGGATCTGCACAAGTCCATTTGTAAAAAACAGAAAGAGAAACTGGACAGGGTAAAACAAACAGAGTGGATTAGAGATACATAGTGGGCGAGGAGAGCCAAGATTGGGCGAGGGACACATGCAGTGGGTGACGAGGAGCACAGGTACCTGTAGGGAAGCACATTGAGGGTTAGGAGATCACAGAATGGGTGAAAGGGGCACAGTGTGAGTGAGGGACACACAGAGTGTGAGGAGGCACAGAGTGGGTGAGATAGTGGCAAAGCAGATTAGAGTGTCATAGAGCAGATGAGGAGGGCTAAGAGTGGGTGAAGTGGGCAGAGAGATGATGAGCAGTAAAAACAGGTGAGGGTCAAAAGTCTGAGATGGCATAGAGGGATGAGGAAGGCACATAAAGAGATAGTTTGTGGGGAAAAGGGACTCTGCGTAGCTACAATGTGACTGATGAGGACTGGAGAGTATTATTGGCATGGGATCCAGGGCACATGAAGAGGAAATGTGAGGATTCTGCATGGTGGTCAAGTGCACTGTGTTGGAGGACAGTTGGAAGCTCGGCCACAAATTCCTGGACACCAGAGGGAACTCTCAGTTGGACTTGAAAAGCAAGTGGTGTGAGGTCTAGGACAATTCTCTCTGGCCTTGGCAAACATTTTTTAGTGGGAATCCTACCTCCTTTTATAATGTCATGTTGGAGCCCATGCCAATCTGTTACCTGGTGCCAGATGAAAAGTATAGTGCTCACATTAACTTTCAATTATTGTTATAAGGTTGTTGGGTAGTACAGAATGCAAACATGTAAGGCTGCTTCACTAAAAATGGGGAAACTTGTAGGTAGGGAAACATGATGGGTAAATATAGGAGATTGAATAATTTGCCACTTATAGATGAAAATGACAGGTACACTTTGGAAAACAGAGACACATGTTTGAAGAGAGAAGACACACTTTTGATGAACAAGACGTATTTGGGAGTATGAATGAATAACAGGAACTCAGGAGAAACACAGGAGGAAATTGATCAACCTACTTGAGTGAGATAAAGAGTTGCATTGCAAGAAGGTGAAGACATTTTTGATAAAAACAAGACATTGGGAATTAAGACATGTTCCTGGCCGTTCCTGACCGTAGGGTTCTATTGGGGACATACCATTATAGTTTGTTCCTAAATTGTGTTGGTCCTTGATTATGTAGTGATTTAAATGCCAGGCAGAGGACTTTAAATTTACATCTCTGCCTGACTGGAAGCCAATGTAATTTTTTTATGGCTTCTCTCGCCGATACATTTTTGGGAATTTTTAAAATTAGCCGTGCTGCCGCGTTTTGTACTATCTGCAGCCTGTTAATTAGGCCTGAATTAATGGTAAGGTAGAGACTGTTACAATAATCCAGACGAGAGAGGACCAACGCCAGAGTCACTGTTTTTAGAAGTTCTTCTGGTATATATTTCTTAATCTTGTTGATTAGTCTTATTGCACAAAAGGAGATAGATGTGACTTTACTGACTTGGTCCTTGAATTTGAGTTCCTTATCAATGATAATGTCCAAATCTTTAGTTTTTTGGGAGGGTACGGGCAGCACATCCAGTACTGGGGCTACCAGTCAGGTGTCCAGAGGGAGGGTTTATTACCAAAAATGATGACCTCCGTCTTGGACGCGTTCAACTTCAAACAGTTGCTGTCCATCCAGTCACTCACATTCTTCATACAGATCTTAAAAGCCTCACCTGGGTACTTTCCTCCATTTGTTAAAGACACCACAATCTGCGTGTCATCAGCATAGGAAGCTAGGACGAATCCTGCTTCCTTTATTATCAAGGCTAGCGGCGCAACATATAAATTAAAAGCGTGGGGCTCAGGGCGGAGCCCTGAGGAACTCCACAAGGTAAAGAGAACTGTTTGGATGTTGCTGACCCCATTGCTACATTTAATTGCCGATTTGTTAGGAATGATATTAGGAGTTTAAGTGCGGTACCTTTTATGCCCGCTTCCTGCAGACGGTCAGCCAGAATCTCATGGCTGACCGTATCAAAGGCCGCCGAGAGGTCCAGCAGTACCAGTGCGGCTGTTCCTCCTCCGTCTAGGATTACACGGATATCCTCTGTGGCTGTGATTAAGGCCGACTCAGTGCTGTGATGCTTCCTGAAGCCGTGTTGTGTTTCATCCAGTAATGAATTAGACTCGATATGTTCGGTAACATCAGGGAACATTGGTCTTTGAGATGACAGTCACATTATGGGAGAGAATAAAGCATGGTAATCAAAGAAGAGTGTGGACACATTGGTGAAAGATGAATGACAGATTAATAGAAAAAGCAACATAAAAGGCTGGCAAGAGAATAGACACATTTAGGTGAGCAAAGGCGCATTGAAGGAAGTGTAAAAGCACGCAACGGGATAGATAACAAGGATATAGCACGAGAAGAGTCAAACTGAAGCAGATGGACAGCTAATAAATACTAGGGGAAAGGAAGAGGGGGACTGTGTGCTATTGAGAGACACACTGAGGGAATGCAACACATCTGTCAAGTATTATCAGACATTATAGGACTTACACAGAAGGAAATGTATTGTTTCAGTGTTGGCTGGCATCAAAGTGTTTAGAGCTGGAAATGTGAGAAGAGTTTGGCGTCTCATTTCCTTAAATTATCGCCCTCTACAGGATTCATTATATGTCCTTTAAATGCACAGACATCAGCTATTTCACATGATTTCAAAGTCAAGGGCTCACAAGAATACTTCGATGAGTAGTATTTAGATGGGTTTGCCCAGATTATGAGTAAAAAATGAATATTTGATTCTTTAAGGCATTACGAGCATCTCTATCTCAGAAAATAAGATAAAGTCACATGGGGTGTGTGTGAACAACTCCAACATGTGGCCACTAAGGTGCACTGACCTTTGCCATCTTAGTAAATGACCGATGTCAATTATTAAAAAATTCTAAAGTGTAGAAATGTTAACCAGGAACATCGGAAGGGTGGAGCTTCGGCAGCGTTATTCTGCAGGGTGAGAGCTTTTCTAGGGTCCTGAGCCTGTACAGTAACATTTAATAATAAACTTGACACAAGCTTTTTTAATTTTTAATGAGGCAGATAAACACGGTTAATAGCACTAAATGGGGCTAGACACTGGGTCGGTCTTGCTTTCTCTTCGCCTGCTGGACATATTTACTTAAAGTTAGAAAAAGATCTCTCTCCAGAGCTGGTGTCCCAGGTCCCAAAAAAGCACTGTTGACTTGCCTGACTTGTACTTAGTTTCTCCTATTTCCTGATTCGTGGTGTTAATTTCTAACATTCTGTCCATTGAATGTCTGAGTATGAATAATATAGCAACTATTTTCCGATGGACTCATCTTAGATGTTCTTGGAGAATACATACTCTAATGACTATTAAAGTGAAATCAAAGCCCTTACGTTCCCCAGCCTAGTCATCCTTAACAGTGCTGTAAAGTTTTTAAAGACATCTTTAGAGCACTGTCTTATATTTCTAATGATCGAGGCACTGCAGTTAAATCAATCATTCTTTCAGCTCATTAAAGTTGACAGTATTGCCCCTCCTTAAGAACACTAAAAACATCAAATAAGAAGTTAATCACTTTATCCATCTAATTCTTTCATTTTCAGTCTTTTCTCAAGAACATTTTGCAGTTGTGACAGACTCGTGGAAAATAGGTCTATGGGCAGCATGAGGTGCAACCTAGACCAACATGCATAATCGTACTAAGCATTGGTGGTGGAAGGCAAGGGTTACTATCTTCCTAAGTTTTTTTTCTAGCCAAAAACAGATCCTGTCAAAGGACATGTGGACACTAGCCCTATCAATTTCTTTACACTGATGTGAGGGCGAGAACTGTCAGCTGTGACCCCTAGAATCCCAGTAGATATATTATGATTTTAGATTGATTGTGCTCCCCAGTTGCAAATATTGAAAGGTTTATAAACGTTAAGTCTTGCAGTTGAGGTTTTCCAGATAAAATCCTTGTGGCCTCTCCTCTTCAATTGCGTAGCCTTTTGTCCAGGACTGGGAATCAGCGCAAACAAATAGTTTAAGTTGAGGGGTGCATTTCTATCACTGTAGACTTTTCTAAGCGCAATGTGCAAACATTTCTTTCCTCTTAAAGAATGCAGATTGTAATGTTTCATAATTTTGTGCCCTTTTGTCAACCAATAGCCGCGGAATTTCAGACCTCTTGATCATCCACATGAAGGGATGGATCCCTATACATGAGCAGAATAAGGATTTGGAAATAGATAGAGCTTCTTTTGGGTAGGTGTGAACATGGTTTTCGGGAGCCGTAGGGCAGTAAGATAATATTGTTTTAGATACTCGGAGTACCACAGAACTCTTACATTACTTTAGTAGATGATTGTACAGTCAGTGCTTTATTTTTTTTAAAGACAATTACATTCAAATCAGATGTCTCTAGTGCCTGACTAGGCATAAAACCCAAAACGTAATCATAAAAACAATTATACCACTCAGAATAAAAAAAAAAGCTTTAATGTGTAGGCCTATGTCCAATCGTATGCAACGGAAGGTGTTCGTGAAGCCCAAGCTTGCCCAAGCCTGCCCAAGCAAGCTTGAGATCTCAGAACACCAATTCTTGAGAAGAGATCAAGAGAAAATACATATCCCAGTCTCATAAAATTACTATCCAACAACCGCAAGAACCGATGTTACTATATTTCAAATGAGAAATGTATCTGCACTGTGATTTTCGTTTCAGGTGGTGCTGTTAATATACCCTTCTGCCACAAAGCTCACGTAGACCTTCTAGAATGCCAGCAGACAGTGATCCCCGCCAAGAGAATGAAGTCCCCACCCTCTCCTTTTCACACCCTATCAGCTCTCTCAAAGGGGACTACAGATGATTGCTCAAAGCTCACAGAAATTGGGATTGGTCAACTAGAGTTCTACTAGCAGTGAGGCTAGTCAATTGGGGGCAAGTGTGCCTACAGTTCTGGGGACATCAGCTACAGCCAATGCACCACCAAGAACAAGGCTGAAGATAATGTGCCCTAAGGGTAGGGACTCAGGGTTCAAATACAAATATTTCTGGGACAGGTATCACAGAGCTAATGATGCAGTCAACAGTTCTGAACTCAGGGAAATATTCTATCTGAATCCCAAATCGGGGAGTCCACAGGACCTCGGGATGCATTTTGTTTGCCAAAATTGGCTCCCTAGTGGATGAGGTGAGGGATTCAGGGACAAATTAGAGTGTTCTATCACAATACAAAGTTGAGACTATCAAAAATATCAGTGCATGATATCAACTACCATTATATTGCCTACGTACAACACATATATGTACCTTGATGATATACATATATTCTCAATGTATGTACAAATGGAGTTAAGAATAGTATTTGTCATGCACAATACCCATAAACTGAATTTTCACATAATTTACCTGGAATTTCGCTGAGTTTCACTGACATTTTTCAGACTAAAATATCCAAAGTAGATTCACCCTTCTGGATGCTATAGCTGCCGATGGGGATAGTGACAATGTTGGATGTCATCTTAAACTGATGGGTAGGGTGCCTTCTTGTCCGGGAGCAGGAGTAGTCCATTGATGGCTCCACAGAGAGCCTGAGGAGTTAGGTGCTGGTATCCAACCCCACAACAAACATGATTATGATGGCCAAGTAATGATTACACCGACCGTGTGTCCTGCAAGATTAGTTGCCAGTGTTTGTGTGTCCCACAGTTAGGGACTGCAGCCAGCATTAGAGGGCAGAGGGACCTGAATGAGGGTATGGTGCCCTGAACATGTGGTTTGCTTCACTCCAAGATGGCTTCTTTGCCACTGGCTAGCTTATTGCTCTTCTTTTCATACATCCTATGTCTTTCAGCCTGTGTTCTGATTTCAGCACTGGCTAGGGGGTAGGGAAGAAGTGTTCAGATCTGCAGTATATTACAAAAATGCTACTCTCAGCATGGGTGTCATAGCGCCCACGCTCTGGCTCCACTTCCATTCAGCAATGCCCTGGGCCTCCCTCCCGTTCATGCATGCCATTTGTGTGTCCCAACTTCACACCACTACCACATTACCGAGGTGCAGATCACTTAAGTGTCCATTACGATACCGGGCGGTAAAAAATCCGCCATCCACCATAGCGGTAAAAATCCGCCCGCCTACACTGTCTGAATACCAACCGAGCAATTACGATGCCGCGAAGCGAACACCGCCCGCGGCGGAAAAAACCCCAAAAATACCGCCCGATCATGTCCGATTCCAAGTCCACCCATCCGCCACGGACGCAAATACGCACGACAACCAAAAACCGCCCACCCTGACGATCGAGACACCGCCCGTGAAATTAGGATCGCTCCGACATGAGCGCGGTAAATACACAAATACACCGCCCGCCATCGTAAACAACAGAGATGGAAATGGACACGGCGGAAGCCCTGGCGGCCACGTCCCTGCACAGAAACCATCCGCGGACCCAAACAAACACACACAACATGGCCAACAAGTCCACACAGCAAGCCACGCACAAACACAGTACACATCCCGAAAACACCCCCCTGGACAAACAAATAAACTACTAATCCCAGAACACCAGCCACAACACACCTGAAAACAACAGACCATCATGACACACCCACATAGGTAAGCACAAAAGCAGCCCCTTCACAGACCACAATCCCTTGCAACACTACAAAGTCAAGAAGAGAGGAGAGAACACAGCGACACAGCAAGGACAGCAGCACACCACAGATACGCACCCATCACACCCACCACCACCAGCACCAGCACCACCAAACACCAGCACCACAAACGACCTGCACATCACACACCACACACACACACCGCACCAGCACCACAAAGACCAAACCACACACCATGGCAGCACACCGAATGCCAAAGTTCACTTCAACTGAGCTGACGGTCATGGTCGACGAGATCATCAAGGTGCACCCACAAATCTTTGGCAACCAGGTCCAACAGACAACAGTAGCCACCAGAAATCGGATGTGGAGCAGGATCGTAGACCAGGTCAATGCAGTAGGGAACGTGCCACGCAACCGAGGCGAAATCACCAAGAGGTGGCACGATATGAAAAGGGAGGTCAAGAAGAAGGAGGCCAAGAATCGGCAGCTGTCTGACAGGACTGGCGGAGGTAATCCCGCGCTTTTCAAGAGCTTCAAGGCGTGGGAGGAGAAGGTGCGAGGCATCATACATCCGGAGAGTCTCACCGGAATACCAGGGGGAGTGGAGGCTGGTAAGTACAAACAAATGTATACCAGCACACCGCTATGTACTCACATGCACTACCACTATGCCATAGCTCCGAGGGACAAACACCCCCATGTCCAGTACACAATACACAAGACATCACTCACACATGCAACAGACACTACCACACACTCAGCCCAAACCGACCAACTAACAAAACCATGGAGGCATGTGTACAGTCAGCCAGCACCGCAACTCCCACCAGGTCCCCTTGTACTCCAAAAGTGCCAGAAGGAGCACTCACCACACCCACACCCAGGTGTCAGCCATAGCTGCAGTAACCGACAAGTAACAGGTAAGTAGCCGGAACACAAAGTCAGTGGGTGGGAGGGGGACAGGTTAAGTACAACACTCCCCAGGCCCCTATTCCTCGCGCGCAGCAAGGTGGAGCACACCCCACACCCATGTGTCAGCCACTGCAGTGCACACCTTCAGCCAACAGGTAGATATCTCACCCTACATGGAGGGGTTTCTGTGGGTGGTAAGCCAGCACCACAACTCACAACACCGCCCCCACTCTCACAGACCAGCAACATGGAGCACCCCTCCCTCCCATAACCATGTGGCATCCATTGCATTGCACACTCAAAAACAACCTGTAGGTGGAAAACTGTACAGGGCGGGGTGTCTGTAGGCATGAGGACTGTATTACGACTAACACATGGGACATGTCACGTAGCAGAGGAACACGCAGCACTGCTCCCTGTCACAATCATGTGACCAATGTGCACACGGACATGTATTACAGAGTCATACCCCACATGACCCATCACAAACACAGCAACACCTAAGGAGCCACGTCTGCATGCACAAGTCCCACTGGAGCACAGACCCACACGGCGGGCACCGTGCCACTCATCACACACATCAGCAACACCATCGAAGTCTTGACCATGTAGTCCTTACTGCCTGTTACCCACACATCGTACAACAACACCCATGTAAGTCCAACCTGCCTAGTAGTAACAGCGTGGGACCACAATAATGCACATACACACCACTGGACCCATGAAACACACAGGCACACAATGCACATTCAACATATCATCCATCTCATCTGTCAGCCCCTGTGTCATGAAAGGTATGTCATCCGAACAGCTGGCCCTCATACAGTAGTTATGCAAAGATACCTGCCCATGACAAATAATGTGCCTGCAGTGACTGAAGCGCACGTCACACTGTGATTAACAACATACATAATATAGTCAACACCCCAAGAGCACTGCATTGATGCACATGGCCGAGGGTAGCACGCACACCAAGGAATTGGCCCATCTGCAATACGTCGTGTGGCACACAACCATCACTCACTCACTACAATGCTTGCAGTGTAATGTCCATAAATGATAACAGTGAGCAGATATGCTGGGGATGTCAGACATACACACACCTTTGTCTCTGCACTGTCATGTTGCCAAAACACATGTCCCGTTCTGCACCCATATGTCACAGTATGTACCCCAAAACCATATTTCACCTCAAAAGCGTTGAGGGGGCTGTACCCCCTTTTCCCATCTGCGTCTCTAAGCGTTCCATTTGAACCCCTAAACCATATTTCACCTCAATATCGTTGAGGGGGCTGTACCCCCTTTTCCCATCTGCGTTTCTAAGCGTTCCATTTGAACCCCTAAACCATATTTCACCTCAAAGCGTTGAGGGGCTGTACCCCCTTTTCCCATCTGCGTTTCTAAGCGTTCCATTTGAACCCCTAAACCATATTTCACCTCAAAAGTGTTGAGGGGCTGTACCCCTTTTCCCATCTGCGTTTCTAAGCGTTCCATTTGAACCCCTAAACCATATTTCACCTCAAAAGCGTTGAGGGGGCTGTACCCCCTTTTCCCATCACAGTTTCTAAGCGTTCCATTTGAACCCCTAAACCATATTTCACCTCAAAAGTGTTGAGGGGGGCTGTACCCCCTTTTCCCATCTGCGTTGCTAAGCGTTCCATTTGAACCCCTAAACCATATTTCACCTCAATATCGTCGATGGGTCTGGAGCCCGCATACACCCAAGCCACAAAATGTAGGGGTATAGCAACACACACCCATCGGCATTGCTAATCCGTCCCATGCCACATGTTCACATCACACAGTTCCATTGCCTTGCCCACGCATACACACATCGTACATCCACACACACGCCTCTGGGAAACCTGTGCGCGACAGTGCACGAACTGTGAATGTCAGACAACCAATACATACTTTGCTAGGTGCAACACATTAACCTATCTCATTCTCCCCACAGGTGCCGAACTGCTGGACGCTGGAGAGGGAGACAGCAGCCAGCACAGCCAGTCCGCAAGCCCCCGACCCGGACTCACGGATGTAGAGGAGCTGGACACCTCCTCGGACGTGGACCACCCAGCAGGCCCATCTGGTGTGGCAGGGCACAACCGCTCCCCAGGGCCCCTCCTACCCACCAACCCATCACCCAGGGCTGCTGACCAGTCACAGACCCCTGCTGCCATGGTCGTTGAGGCCACCACCACCGCCACAACCACCACCACCGCCGCAACCACCACCACCACGTCATCCCTGGCCACAGCCCCAGCGCAAGGGGTGGCCCGGCCGTCGGGGTCCACCATGGGAGCCAGAACGAGGACCGTGGTGAGCAATGTGGCTAGTGGGCAGGTCGGTGGCAGCAGTACTGGTAGGAGGAGCAGGGTCAGGCCAACGCCATCTGTGCCTGGGAGCCAAGCCCAGCCGCAAATCGACAGAGTCCTTGGGGCCTATGAAGAGGCCCAAGGAGAATGGGCCAGGTCGGCTAGCGACACGCGGGAGGTCCTTGGGGTGTTGAGGGCCATGAACGCCCATATGGGCCAAATCGTGGCCCTCATGGGCTAGCTGGTGGTGGTGGTGAGGGCACAAGCAAGGCCAGCAACACCACCTCCGCCACCACCTGCTGTGGCGCAGGGTCGTGCAGCATCGCGTTCCCCTGCGTCCACAGCGAGTGAGCACTCCTCAGCCACCACCAGCAGCCCACCAACACATCCCCCCCTACCAAACGTGGAAGGGGCCGTCTGAAGACGAAACAGGTGTCCAGAGAGGACTTCGCACGCACCAAACGCCAGTGAGTCAGCCAGCCACCTTGACCACCTACTGCATTGACTTGTAATACGATCCTACCCCACACTGCCATGTGAATGGTATGTGTCTGTTGGACTGTGGACATAGGACTAAATGGGTACACCTTGAGCATCACGCAGCCATGACCGTCAACTCATAGTCACTGCACGCACCACTTTTGTCAACACCTTGCACACAATAACATGTCACAGCTGAAAATAAATACACCTTGATCACAATCTGCTGTCTGTGCCCTGTGTTTATTCAACGATGTGCAACCGCCACCATGAGCAGAAATGCATCTGCTGTGTGGTATGTCGATGGGACAGGAGAGGCTGTAGGGACCTAGGGGTGAAAAACAGAACAAGAGTACATTCAATGAGTGTGTCACACACTCATCACACAGTACTTGTCACCAACTACAAGCAATGTACACACATCTCACAGAGCAACAGGGCACAATGCTACAGCCACTGTCAGTGGCATACTAACCTGGACATGGACCATTGACACACAGCACTCAGTGAACAAAAGGCCTCCGTGACAGAGCACACATACACCTGCACAACTACCTTCTACTCCAGCCGTCGTAAATGGACACTCACCGTCAAGTGAACTAGCGGGCGATGAGCTGCTGACGCACATTCACAGCTTCCTCCTCTCCACTGTCCTCGTCACTGGACCTGTCCTGGTCTGCAGGCTGGGGCCCTGGATGATCACCGTCATCCACTATTAGGGGATCTGCTTGCGAATAGCCAGATTGTGCAGCATGCAGCAAGCCACTACTATCTGGCACACCTTCTGTGGGGAGTACGCCAGTGCGCCCCGGTGCGGTCCAGGCATCTGAACCTGGACTTGAGGAGGCCAAAGGTCCGCTCCACCACACGTCTGGTCCTCCCATGTGCCTCATTGTAGCGGTCATCAGCTGGGGTCCGAGGATTACGTAATGGGCTGAGCAGCCAAGGCCCATTCGGATAAGCAGAGTCCCCTGGGTGTGAGGAATACCGAGATTAGTTGCAATTCCAACTGTCCCCAAGACAGCATCGCACACCAGGCACGCTACATGAGTACACATACTCACCAACAATACAAGCACGGTCCGGTTGCAGATTGGTCATCAGACGTGGTAGGATGCTGTTGCGCATGATGTGCTTGTCATGGGCCGATCCTGGAAACTTCGCACACACGTGTGTAATGACCATGTCCGCAAGGCACACCACTTGCACATTCAGGGAGTGGGTGTGCTTCCTATTCTGATAAATGTGCTCCATGGCCTGTGGTGCTACAAGGCCAATATGGGTGCAATCAATTGCACCAACATCGTGGGGGATCCGTCCAAGGGCATAGAAATCACCCTTCACTGCCGCCAATTCACAAGCCCTGGGGAATCTGATGTACCTGTTCCTGTACAGCATCATAGCTGACAGTACATCACGTAGCACCATGCTGAACATGGGCTGGGACATCCCACTTCCACTGCCCACTGTGTGTTGGAATGACCCAGTGGCGAAGAAATGCAGTGCAGCCATCACCTTAGCCGTGGGGGTAAATGCAGTTGGATACACCCTGCGAGGACGGAGGTGGGGTTCCAACAAGGCACATAGGCGATGCAGGGTGGGTCGGTCCAGACGGAATTTCCGGATTACCTCCACATCCTCCATGTCTGACAGCAATTGGTAGGGGCGATGTATGTTTGGTCTCCTCCTAGGAAAGATGGAAGTGGACACATGTCAAAGCAACACGCCACAGGGCATTTCCACATACACAAAACACAAATGACTGACCAAGCAATTGAATCACAGAACAGCTGACAAGTAGGGACAGCACAGCCACAATACACTTACACAGGTCCCCTGCCAATTGCAATGGGCAGTGACACACACCATTGCTATGAGCATGCACATGGGGATTTAGGCCTTAATAACTTGTAAGGCATGCTGATGGTATCAGACTGCATATTTGGCAAGCGGCAATACCACGGCAACATAACTAGCTGCTGTGCATGACACTGCTTCCGAGGCTGGGTGAGTATGGCACACACCAACAACGCTATGGACACAGGCTGAGCGGCCAAAACAAGTGGGACCTGTAGCACGAGGGGATATGAGACAGTCATTGATGTCCCTACTGCACCCTATGTACAGCACTGTACGGATCACACCTCCAGAAACATTGACAGGTGTACACATTGACAGCTCCATGCCAACACGGCTGTGTGATTGCCAATACACATCACAAGTGACACGTAACGTTGCACGTGCCAGGTGGCAGATGTACATAGTGAAAGATGGCATGTGTGTGCATATGCATATCCCATGCTCCCATGCCAATGTGTACATGATGATATGCTAACAGACATGTGGAGGCTGGGCACTGGCCGTCACTGCCTATGCACACAGCATGTTGTGGCCCTGTCCATTGTGGACCTGCTCCCACACACAAATCATGGCCACACCTGCAGATGCATTGCGCACATTATACTGTGTGGTGCACATGGCATCAGCGGACTGTACCCGCCATGGGCCAGGCCCTTGCGGCCAACTCCAATGACCCTCGCGGTTGCACCCTGCGTGTTCCACTATGGAGGTAAGCGTCCCGGGCCAGCTGGGAGCAGGCCATCGTCTGCAATTGAAGCTGGCAGACATGGTACACAAATTGCAGCAGCTTGGACCCACTGAACCTGCCCCAGGGGGCTATATGAGTGTGGGAGTGAGACCGGCATTACCACAGCTACCTGGGACTGCAGCCTGGCATCCCTCAACAACACCTGCTGCTGCCACCTGTCCACCTTCACGTCGATGACGCTGAGGATATGTCCAGGTCCACTCACCACCGAGGGGCATGGAGATCCTGGATTCCTAGCTCCACACACACTGCACATGGCTATTCCTTGCGAAAGTTGTGTGTGAGAGACAACTGCAGTGTGTGTGGGAGTGCATGTGGGGGACACACATGTCATTGATCCGCAGCACTATGAGTCAGAGCCTGTGGGGTTCAAACATGCACTGCTCACCATGCTGACTGCAGGTGGCAGGGGTATGTGAGCTCTCGGGCGCTTTGACATGTCTGTCCCTCCCGAGTGGTGGTACATGGCAACTTCATGTCAGACATCCAGTGACACAGACAATTGGCAATGCAGGTCTCAGTGCACTTTTTGCTCGTGTGAATGTCAGGCTGGGGCCATGCTGCCCTTCTCAGTCCCAGCAGGCCTGGCCTGCACATTGACTGCACAATGCCAGTAGGTGACAACACAGACTGCCTAGTGGGTTACATGTGTCTCCTGTTCAGGACCCTCCGGATAAGCGCAAACTCAGCCCTGTCGATTGGACACACCATGCCTCGTGATAGGGATGTGTGTGAGTTAGTGGCACTGAATGTGACCTCCGTTGCGGGGTGGGCCATGCACAGGGCGAGTACGTTGATTGTTGCGCAGTGTTGGTCACAGTGGGTACACCCACACAGATGTGTTGTCTTGTGATCTTTTGCTAGGTCCGCCTGACAATGGACAGTAGATGTGGGCAGACTACACATTGCTCGATGTGCTGTCTATATGCATGTGCCTTCACACCAGGCACAGCTGCCCCTGCACATGTGACCCCTGCTGCCCTCAGTGCTGGGTCTGTTGAGCTGATGCGCCATCTGTGCGTGGGGCAGACAGCTCTCCTCACTTCCGTCATTGCCCATGACATCACTTTGCCGCAGGTGACATGGATCATGGAGGGCCCACATGTACGCGTGGGTGGACTACACAAGACTGTCCGATGGTTGTCACACCCAGTCAGTGCTTCGAATGGGAAGGATGTGGTGCTGGTACTCATTTTTATGTGTCGAGTGGGCGGGTCTAGGTGCGGGGCTACATGCAAGACATGGGAAGTTCATCGGCTTATCTACTAGTTGCAATACACACGAGACACGTCTTTTTATGACCACATCAGGGTCATTCCTTAAACTAACTGGAAGTCAGACAGTCATATTTTACCCTGTCCTCATGGCCTCCCTCGCTCACCCAAATATGCGTTTGCACCTGAGAAGCCAGCGCATGCACAAGCAGCTCCAAGCTCGCCCCAGAGAGGCCAAGGAGTGTATGTGTGGGTCCAGTTGAACAAGTGGTCTGTCTCGCGGTATAATAAGTGGCGGGACGCCGTACACCTGCGTGGTGCCCCGACTCGAGACCCGGGCAACATTGACAATGCATGACTGGCTCCGCAGTCCGGATACACCACCTGCAACACACAGAGGCTGTAGCTGCCCTAGCGGCCCAGGCCGCGTCCAAC
This sequence comes from Calotriton arnoldi, assembly GCA_963921515.1. NCBI lineage: Eukaryota > Metazoa > Chordata > Amphibia > Caudata > Salamandridae > Calotriton > Calotriton arnoldi. Next base: position 1,393,046 of record CAWUFW010002601.1, on the reverse strand, counting down.
TGGAGCTCATGGACCCACACATTCACTCTTTGGCCTCTCTGGGGCGAGCTTGGAGCTGCTTGTGCACGCGCTGGCTTCTCTGTTGCAATGGCATGTAACGTGTGTGGGAAAATAGGCAATGAGTGAGATGGTGCGAGCCACCTTCCGTGACGTCACTCCTGCTCGTGATGTGTGCGTCACCCCACTACTTCCATTTGACTTGTGCCATACTACATATTGAGGATGTGTTGCCTGCGTGATGTGACCAGGAGGAGCGCGCCATGACCTCTCACCCACCATGCTCCACTGCCATCCCGTGCCCTGGATTGCCTGTGCAGGTGGACAATGTTGGGGATACACCTGGTCGACAGGGGATGTGAGTGCCTTGGCAAGGGCCTGGCGGACGCACAGCAGTATCCAGCATGTCCACAGAGGGTGGGCTGACGTCTACACCTGATGCAGCATTGATCGTGTGCCCGCCTGTTGTGCACACACGAGTTCACATTCATCCCCAGACAGGTGGTCTTTACAAATTCCCAGGAGAGCGGTGATGTACTGCTCCGGAATCCTCCCAACACAGCGTGTTTCAACATTGCATGTGCGCACCTACCCGTCACACCCACCCACCTGAGCCAAGCGTAACTCCCGCTTCACATGACACATGTGTGTCTTCCACAGTTGTGCTACTCATTTGCGTTGACATCCAATGACAGTGGACTACATGGTCATCTCACGACTGCCGTGTACTTCACACACTCTCATCCTCTCTCATTCGTACTCGTGGAATGAATAAGCAGAGACACATATTTACTTCAAGCCATGTATTAGGACTTATGTCCTCTGTGATGCAGTATAGTGGACACTACTGGCAGCGAAATGCATGTGGAGGATATACTCAGCATGATTACACATAGCATAGGGTGTAGGGGTACATGTGATTAGTTGTTGACTGTGGGATGTGGGCTTCAGAGTTACAACTGCTTAGCCGTTGCTGTGCTAATGTGCATTTGCTAATTACTGTGGAGCTGCTGACTTTGACACAGACAGTATACATTTTGCCTACCAGACCGCTTGACATCATGGGCACAGTACATCTCAGTTCCATGTTACAGGTTTGCTGCTATAGTTACTCATACACACGTGCGTGAGGGGTGTCATCAGGGCATGGGCCTACGTGCATGCAACGGCGTCCCACTTGTTGTTGCAATGTGGTGGCTACTGGACATGACACAGTCACTGGGGTCATGTGGTAGGGGATGCACTTGTTGTCCATGCAAAAGTCCTGGCACGGAAGTTCAGAGGGAGGTGAGGTGACAGCTCTCACATACTACAGCCGACCGATTACTGTCCACTGACCGGTGCATATGTTCATGGGCGCAGGATACATATTATGGCATAGTTGTACGTGCAGTGTTGTCCATGTGGTTGCCATTCACAAATCCCATGCCTCTGCCTCCCCCTGTTCATGCAGAGTTACTGGATGTGATGAGGAACAGAGTGCATGTCCCGAAAATATCCGATATCATGGCAGTGTAGTTAATGGTGTGGTGTTAGTTGCAGGTTGTATGGTATAGTTGTTGTACTGGTAACTGCTCAGTCCGTGCGGAGCCAAGCATGGGTACGGTGTAGGACATCATTGTTCAATTGGGGGTATTGCGTCGGGTCCGACGAATTGACAGGTTGTCAGGTATGCGATACCTTCCAGCAGGGCTTCCATGGCATTGGTGGTATACATGGATGCCATCCAATGAAGCGGATGGTGGCTGTCAAGGTGTTGGTCGTAAGTTGTCCCTTGTAGGAGCCTGATGGGACATGTTGGATGACATTCGATGAAACTGTGATCCAGAATACGTCGTGTGGAGGCACAGTGGTCCCATTGCAGTGTGGGTCCGATTGCAGCCACATACGCCATGCCCCCATAGGCTGAACAGATCCTGTCGTGGACGTCCAGGGGGTTGAACAGTTGTACCAGGTCCGCCATTGGACATGCCGGGTTGGAGAGACATAAATCCACAGGACAGTGGAAGGGACACCTCCGACAGTAGAAGACGGGGATGACGCAGCTGAACAATGCGATGCGGTAAGTTAGTCGGTAACTTACGTTCAGCAGAGCCAGATTTTCACATCCCAATATCTGTATCAGGTTATGTTTGTACACCTTCATCTGTCCGGCGTAGTTGGGTAGGTGTGGTGCAAGTGCCATTTTGCTGCAGGGCGATGTGATGGCGTGCTCCGGCTGTCTGTGCAGTCTGCAGAGTGCAACCTCCGACGTTGCTGGGAATTCTGTAATGGTCGTAGGGAGGCAGGACTTGGGTTATAGTAGCTTGTGCGGAGGACACGGGCCCTCATCCCACATGCTTCTATGAATGGTCAAGGTCAGTGGTGTCTGACTCCTTCCAGATAACTTGCATGTGAACCACATGGGGAGTGGTATTATTTCTTTTTCCGTTCGAAATGTTCTTTCATGTTATGCGCTATCTGCCCAGTGGACGGTTCCCTCTGCATGCCTGTGTTGGGCTTTTTTTGGGGATAATGACTGTATTGTCCTGCTTGAATGGTTGAGCTGTGGTTTCGGTGTGGGTATGGAAGGCCATTCAGTGCTATCTCCTCTCCCGTGTGTGGGCGGCACGCTGCGTTTCCGCTATACGTTGGGCCTTGTGTGTGGGTGTTATAATTGGAGCCACCTGTTGTCGGTCCCCGGGATCTTTGATGTTACGTATTGCATGTCTTGGTATTGGGTGCAGGGTGGTATCGGTGTTTCTGTGTGGTACTGGCGTACCTTTGCCGACGGGGTCCATATTCTGCTGGGTGATATTGCCGCCGCTGTGTGCCTCGCCATGTTTTGCACACAGGGGTGTGTCCTAATTTGGCATGACATCACTGACATGTTCGGGTCAGTTGTGTGACGTCAGGTTGGCAACTGTGAATTGCCGGTTGGGGACATGACTGTGGCAGGTCTGTCACGTGACATGTGCGTTCAGGGTGGGGCTGGTGTGTGGTGTTTGTTGTGCCCTGTGTTGTTTGTGTGCGGCGGCGCTGTCGTTGGGCTCTGCGTTGTGCGCATGTGTGGCTGCGTCTTCGCCGCTGCGCTGCGGGGCCGTGTCGGGGACGTTAGTTCCTGGTCCCAGGTAGTGTGTGCCCGGTTGTTACGAGTTGTTTCAATTTGCCCGGTGGGACATTTGTGGGTGCAGTGGTGGATGTGTCGTGTACACGCAGGGGTGTCTGGGGGGCCATGTACAGTTCTTCCGCCCTTGCACTGTGTGCGGTGTTTGCGTGCCCTTGTTGTGTGTCTGCCTACCTGCGTCTCCGCGGTGCGTTGACTCCTAGGTTCTGCATCAAGTAGAGCATGGGGAGGGCCTGCAGTGCTGGATTCATGCTCGGGGGTCCGCCTCTTTGGTGTCCGTACTCAGCGATCGAGTTTCCGCCTTGGTTTCTCGTGCGGTGTCTCTTAGCCGTGGGAGCTGTTTGTTTGCGGCATCGTAATTTGTACGCCGGGCGGTACGTGATTTCGTCGGACGGTGTGTGTCCATTGGGCCGCGCCGCTACGTGAACGGGCGCACTTTGATGGCGGACGGCGTCGCTGGCTTACGGGCGGTGTTTGGCTGACTTTTCACATCCTAATTGGGCGGGCATGTGGGCCACGGCGGGCGGATGGTAACTGGTGGTTTTTACATCCGACAGCACGGCGGTGGTGCTACCGCCCGACATCCTAATGGGCCCCTTAGTGTGTTAATCCAAGGGAACAGTGACTAATTTCAGCTGTGACTTTCTTGGCGCATACATCGGACTACTGAGTAAGTGCCTAACCACTTGTCGCGCTTTCATTCAAGGAAACGCAAACAACAGAAATGGGTTCAACAAAGTATGACAGAGCAACAGGGATTGTTAATTTCTCAAGAGAGGTTGGAGAATATGGAATACCAGGTTTGTCGTTCGAAGCACAGATACAGAAAAACACAGAGACCCAACTTTCGGGTCCGGGCCATTGGAGTCATTAGAGCGCTTACACTCTTTACTGGCCCCTATAGATAGAATTACAACCTACTGTGTGTTGCAAGGCTTTAGTGGTCGCTCAGTTCATCAATGCTTTTGTGTTCTCACAACTGTGAAGTTTTTCCCTTGCACGGTTTGTATTTTCCTGTTCCTTTCCCGCAGAGACGTCTTAGACTTAGACTTAGACTTCTCTACCTTCACTTACCCATACGGTTTACACAACGCAGGGCTCTCCCATGGAGTTGTAGGTTATATTTCGAACTCTGGGGACGTCTGTTCCGGAAGATCAAGGGCTGTACCTTCAAACACATTCTGCCTTACTCCTTAACAGGATGCCGGCGTTCCCAACACCACCATGTTAACAGTACTTTTCATAAGAACAAAAGAGATTATCATTGTAAGCAGTGGCAGTTCAGCTGAGAGGTCGACATTTTGGAAGCTGCATTCCTGAAACAAGTGAATGGTCAATACACAGTGCAGCAGATAAGAGATCTGGGGATAAGCATTTATTTTCTTTACAAATAGAATTGCCTTAGAATTGGGTGTCGAGTTTGGCTCATTGCCAACCACGCTGGCATCCCCCAAAGTACATTAAAAAGATTACATTTTATATATATATATATATATATATATATATATATATATATATATATATATATATATATAATATATATCCTCTATTCACGTTACTTATTTGATCTGAAGTTAAAGAACATTAAACTCGAAATGGTAGAGATTCAGCCAGCTGCTGCGGTATGGACTCAAGAAATCTGGGCAGTTCTTTGAGGCATGCCAAAGGCTGCAATGGCTGGCAATCAACAGATTCACTTTAGTAGCTTCCCTACCGTCTGGCTAACGCTATTATGCAACCTCTCTCTCCAGGCCAAGCTCAAGCCCAACAGACCCAATCATTCATTGTGCTCTGCTTCCAAACTCAGCTGCATGGTTTAGAAAACAGGGCTTAGAAGGCCGGACCTTGTTTTGGGCGCTTTCTCTGTCGAATGCTGAACCTGTCAGTAATCAGTCATTGTGCAATGACAAATAAGGCCTCTCTCTTTCTCTGTTAGATTTTTTCTTGGTTTTAGGCTTTCATCTCCATCTATGAGGTTCCTCAGGCCATATCATGATGCCAAGAAGCTTTTCAGTGCAGGAGCGCTTTACATATTTAAATAGTCAGACCCATGCAACCAACATCAATGCTTGACAGCCCACCCACCACTCAATGGTACTGCATCAGTTTCCCCCAAAACTCCCATTCCAGAACAGAGGATGCAGAGTTTTTCCTGGAAAGAAAGTTTCTGTAGGGAAGGTAAAATCAGCAAGAAAGCATGACTGAATAAAGGTGGCAATGCCGGGGGAGACTTAAATAAAGGATCAACAATCAAAAGGCTACGTTATCAGGATGTCACCTGCCTGTTTGCAAAGAATGTGGGCTTTCCTCGGAGGCAGAGCGCTGGAGCACAGAAATCCCCATCCGTCTTCTTTAAGGACCTCCACGTGCCCTTCACACTTGGAACGCCCTCCCACGAGGCGAACCGTCTCGTTCCAGTCATCATCTAGACGAGAGAAACATGAAAGCTTGTTACAGAGCGTTGACCAACACACATTCTGTACCTTAATCATGAACACCATGACAACATCCCTCACAACACTAAAGTTATTGCAACATTAAATGAAGAACAATGTAAGGTGCGCAGTGCTTGGCTGCAGCATAAATGACAGGCACATCTATTTTGGTAAATGTCAAATCGCAGTTGAGGACTAGTCGCCATTTATAACCTGTAATCCATCAAATCAACATAATTGATGTCAATTTTTGCCTTTTAAGATAATGCACCAGGCTGCAACCGGTGCCACCATATGGGGCGCCTTCGAGCTAGGGTGGGTGCTTTGTTTTGAAATATTTTATGGGATTAAAAAACACTTAGCATAGAGTTGGTTGTGTGTCCAGCAATTTTCAGGCAACAATAAAAATGTTCACTCTGGTGATTAATGACCCTACTGGAGAAAGACTGTAGTGTTGTCTACTGTTTCGACCTGTATCATGGAGATCACAGAATTGTTTTATGCAGGTTGCTCAGTTGGTTACTGCTTTTGTCATAGAGATCATTTTATTACTTGCAGCTCATAAATTACAATCCCAATATAACACAGTGAGCTATGAACTGTCATCAAAGAGCTGCATGCAAACTTCATGGAATAGGTTAGAACGTTATTTTCCCCCCAGTCTTTCATTATCCTAATGTTGCTGAAAGGGATCGTTTGGGTAGAAATTATTTTTAATTAGTAAAAGGAACCCCAATCCCTGTATGTCATTTAAAATCTTGAGTGCATGCTTCTCCAGACTACTCTTAAAATATACTGCCTATTAGCATGGGTGACATGTGACTGCTACACCTTGTAGTCCTCTCTGTCTTATGTAACTGTAGTAATCCACACAGCTTCAATTTCGGTTTCTTCATGAAGTTTATTGCTGAGTAGAGATAACGTCTAGAACCTCCAGCATTACAGAGAATACTGGTCAATATTGGAATCCTAGCTGTGATCTGTTCTACCGCATCACAGCTGCATCATAGGATTCCAGCTACCACATATCTCCCCCCCCAATATTATCCTAAAGAAGGGAAAAACAATACACAAAAATAGTACATTAATACCAGATAAAGCAATAAGCTAACAACATAACAATAATAAATATACATTCAAAGAATAAGATGCATTACAATATCATTATGCATTATACACTACTGGAATGGGATATTTTACACAAATCCCCAAAACTCCATTTCTTACCATCGTCCAGTTGAGCCACTGATCCCATGACTAGAATGACTTTATGGGGCTGTGAAAACTTACTCTCATCCTTCTTCACAAAACCAGTTTTCCTCACAACTACCCAATCACCCTTATCAATGTCCAACTCCTTAACATGTTTCCTACTGTCAAAGTGAATTTTATTACGCCACTGACAATCAGAAACCCTTGACCTAATTTCTTCGCTATCAACCCACACTTGATTCTTCTCATGGAGCCACATTGGAGACTCCTTAGTACCAGGCTCTCTTCCCTTCAATGCAATAAAAGGAGAAACCCCCGTCACAGAATGAGGTGTGATTCTGTGAGCCCACATCGTCTTCCATAACTCCTCTTTCCATGATAAACCATTTGCATGAGAAAGCTGAATGCACTCCATCACAATACGATTTACCCTCTCAACAAGTCCATTTGCCTGTGGACGAAACAAAGCCACCTTGTCATGTCTGATTCCAAGTTTAGCAAGAAAATTTCCCATTTCAGAAGAAACTAACTGAACACCATTATCAGTCACCAAAACCCCAGGTACACCCTCTTCAAGAAATACTTCCTCAAGAAATCTTATCACACTAGCAGTAGTAACTTGACCCATGGATTTGCATGTAAACCATTTACTATGGTAGTCCACCAACACAATTAAAAAACGATTACTGGTACCCAATTTGTCAATCGGACCTAACACATCCAATGCCACTTTATCCCATGGCCTCATAGGCAAATCTATACATCTCAAAGGAGGTTCTCTGACTACTTTCACCTTGTCACTATTACTGCATGCATGACAATATTTCACTAAATCTTCTACATTCCTGTCCATTTTCGGCCACCAAAAACACTGTCTCAATCTTCTCTTCGTTAAACTCCTTCCCAAATGTCCCTCATGGACAATTCTTAACAATCTCGATCTCAACAAACTAGGGGGAACTATACGACTCCTCCTCAAAATGTTATCACCTTGCACACTAAGCTCATCTTTCACTGTCAAAAATTGCTTTGCCACTTCCTCACAACCATCAAAATCCTTCCAACAACTCATAATGAGCTCCATCAACACCTTATACTCCTTATCATTTTGTACTGCTTCTTTCCATTCTTCTTGTCCAACTGCAAACTCATCATCCACATTAACCACTTGGTCCTCCATAATTTCCATACAAGAATCATCGTCCACAGGCATCCTAGAAAGACAATCCAGCAATAACATTTTTATTACCACGAACGTACTCCAGAACAAAATTGTAATCTAGTACAGATAAAAGCCACCTTGAAATACGAGGAGTTACGCTTCCATCTAGACCACGACCACCTTTAAAAATATGTACAAGTGGCTTGTGATCAGTCTTCACAACAAAAGGCAAACCCCACAAGTAATACCTAAAATGTGCCATTCCCCAACAACAAGCTAATGCCTCTTTTTCAATGGTTGAATAAGATCTTTCCGCACCTTGTAATCTGCGTGAAGCAAAACCAATAATTCTCTCACCTTCTTCAGACATCTGCATTAGAACTGCCCCAAGCCCAACATTACTTGCGTCAGTGATCAACATGGATTTTCTATTCGGTTCAAAATGTCCCAAAGATGGAGCACAGGAAAGAAATGTTTTTAAATTAACAAACGCATCCTCACATATAGAATCCCATTCAAATACACTTCGTTTTTTAAGAAGAAGTCTCATGGGTTCTACAAGATCTGCAAAGTTTGGTACAAATTTAGAACAATATTCAGCAAGTCCTAAGAATGATTTTAACTGTTCTTTGTTAATTGACAAGGAGCATCTCTTATAGCCTTTACAATGCTACTTTTTGGTCTAATACCACTAGCGGATATCTGATGATCTAAATAATTGACTTGTCTTAGTCTTAATTGACATTTTTCTTTTTTGATAGTCAATCCATGCTTAGCAATTCTTTGCAAAACTTCTTCCATTAATCCATCATGTTCTTCAAATGACCTCCCCACAACCATGATATCATCCTGAAAGCATAACACCCTTCCCATTCCTTTAAAAATGTTTTGCATGATTCGTTGGAAAACGGCAGAGGCAGATGCCAAACCAAAAGGCATCCTACAATATCGAAATGCCCCTAAAAGTGTTACAAAAGATGTCAAAGGACGTGAATCAGGGTGTAGGTTTACCTGATGGTAAGCTGATGACATGTCCAGAACACTGAAAACACTGCCACCCCCCATCATGCTTACCATTTCTACAATATTTGGTAAAGGTTGTCTATCTACCCATATATTTTTATTTAAATCTCTCAAATCTATACATAAACGAATTTTGTTACCATCCTTAGGAGCAACGACAATCGGAGACAACCATTCAGATGACTCTATAGGTTCAATGACATTGGCCTTTAACAACTTATCTAATTCACCTTGAAGTGGTTCCCTCATCATATATGGTATTGTCCTAACCTTATGTACATCCGGCTTAGCATTTTTCTTAAGAATTATTCGATGAGAAATCCTTTTAACACACCTAAATCATCAGTAAAAACACGAGAATACTTTTTCATAAATACTTTTGCCCACTCATCCTCCACGTCAACTTCAGATGATATATTCCCAGTTACTGGCTCAACAACCATAACCGGTTCTGCCGCATTATGATTAAGTATAATGTTCAAGTCCTTCTGATGCCGCCAACCCAAAAGATCGGATCCTTCATGTGTGACATAAACTCTTCCATGAACACCATTCTTATTGAAGACAATGTTCATCCATTGAATTCCCAAAATGTTAATGTTCGTTCCACCATATCCAACTGCCTTTACATCTGCTTGTAATAAATTGTTGATCTGTCCACCCAAGTTCTTTTCGAAAGTCTCTTTAGAAATTAAAGTAAATAAGCTACCAGAATCAGCCAATAATTTTACCAATCCTTTATCTAAAGTGACTTCACAATGAGGTTTTTCCAGTTTCTCTGTACTTTCTTTCTTCAAATTTAAATCATTCTCATGTATAGTCAGAACTGAGTCAAAATTGAACTTTTCCACAGATTCAATAACTTGAGATGAAACCAATTCTGCGCCCTCTACAGACAAGAATATCTCCTCACGATCGTCAGTTTTACCTTCAATTTTCTTGACGCTGGTAATTTGCGCACTCCCTTTCGATCTACAGGCTTTTGCCAAATGTCCCTTTATTCCACACGACCTACATGTAGAATTTCTTGCTCCACATGCAAAACTAGAACTCACATGCCCTGGACACCCACATCTATAACAAATTATGGGTCGTCTCTCTCCAACTTTTACAGGCACATATTCACTGTTTTTATTAACTGGCTTCTTGACAATTTCTCTTTTAACCTCCTTTACTTCAGCAGGTACTTCCTTTCCCATAGTTATCTGCAAATACGATGCTCGTGCTCTGTTACTAGGCAGCAAACAGCACGAAGAAAAGACACTTGCGTGTGATGTTTTAAACGCGGTTCTCATGCTCAATGTCTTGTTAACAATTAGGGCAAGCAAGGAATTATTTTTCTTTTAAAATTAAAAGGCCAAATAAGAAATCCAAGATATAAGAGTGCTGGCACAGAACTCTAACGCTGTAGTTGGGGACCCCCTCTAAATAGGGTAATTTGAGGTCAGGGAGAAGAGGGGAAAACAATAGCACATTATGAAAAGGCTCCCTCGTGACCTATCTTATTGAATCCAATCTATTGGCTATTCTTCAACATGGGCTAACATAAATGTGCTTAAGCAACAACAAAATATCACAAAACATGGATGCATTCGGATTTTTATTTATTTAGTTCTTTTCAATATCAACACTTTCCTTATTTTTTTATAATTTATTATTTTTTGAAAATATGAGAATATTGTTTCAAACATTTACATACCATTAAACATAACAATTTCATAAAATATTAAATACAAAGCATATTTAAATTAATACCCCTGAATGCAAATTCATAAGAAAGGAAAAGAGAAAAAATCTTTCTTTCATACTATACTGTACACATACAACCACATACATACTCATACATACAATCTTTTAAAATATATCTGGGAAGTACGAGACAACTGATGACATGGTCTCTGTGACCAATAACATAAACTGCGAACAGCAAGATCTAAACAACATTGGTCGACGCGCGTTTCGGTGGCTGAAAGAATGATGACACCACCTTCATCAGGACCTTAACCAAATAATAAGAAGACACACACAGGAGCACCCAGGGGGAACCTGCAAAGTATAAGCACAATATGTTTGACGCCCACCAATACAAACTGAGTTAATCAATTGGACCTTAAAAACAACTTACAGTACAAAGTCAATTGGTGCAGGAACTATAAAATATTATCCCAACCTAATAAGACACCAAGAATTGTGCAGGAATTGATACAACACAGCATGACTTATTATTATATCTCTCCATACTCACTAGCGAAGAGACAAATAATTAATTAAGTTTATAGGAATAGCCAAACACCAATAGACAAGTATGTTAATCATAAATATACGAGAGACAGTGTGTGCTACTCACTTAAAAGCAGAAAAACCGAAGTTAGGAAAGTAAAGAGATCCATATTTTGAGAATGCAGAATAGAAGTCCACCACGTGTTATCTTCATTTATAAAAATAGTTTACCACATAGCTAAGGAAATGAGCTCTTTGAATGCCACTTACTAGTTTTTGTGCAATGGAGAGATCTGTATGAGGCAACCTGATGGGCCACTAGTGATCGACGTCAATTTTTTCCTTTTGTCAATACTGGGTATGTTCGTTCTACAGAGATGTGAGGTGCAAACAATTATAAATAATGCCCTCATTCATAGACCCACATTTATCTTATGTAAAAGGAACCAAGATCACGTCTTACCCTAATATATCTTATGTCGACTGTTTCTTAAAAGGATGTTTTATGTTAGTATTTGTATCCACAATTTAGGAATATCCTAAAAGTAAAAACAATCAGTTACACACTACTCCCAAGAGTGAGTGTACATATGGCGACTTGTGTACAGAAGGCACACATCAATACCTACCTACGGAATAGTTTTCCAAAAATGGATTTAAGTAAGTGGCTATATCCAGGTCATATGTCAGCCAAATATTTTCATCTTTGTTCCATTCTTTTTGTACCCAAACTTTAAAGTCAAAATTGGAAATTCTGTAACAAACGAAATAAGAGGTAGAATTCAAGTACACTATTAATGAACAGAGTATCCACTCTGAGAGCAAGTAGTGCATATTATTTGTATAGAAGTATCTTTACCGACAATGTCTCCATACCGGAAAAAAGGCTATCAAAATTATTGTCATGATATATACCAGCCTTGTTGGATAAGTATATCAATAAGGAGTGTACCATATACAATGTATGGAAGAAATATGACTAGACGATTTTAATTGTCTATTCCCAAAGGGGAACATACATGGAACACGCTATCATCAAAACCCCACAAGGTTGACCATGCCTGTTATAAAAGGTTTTTCCTACATTGGGGACGACTTGAGAGAGTAGCTGTAAGTACCGGGAACAGGAGGAAGGGACAAACTGTCCCGACGTCATAAATATTGACGCTGATACTCCTAAGTACAGAGTTCTAAAAGTTAGGTCCAAACTTACCTAAATGCGTGTCCGTGGAATCGTATGTGGCTCGACAGCGTGGACTCCTAACGGTGACCTCAATGTGGACGCCAATGCACAACCGACAGGCTTTTATTAGGATCCTGCCGCATATTCGCGCGCAAGTGGGCTCGGTCATGTGATACGTGATGGAAACTGAAACCAGATTAAGTCACCGAGTCTGGGCGCCATCTTTAAATAGTGAAATGGGCAAGTTTCCCCCATAAACTCGTATTCGGCGAAAATAGAGATAAACTCAACCATTACTTATAGATGCCGTAATGAAATGGAAAATTATGCCACTGATGTCACAACGAACATAAAATGTGAAGGTACAGGCCGTAAGAGAAAAACTAATAGTAGACAGATTTTGTTCAAGATCTGAAAATTGTTGTAAGTCATTTCCAGATTTTTTCGAGATATAACCCGTCGCCATGCTCTTTCTGGTAGATGTCCTTATGCACTTCAAAAGGGTACATAAGTTGTAATAAGTTGGATATATAAGATGTAGAACCCCCTACATCAATCCATTAAATCAAAGAGGAGATGGAACATGTGGTATAGCGCCCATAAGGACAAAAATCATGAAAAAGTATCTCTTTCCATCAGCTACTAAATTATGGAGGTCTGTCAATCATAGTGATAAACCAACAATAATATAATGCCACCATGCAGTCCTAGAGTCTTAAGCATAATTCACCTGTAGTGTGTAAAATACTATGCTCCTACGAAAGAGCGATGAATATATATAATGCCACATATGTGGCAATACTGAACCTACCTTTACCGACTGCCAGTCACATTCCAAACAATGTCTTCGTTAAGCCCCTGTTTGACACTGTTCAAAGTAAAAATCCAAAAGGTTTCCCTTCTTTTACGAGTAGTCTCAACTGGGGTTCCTGCTTGATATTTGACTTTCTCTAAAATAACCCACCTAAGATCCCTTTCTGAATGTTGTTTGTCTAGACAGTGCTGGACTAAAGGAGCAGTTGTTCTCCTAGTGCGAATAGCAGATTTGTGTTTGCTATATCTCGTGCGAAATTCACGCGCTGTTTCGCCTATATATGCTAAATCACAAGGACATAGAATCATGTAAATGATATTGTGACTTCTACAGTTAGTGAGATTTCTTAGCTTGATTGTATGTCCTTTGTAAGTGAGGGAATCCGTGATAATGGCCGTGTCACAGGCGTGACATGATCCACACTTGTGATTACCTAGAACCACAGGGAGACCAGTAATGGTAGTTTGACGCTGGACAATGACTGGTGAAGTTATGGTATGTACCAAAATGTCACGCAAATTGCGATTTCTCCGGTAAGTTACCAAAGGTGGTGGAAGCTGAGAATTATTTTCATTGGCGTTTAAAATCCTCCAATTTTTATGTATAACATTTTTGATCTTATAATTCAATTGGGAATAATTAATAACGCATGTGACTTGGTCTCGGATAGGACGTTGTGTGCCTTGAAGAAGGGCATCTCGATTATATTTTGCCCTCTTGAATGCATGTCTCACAAGTCTGTGCGGGTAACCCCTAGCTATCAAACGTTGTTTAAGGGCATCTCCATGAGTGTGGTAATCATCCATATTGGTGCAATTGCGGCGCACCCTTAAGAATTCCCCGAACGGGATTGAATCTTTTTGACAGGTGGGATGGAAGCTCTGGTATTGTTTAGATTTTTGTTGTATTTTGTTGGACCAGAGTCTTTATCTGTAAATTACATTGCTCCACACAGGCTAGATATCCCTCTCACCATTCTATCAACAAGTTAACATCCAGCGCTTGGTTGGACAGTGTGTCAAATGGAGGGTCTCAAAACTTTCGGGTTTTCGGACGAAGACTTTTCTACATTGATAGAACAGGCGTTATCAGGTAATAATCCATCCACCATACAACATGGTGATAATGGGGAATGGAATAACATGCTCAATCTCAGAAAAAAACTAAAGCGCATGGAATCTCATGCGCACTTTATGCTCGAATATTTGCGAGCAGGCGTAATACCCTCAGGCTTGAGGGTACGTAACGCCCCAGCATTGTTTGTTGAAATCCGAAAGTTCCTGGAGCGGTGGTCCCTTATTGCAAACCGCTGCTCCAGGGACTGGATGATTCTAATAATAGAAACAGCGAGAGAGATCATGACTGTTCTGAGTCAAGAAATAGCAGCACTTGAGGACAAATTGAATGCCTCAACAGCTGTTGAAGAAGCTAAAGCAAGATTAGAGAAAACCAAAATGGACATGAAAGATTTTGAGACTTACCTAATAAACAAAAAAACTGAAAAACTGAAAAAGGACGTCAGGTGGTATACCCAAGAGAAGGCATACCCTTACCTGAATCCGTCCTATTATCTAGATTGGAACCAAGGGCCAAACCGACAAGGTAATACAAATGACTTTAGGAGAAGAGTCATAAACTTCTCTGACACCTATTCATCAGACTCTGACAATGAAAATCCACAAGATATGGGAGGAGTTCAATATAACTCTAGACCTTACAGGGGTAGACAAATGGCCCAACAATCTTTTACTGGTCAACCCTTTTCGGGTTAGTCTTCTTCTTTTTTATCGAGAGGCCAACACAGAGGGAGAAACAACAGATGGGTACCAGACAGGAGGGAACAACAACAGATGGTCCCACAACATCCACAACCTTACATGAAGACACGCAACCAACAATATTGGCGCTAGAGGGAATAACTGGCGAAAGTGACTCTGTGAATGTGGACACTTTGCCCATCTTCAATCTGTCCTCAGTTAAACTTTCTACTGAGGAACATGCCGTTCTAAGTCGTGGCCTCTCTTTTGTTCCTAGTACTCGTCTCGATTCTTTCAAATTACATGAAGATCTATTTGCCTTATTCAGGAAGGTGAGATTAAAAAACATTTTTCTAGATAGACCTATGGATCCTAATGAGGATAACTTATCGAATTGCAAACCTCCTTCACACTTTACACCCACCTTGGACATGGTAGGTCCTGAAGTTAACATCTTTGAGCAAAATGTAATCAAAGAAATAGCACGTATCGTTAAGTATCCATCTACCACACGGAGTAATTTGTCTCGGTCAGACAATGTGGCTTTAAATAAGATCAAACACAATCATGATCTTGTCATTAAACCTTGCGATAAAGGTGGTGGGATAGTTGTGATGAATACATCTGATTATGATAATAAGATCTCAGATATGCTAGCAATCCCGGAACATTATAGAAAATCCCACCCGAGAGAGCTCACCAAACTGAACAATACTATTCAAGAAGTCACACATAGAGCATTAGATTGTGGACTCATTTGTGGTGAGGAATATACTTTCTTAAATAAATTCTGCCCCAAAATTCCAGTTTTGTATGGGGTTCCAAAAACTCACAAGAATGTATCCAATCCTCCACTGCGTCCTATCATTTCCACCATTGGCTCAAGTACAGAGCCTCTTTCGAAATATGTTGACTCCTATCTATGCCCTCTAATTCAAAATTATGCCTCTTACATACGTGATACGGGTGACATTATTAACAAAATTGAGGGTATGAAATTTGACCCTCATACTGAGGTACTTGTGACGCTTGACATTGAGGCGTTATACACCAACATTCCTCAATGTCAAGCGTTACAGGCAGTGGCGTCCCTCCTTCATAGGTCCCCTGGTAATAGACCTGACAGTTTTATTCTTGAATGCTTGGAGATAGTCTTGACGAGTAATTTCTTTGAATTCAATGGCCTCACTTATAAACAAGTGAAGGGCACTAGTATGGGGGCTTCCTGTGCTCCAATTGTAGCAAATGCATATATGGGCGAATGGGAGCTTAAAAATGTATTTAATGAAACAGCCCCTTTTTTTGAAAATGTATGTACCTGGAAACGATTTATTGATGACATTTTCTTTATTTGGAAGGGGGATATGGACACCTTACAGGAGTACATTCTTTGGCTTAATGCAAGTGATAACAATCTAAAGTTCACGGCCATATTTAGTTCCAATAAGGTCGAATTCTTGGACATTGAGATTTTTGGATTTAACAACACACTACAAGTCAGCTTATTTAGGAAACCTACAGCTAAAAATACCATTCTGCAATACCAGAGCTTCCATCCCACCTGTCAAAAAGATTCAATCCCGTTCGGGGAATTCTTAAGGGTGCGCCGCAATTGCACCAATATGGATGATTACCACACTCATGGAGATGCCCTTAAACAACGTTTGATAGCTAGGGGTTACCCGCACAGACTTGTGAGACATGCATTCAAGAGGGCAAAATATTATAATCGAGATGCCCTTCTTCAAGGCACACAACGTCCTATCCGAGACCAAGTCACATGCGTTATTAATTATTCCCAATTGAATTATAAGATCAAAAATGTTATACATAAAAATTGGAGGATTTTAAATGCCAATGAAAATAATTCTCAGCTTTCACCACCTTTGGTAACTTACCGGAGAAATCGCAATTTGCGTGACATTTTGGTACATACCATAACTTCACCAGTCATTGTCCAGCGTCAAACTACCATTACTGGTCTCCCTGTGGTTCTAGGTAATCACAAGTGTGGATCATGTCACGCCTGTGACACGGCCATTATCACGGATTCCCTCACTTACAAAGGACATACAATCAAGCTAAGAAATCTCACTAACTGTAGAAGTCACAATATCATTTACATGATTCTATGTCCTTGTGATTTAGCATATATAGGCGAAACAGCGTGTGAATTTCGCACGAGATATAGCGAACACAAATCTGCTATTCGCACTAGGAGAACAACTGCTCCTTTAGTCCAGCACTGTCTAGACAAACAACATTCAGAAAGGGATCTTAGGTGGGTTATTTTAGAGAAAGTCAAATATCAAGCAGGAACCCCAGTTGAGACTACTCGTAAAGAAGGGAAACCTTTGGATTTTTACTTTGAACAGTGTCAAACAGGGGCTAACGAAGACATTGTTTGGAATGTGACTGGCAGTCGGTAAAGGTAGGTTCAGTATTGCCCCATATGTGGCATTATATATATTCATTGCTCTTTCGTAGGAGCGTAGTATTTTACACACTACAGGTGAATTATGCTTAAGACTCTAGGACTGCATGGTGGCATTATATTATTGTTGGTTTATCACTATGATTGACAGACCTCCATAATTTAGTAGCTGATGGAAAGAGATACTCTTTCATGATTTTTGTCCTTATGGGCGCTATACCACATGTTCCATCTCCTCTTTGATTTAATGGATTGATGTAGGGGTTCTACATCTTATATATCCAACTTATTACAACTTATATACCCTTTTGAAGTGCATAAGGACATCTACCAGAAAGAGCATGGCGACGGGTTATATCTCGAAAAAATCTGGAAATGACTTACAACAATTTTCAGATCTTGAACAAAATCTGTCTACTATTAGTTTTTCTCTTACGGCCTGTACCTTCACATTTTATGTTCGTTGTGACATCAGTGGCATAATTTTCCATTTCATTACGGCATCTATAAGTAATGGTTGAGTTTATCTCTATTTTCGCCGAATACGAGTTTATGGGGGAAACTTGCCCATTTCACCATTTAAAGATGGCGCCCAGACTCGGTGACTTAATCTGGTTTCAGTTTCCTTCACGTATCACATGACCGAGCCCACTTGCGCGCGAATATGCAGCAGGATCCTAATAAAAGCCTGTCGGTTGTGCATTGGCATCCACATTGAGGTCACCGTTAGGAGTCCACGCTGTCGAGCCACATACGATTCCACGGACACGCATTTAGGTAAGTTTGGACCTAACTTTTAGAACTCTGTACTTAGGAGTATCAGCGTCAATATTTATGACGTCGGGGACAGTTTGTCCCTTCCTCCTGTTCCCGGTACTTACAGCTACTCTCTCAAGTCGTCCCCAATGTAGGAAAAACCTTTTATAACAGGCATGGTCAACCTTGTGGGGTTTTGATGATAGCGTGTTCCATGTATGTTCCCCTTTGGGAATAGACAATTAAAATCGTCTAGTCATATTTCTTCCATACATTGTATATGGTACACTCCTTATTGATATACTTATCCAACAAGGCTGGTATATATCATGACAATAATTTTGATAGCCTTTTTTCCGGTATGGAGACATTGTCGGTAAAGATACTTCTATACAAATAATATGCCCTACTTGCTCTCAGAGTGGATACTCTGTTCATTAATAATGTACTTGAATTCTACCTCTTATTTCGTTTGTTACAGAATTTCCAATTTTGACTTTAAAGTTTGGGTACAAAAGAATGGAACAAAGATGAAAATATTTGGCTGACATATGACTTGGATATAGCCACTTACTTAAATCCATTTTTGGAAAACTATTCAGTAGGTAGGTATTGATGTGTGCCTTCTGTACACAAGTGCACATATGTACACTCACTCTTGGGAGTAGTGTGTAACTGATTGTTTTTACTTTTAGGATATTCCTAAATTGTGGATACAAATACTAACATAAAACATCCTTTTAAGAAACAGTCGACATAAGATATATTAGGGTAAGACGTGATCTTGGTTCCTTTTACATAAGATAAATGTGGGTCTATGAATGAGGGCATTATTTATAATTGTTTGCACCTCACATCTCTGTAGAACGAACATACCCAGTATTGACAAAAGGAAAAAATTGACGTCGATCACTAGTGGCCCATCAGGTTGCCTCATACACATCTCTCCATTGCACAAAAACTAGTAAGTGGCATTCAAAGAGCTCATTTCCTTAGCTATGTGGTAAACTATTTTTATAAATGAAGATAACACGTGGTGGACTTCTATTCTGCATTCTCAAAATATGGATCTCTTTACTTTCCTAACTTCGGTTTTTCTGCTTTTAAGTGAGTAGCACACACTGTCTCTCGTATCTTTATGATTAACATACTTGTCTATTGGTGTTTGGCTATTCCTATAAACTTAATTAATTATTTGTCTCTTCGCTAGTGAGTATGGAGAGATATAATAATAAGTCATGCTGTGTTGTATCAATTCCTGCACAATTCTTGGTGTCTTATTAGGTTGGGATATTATTTTATAGTTCCTGCACCAATTGACTTTGTACTGTAAGTTGTTTTTAAGGTCCAATTGATTAACTCAGTTTGTATTGGTGGGCGTCAAACATATTGTGCTTATACTTTGCAGGTTCCCCCTGGGTGCTCCTGTGTGTGTCTTCTTATTATTTGGTTAAGGTCCTGATGAAGGTGGTGTCATCATTCTTTCAGCCACCGAAACGCGCGTTGACCAATGTTGTTTAGATCTTGCTGTTCGCAGTTTATGTTATTGGTCACAGAGACCATGTCATCAGTTGTCTCATACTTCCCAGATATATTTTAAAAGATTGTATGTATGAGTATGTATGTGGTTGTATGTGTACAGTATAGTATGAAAGAAAGATTTTTTTCTCTTTTTCCTTTCTTATGAATTTGCATTCAGTGGTATTAATTTAAATATGCTTTGTATTTAAAATTTTATGAAATTGTTATGTTTAATGGTATGTAAATGTTTGAAACAATATTCTCATATTTTCAAAAAAATAATAAATTATAAAAAAAATAAGGAAAGTGTTGATATTGAAAAGAACTAAATAAATAAAAATCCAAATGCATCCATGTTTTTGATATTTTGTTGTTGCTTAAGCACATTTATGTTAGCCCATGTTGAAGAATAGCCAATAGATTGGATTCAATAAGATAGGTCACGAGGGAGCCTTTTCATAATGTGCTGGCAGAGAACTCTACCACATATAACTCACTGTTTGATGCAGTTGTCTTTCAAACCGACATGGAAAATTCTTCAATAGCGCTAATAATTAATTAGCGGTGTTCCAGAGGTGAAGGTTGTAGTGTCTCCCGCCCTCTGCGCAGGACCAACTGGTCGCCAAAATTTGTAGTAATCCACACAGCTTCAATTTCGGTTTCTTCATGAAGTTTATTGCTGAGTAGAGATAACGTCTACAACCTCCAGCATTACAGAGAATACTGATCAATATTGGAATCCTAGCTGTGATGCTGTTCTACCGCATCACAGCTACATCATAGGATTCCAGCTACCACAGTAACATTTCCTATACATTGATTTAAACAAATTGTCTCTGTATAATGTGTGTGCTGTGTAGTGCCCTGACACCCAACACTGGCATGAGTAGCACTATAAAACAAATTCGATGTGAGAGGTGGGTCATGGTGTTGTATTCCGCTTTAGGTGTCCGTATATTGGTTTTCCTGAAACATGTCCTTATATAGGCACAATTCGCATTGCCCTTATATAGGCATAGAATCCCAGTCCTTATTTAGGCATTAGCCGTGCACTCCAAATACAGGCATGGTCACCGACATCCGTCCACCCTAACGTCACAACGAGTTCTTAGAAACCAGACCCTCAAGCTCACGGGAGTTTCCCCTAGCACAGGTTATTGATTTCTCCAAGAACTCATCTATTATGTATGAACCAGTATACCTTAAGGGTTCATTCCTGACGTCTTCCTCTGTCCGACCTCACGTCAATGCTAACATTCCAAAGCACCTACCAGGTATAAATATACCTTCCCTTGCCCAAGCAAGTCAGAGGAGACCTCGACTTCAGAGGAGCCCGTATCCCAGCCTGACGCACTGAGAAGACGCTGTCATCCCTGCACGCAGAGAATCCAGCTTCCCGCTTCCAGTGTTCTGACTCCCTTCGCGGGGTGTTAGAGTTCCGAGATCCGGCAGGAGATTCCCACCTCTCTCATTCTCAAGGTATGGAGCTGACTAGAACCTAGAGGGACTTTTGGCATACTAGACTTAACATACTCTTAGTATACCATACTAGAGAATACTCCACCTACTTCTTACCTTTCCCTACACCTAGATCAGGTTAGGTACATTGGGGTAGAATTAGCTTAGAGACGCATCTTATGAGTACTCGCAGTTTTAGCTCATGTTATTTATGTACGTGAATATATGCTAAAAGATAATGCTAGCGCAGTATTATTTATTTCTACTGCTTACGCTGTACATTATTTATCTTGCATACTGTCTTGTGATCATAACAGCACATATCTCTTACACGAGAAACAAGACTGTTCAATAAATCCTTTTATTGAAAATGCCCGTCTTTCCTTTCTGTGTAACTCTGTGGAAACTAAGCATGCACAATTGACTGAGTGAAACTGTTATCTATTGTTTCCACGATTCTGAGACGTGTTCCGATTCTAAAGGGAAACAAAGTGGTAATGTTTATGTGGTTGCCAGAAACTACTCCCTTCTTGTTTGCAAGGAGTTTCTAGTGGCCTCTGAGCTAGCTGGCACAAGTAATTAAGTTTAATATACTCGACATACCGACCCTAGTCCTATGTCAAGCCTATGGGGTGTATTATTCCAATGCGCAGAGCCTATTAGGGAAAGAGGAACTACACTACATGGCGCCCAACGTTTGGTAAGGCAGTCATTTAACGCTAGATACTGAGTAACTCAGTCGTGCTTTTCCCAGAGACCCCTACTCACATACTCCATAAGACGTCTGGAGTGGGTAGGGTTAAATATCCGACAAAGCTAAATAGGACAAAAAAACCCTATAGATTAGCTATTTTGGTTTGTTCAACATTGAAGGATACAGTGTTCTAAAATATTGTGCACCTTATCTTTTTGTTTCCTTGAAACTTGTGCTACATTTTTCAAAAAACAAATGTCCGAACACGGGGACAATAACACCGGGAACGGTGGAGCTGCGGCTGACCCAGTCGTAACAGGTTTTAACTTTACAGGTTTAAATGAAACTGAGGAGGGTGTTATAGACATCCATCTAAACTTAAGAAGAGCCATCACTCTAAAACTTATAAAACACGGCCTACCACCAAGAGGCGGTAGAGCAGTTTTCGTGATAGAGGCACACGAATCATTTCAGACAGAGGTATTCTATTCATGGATAGTATTCCCTGAATCAAATCCAGTAACAAAAATGTTTCACTTCTACAAAGAAGATGATCCACCAGAGGAATATATTCCTTTCGAGGATATTGAAATTCCACTAACATACCAGGAGCATCAGCTCTGGTTTAAAGGCGTCCTAAAACATCACAAAAACATTACCAGGCTCGGTCCACTAGGTAGACCAGGAGCAACATGGCCGATTCTAGCCGGCTACACTCCTCATCCTGACCTCGAAATAATGTCAGACGAGGAATTACTTACTCAACTTACAGAGTTAATAAAAATCTACAGACAACTAGTCCAATATGTCATGCGGACTCTCACAGTCCAACCACCATTGACCATTCCAAATCAAACCCCTCACCAGGGGAATACACTAAAAATTACACCACAGACTTTATACCCAGTCATGGGTAAAATGCCCACAAAACGTGAGCAAATTCCATTCTGGATAGCTAAAAAATTACTCAAATTGAAGCAGTATTTCCAAATACTACTCCTTTTGAGAAACACAGAATCTTAACAATCTGTTTACCAATGGGGATCACACCACAACTGGAAGATTGCACCATGTGGGGCGCAGTCTTTCCTGCCATCTATACTAAAACACATGGTGTTCCGTCAATTGCAGTAATACCAGATGTCCTGAAACAAATTCAAAATGAATACGGGGCAGAGCCTACTCTGAATTTAGGTATGAAATTACTGAAAAATTTTGACCAGGTCTCAACAATAATATTATCTAATATTAAAGGAGAAGCAGTGGTGATCCGCCAACGATTAAGGGAATTTGATGTTACAGAACATCAAACTGAACTACCCAGAATAATAGAACAATCTTATGCAGAATTAGGCAGAGATAGTTTGGGTGGAAGCCCATTGAAACCAAAACTATCTGAAAGTCCTGAGAAGGACTCTATTAAACAAACTCCTACATCTTCTAAAAAGAAGTGGGAAACTAATAAACAAAATTCAAGCGAGAAACGTTCTCAATCCCGAGGTAGGTCTCCTCAAAAGGAGCCCTCTGAAAGGAGGTATATCCTCAGGAATAGGGATAATTTGAAAAAGCCTGACAGGTATCAAGATACTGATACACGTTCCTCTCGTACCTTTCAGATATCGTCACAGACATCGGAAAGAAGAGGACGGTCAGAACATAGAGAAGAACGCGTCAAATCGAAAGACGACAAACACGTTCAGAAAAATAAATCAAAACCTCAATTCTCAAAGAAGGTAGCAGGTCTGAAGATCAGACATGCCGAGGATACTGAGAACACAACTCAAGAACGGAGAATGGGTTCAGACAATGTTGGACAGTGCGGCAGAAGTCACAATAGCTCGCCAGAACCTGAAGGAACTTCTGGAGATAGTGGACTTGAATGAGTACATCACAGTTGAGACTGTAGACACCAGGGTAAGTACTCCACAAAAGTTATATGAAGAAACACTCCAAATGGAGGGAGACATACCAAGAAAAGTGAAGCTACTCTTTTGGGAAAAACTATCAAGGGGCTATGACATACTTCTAGCAGAAAAAGACTGGCCACCACAACTTGTCAGGGAGTGCCCACATGGTGAAGACATCATTATGCCTGCCTTCTCCAACCATATTCCAATTCATCAAAAATATACTTATGCCAGGAAATGGGCAGTTGCCCAGGCCCCAGCATTATATAAAAATCATGTAGGATGGGATGAGGACTCACCTCCCCACAAAATACATCTAAAAAATGAACCTACTGCACAAAGGCAGTACCCAATAAAGCAAGAAGCTAAAAAACAGGTCAGGGAGATCTTAGATCAACTTGAATACCAAGGGGTGATTGAAACATGCACCTCCTCAATGAACAATCCTTTGTTTCCGGTCTCCAAACCAGACAATACATATCGTCTAGTTTTGGATTACAGACACTTAAACACTTGTTCTAAAACATTTGCAGTGCAAAATGTACATAGTACAGCATTAATGAATACCATTGTGCGTAAAAAATATAAAACCACATTGGACATTTCAAATGGTTTCTTTTGTCAAAACATAGCACCTGAAAGCAGGTACTTAACAGCTTTCTCAATAATGGGGACCCAGCGTCAATTTTGTAGACTCCCACAAGGGTTCACGAACAGCCCGGGGTTATTCTCAGCGAGGGTAACAGAGTTACTACAAATTTATGATAATGAGGCATTGTCATATGTCGATGACATCTATCTGACAGACGATAACCTAGATAAACACTTGAACAGGGTGAACACCATTATACTGGGATTCGCCTCTGAGGGCTACAAATTCAACTTTAAAAAATCCAGAATTGCCCATCTCAACGTCCTTTTCCTAGGATATGAGCTTTCAAGTGAAGGCAAGAGCTTGGCAGCTAACTTTTTAGAAAGGTGTGCGCTGCTCCAACCTCCAAAAACGCTGAAAAACTTACAATCCATCTTGGGTTTCCTAAATTTTGGAAGAACTTACATTCTGAATTACACAGAAAGGGTTAAACCTCTCTACGCACTAATCAAACCTGATTTTTCAATCAAAAATTGGACACAGGAACACACAGAGATCCTGCGTTCACTCCAAGCTAACATGTTAGCAACAAATCACTTACAAACACGTGTAAGTCAACGCAATTTGGTGATCCGAATAATTTTGGGTCAATGCGGTTTCACCTACTTAACATTTAATGAGGGTGAAAAAATACCAATAGCATATAACTCACATTTGTATACACAAGCAGAAATGCGCTTCACTTCAACAGAAAAAATACTGACAGCAGTTCAAACTGCAGTAGCAAAAGAAAGAGCTCTAGCCCAAGGGAAACGCATTATTGTCGTAACTCCCGTACCGGCCTTAGTGGCGGTCACAAAAGCGAGCATTTCGAATGCAAAAGCTTTACATCCTAGATGGATACAATGGGTTAATTCTCTTGCTGCAACAGATGTTGAATATGTTTTTGATCCAGATTTAAAAACACAAGCGTTCCTGCAATATGAACAAGGATGTCCTCTGCCCACTGAAATGCTGCCTCTTGATCAGTATGAGTTCATAATTTACACTGATGGATCCGCACAACCCGCTACAGGGAGTAAGCAAGCTTACAGTGCAGCGTGCGCAATCGTTAAAGGTCGCATGCGCGATGGTATCTTCAGACCAATGGTCACAAAAACTCAATCTCTAGGAGATTGTACAGCTCAGCGAGCTGAACTACAAGCATTCAAACTGGCACTTGAAAGTACAGATCGCGAATCCCCACACTAATAGTGTGCGATTCTTTCTACTGTGTGCAGTCGTATAATGAATATATACAAAATTGGCTTGAAAATGGGTTCAAAGATGCAAAAGGTGGCACAATTAAGCATAAAACGCTTTCGGAACAAGTAGTTCAGTTAAAAAACGAACTACCAAAGGCTCACGTGATACACACACTGAGTCATCAGCGTGATGGCGTTCAAGTTGCAGGGAATTCATTGGCTGACGAAGCCGCAAAGGGGGCTGTTCAGACGGCTTCCGTAGCTGCGATCACTCGTTCAAAAACAAAAATAGACGGTGAGATAATGTTGGCTGTCAATGCTTCAAGCAAGGGCAGTAGTGCAGCGTTACCAAAAAAGTTTCCACTCAAGTACTCTTATGTAATTGATGCAAACAACGTTCCTTTTGCTCGAATCCCTGGAGTGGGGGATATGGTAATTCCAAACAAGGAACGTAGATTACGACTAATCCCAGCAGCACACGAAGGGATAGCCTCTGCCCATGCAGGTGTTTCTGCAACAGTATGTTTGCTTAAACTAAGATATTGGTGGCCTGGCATTAGGAAACAAACCAAGAACTATGTTCTGGAATGTGAAATATGCAACAGATGAAAGTCTCCACAGTGAAACGTCGTGCGCAGACACCCCTGTTAATTTCAGACAAACCATTAGCTTGTGTTTACCTGGACCACTGCGGTCCCTTGCAAAGGGACGGTAACTATAAATATATAATGGTCGCAGTGGATTCGTGCTCAAGGTTCCTATGGATATGGCCTCAGCGCTCGGCTGACGCTCGAACTGTTATAAAAGATTTGCGAGTCTTTATCGGCACATACGCAATAGGCACGCTACATTCTGACCAGGACCCTGCGTTTAGCTCTCGGGCTTACAAAGAAGCCATGGCCAGTCTGGGTGTTGCATTGCGGTACTCCTCTCCGTTTCATCCTGAGGGAAATTCTATTGTGGAAAGGAAAAACCGGGACATAAAGCAGTCTATAACAGCTAGGGTATTAGGTTCGGGTGATGGGTGGGTCAAACATCTTTATGGGGTCCAACGCTCATTAAATAATTTGCCAAGAAGTTCTCTAGGGGGTCACTCCATATGAGGTCCTATTTGGGACAAGAATGTGGGTACCCGATCTGGAATGTAAAGGCACAGTGGTGGAAAATAAACCCTTTGATATCAAAGATCGTTTGGCTGTTTTATAGGAGCTAAATGAACTAAGATCGAAACAAAGCAACGTGTTCCTGAAGCCAACCACCACTGGGGAAAAACCGGTAGTCCCAGCAAGGCCTGTCTGGATCCCAAAAGTTGGGGATCTAGTCAGAGAGAAGATGGCGGACAAGAAGGAATTTGGACCTTCTTACAGACAACCAGTACCTGTCCTAGCCATCCACGGAACAAGAACAGTACTTCTGCCGCCCCTTGCTGGAAAAAAGGAGAAAAGATTTGTGTCCATCGACCTCATCAAACCACAGTATGTGGCCAATACTAAGTAGTAGGCCTCATGGACTCCAACCTAGTAGCAGACACACTCCTCTCGCTACTATCCAAGAGGTTCAGACTGAAAGACTCATAACTATCGAGAATTCAGCAGTAACAGATGAAGGACTATGCAACAATGCTATGGAACTCGTCCCTCTTGAAACTCAAATAACAGTTCGTCCAAATACACCTGTTTACACCAACGTAGCAAGTGATCAACTGGTTCCAGCGATTTCAACAAATCCTTATTCAATTCCAACAATTGACAGAACTGCTTCTGGCTATTTCATTAACTTTGATACGTTTTCTGAGGATCCCAGTGAGCCAGAAAGGACGCCAGCATCAAAAACTTTTAAACAAAAAGTACAAGATTTTTTTCATTTTCTGAAAAAGACTTATCTGGTTTCACCATGGATTGAATTGTGGATTATTTCTGGAATATTTTTCTTTCTGCTTTGGCTAGCTTTGGTTATGACTATGAGCGTGCTTATAAATGGCAGATACATCCATTTGGACACTGAAAGTAAAGATGTGAACTTACTTTTGAAACCACACAAATCATCCCATCGTGAAGCAAGAGACTTGTCAGCAGTGAACATCACAGCCGTTCCTATACAGGATGGTATAGTGTGGGACAAGATCGATTTCGATATTTTCGGCCCTACTGAGCTGTTGAACATTCCACATTTATTTAAAATTTCATTAAGTGATTTTATTTCATCCAGTCAGATGATTGGGACTTTGAAACTGTAAATGATTTAATGTTTGATCTAGAAAGGTCTGCTGCATTTTCTAACAATGAATACTCATCAGACTATGAACAGCTGTATTGCTATAATCATTATGGTCATCATTTCTTGCATAAATCTGCAACACCTAGAAATGTGTTTATGTTTAACCAATGGGAGCATTGTCCTACACCACCAAAAGGTAGTTCAAAAACATTTGCTAAAAAGTTTCCATATTTTTCAGGATACAATACATCTGATCCAGAAACATTTTACTATAAAACTGTAAACAAAACAGGACTGAAAATTATGTTAACTAATACAAAACAGATTTACTCTGCAGCATTTATTGCCCAACTGTCTAGACAGGGTTTTAACTTGTGGAAAGACACAATTGACACAAAATCTGTCTGGGGTACTAAAGATTGCCGAGTGCAGGGGATAGAAGCTTTGTTTAGAGCATGTATCATCCCACAGCAAATTATGTTTTTGAATGACACTGTGCAACAAACACCTTCTGTACCTACACCTGCCAGTAATAACAATACACAGGCAGCGGTTACAGTTGACACAATACTACAACTCAACAGAACAAATCCTGATTGGAGAAAATGGTTGATCTGGCCCACAGACACAAACATCTGTCAAGCGAGATTCCTGAATAAAACACAGGGGTTTACTATCCATAGGCCAGACCCACGATACGTCCAAAGACAACATCCGGGAGTAGTAACAACATACAGTGTAGGAAAATTATGCCTCGATTGGCTACAGAAATCTACACTTAAGGATGTGAAACAACACTTATCTTTACTTAAAGAAGACGCAGACCTTAGGGAATTCTTGCTTGGACCAAGAAAACCGCGTCAAAAACGTTTCATATATGCCGGCATCTATGCTGTTTATAATGAAGCATGGAAGGTTTCCCAGGTAGAGGATGCAGAAAGAATACGTGAACTTGATCGTATTAATTTGGAGAAAACTCTCACTGTGGTCGACAATGGGTTAACAACTTTGTCATCCAGAATTTATTCATTGGACAACATTGTATCCTCTGCTATCGACATAGTTGAACAAGATTTAGCCATGTTACAACAAGGCCAATCACAATTGCGTTCTATTATGTTATTAAGCTGGACGCTGCAATCTTTGCATGCGGGCTATGTGCCTTGGCGTTTTATCAACACGTCGGCTCTGTTTGCAGAATACAATCTAACTGATAAACAGATCGAACGGGCACAAAGGGGAGCAAAGTATACAGTGCTGAGCATTGAAAAACTGGAGAGATTACCATTTACGGTAGCAGAAAAACCAGCTACAGAATGGCTAATTCATGGCAAAATCACTCTGCCTGTCACTACTTTTCAGTTTCAGTATTGCCTCATACAAATGCAAGCAGGCAAATATGAAAGGTTGGGTAAAGAATACATTAAGACATCCTGGAATTTGCCTTACAACTACAGATGTTGGAGTGGGGATCGTGAAGTGTTTTTAAGCGGTAGACACTGTGAAAAGGCATTAAGCGGTTCGCTCATATGTCAGGACATTTCTTTACACGGGGCTTGTAATGGTTCTGTGGCAAATTTGTCCTGCCACCAGCAAGGTACACCAGCTGCTGTGATTAATCCAACGTTTGGCCAACTTTCTAACAGGAGTTACCTCATGTTGAATGATCAGAGTTGCTGTGGCATGTTGCCAGGCATCCCATATCTGGTAACGGTCGACTCCAGGGTCACTTGCTGTATGCAAGTATTGTTTCCCCCAATAGACACAGTCAGGGAGTCGCCTTTCTGGCCTTCGTTGAATGTCTCTTTTATAAGATTTGATACTTTAAGCAGAATAAAAGCCATGCTTATACAACAAACAGTGCCTCTGACCTCGGCCAAAGAAATCTATGATTTGCAAGTTGCAAGGACTTCGGCTGAGATACAGGCTTTAATTCGTACTAAACTGCCCTATACATTTCATAGAAATGATGGGACGTATCTTTAACATGTCTGATACGAGCGGAATTGTACATGTATTTAAGACCATCTGTTCCGGACTATTAGCACCTTTCCAGGCAGTCCTCGGAATCATCCCGAACTTCGCCCAATCGGTGTTTGGTGGCGTGCCATTAACTCTAGCACTTGTTGCAGGAATTCTGTTTTTATTCCTACTTCTACGCTATGGCAAGCCTGTTCACCGACGTCACTCCGAGCGATATAGAGAAAGCTCTCCTAGAACGGAAGTGCCGTGAGCGCATAGTCCAACTTTTGGGCATACCTCGTCTACGGGAACTTAATACAACGTGGTTCCTGTCGTTTAGACCAATCTGGCAAGATTGCATCTTACCTGTTCTACGCTGCCTGTTTTGCGGTGAAGAATGCGTGCTAGACACCTGTCTAACACTTCCATCAGTCATGCCAATGGATGTCGATACTCTGCTGGACCCGATAACGGCCCATGCTGTGTGTTGTCCCCAGAGGCTACCCATCCTGATGACGGCATTCATTGAGATCTCACAGACGCTTCCGGCTGCTGCTGAGGTACGAGATGGATCAACGGGCACACAGGTAACAACGGACGCGAACATTGCTGTGGCACCTAATGTTGACGGCGATGCTTCACATCTTTGTGCAATTAATCTTCTACACGAGGTGTTCCAACTGCCACCGACTTCGGTAGACGATCTTTTGTCTACAGAAATAGATGATTTCATCTCTTCACCAGACCCGCGCACTGACTTTGATTCGGCTCACAGTGTACCGGAGATAGAATAAAATTGGCATTCATATTTTCAAAAACTTGGAACTCTTCCTAAAATTGACTTTTTTTCTTTTTAGACATACATGGCATAAAGATCTGCTTACAGTAGAACTAGTCGTATAAAACGGACTTCTTTGAAATCTTCCGAGGACACGTCACCTTACTTGTCTAGAAAAATTTCATTTGATTCCATGATATGCATTGGCTTTGATTTTTGAAAACTTATCAACCATTTCATCATGTGTATATATTTCTGTTTATTCATTCATGTTGCATTTATTTCAATTATATGCTTAGAATGAAAACAATGCTTTAAATGTACAGTACCGATTGCATTCAACAGTTTATTTTAAACTTCTTTTTAAATGCTTTTAGAAATATTTTCAGCAACATGTGGTACTCAATTTAATGTTTAGCATTTAGTATTATCGTTCATTCGAAAGTGGAGTGGGTGTTGTATTCCGCTTTAGGTGTCCATATATAGGTTTTCCTGAAACATGTCCTTATATAGTCACAATTCGCATTGCCCTTATATAGGCATAGAATCCCAGCCCTTATTTAGGCATTAGCCGTGCACTCCAAATACAGGCATGGTCACCGACATCCGTCCACCCTAACGTCACAACGAGTTCTTAGAAACCAGACCCTCAAGCTCACGGGAGTTTCCCCTAGCACAGGTTATTGATTTCTCCAAGAACTCATCTATTATGTATGAACCAGTATACCTTAAGGGTTCATTCCTGACATCTTCCTCTGTCCGACCTCACGTCAATGCTAACATTCCAAAGCACCTACCAGGTATAAATATACCTTCCCTTGCCCAAGCAAGTCAGAGGAGACCTCGACTTCAGAGGAGCCCGTATCCTGGCCTGACGCACTGAGAAGACGCTGTCATCCCTGCACGCAGAGAATCCAGCTTCCCGCTTCCAGTGTTCTGACTCCCTTCGCGGGGTGTTAGAGTTCCGAGATCCGGCAGGAGATTCCCACCTCTCTCATTCTCAAGGTATGGAGCTGACTAGAACCTAGAGGGACTCTTGGCATACTAGACTTAACATACTCTTAGTATACCATACTAGAGAATACTCCACCTACTTCTTACCTTTCCCTACACCTAGATCAGGTTAGGTACATTGGGGTAGAACTAGCTTAGAGACGCATCTTATGAGTACTCGCATTTTTAGCTCATGTTATTTATGTACGTGAATATATGCTAAAAGATAATGCTAGCGCAGTATTATTTATTTCTACTGCTTACGCAGTACATTATTTATCTTGCATACTGTCTTGTGATCATACCAGCACATATCTCTTACACGAGAAACAAGACTGTTCAATAAATCCTTTTATTGAAAACGCCCGTCTTTCCTTTCTGTGTAACCCTGCGGAAACTAAGCATGCACGTTTGACTGAGTGAAACTGTTATCTATTGTTTCCATGATTCTGAAAAGTGTTCCGATTCTAAAGGGAAACAAAGTGGTCATGTTTATGCGGTTGCCAGAAACTACTCCCTTCTTGTTCGCAAGGAGTTTCTAGTGGCTCTGAGCTAGCTGGCACAAGTAATTAAGTTTAATATACTTGATAGGGACATACCGACCTTAGTCCTATATCAAGCCTATAGGGTATATTATTCCAATGCGCAGAGCCTATTAGGGAAATAGGAACTACACTACAATGGAGAGATGCGGGACAATGTTGAGGGTGGTAGTGAGGGAATCTGTGGAGAATGAGGTCACTGGGTGGCGCCAACAAAGACTGCCGCACAGGGCACCACCAGCGCTAAAGCAGGCCCAGGATCAAGACATTATTTTTCTCAAGTCTCAATTGTGAAACTTGGACAACATAAAAGGTTGCTGGGGCTTCTGTTCCACTCACATTTATGGAGAAGGAAAGATTTGATAGGTTGCAGTGCATTTTCCAATCAGAAGTTACTGAGGAATATTCGTACAATCTCACGCCATCTAAAGGTTGATCCTTTTCATTTAATGTTTAGTTCAAAAACAAGCTTACTACCTCATTACGAAGGATACCATTAGGAAAATTACACAATAACATGTGAAAATTGTATGAAGTACAATTCAGAGTATATTGAGTGAACATTGAATGTCAGGCAATACCTCGTGTACTAAAGTCACGGGAGATACCAGCATGGGTATTGGTTCACAGAGAAAAGGTCTCCCCCAACACATTTTCTGTTCGAACCAACAGATATATTTGCTAAAACTAGTTCCTGGAGCGAAAAAGGGTGTGAAAATAGGAGGGCTGTGCCTGCATTTAATTACTCTGCACCACCTTTACAGAATTATTCTCCATTATTTTTCAACAAGCGTTGGCACAGCCAATAGGTCTGGCCTTGGTAAACATTTAGGGCCTCTTTACGATGTTGGGCGGACTCACATCTGCCCAACACCATTGCAGTCTCAGGACCAACCGACCTCTGGTCGATGGCTCAGGCATCGCTATCACAATGCGACCGCACATGGTGTGGTCGCATTCTCTCATTTCTCTTTGGAAGATTGTGCTACGGCCCTAAAACAGCCGCAGCACAAGCTCCCATAGAGAAATGGGAGTTTCTGTTAATCCCTGTACTGTGTGGCAGGCACCATGGGTGCAAGGATTAACAGGGGGCGCCATAGGGGCTCCCTCTGCCCCCAACCGGAGGCCGCAGGGAGAAGAGGGCCATGCTGGGGGCCCCCAAATGCGCTTTCCGACAGGCAATCCATGTCGGAAAGCCTGACATGAAAGCCTGTGGGAAACCAAAATCGTAATCCTGACGGCAGAAATGCCGTCCTTAAGGGATTACGTGCCAGTTTCAACTGGCCAACCGGCTCCTTGAGCCCGTTGGAAGCCAGCCAGAATTACCGGGCGGTTTCACTTCCGACCGCGGTCATTGTAATACGGCTGTCAAAAGTGAAACCAGAGATGTCGGTCAGAAAGCCTCAGACCGACATCATAATAGGGCCCTTAGTATTTGAAAGTTATAAAACATAAAAATGCTATTGTCTTATAGGCGGTATGCATATGTTTGTCAAAAACAAAATATGAAAAAAATTACAAATCTACATGAAATGAAAGTAGGAATTAAAAAATACATTGAACCACCAGCCCTTTAAGAGAGACAGACTACATTTTAGGTGGATGCACAGATGTGCACAAGCAGAATGCTGTCATTGACAGGGAAGAGAGCCAGTGGCTGAGTGGGCTAACACATTGTTTTATGCTGTGGTGAGTGGAAGCAAAATGAAAATGGATCTTTAAAGGACAAATGGGTGAAAAGGGCTGACCTCTGTAGTTATAGTTAAGGTTACAGGAGATGAGGAATTT
The DNA here is from genome assembly GCA_963921515.1 of Calotriton arnoldi. Taxonomy (NCBI): domain Eukaryota; kingdom Metazoa; phylum Chordata; class Amphibia; order Caudata; family Salamandridae; genus Calotriton; species Calotriton arnoldi. Next base: position 1,359,251 of record CAWUFW010002601.1, on the reverse strand, counting down.
TGTGATTTTTGTCCCTAAATAACTTTGCACCCATTTGATGAATGTTTGTGAAACTTTGCAGACCTGCTGCCCCTATTAAATTGTTGGAGTCCTGAAAGTTTCGCAACGCTTCATGAAGGGGGTGCAAAGAAAAAAAGGGGTCCGAAAATGGGATTTTAAATCGGATGCATTTTCCATAGACTTGTGCTTCAGGTAGTGCGTTAACAGTCAACTGGATTTTTCAGAAACTTAGACGTATTGCATAGCATGGGGTATAGATGATTTTTTGGGGTAGTGCAGGCAAGTCAAGTATTTTTTTAGCTACATCTGTGGGCCTGGTAGTACTGGGGTATATCCTCAGTACATAGCGATGAATAGGGATTAGCTGAGTGGCTAATCTGTACTGTTCTAAAACCTCATGGCAGCCATATTGTTTCACACACCAGTTTCAGTGTGTTTTGTAATAGAGCATTAAAATGACTGAAAAAAATGTAGCCTTATAATTCTAATTACACTCAGGTTAGTATAGGTGTGATATGTAGGGAATAAAGATTTGAAATGTTTCAATGTGTTTTTAAAAATTTACGGAGTACCAAAGTCCGGGCGTGTGGGACTTTAGAGAGTACCACAGTACCGTCATAGTATTTTTTACAAAAAAACATTTATATTGGAATTTACGGAGGCTCCTGTAAGGTCTGCTCTTAAAAGAGCCTTTTTCTTATAAGTTTGCTTTTTGGGGTAAGATATGCTGCAGTAGGAGGTGGCGGATGTTAGTAATAAAGATGTTATTGCCACCTGCACTGAAATGGACACCATCTGCAAGATAAAGGGAAATATTTGAAAACATAATGTTTAGGTGATGTATCAAGGACATATTGTCACCTCATAGGAATGCAGACACAGTTTTGTTGCTATATCTGCCTTTTTTCTCATACTTTGCTGCATATTCAATTAAGTACTTCCATTTTATCCTTTGACAAATATTGGAATAGATAAAATGAGTGTCAGGAAATAAACTCATTAAAGATGTGAAATTTGCTTTCATTATAATTTCAATTTTTACAACAGTTAGGTGACCAATATCATTGACTCCACAATGAATAATTATAACGTAGGGATGATCACAATTACTAAGGGATGGCATGAGAGGGAGGATGCTATTCCACCTTAAACCTCTTTTACCCACCCACATGAAGTCAACATTTCTCATACCTAAATTATGCTCAAATCTTCTTTTCTTTGCATACTCTCTAGCCCAAAATACATAACTGTGTCCAATTATCCACACACGAAGCATCGTCTTTTAAAACAATCAAATACATTCAGTAAGCAGTGAGTGAATACAGTAAAGAGGAAGTTCTAACAAGCTCCCGGTGAATGTTTAAGTTACTCTCCCCCTGCTACAATAACTGTTTGACAGTACAGACAGTAAGTAGCATATGGCTCCACAATGTTGTGCTCTTGCAGATTCACATCAACGTGGAAGCTATCTCCTTGAATGGTGGGCGGACCAGACATTGAATGTTGTCGTCGGGCTTGACTCTTAACGCCAGAAGCGGACGGTACAGCAGCAGGTGTATTGTTCCCCGATGCACCCAGTGTTCCCTCAGAAATTTCGGTCAACTCGGACTCCTGTCTCCTCTCAGTCTGGGCCAAACGGGTCCCATGAATGGTGCACAGGTGCTTTCACATCCCCGCTGTTCCAAGGGAGTACTGCTGCCATGCTTTAACTTTTTTCTCACCAGTTGGAATCGAGAAGAACTGCCAGACGACCAACTCTTTAAATTTCTTTGTGCCACTCAAACTCTCGCTCCTCCATTGCAATATCATTCTCTTCCTCCTGCAATGGTTGCAGAGCAGCCGCAGCAGGTTGACCTCCTAACGCAATGTCACATAAAAACAAAGGAATACACCAGCAGTACAAGAAGCAGCAGGTCTGGTACACTTGTGATCAACTCCAAACCACAAGCCAAACAATTCAAATAAAAAAAACCTTCTTATTGGCTGGAAGGAACTTCTTTCGGCCTATCAGATTCTGTTTTATACTCACAGAGTACCGCTGTACTCCCAAGACAGTACCGCGGTACCAGCGAAACTAAAACAAAAAATAAAAACACTGCCTATTTTCTCAAGACAATCTATACCCCGCTCAATGGTAGCACTTTTACACTACAACTTTAAAATTTTACCTATTTTTAACACTTTTGCATAAAAAAACACTTTTATTTGGGCTACAAAAATATAGCCTAGTAGCACCAAAACATTCCTCACAAATTTTAAGTTTTCTCACTATCAAAACCATTTATTATATATGGACGCAAATATATAAACTGGTGTTGTTGAAAAACCAGAAATTACAACAAAAAAAACAAAGGTTACAGTTTAGTTATAGATGGGGGTTATTACATTAGGACACCAACACATATAAACTTTGTAAACATTAGAAATACCATTGTTATAGTTTTTTGTTTTACTCTCGCATGTAACATTTTATTAGACACATTATAGTGCTCTCCATTTTTAATGGCCAGGCCCATATTTACCTATATTGGTAAAACATAATAACTGTTTTTAAATAGACTTTCGTCCAAACTTAGGCAGTTTTCGAGCCCTGTACCTGATGGATGATAATATAACTCCACAGTACTCATTTTTTCAAATTCAGACGATTGAGAAGCTGAGTTTGAAGCTGTGCAGGTATGAACCTGCCACCTGCAAAGAGGTTTGACAGACAGATCTGAAACAGGTGCATTAACCTACACCATTAACACAATGGAAAAATAACTGAAAACAATATATATGTGCAAACACCTGCATATATTGGGACTCATATGAAATTGTTGCTTTACATCTCTGCCAGTCCGCCATTGTAGTTTATAAACAAGCAGTTAACACACTTTCAAATGATAATATTTCACAATCAAAAAACACAATGGCTTGCACAGTAAACATGTTTTGAACAAGCATTCGCAAAGCCAAGAGGTCTTGCCTAGATGAGGATTTGTTTTGTCAATGTTTTAGCCATGTTGTGCAGCAGTGCGGCTGCAGCATAGTTAAAATAAAGCACTATAAGGCAGCCAGTGGTGGTTGTATGTCAGAGCTCTTTTTTTATACTGCTGGCGGGAGGGGGGTGTTTGATGGGAGGCAACAACAAAAAAGAACAATGATGAGGCCAGTGGTATATGCTTCATAGCACTTTTTTGTTAAGGTGGCTGGGGAACAACTCGGACAGCAGAGGGAGGGCGGCTGGATGAAAGAGGCAAGCAACACAGGTAAAAACAGGAGGGTAGGTGGGCAGGCGGAGGCAATTAACTCTGGCAACAATGGAAGGAGGGTGGGTGCTTAAGCTACACCGACAACAAAGGAAGGATGGGGTTCGGGCAGGGGAAAGTAACACAGGCAACAATGAAAGCAGGGGTGGGTAGTTGGCAGGCAACACAGGCTACAATGGAAGGAGGGAGGAGACAGATGGGGCAAGCAACATGGACAACAACGGAAGAAGTGAGGGTGGATATGGACAAGCAACATGGGCAGCAACAGATGGAGGGAGGGCAGGTGGGGCAAGCAACACAGACATCAAAGGGGAAAACAACACGGACAATGGAAGAATCAAGCAAAAAGGACAATAATGGACTAAGGCAAGATACACAGAGAACAACGGAGGGAGAGAGGAAGGCTGGGGCAAGCAACAAGCAACTTGGGAAACAACAGAGGGCAGTTGGGGGCACGCAACATGGACAACAGAGGAAAGAGTGTGGTTTGGGCCAAGCAATGTGGACAACAACATTGTGAGGAAGTGCTGCAAGCAACACAGGCAACATCAGCATGAGGGAGAGCGGGTGGGGACAAGAAGAAAATAGACAATGAAAGAGGAGGAAGTACACTAAAGATCTAGCTGAAAAAGACACACTCGTATGTGCTTAAGCACAAAGAAAAGCATAGCGCTTACACAAATGTCAGTGGAGGGACACAAGCAATGTGTCCATCCTCTGATATAGGAAATGGACAAACACACGAAGAGTAAACTGCTGACCAATAAGAAGCAAGCAAATAAGAGTGAAAATGAAGTCAACCAGTATTAAGCAATGGGTGGTCTCTAAGCCCACTGATAGAAAACAAATGGTTGCGAAGAGACAGCACATGAGTTTTCTGTCAAGACCTAAAATCGTTCATACCTAATTGGGTAACGGTGTTTCCAGTGCACGTCAAAGTAGCTATATGTTCCTCGTTGCAGTCCACTACAGAGTTTCTCAGTTGCTGGCATTCACTTATATTTGATTCTCCTCCTAGAGAGTGAGAGGAAACAAAATTACTTATTGAAATAGAAAAGTTTTTTTTTTTTAAAACAACACAAGGGCTACCTTGACAACAGCTTCCTTTCTTGCATTCGAACAATGTAATTGTACATATTATTGTTTAAAAGTTTTTTCTTTTGAACATTTTTCCTCTTTAAGGTTATCTTTCCGGAACTTAGGTTGCTTATCTTGAGAAATAACCTACTGGTAGAACCATGTTCAAAAAGCTTATTGATGACAGCTGATGCAGAGTCTTACTATAAGCGTACGGACAGTGCATACCCTTCTGTCCCACCCAAATCATAAACAATTCTGAGTGTTTTACATTGGCAGACCACATGGCTTGATGCAATTAGAATGCAAATGCTGTAAGATATATTAGGGTGAAAGTCAAAATGGCTGCCTATCAGAGTGATGGAGTTAGTGTTGTATTAGAACACATGGTGGTAGAGGTTTGAACTTCCGTCCTTGTGAAAGAGCTAGAGTGCGAGAACACAGTGATCTGTGGTTCACTATACTCTGTCAACCCCTCACCCACAAAGACCAGAATAACAAGAACAGGACACCACTTCACTCAAAGATACAAATTTGGTCATTTAGAAGAGTTGATTTCTCACAAAAGTCTATCCTTGTGATACATGAGAAATGCATGTGCTGTAAGTTGTTTAGTAAAGACATATAATACATTCCCATTCTCTGCATAAAAGATTAAAAAACAATATTGATGTTCGCTAGCTTAGATACTTTCCCAGGGAGCATGTTCAAAATCACTTCTACAGCTCAAATTACACGAGGCTGCACATTCTTGTTTCATCAACTACCTCACAGCTCAGACAAGAACAATCTAGGGCCTGAATTAGAGTTTGGCAGATGCGGGCCATCCACCAAAAAAAACCAACACATGTCCCTTCCAATCCACTTTAGAGCATAGATAATGTCCACTCTAAACAGGACATGGGACATGTGCCACTTTTTGGAAGCTGTCAAGCAATATCTTTGTAACCTTGTAATTCTTTGATCAGAGACAATGCCAACAAATTTACACTGGCCTCTAATATTTCTATCTCTGTCAATGTAAGTGGGCCAGGTTGATGACAGGAAGAGTTGTCATTAGGTTTTTGCTCAAGATGAAAAAGGCCATTGTGAGAAAGACCGGGGCTGCCACCCGATGAATCCTTATATAAAACGGGAACAGCCTAATGAAGGGGCGATAACGGCACAGAAAGAGTTAACTGCCTTCGGTCCTTCTCCCATTCAGGACGAGGAACTCCCCCTTCCAAGCAACAGCCAATGGAATAACGCTTCTCGGAGGCACGGGGCGGAGCTAGTAGCAGAAAGGGAGATCCCGGAAGACGCCGAGATGTGCGTGTTCGGAAGACGGGAGTCGGAAGGAACAGAACGGAGCACCACGGAGGAGCGAGGAAGAGAAGCAGACGAACATCTCCCGGAGCGAGGACGAGAAGTAGACGAACCGATCTGGGAGCGAGGACGAGAAGAAGACGAGGAACCCCAACGAGGCGCACAGAGAGGCGGTGTTGAGCGGGAGGAGTGGCCCGAAGAGTGGTGGACACCCCCGGAGGACGCTGCAAACGCCGCTGCAGCTCATGAGAGCTGCGGCCCCTGCGGTACGTGAATCGGGGCAAGGGACATAGTAAAACGGGAAGGGAGGGGGCAGCGAGTCCAAGGGACTCAGGGTTCACGGGACAGGGGGGTGATAATTCTGGACACCTATTCTCTTACTTCCCCTCACTTCCCGCTCACAACCTTCACTAAGTCAATCTGTACAGCATCTCAAGCATTATAACCACGTTTCCCGAGCAAAACACCGAGTTGGAGTTGATGCCCTACTAAAAAGGAGTTCAACGCGAGGAAAAGACCGACAAACTAATAGGTCATTTTTTCCTTTTGGTTTTGTTCCTTCGTTTTCAACGTCCTGCCAGCACATACCAGGGGTGCATGTAGGATCAGTCTTTCCAAAACCTTCCCTCTCAGTATTCTTTGTGTCCTGATTATATTCACGGTGACGGCACGGTCTGCACTTTAGGTTCACCTTCCCTAAATGGACTGCCATATTGACCGCCTTTTCTCCTTTTGTCTACCCGGGGTTGTGTCGCCCTCATCCTGAGAAGAAGAAGACGAGTAGAGCCAAGACCAACAGCATCCTGGGCGAAGACGACACCGGTTTCCCCTCCCAACCACATCACCTTGGACAATTAGACTTTTGTGTTTTAACCTGGTAAAATAAATGAAGTCATCATTCAACGGCCTGTAAGACCTCCTCGCTTTATTTTCCGCCCATCCCTCTCACATTTGGTGTCAGAAGTGGGATCGGGGGAAATGGAGGCAGCCGTGAGAAAGATGGCTGAAAGCCAAGAGAAGCTAGAACGCTGCATGGAGAGGTTTCTGACTGCGGCCGAAGAGGACCGGGCGAACCTGCATAAATCCCTTACGGAACAAAGTCAGACCCAGGAGGCCGTGATCGTAAAATTGGCAGAAACACTAGGGCAACAGAGGAGTACAGCAGGATTCCCTTCCGTGGTTCTACAGAAATATGTCGAAGGAGAGGATCCTGATTTCTTTTTTGCCAATTTTGAACGTATGGCCAGAGCCGCCGGATGGGGCCAAGATAAATGGGGACAATACTTGGGTCCGCTGTTATCGGGAGAGCTCCAAGCGGTCTATCAGGCTGTTAATCCATTGGGCCTTACACCATATGATGATGTCAAGAGGAACATCCTTGAGAGACTGGGTATAGACGATGACACTAACCGTATACGCCTATGCCAGATCAAGGAGGGTCCTCAGGAGACTCCCCGTGCCTTGGCCTATAGGGTGAGGGATATGGCTGACAGGTGGCTAAAGCCTCATCTCTCAACTAAAGAGGAAATTATGGAGAAGGTATATCTCGAGCAATATTTGTCCTCCCTGTATCCGCATGTACAGAAATGGGTAAGACAACATACCGGACTGAACCTGGACAGGGCTATTGACATAGCCAGCGCATTTCACATAGCACAAGAATCACAAAGGATACGCAAAGATGTGTACTGGAAACATTCGACTGCTCCGATCAAGTCTTCCAGACCTCCCCAGCCGTTTCGCAAACCGGAAACGGTCACCCTTCATCCCGGGCCCATCGTGATACCTCCCCGAGCCCCCATCCCGCAAGGCCCTAAATGCTTCAATTGTGGTACCATAGGTCACATAGCTCGATTTTGTCCCCAGAGGGAAGAACCCATGGAGGTAGGATTGGTGCGTAATTACTACTGCAGCCCTTCGGGGGGACACCTTCCCTACCATAGAACAGTAAGGGTTAATGGGGAAGAACGACAGGCTCTGATTGACACTGGGTGTTTGCAAAGCGTAATCCAACCCCAAGCTATCCCAGGGGGGGACCCAACACCTTCAAGGTACGTCACCATTCAATGCGTGCATGGGGACAGCCGTCAATATCCCACTGCTGAGATAGAGGTCCAACACGACCCCTCCCTGACCGCCCTGCCTTTAAGAGTAGGACTCATACCCCGTTTACCCGAGCCTTTAGTCATCGGAAACGATTACCCGCACATGTCTAACCTTGTACAGGAGACCTGGGTGAACGGGGAGGAATGGAGGAAGTCTGCGCCCTTTTCCCAGGAGCCTGAGCCAGATTGTCCCCCAGGAAAGCCACGGAAGAGCGGGAAACAGAAAAAGAGGGGAAAAAAATACTGGAGACAAGTCATCCTGACCCAGAACAAGGATGTCCCCGTATGGCAGTTCGAACCCGGGTTTTGAGAGGCACAACGAGAAGACCCTGCATTACGTGAGGCCTGCAATAAGGCCACGAGTGAAGAGGATCCCGTGCAAGTAGGTCCACAGTTCTTTGAGAAGAAAGGGCTGCTATATCGTAAGGGGGGGAGGGATGACCCAATTCAATTACTGGTACCCCAACCCTATAGGGAGAAAGTATTGTTCCTGGCCCACAGTCACCTGCTGGGAGGACACTTCGGGGAGGAGAAGACCGAAAATAGGATTTTAAAAAGGTTTTCTTGGCCCGGTATCTATTCCCAGGTAAAAAGGTATTGTAGGGAATGCGCTATATGCCAAAAAAACAGCAGGTCCCTGCCAGCCAGAGCTCCTTTATGTCCCTTACCCATTATACAGGAACCCTTTTCCAGGGTTGGTATGGACATCATAGGTCCCCTACTACCCTCCCGTAGCGGTTGTCGCTTTGTGTTGGTGTTGGTTCACTATGCCACCCGCTTCCCAGAAGCAGTGGCCTTACGCCAACCTAACGCTTCCCACATCGCCAAGGCCATGATCACCATCTTTTCAAGAGTAGGGTTCCCCAAGGAACTGATTACCGATCAGGGAACGCCCTTTATGTCCCGCCTCATGCGAGAGGTATGTCTCTCTCTAAATATCAAACAGATTCGCACGTCCGCGTACCACCCCCAGACTGATGGGCTGGTGGAACGCTACAATGCCACCCTCAAGACAACGCTGAAGAAATTGTTAAACCTTGAGACACGGAAATGGGAGGACATACTTCCCTTGGCCCTTTTTGCCATTAGATGCCAAGTACAAAAAAGCACTGGGTTTTCACCATTTGAGCTACTATATGGCAGACAACCCCGCACGCTGTTGGACATGCTACGGGAGGAATGGGAAGAAGAGCCCGAGGGGGTAAAACCACTTCCAGAATACGTGTTAAATCTGAAAACCCACCTAGGGCAGATTCGGAGTATAGTCAAAACACACATGGAACAGGCCCAGTCATCCCAAAAGCCCCAATACGATAAAAAAGCCAAAACCCGCTCCTTTGACCTTAATGATTACGTACTCCTGATAATGCCCACCTCCGACCACAAGCTGTTGGGACAGTGGCAAGGCCCTTATCGCATTGTGGAGAAGGTTACCCTGGTTACCTACCGTTTGGAACTAGATCCCCAGAAAAAGACAAACACACAAATATATCATGTCAACCTCCTGAAGAAATGGGAGGGGGCCATTCCAGTGCAGTTAGGACTTACCCAGAGTCCTGAACCCCTATTTGTACAGAGTATAGATCCGGAACTTCCGGAGGAAAAAAGAGAAGAGTTCAAGACCCAAATGAGACCCCAACAAGAGGCTTTCTCCCTACACCCCGGTAGAACGCATTTGACGGAACATGTCATTTCAACCCCCCCAGGTGCAAAAGTGAAGTTGCGCCCTTATCGTATACCAGAGTCGCGTAGGCTAGCAATAGAGAGAGAGGTGCAACAAATGTTAAAGATGGGCATCATCGAACCCTCCCACAGTGAATGGAATTCACCCATAGTGCTCGTACCCAAACCAGATGGATCCATAAGATTCTGCATCGACTTTCGGGAGGTGAATAAAATCTCCCAGTTTGATTCTTACCCACTTCCGAGAGTCGATGAATTGGTGGAGCGCTTAGGAAACGCCAAATATATTAGCACCCTAGACCTGTGCAAGGGGTATTGGCAGGTGCCCTTGAGCCCCGGAGACCGAGAAAAAACCGCCTTTGCCACCCCCAGCGGATTGTGCCATTTCACCGTTCTTCCCTTCGGTCTCCATGGGGCTGCGGCCACCTTCCAAAGATTAATGAACACGGTGCTAAGACCTTGTTCAACGTTTTCAGCAGCATACATAGATGACATCGTCATCTATAGCTCCACCTGGACTGAACACCTGACCCACATGAAAAGAGTTGTCCAAGCCTTGAAAGAAGCCGGGCTGACTATAAACCCCGCCAAAAGCAGACTTGCGGCCCGTTCAGTGAAATACCTAGGCCACCTTTTGGGGGAAGGATATATAAAACCCCAGACCGAGAAGGTAGCATCCATCGCCAATATCCCGTTTCCACGAACAAAAAAGGAGCTGAGGGCATTTCTTGGGATATTGGGATACTACAGGAGGTTCATTTCCAACTTTTCTCAAATAGTCTCTCCTCTGACGGATCTTCTCCAGAAGAACGTACAGACAGAAAAAGAACTAAAACACCACACTCCCACTCTTCTCCAAGCCTTTCAACAGTTAAAACACGCCCTGACGTGTCACCCGGTGTTACTTAGTCCTGATTATTCGCGACCGTTCATTCTACAGACAGACGCATCCGACACAGGCTTGGGAGCAGTGTTGTCCCAATTAGACCCTCAGGGTCGGGAGCGACCTGTCCTATATATCAGCAGGAAGTTATTTCCTCGTGAAAAAAACTATGCGGTCATCGAGAAGGAGGCTCTCGCCATCAAGTGGGCGGTGGAATCCCTTAAATACTACCTTGAGGGGAGGGAATTTACCCTTTTCACCGATCACGCCCCATTAGAGTGGTTGTCCAGGAATAAGGGACACAACGACCGGATATTGAGGTGGTTCCTCGCATTGCAGCCCTATCGTTTTCACACCAAACATAGGAAGGGAAAAGAACAGACAAACGCTTACTATCTCTCCCGGTATCCGCTTGACTTTGTTCTTGCTGGGAAGAATGTTAGGGAAGGGAGATGTGAGAAAGACCCGGGCTGCCACCCGATGAATCCTTATATGAAACGGGAACAGCCTAACGAAGGGGCGGTAACGGCACAGAAAGAGTTAACTGCCTTCGGTCCTTCTCCCATTCAGGACGAGGAACTCCCCCTTCCAAGCAACAGCCAATGGAATAATGGTTGTATGTCGTTACAACGCATTCCGTTGCAACGCATGCCTTTACCACGCATGCGTTACGACGGAATGCTATTTCCACGCATAACCTTTACCACAAATATTCCTTTACCACGCATACCTTTACAACGATTTTCGTTGTAAATTTATGCATGGTAAGGGCATACTCTTGGTAAAGGTTATACCCTTCCCCTGTACCCTTACGTGACCCCCCAGCCCCAATCCTTCTTATAATTACCCCTGCCCTGAACCCTCAATCCTTATATATATATTTTTAAAAAACTAATATTCCCCTTACCTCTTCACGTCATCTCCTCTCCTTCATCTTCCTTGGTGACGTCGTACGTCGTAAAGAGGAAGCGGAAGTTTCTTTCCGTTTCCTCTCAAACGATGCCGATTGCCTCCACTTCGCGACGTGACATCAGGTTCGTTTTATTTGGGGGGGACCCCCCCCCGCAAGCCCCCTTTTTTTTCCAACGCTTTTTTTTTTATTTTTAGGGGGAGACCCCCCAAGCCCCCTTTTTCTAATTTAAGCCTTTACCACACATAACTTTACTACGTATCTCGTAGTAAAGGTATGCGTTGTAAAGGCTTTCGTGGTAACCACGCATGCGTTGTAATGCATGCGTGGTTAAGGGTTGCGTGGAAACGGCCGCGTTGTAGTGGCCGTTTCCCTGGAATAACGCTTCTCTGAGGCACGGGGCGGAGCTAGTAGCAGAAAGGGAGATCCCGGAAGACGCCGAGGTGTGCGTGTTCGGAAGACGGGAGTCGGAAGGAACAGAACGGAGCACCACGGAGGAGCGAGGAAGAGAAGCAGACGAACATCTCCCGGAGCGAGGACGAGAAGTAGACGAACTGATCTGTGAGCGAGGACGAGAAGAAGACAAGAAACCCCAACGAGGCGCGGAGAGAGGCGGTGTTGAGCGGGAGGAGTGGACCGAAGAGTGGTGGACACCCCCGGAGGACGCTGCAAACGCCGCCGCAGCTCAGGAGAGCTGCGGCCCCTGCGGTACGTGAATCGGGGCAAGGGACATAGTAAAACAGGAAGGGAGGGGGCGGCGAGTCCAAGGGACTCAGGGTTCACAGGACAGGGGGGGGTGATAATTCTGGACACCTATTCTCTTACTTCCCCTCACTTCCCGCTCACAACCTTCACTAAGTCAATCTGTACAGCATCTCAAGCCTTATAACCACGTTTCCCGAACAAACACCGAGTTGGAGTTGATGCCCTACTAAAAAGGAGTTCAACGCGAGGAAAAGACCGACAGACTTATAAGTCATTTTTTCCTTTTGGTTTTGTTCCTTCGTTTTCACCGTCCTAACAGCACGTACCAGGGGTGCATGTAGGATCAGTCTTTACAAAACCTTCCCTCTCCTTATTCTTTGTTTCCTGATTATATTCACGGTGACGGCACGGTCTGCACTTTAGGTTCACCTTCCCTAAAGGGACAGCCATATTGACCGCCTTTTCTCCTTTTGTCTGCCCGGGGTTGTGTTGCCCTCATCCTGAGAAGAAGAAGATGAGTAGAGCCAAGACCAACAGCATCCTGGGCGAAGACAACAGCGGTTTCCCCTCCCAACCACCTCACCTTGGACAATTAGACTTTTCTGTTTTAACCTGGTAAAATAAATGAAGTCATCATTCAACGGCCTGTAAGACCTCCTCGCTTTATTTTCCGCCCATCCCTCTCACAGCCATTTTGTAACAGAAAGTATAGGGCAGTATTCTAGAGTGTACCCATAAGATTAGACAAAACACAGTTGAAATCATACAGTGGATTTATGTATGTATGTATGTATGTATGTATGTATGTATGTATGTATGTATGTATGTGTATGTATGTGTATAACTAGGATTATTTAATGCAAGCCCATCAGGAAAACAAGAATGCGATGTACAGAGTTGAAGGTGCATACAAATAGAGGGTTAGAATCACCCAGTGAAGCATTGGGGGTGTGGAATTCAGATAGGGCACAGAAGGAGAAGGAACTCATGGGAAATGAAGGTTTCTTCAGTTGTGTCTGTAACCCCTGTGTAAATGCCAGTCTCTAATTTCTTTATAATCGGTGACTTGTGATGCACCCAATCACCGATTATAGAGAAAAGATGCCAGAAATAAACAGAACATTGTTTTTCTTTCTTCTGCTCTATTTTTCAGCTTACAATGACAAGCAGAGAGAACATGTTTATTTTTTGCCCTCCGTAGATAGTTTGAGAAAAGCTAGAATCTTTCTACCTGTTTCTACACATTCTGAGGTAGTGCAGCTTTTTTTTTATTTTCAAAGAGCTGACTTGTATTGAACTGTTTGCAACAAATACCTAAAATGTTTTTCGTGTTTAATTTTGCACTAGAGGTTTTATTTTTAATGTTTGCAAACATGCTCGCTCTTTTATTTCAAAGAACTAGACACCAAGGTTTTAAGTGGTTTGTTGGAAAGGTGATGGTGTGACCATGTATTATGTGGGTAAAGTACCACCTGGAGTACATGATAAGGATATTGCAAGTCACTTAGGAGTTCCACTACCTTATACAGGAACTCGGCCTTCAGCCTCATTCCTCCATAAGGATATGGAACTCCTTGGTGACTTGGAATATCCTTATAATGTACAACAGGGAGTACTGTATCTCTTATATAATTCACCAAAGAGCCTGTAGTCTTGCACCTCCTCATAGGCAAGAATCCTTGGTGACTTGATATATTGTTCTAATGTGGAACTGTGGGTAATTAATCACATACATTTTGCAATGGCTTCTTGCATACATTTTATAATCAGTTTCAAAGTGGTTTATATTTAGGTAAGGGACAGGTGAATTTGCTGAATGCTGGTCCTCTCTGTCATTACCCCCTCATATGTTCTCCTCGTCCCAGTCCTTACAGAAGTGAGGCAATCCTGCCTCCCGACAGGCTAGCCTCAATGCTAGAATTTCTTTTATGTCTACTATATGAACCCCTCCAACCCACTGCCATGCCTGTTTTTTTTCCTGTCCAACAGACGTGCTGTAGGAGCGCTAGGTTTTCTTCCTCCGTGTCGGAGCTGCGATGCGGTGCGTGTTTGGTGCTTTCTTTTGCTTTTTCATGTTTTTTAGGTCGAGCCTAGCGCAGCGCGCATGCGTTGCACTAGGAGATGACCTTTTGGAATCGGTCTGCACTTTTCCAACACTCGTGCTTGTGGCGGCATCCACCTTGCGGGAGCGAGCAGTGGCGCGCAGGGGGCATCCGTTTCCAATTAGCGTGGCCGCGCACGCTTGTTTACATTTCTCTACTCTCTCTCCCCTGCCTGTCTCACCCTCGCCCTCCCTTGTCAACCGTCTCCTCCTAAACAAGTTTGTGGATTGTTGATCTCCGTCTCCTCCTAAACAAGTTTGTGGCTTGTTTTTTTTATCTGCCCCGAAGTCTGTTGGCTGGAATGATGCTCCTTATTAGCACTTCAGTTCTGACAGAAAAGGGAATTGAGGCGCAAGGAGTTAACACGTGTTTGCCCGCCGGGGATTAAACACGTCCCCTGATTCAGCTCCAGTGTAGGGCTAGACCACAAGACCACATGCTGCTCCGCCCACATTGTGCAAACAGACCCGGGCAGCGGTCCATCGCCGCTCCTCGTCGTTGTCGTCGCCAGCCTCTGAAAAGTACGCGATTGCGCCACCAAGGCTACCCCTACATCACAGAATGGAAACTGAAAGTACTCGCAGTGAGCGCAGACGAGCAGCTGTACGACACCGCATTTTGGGACACTCACGTGTCTATTCTGTATAAACTAACGGCGGCGCATGTGAAGCGGTGAGGCTGTGGTAGCGCTTGAACGGCTCTGTTGCTTCCGAGCCTCCCGGCCGCTGGAGTGCGCATGGAGCGCCCCCCTCTGGGGACTACTCCTGCCCCCAGGTTTCTGTACTTCGTTTTTGTGTTCATTTCATTTTGTGACTCACTACGTTCCACAGGTGCTGTTTCAAAAGAGCTTAAATAACCCCCGGATAGTTTGTATTGTCATCTGCGGGTGGAGGCAGGGCCATGTGGTGGTTCCAGCAGGGCCTGTGCTTCTGGCCCTGGGCGTTGGTAGTCTGGTCCTCAGCTTCCTTCATCTTTTCCTTCATCACCGCCGTCCTCCTCCACCACGTCGACCCCCTGGTCCCCTACATCAGGTAAGTGAACGCAGCGAGCACAACCAGTGTACCGCATCCTATGGCTTCGTCCCACTTTCAAGAAGAATAACTGTGTGATGTAATGCAAATGTAGGTAGCGGCTATCACGGGCTTGCCGTTTCGAAGCACTGTAATAGGTGATACGTATGGATACCTCTGAAGATTAACATGCTGAGTGAGCCCACTAAGATTAGAGTATGTTACTGCATGACAGATCTTAGCGGTAGGTTTTTAAATCTTTGCCTTATCACGCTAGATGTGTTTTTATGTTAACAATCAATCGGATAATGCATTTGCTAATCCCTCCTTCACAAAATGACCAAAGACTGTTCATGAAGAACTTTTTGCATGCATACATGTCCGGCTTATTTTATAGAGGGCCCGGATGTTACTGAAGGTAAGTTGGTGTCATGGCCATGTTGTAAAAATTCACTTATTTGGCTGCAGTGCTTACTTTGCAAAAACAATATAAGTGCAGGGTCCCAAATTATTTCTTTAGCAATCTTCAACTTCCACCACTAGCGCTGCCCCTTCCGCCACTGGCGCTGCCCCCTCTTCCACCACTGGCTCTGCCCTCTGCCTGCAGAGACTTAAAGCTGGATTGCCACGAGAACCACCTATTTTCAGGTGAAGTTTGAGGGGATCCTCCCATGATTAAAAAATAAATAACACCGGCACACTGTCTCATCCAATAAACACATCTGCATGACATTTACAACCCCCATGGCCAAATTACATGACCACATGGACAGAAGAAATCAGCATTCTTTAGGTGTACATTTCACAGCCTTAGTAATATGTTTATACTCCAACCATCCCTTGGAACTGGCTGCTTATTGCAAGCACAGCCACGTTGTGATGTATGAAGTGGCTGGGAGTCTGATATGGCGAGACTCAAAGCAAGAACAAATAGAGGGCAGGGATTCTTAATGTTGAAAGCAACTAGTGCATCTCCTTACAGAAATAATCATGAAATCTGCACATCACAGGTTTTCAATTGGGCAGAGATAACCCAACCCTTCATCCTACTGAGCTTGATAAATTAACTTCCATTAAAAGGGTACTATCAACAGCTGCTGGTCAGTTATTAGAATCATCAAAAAATGCTTGATTAATAGGAGTGTAAAACAAGGTACTATCATTGTCATCCAAGGTTGATCGCACAAACACAACTGTCTTGGAGAGTTCAGGTAGAAGGTGCATAAAGAGGAGAAGGTGTGAAAACCTCCGCTGCGGACCAAAAACTCAGCAGCCAAGTGTTTCTTCCGGCCTGCATACACAAGAACGGAATCAGACACCTCTTGTTCGGGGCTCCCACAAAGCATTAGACTTTCAACACTTTGAAACTCTTTCAAAATCCCAGGATGCCTGGACACCCCTGAAGTCCATCTTGGGGAAGGTCTACACCCCAAGTGTGATACCCACCAAGGTGGAATTGGTAGGAAGGCTGTGGTGTAGGACGGGAAATGGTGGAAGCACAAAGTTTCCTTTGTTGGTCCATGAGAGCAATTTTGCTAAAGTTTCCACACTGGTGTTGATCACTAGGAATTTTTAGATCATCGCCTTTCTTCCCTGGACCACTAGATCAGCTCAACCACCAGCTCTTTCCTTTACTCATGCATCATTCACAGTCTCCAGGGTGCTGTGGGCAAGTGTCCCTGTTAATTCTGGTGTATCTTTTTGTGGATGTTTTTCTCACTTCAGGCAGCTCTTCCACTCTCAGGCAGGCATCTTGGCCAGAACTCTGTGTCAAGTGGAGGTAGATGAGTCACAAACAGTTTGACATCTTGAGGGCAGAACAAATCCTGCAGGAGATCAAGTTGGCGGTCAGATGCACCCCCAGTCGGCAGGTTGGATAGTCAGAAACTGAGCAAATCGCCTTTCGCAGAGGCAGATTGTTTTAAAGTGTTGTGCCTAAACTGGCAGATTAAAAATCAGTCTCTACTGGAAATGGAAGTTGACTCCTTCTTCCATACCAAACAGTTGCAGAATAAACGAATCAATTATTCTGTACTTCAGATGATGTTGCGAAAAAGCAAAAGGGTACAATGGCAAAACAACCCTTCATAGTGATCCAACCCCTTGAATAACATGCAGCTCTTCCGATGCTCCTCAGTCTTGACCTGAAACAGCTCCAGATTTCGTCTTCTCCCACTCATTCAGCCCCCCTCTTTCATTCTGTCTCTCTCCTGTTTTGTACAGACAGCTTTGTTGACAGAAGATGTTGTAGGACTTAGGATAATGTGCTGCATGGCTAAATACTTATAAGGTCCCAAAGGCGAGACCTATTGGCTATGCCAATGCTTGTTTAGTGTACTATGTAACGCTGACCTTACCTGTGTTCTAGTCGGTCACGTCTCTGCTCTGTTCACGACGCGCTCCCTGCGCATGTGCTTGGCTGGGGCGGGCAGCATTCTCTGAGGTCGGTGAGCAGGCCATTCCGGTGCTGAGGGTTTCCAGCAGCGCCCGGCTCCTGTGGGATATCTTTTGTGTATGTGGGGGAGGCGTCAAGGCTGTCTTTTTGGCAATTCAAGTCTCGTGGGTTTTGAGACTTGGTTGCTAGGAGACGGTATTTATTGGGAGTTGCTGGGCACTTCCTCTTTGTCTGTTGGTTCCTGTTCAGTGCTTGTTCCTTCTACCATGGCCATGGGGGATGAGGAGTCGGTCCCGGTGCCTGCCAAATCTATTTCAAATGGTAAAATGTGCAGGACCTGCAAGGGGATGACTTGTTGCAGATTTCCAGGTCGGATTTGCAGGATTTGATTAATTCTGCCAAGAAATCTCAAGGGGAGGAGGATGAGGACTTGGACAATTCCCCTAAAGGGAAAAATATCCAGGATAAAGTATTTTCGGACATGTTGGCCCATATTTGTGAGGTTCTGGGATTTGATCCTAAATCTTTGGTGGATTATGGTTTTTAATCCCAGTATAGTACCTCAGTGGTGGATGAATTGCCTTTGCACGATGCCATTAAGGATATTCTGGCTTAAGAATGGCTTGAGGTCGACAAGCAGGGGATTCCTCGCTTTCTGAGCAAGAGGTATTGCTTGGTGGAGTTTGATATCCAATTTCTTCAGGTGCCTAAAATCAATTCTATTTTGTCCTCAATGGCTTCTTCCTCTTCTTTGTCTTCTGAGGAGGCTTCTCTTTCTGATCCGGTTGAAAGGAATGTGGAGACAGCCTTGAAACATTCCTACACTGCGTCTCATTTTGGGATTTGGGCTAGCACTTACTCCACCTATACCTCCCAGGTCCTTATCAAGGATTTTGAGAAGTTGTTAGACTGTCTTAAAGATCAGGGGGACCCCACTCCTATCTTGGCACAGATGGAGGTCTTGGCGCAGTTTCTGTCCGATGTCACTTTTGATATGCTGTGGACCTTCTCCTCGGCTGCCGGGGCAGCAGTGGCTGGTAGACGGTCCCTGTGGACAAAGCCTTGGCGTCTTGAGGCTGCTCAGAAGGCCTTGATTCATAAACTGCCTTTTGAGAGTTCCCGGCTTTTTGGGGACGAATTGAACATGATGGTGCACCGTTCTGCAGAAGAAAAGAAGTTGTTGAAGCCTTTTCAGTGTGTCCAGAAGAAGAAGTCCTTTTTCCGTAAGCAGAGCTTTCAGGGTGTTCTCTCCCCTTCTCAGCCCTTTCGTGGATGGGTCCAAGGCAGGGGTTGGGCTGCGCTCCATAACAAGTCCCGGCCTCAGCAGCCACAGGGTGCTGGGCAGAAGTGACTATGCCAAGGTGGGGGCCCGGCTCCATTTATTGCTGGATCAATGGTCGACTCTGATTTCCGACCAATGGGTCCTGTCGGTCATCAGTCAGGGGTACCAGATTCCGTTCCGGGGCCCTCCCCCTCAGACCTGTTATCTGGTAAACCCATTGTCAGGTGTCCCTGTGAAGAGAGCTGCTATGTTGTCTGGAGTGGGCATGTTGCTGGCAAAGGGTGCTGTTCTCCTGGTTCCGGAGGTGGATCAGGGCCTGGGTTTTAATCCACGCTCTTCTTGGTCCCAAAACCAGATAGTTCGCACCACCAGATTCTGAATCTCAAGTCTTTGAACAAGTTGGTGCAGCTGGATCACTTTCGGATGACCACCTTGTCGTCCATCATTGCCCTCATCTAAGAGGGTGATTTTCTGGTTTCCATGGACCTGGAAGACACCTATTTTCATGTCTCTGTCCATCCTGGAAGCCAGCGGTTCATTAGGTTTGCGGTGGGTGTGGTCCATTACCAGTTTCCGGTGTTGCCTTTTGGCCTCTCTACTGCTCCCCGGACTTTTACCAAGGTATTTGTTCCTGCTGTGGGGGTTTTGCAGCTGTGTGTTTCTCTATATTTATGATTGTTTGATCTCTGCTTCCTCCCATCCTAAGGCTCTTCTGGCAGTGGAGGTGACCATGGACATGTTCCGGGGTCTGTGGTTCAAGTTAAATCTGGCAAATTTTAATCTGGTCCTTGTTCAGAAACTGCAGTTTATCGGGGGACTTTTCAACACCCTGTTGGGAGCAGTGTTTCTCCCTCCTGCTCGCTTCTCTTCCCTGCAGCTTCTTCTGCTGGATCTGATGAGTCTGCAGTCTGCTCCAGCTTGGACTTGGTTGTGGGTCAAGCCTTTGGTGAATCATCTGTTTTGTCTGTGGGACACCTCCCGTGCAGGTTACAACTTTCTGGTTCCTGTCCCCCCTGTTCTGGTTCAGGACTTGGGCTGGTGGCTTTGCACTCCCAATCTGAAAAGGGGGAGTCCGTTTTCAGCTTCCTCCTCACCTGTTGCTGACAACCGATGCCAGTCTTTGGGCTGGGGGGCCACATTGGGGTCTTTGGAGGCAAAGGGGCAGTGGTCTCGGGTGGACAGTGCCCGTTCCTCTAATTGGCGGGAGTTGGCAGCCGAATGGCAGGCGATACTGTTCTCTCAGATTTCACTTCAGGGGGTGAATCTATTGGTTTGTACCGACAATCAGGTGGCTCGCTGTTACTTGAACCACCAAGGGGGGACCCAGTGCGAGTCTCTGAATCTGCTGGCTTCTGTGATTTGTGCCTGGGCGGAGTCTCACCTATCAGCCTTGAGGGCTGTTTACATTTAGGGTCACCTGAACTTTCATGCGTACAGCTTAAGCTGCAACCTTCCTTCCTCGGTTCTGTTCCATCTGTCTGTTCCCCTATCCTGGGACCTTTGTCTTCATTTTGGGATGCCTTGGTTCGACCTTTTTGCTTCTCCGCATAACGCCCTCCTTCCTCGGTTCTGTTCCGAGATGGTTTGTCCTCAGGCGTGGGCGGTGAATGCCCTCTCGATTCCCTGGCCCCCAGGGCATCTGTATGCCTTTCCCCCGATTCCCTTCCTCTTGAGGGTGCTGCAAAAGATTCGGTGGAGAAGGTGTCTGTTCTTCTGATTGCTCCTATTTGACCTTGCTGCCTTTGGTTTCCGCTGTTGATGCGGCTGTCTGGGGGCGGGTCTGTTCAGCTTCCGGTGATCCCGTCTCCACTTCAGTTTCCACTTCTGTCCTTGCCTTGTCTCCGTCAATTAAAACTGACGGCCTGGCCCTTGAACATTTGACATTGGAGTCTTTGGGTTGTTCTTCTTTGGTGGCCAGTGATATCCAGTGTTCCCATAGGCCTTCTACCCTTAAGAGGTACAGTAAGCATTGTGGCTCTTTTGTCACTTGCTGCCTCTCATGGGGTGGATCCTGTGGTTGGTGATCCGGCCTCTATTCTTGAGTGACTCAGGGATATTTTTTTGAAAGATATTTCCCTTTCTACTTTGTCTGCTCAGTGGGGTTCTGTCCGGGTGTGTAGGGGTTAGGGGGCCTCCTTGGAGGTTATTGCTACTTTGGTGGGTCAGCTCCTGCGGAGTTTTCGGCTTTGTCATCCAGTCACTCCTGTGATTGTGCACTCTTGGGATTTGCCGACTGTTCTGCTGGGTCTCCACTTGTCCCCTTTGGATTCTTTGTTGGAGGCAGATTTGCAGTGGTTGTCTGCTAAATTGGCCATCACCTCTGCTCGACGGTTGGGTGAATTGGGAGCCTCATTTGTTTCCTTTCCTTATTTGCAGTTCTTGCAGGACAAGGTGGTGTTGCGGCTTGACCGGGCTTTTCTCCCTAAAGTCTCCTCAAAATTCCATTTACAGCAGGAAGTGGTTCTTCCCGATTTTCCTTGGGATGGGGATGCTCTTGTTCCTTCTTCCTTGGTTGTTCACCTGGCCCTTCAGGTTTAAATCCAGCGTACCCAGGGTTTTCGTCTTTCTCCTGCCCTGTTTGTATTCTGTGGTGGTGTGGCTAAGGGGAAGAAGGTGTCTCCTTTCACCATCAGTCGGTGGGTGCATTTGGTGGTTTGCCAGTCCTATAGTTCCGTGGGTCTGCCTCCTTCGGATCAGGTTCAGGGGCGTTCGACACGGTCGGTGTCCGCATCCTGGGCTGAGGCGTCTTGTCTTTCTATCCAGGAGATTTGTAGGGCAGCTACCTGGCAGTCCCATCACACTTTTGTCTGGCATTATCGCCTTGATGTCTTGCATGCCTCTGTGGACAATTTTGCTGTTGGCGTTATGAATTCTGCTGTGTCTTAATCTTGTTTTTAAACTTTTGTGTGTCTGCATGACTCCCTGGTGTCATGCATTTTCTTGGTGTTTTTTGCTTGTGAGGTCCTCACTTCTGTAAGGACTGGGATGAGGAGGACATATGAGGGGGTAATATTTCGTTACTTACCGGTAATCTTCATTACTCCGATTAAGGTCGTCCTCATCCCAGTCCTGTTCCCTTCCTCTCTTCCGCTGTGGTTGTGTCTGGTCCTGTTGGTAATAGGCATGGCGGTGAGTGGGAAGGTTTTATTTAGTAGACATAAAAGAAATTCTAGCGTTGAGACTAGCCTGTCGGGAGGCAGGATTGCCTCACTTCTGTAAGGACTGGGACGAGGAGGACCTTAATCGGGTTAATGAAGATTACCAGTAAGTAACAAAACAATATTGAAAATGCACTCCAATATTTACCAGTTTGTGCTCATTTCCTTTTGTATGCATACCTTGCTTGTACATACCTTTGCAGTGAACCTGCACCGTTGGTAAGGAAGGGCGCTCAAAGGAAGCCCCCATCCATTTGCTAGAAGGGACTCCGCAGCCAGTTTCATGACAGACCAGGTAAGCAAGGGGTGAATGTGGACTCCATAGTTCATCACAGACCTACAGAAATAAAAGAGCATATGAAAAACATTATTTTTAGAGACTGTTCATATTTACCAGACATTATCAAAATAAATCCCAAATAAGTTGGCTTTTAAATATTGTTATAATTTTCTCTCTCTTATGGAAAATATTATATTGGAATATAATTTTTAGTGAATGTATCTCAGAATGTTATGTCATGAATAGTGTATATGCATATTAACTACTGTAATATTTTACAAATTGTGAAATAAGCAAACATCAAACTTTTTTAAAATTCGCCTGCCAAGTGAAATTGGATCACAAATAACGCCCTTGTCATGTCCTGCATGTGGTTCTTCCTTTGCTAAGCGAGGTCCAGAGACAAGCAATTGCTTAAGCTGTTCACAAACTGAACTGTTCCTAATATTCTT
The DNA here is from genome assembly GCA_963921515.1 of Calotriton arnoldi. Taxonomy (NCBI): domain Eukaryota; kingdom Metazoa; phylum Chordata; class Amphibia; order Caudata; family Salamandridae; genus Calotriton; species Calotriton arnoldi. The sequence goes on along the minus strand of CAWUFW010002601.1, from coordinate 1,336,653 downwards.
CCTTGGCCTCGTGTTACTCTGGAGAACCACAGGAAATGTGGAAAGCAGACAGTTTGTGGTTCATCAGAAGGATGTTCCACGGCTGTTTTGTGTTTCATAATAGGCGTAAACCGTGCTTAATTTGTGCCTGTGGTTTCCAGTGCTCACCACCGACACTTATTTCACAGGGCCGGGTCTATATGACATTTCTCCTTTGGGCGGTAGGCCCAGTAATTATTAAAAATAACTGTACCTGCCCTCCCTCGGTGTCTGTCTGGTATGTATTCACAGACTGGCCGGCCCACCCTGGTCCAGGCATCACAAATGTGCATCATCATCACTTTAGTGATGTCAGCAGTGCATGCCTGCCTTTCAGGAAGGGTCATTGTTATTTCCATTGGATAATCATGGCTGCAGGTGGGCTTATTTCTGAGCTGGGACAAGGCATGCTGGGAAAGCGCAGGACAAACTTTTCAAGACATCGTAGAGCAAAGTAAAAGTACATAGCATCTTTTTTTATCAGCTCGCACTGAACTGAAATCAACTTGAGCTGTAGTATTCTGCATTTGACATGCTCGTGACCGCCCCCTCCCCCCCTCCCAACTGCAGTCACTGTCGGGTCACGTGCTGTTCTGCACTCTTTAAAAACTTCTTGCACTCGAACTGCTATGCTGCATGAGCGTGGCTGTGGCAGCATCATGAGGAGCAGCTGGCACTGCAAGGCATGCTGAACTGTAGACACCCACCTGGCCTGCACAAACAAATTATAGCACCTACCCGATCAGCACAGCGGTGACTAGATGTGATCACCCCTCATGAATCGGTAAACGCAGCATATTCTTGTTGGTGCTGGAAGGGGCCTTGCTGATTCTGTCACATGTGTGTGTTTGCCTTGAGAAAGAGTACTGTGTGCATTTTTGTACTGTTTACTTTTCTTTGCGGCAGGTATCAGTTAGCATTGGCTGCCGACCTTGGGAGGGAGAAACAGGATTGCAATGTGCAAGAAGTCCACATTTATTAAAAGAAATAGCCAAAAGAAATAGCGGATATCTGAAAGGGAGTGGCATTTCTAATCGACAAGGTTTTTTTGGCTGTACCAAAATGAAAAGACGGTCTGATGGGGTGATGAGAACCATGTCATCCAAAATTAAATGGAGTGCTTTTTGGATTTAAAATGTTAATGTTAACAGGCTGAACAAGGTTAGCTAATGGCAGGAAAGCATTTCTGTATATGAATTCCACATACTTGCTGCATTGTCTCTTCAGATAATATTTTTATTTAAAAAATAAAAATGTATTCAGAAAAAATGGGTGGATTTACGTATAAATTTAACTTCCACTCAACTTTTGGTATGGTAAAGGGGTCTGAGTACTTTTTCTGCTTAAATTGTGCATGGATGTTTTCATTTTCCTTTCAATGTATTTAAAGCTTGAGCCACATTTCCACACAAAATGAGCTGAGTTTTCACAAGAGGTGGTCATGTGGCCTAGTGACTGCAGCTACCGACCATGAAACACAGGGAACCAGGTTTGAATCCCTGGGCTCAGCACCCTGTAAAGCCAACAAATCTCCCTTTGTCTGAAAAAAAGTGTAAGTATAACGTAGTCTGGAAAATGTAGAAGTGCTTGTCTGTCATGTCTGGTTTGCACCAGGTAAAACTGACAAAAATAATGTGCGGGTTCTGCCTGTCACCCAATCTCTAATCTCATCCGATTTGATGTAGAGAGAGATACCCATCTAATCATTTTGACCGAATTGCACAGTATGGAACTGGAGAACCTGGGGTCAAATCCAGATTTCCTGCTTGCCGGGGGAGATGGGTGTGACCTCCTAAGAAATATTTTGGGCACCTGCACTTATTATTTTACAAATTAGGCACTGGACGTAAAAGAATTGCATGGAGTAGCAACACAAATCACTTCCTCGTACCGTGGAATAAAAAAACATAGCCTAGCCATTGCTACGTCGTCTTGGCTCAACAAGATATGAGACATGAATGAATAACTGTACAGTGCACTTCAACGGTTATTACTTAGAAAAGGATTGAATGAATATCATATCTGCATGAACTTTCTTATGAAAGAATAGAAGCTAGTACTAAAGCTTGGTCATTACTATCATAAAAGTAAAGTACCTGCTCCTTGAGGAATGTAGGAATTATCTTAAAAAATTAGCTGAACAAAGAGTCCTTGTCACGTGTTAGAGATGAAAATGGAGGATCCGTAGGTGACAGCTGGCGCAGGATAATCTTGGCGCCACCCTTTCATGTTTATTTAGGCCACATATATGTGCATGTATGTCCTCATGTACTCGTGTAGTGTAACATTATTAATGTAATGTACTGCACTTGAACAGTTATAGAAAGTGCATCTATTGTGTAATCTCGACATTTATATGAGTGTGTATATTAACATTTTCTTTATAGTAACAACGAGTTGCGGTTCTCACATACTTCTACATTTGTGCAGCTTGAGTAACATTGTATTCCTTATATGTTCATGTATTTCTTTAAATACTGCTCTCCATTTATTTTACAACTGAAATGTATTCCTTTGAATAGTGTTCTACATCTATATTTTAACTGTATATCTATCTGTAATCATGCATTTAAAATGTGTATCGGACTACTTGCTGCACTAAGTTGACCAAAGTCCTTAAGCTTTTGGATTTTGCAAAGTTTAACTTTTAACATGAATGCTTGCTTTGGATGCAATGTTTTTCTCTCCTCTGCAGGTGCAATTGCATTAGCTCATGTTTAAAGAAAGGCACATTGTGTGAAAGAAATTTTGAGAATCGAAAGGAATATCTCTTGGCAAGGATGAGAAGATTCCGAGAAAGATGGGAGGACTACTGTTCATGCAGAATAGGGAGAGGGGATGAATCCAAGGACATTTTTAATGTGTTGACCAAAGGAAAGAAATTTTGAGTGCAGTTGGCAAGTTTTAGTTTTTGAAGATGGAAAAATTATTTGACGTGTGACTTAGGATTCTCGAAGAATCTTTTGGTGGGTATCATTGGGCATCACGTTAGGTTAGTCAGATTTTGCTTTAAACTCTGAGAGGTACAGACCTCTTTGGAACATCTCTGTTTTGTGGCTTATGAGGAGCACATAGGTTCTCTGGGGAGAGATCAACAATAAGAAACATTTCCAATATCTCGGTCTTCAAATGCAGTGTACATAAGGTGGTTAAGAAAGATCAGCAAACACGAAACATTTATAATAACTGGCCATTTAAAATAAAGTATACATAAGGTGGTTATGAGAAGAAGATCGTCAAATAACACAATAGGTAGAGACATACAAAAAATCAAAATAATGGCAAATCAAGGGAAGCCATAAAGATAAATGTTGCCAGTAGCACTTGGATTCACGTTGGTAAGGGTAAGAGAGGTATCTCATCAGTGAGGAAGTAAGCTGTTGAAAAATAACAGTTTTACTTCTTTTTTGAAGATGGTTGTTGAAGGGATTGTCCTGGTCTCCGGAGGAAGAGAGTTCCAAATTTTTGGGGCAATGACGGGGAAGACTTGCTTGTGGGATTTCTTTTTGTTAAACCTTTGGGGCTTCAACAGTAGAGAGCTTGTGCTACGAGAAGGTCTATTCCCACAAACAGAGCCAGTTTCTGGGCCAGGTGGCCTGGAGTGTTATGGTGAAGAGCCTTATGTATCATGGAAGCAATTTTAAGATGAACCTTGCATCGTAGGGTAGCCAGTTCAATGAATGGAGAACAGGAGTGATATGATATTTCTTTTTGCACCTGTGATGAGTCTATCAGCCGCATTCAAGGTACCTTCAGAGGTATTTTGAATGCTGTGTGAAAGGGGTGTCATTTTGTGAAGAAGTTGAAGTTGGTAATGGATTCAATGTGGCCTAAGATCCTGGGATAACATTAAAAGTGTAAAAGACACTGTATTGTAATTGTCTGCTATGGTTTTGTGGGGTCTGTCGTGAGACGTCGTCGACAGCCCAATTAAAATAGAGACATTATCTTTATGTGTGAGAGTGAGGTATGATTATTGTGGTGAACATTTGCACAGAGGCAAAGAGTATTGATCAGGGTGATGCTCCGCAGGTCGCGGTTTCATTAGAATGTGTGTCAGAGTAGATTGGAAAGTGTTGTTCTGAATTATTTCTTGTGTGATTGAATTTTGTCGATTGGTAGGTTGGTTTAAAGCCACTTTGATATTGGTTGTCTATGTTTCGAAGTGCTGTGCTGTTATTGGTTATTGATCTGGAATGAGAGTTGTGAGGTCATTATTGGGTCCTGTTTTGAAATAAACAATTCTAATTGTGATTATTGACATTTTATGTGAAAAATGAAAGGATTTAAGTTCATACAAGATTTGATTATGGGAGATCTGACAATACCTGTTAGGGAGGGAGAAGAAAAACTACCCGAGGATACCGCAGGTCATTATATGGTGATAAATGTAGGGCTACATACTTGTATTTGGCTTAAACAATGGCACAAGATCACTGGGGTAGAAGGTGCACTGACATTTCCATGTTATGGTATATTTAATGCGAGAATTTTTGAAAACTTGAGGAGGATTAAATATGAGATGAAACCACAGCTTGGAACTACACAGTTTGTAGCACTCAATGCCTGGGTGCATACAATTCATGCTAGAGGGAAGGACAGATATCAGGGAAGAGCTAGAAAGGCAGTGCGTACTTATGCAGATGCAAGGTGGGACACAGAACAGAAGAAATTGAGAACGGACAAGATAGAGGGAGCTAAGCTGTATGTGGCATTCACAGGTGAGGAGTTTAAGAAGGGTACACAAGAGAAGAAAAAGAAAGAGAGAGGAAATGAGGCAAAGGAATTAGTTAACAGAGGTAAAAACTGGGATAGCGACAGTAGTGATAGTCTTTTTGATGTGTTGCTGTTGGAGCATCTGCCGCCATACAATGAGGTGGAAGTGTTAATACTAGTGGTCATTCTGGAATTGCCACTGCACCAGTAAGGGTGAACCCTAATATAATGAAGACCACCCCTGTGAATATGAATACAAGCTCAGTGGGAAGTAGTTTGGGGATTTGTGCCCCGGCCCCTCCACAGTTCCGAATGTTACCACAGCTTTGAAATGTTCCAGATGCTCTCACTGTTCTGGTCACCATTGACCCTATATATAATCTCAGTTCTACCTTTACGAGAGGTACCTAGTGTAGGTTATGTTTATGTGCATTGGACTTGGAGTGATCTTGCATCATTCACTAATGATTTCCCTAGGTTAAGAGAGTAACCTGTGGAAAGGTATAAACAAGCTGAGCAGTTTGTGAAAATTTCGAAGGTTTTGTGGACTGATTTGAATACTTTATTCAATATTGTGTTTCCGAGTGATTTGTGGACAGCATATAAGATAGCTACAGAATAGACCAAGAGAGAACCAGTGAGAGATCCTTTGACTAATAGCCCGTCACCCATAGTAATGAGGAAGTACAACCTGGTGATGACGTGGTTGAAGTCTAAATTGTCACCCCAAAATATTGACTGGGTCAAGATTGATCGTACAACCCAGGAAACCAAAGAGACGATTCATGCATATTATGAGAGACTTTTGCAGACGTTCAAACAGTATAGTGGGAATGGAAACATTGGAGCCTGAGGACGTAGGACATTTTGTGTCTAGATTTGTGCCAGGATTGAGACCAGACATGAGCATGATGATTCAGCAGCACCTAATTTGCTGGCAGAATAAATCAGTTGATGAGATCATACAATACGCTAATTATTGAAATGATGTGATTGATATGAGGCAGAAGAAACTAACTTAATTAATTAATTAAAGGAGAAGCTCAAGGTAGCACAGATGAAAACAGCTCAGAGGGAAAGTCAAGCTCAGAGGGAATCTTTGTTGGGAATGCACCCCCATGCAGGGAGTGTAGCTGCAGAAGCTCCTTCTATGCAAAGTGGAGGTGGTTTTCAGTTCCAAGGTAGAGGTCGGGTATCCCTATTAATCTAATTACTGGAATTTGATGTAACCACATCAAAAACGTCTAACCTATGCCACTATTGTAAAATGTTAGGGCAGTGGAAGTTGGAATGCTATCTTAATCCTTCAAATGAAGGTCATATTCCAGAGTACACACAGTTGCAGAACAATAATCCTATGCAGACGCAGAATGTGCCTAGATAGACCAAAGTCTCAAAATGTTAATGCAGCCCAAGCTCCAGTGATGCAAGTTCCATAACCCCTGATGCCACAGCAAGCTGCCACTGGTCCCAGATTTGTTTTGAATCAAGTTCCAAATGTGAAAGAGAATTCTTTCCATGGTAACATTCCTTATCAGCAATATCCCATGTTTGAGACCATTGAAAATGTTGGTTCCTATCAGTCCTCCTGATCGTGCATGAAGGGTTAGGAAGATTGCATGCTTGCCACAGTCTTGGAGGGAGACCAGAGTGGCCCATATGTAGATGGTGAGGTAAATGGCCATACTGTACATTATTGGTTGATATTGGTGCTACCTGTTTTACTGTGAGAACAGCGTAAGTTCCAGACCTACCCCTCCTGAGAAGAAGTATCCAAGTTGTTGGAGTTGCTAATCAACAAATGAGGAACCCCATCACTCTGGTTGTTCCTGTAAAAATAGGACATTTTGAGGATAATCACCAATTTGTGATATGTGACTCAAGTCCTATGAGTTTGCTAGGATGTGACTTTCTGTGCAAGCTGAATTGCACCATTTACTGCACACTGAGAGGCATGGAGCTTCAGACCCACAACAAGGATTTTGCTTTTAAACTGGTTAATATAAACCCAGTTGTTGCATTGTACCCTATGATTACAAGTGAAGAATTACCCCTGGATCTTAGAGACACTGTGAGGTCTGAGGTTTGGGATTTTGCAGGAAAGGACATTGGACTCATTAAAGGAGTTGAGCTTGTCCATATACAGATAAAGTCAAATGACGAATATCCCAGAACACCACAGTATAATTTTGACCCCTGAAACTATTGCCAGAATAACTCCAGTAATTGAGACAATCATTCAACAAGGCATTTTGAAAAAGATTTTGGGGAGTCCATGTAACTCACCTATTATGGACCTGCAGAAGCCTAGCAGTAAGTACGGCATAGTGCAGGACCTTCGCAAGATAAACAATATAGTGATTCCTTGGGTATACGGAAAGCCCTTCCATCTTCAACCAGATCCTTAAAAAGAATTTGGATTCTTTGGTTATGCCCTGTAACTCTGTCCTGGTGCAGTATATTGACGACCTGCTGGTTGCGTCAAATACTTGAGAGGCTTGCAAAACTGACACTATTTAATTACTGAACCACTTGACTGTGAATGGAAAAGTTGCAGTACTGTTTGAAAGAAGTCTTGTATCTTGGTCATCACATTGAGAAAAGAGTCAGAAAGGTGTTGCAGGAGAGATTCTCAGCAATTTTGAAAATTAAACCACCAACTACCCAGAAAGAGGTCAGGATGTTTTGAGGAATGGTGGGCCGGTGTATACCCAACTTTTCCCGAGTGGCCAAGCCTATACAGAGGCTGACACACGAGGATGTGTCGGACACGGTGCCTTTAGACAATGATTATTTGGTTGCCTTCCTAGAGTTGAGAGAAAGTCTCCGTCACGCTCCGGCACTAGGAATGCCTGATTACAACAAAGCATTTTTACTTTTTTTGCAGTGAAAGGGAGGGCTGCACTCTCTAAGTGCTTACACAAACATATAGAAGTGCCTGTAGACCTGTGGTGTACTTTTTAGCTACTTTAGATCAAGTAGCAGCACTTTGCCTAGATGTCTAGCAGCTGTGGATGCCAGCATAGAGAGATGTGAAGGCATTGTAATGGGTCATCCTTTAATGGTGTGCATGCCTCATTCTGTGGAAATACTGTTGATGTACACTCGCACACAACATCTGACAAACAGCCGCCTGACCCGGTATGAGCAGATCATACTGGCGGCTGAAAACTTTACTTTGAAGAGGTGTTCTGTTTGAATCCTGCCACTGTACTGCCTCTTCCTGAGACTGATAGTGCTGAAAATGAGGTGGAGCATGACTGTCTTGATGTTACTGAACTGTGCACAAATCCGAGACCAGATATTCAAGATGAGCTGCTGCCTGAATCTGATTTTGCATTGTTTGTGGATGGCTCGTGTTTGCAGGACCATGATTTGCAAGACAAATTTACGAGCTGCTTATGCAGTCTGTACAGTTTTAGGAGTAGGAGAAGCTTTGTGGCTCCAGGGAGTGTTCTCGGCACAAATGGCTGAGTTGACTGCTCTTACTAGAGCATACTGTGTGTCTGACCAGCAGAGAGTGACAATTTTCGCTGATAGTCAGTACAACTTTGGTGTCGTTCATGATTTCAGACAGTGATGGTCCCAGAGGGGGTACATGACCTTCTGTGACTCGCCATTCGGAATGGGGAGCAAGTCGGAAAACATCTTGAAGCATTGCAGATGCCTGCACAAATTGACGTTGTTAAGTGTGCGGCGCATTGTAAGAGGGATGATTCTGTGACTATTGGCAAAAGATATGCAGACAAAGCTGCCAGATACAGTGCTTACAATGCTTGTACCTTTTATGGCAAGTATACAAAGCAGGGACCAGATGAGACCAACTACAACCTTCTGTTAACGGCAGCTGATACTTTGGAGGAAGTCAAAAGGTTTCAGGAAGAAGTGTTAGAAACAGAACAGTTTGGTCATAGCAGGTTGTGTCAAGAGATATGAGGACGAGATTTGGGTTTTAGCAGACAGGATACCAGTGTTGCCTAACAGTCTTTTACACCCGATGGCTAGAAATAAACATGGTCCTACTCAGGGGGAGGAGACACAATGATCCGCTTGTTTAGGAAGACTTGGTTTAATCCAAGATTTAGGTTGATGGGTGAGGCATTGTGGCACTGATGTGTTGTGTTGTTGTGTAGTTCCTAGGAGTCCCCCATGACCTGCACATTTTGGATGACCTAAACTGAGGGCTTGGTGTCCCTACCACTTCTGGACAACCCCACAGGATAGGTCAGCCAGTAGACGAGATAGCTCTACAGTGCCACTTCCACCCCCCTGTATTCTACAGCGGTGTAGGTAGTTTCTGACAACCACTGAACATGACAACCCTGACTCCTCAGGGATCGTGGAAAACAGTACAGTACATTTTTCTCAGACACTCGTGCTTGCTTTCTCTCAGAAAATAGACAGGATGGGTAATAGGACGTTTCAATAAGTATTTATTGGTCCAACGACAGCCTGGTGTAAAACATATGTGCTGCGACAATCAAGAGACAGAAGCATATGAAAGAGATTGCTAATACCAATATAGTAAATATTAGATACATTTCTACCATATTGCTAATAAGATGAACATAAGCAGATCAGATAAAAACAGTAGCACTTGCATATTCCTAAAATGCGCCCCTTATGTATTTTCCCTAAATGTACCATGCCTAACCTGGATGTGTAGGTGTAGATGCGCCCAGCTATGTGTATCTGTAGCCAAGAAACCCCTAGGGAAGAACCAGCCCCCTCACCTGATGGTTTATAACAAAGCGCCCCATCTCTGCATTGAGGATGACAACCCACAAGGGATGTCAGACTGCTGCATATCGGAGATTCGGCATAGCAGGACCCCCATCTCAGCCTGGAAGGAATTCTCCTCTATCTTGTAGGGGGGAATGAGGGTCTTTTATACAAAATTGGTCACACCTGGGTTTTTTCTAGAATCTATATGTTTTTAAAACAATCATAGATGTTTTGAAAACAATCATAAATGTTTTGAAAACAATCGCCAATGCTTTTCTAAACAAATGCGATCATGCAGAGCTGGGATGAAAAAAAAGTGGTGACCCTTATACAGAATAAATCTGCAGTGCCTGGGGACATGTTTATGTACATCAGGTACAGGGATTATTATTGAATACTTAGAGCCTGGTGTCAAGGAGACAGGAGCAAGCTACTAGGTAAAAGGTTACCTGTTTAGAAGTGTTATTGTCGTGTGGATGGGACAATGTATGTAAAGATGGGGTATGCATCAATGAGACTATCCTAAAAGACATGACACCCACTCCTCATCAAAAGGTCAACAAGGTCAGCTAGGTAATGATAAAGCTAACACTATTAAAAGACATAAAAAATTATTTATAATAAAACATACTAAAAAGCACTTTAAAAGCCTGAAAAATGTCCAAAAAAGACAAGTCATTTTTCCCTAAAAAAGTGTTCAAAAGGTCCTCTAAACTTGTATATATTGTGATTATTGCACTGAGCACCATAAAAGCTATGAAGCTCAGTTACAGCTGAGAAGAAAAAAAACCCAAAGTCTGTGTTCTACTACAAATGAGCACGCTGACGCGACCGCACAGCGGACGCGCGCAGCGGGTGCGCCACCGGCACGCCAAAGGCAAGCCCGTCTGCGCCCATACGCGACCGGAATGCGCTGTGCGCCAGGACCCCTGGCCAAAATTTTACTAAGAACTACTCAAAAGAGGCACTACTTAAGATTGGAGCAAGAAGTAAGAAAAATAATTGCACACCTATAAATTCTCAGAGCGATTTCCTGGTACAACACTGCCCTACATGCAAGTTGGCTACATGCATTAATCCGATCAGTGCTCTCAATAACACAGCCACGGCTACTAACCCGCCCGCGGCACGCAGGTCCGAGTCAACAGACCACGCTCTAACATGCGTCCTACTCAATACCAGGTCACTTCCTAAACATAAATATGAACTTGCTGACTTCTTTGATCAATACAAGCCAGACATTATGCTCCTTACAGAGACCTGGACAACCAACTCCTCGGAGCCGGATATGAATACGGCCATACCAAAAGGATATGACCTGTTCAAAGTGGACAGAGTAGGATATCGAGGTGGTGGAATTGCTATTGCATACTGTTCTAACATTAAGGCCACATTTGCCGCTATCCCCCAACTGAAGGAAGAAGCTGTCCTGTTTACACTTAAATACAACAACATGACAGGATTTAACGGGATGCTAATTTACCGCCCACCTGGTCCTAGGAATCCTTTCATCTCTTCCATACAGACCGCTATGGAGTCTTGCATGGAATACTCTAACTTCTCCCTACTGGGGGATTTTAACTTTCACTTAGAGTCTACTGAATGTCGGGACACCATCAATTTAATTGATGGATTAAAGAGCTTTGACCTAAACAAAATTGTCACTGAGGCTACTCATACTGGCAAACACACCTTGGATGGCATTTTTACCAACTATGCTCGGGTAAAATTCAATAAAACACGACCTGGACAGATCATAGCGCCGTCTTCTTTGAGCTATCCTGCATCGGGCAACCCCTCAAAGAATAATACATTAATAGGACGGGCACAACACGCCTTTGGCGAGAAGTAAATACTCCAGACTTGGAATTCGCCTTACGTTCCCACAGCCCCGGTTTAAATACTGACCCTGACCCTGATTCCGCAGCCTTAAATTTTGACCACTGGATTCTCTCGGCAGCTAATAAGCTGGCCCCAGAGAAGCATACACATATCCGCAGAAAACAACCATCAGCCCCATGGTACACATCGGAACTGAAAGAACTGAATCAAAAATGCAAGGCTAAAGAAAGAGCATGGAGGAAAGATTACTTAGAATTAGACAAAAACCATTATAAAGAGGCAATTGCTAATTATAAACAGTCAATAATCACAGCTAAATCATGTTTTTTTACTGAGAAAATCAATTCTGCCAAAAACTTAGCCAGAGAACTTTTTAAAACGGTCTCTGTCTTATCCAAATTCGGCGATAGCAAACAGTTCAGCCCTAATACGCAGTTTTGCGACAAATTAGCTAACTTCTTTTACGACAAAGTAAAAAAAGTATATGACGAGTTCTCTAGTGGCCAGGCCGGAGACAATTTTGACGGGCCAAACAAAGGCGAGGCGACTATGCTGGCCCACCTACAAAAATGTATTCGCCTAATGCCAGAACGAGTCGTGAGGCTCATAATGTCAACGAAATCCGGGTCCCCACTTGACCCCTGTCCTGCACATGGTCCCCAACATTATTGCCGACCATCTAGTACCCCTCCTTAATAATATCCTAGACGCTGGGCATTTCCCCACTATCTGGAAAAAATCCTTGGTCCGACCTATTTTAATTAAACCTTCCCACGATCCAATGGAGGTTAGTAATTACCGACCCATCTCATGCCTGCCATTTCCATCGAAAATTCAAAGCCTGAGGACGTGGCAACTAAATGTAATGACTGTATGGCCCACATTATCAGGTGGATGCGAGAAAATTGCTTAAAGTTAAATACCGACAAAACAGAAGTGGTTCTGTTTGGTAGGGACATCTCTTTTTGGAACTCCTCCTGGTGGCCGGAAGCAGCCGGGCCTTGCCCTTTGCCAGTAAAAAAGGTAAAAAACCTCAGCATCATCATAGATGATCATGTATCTCTATCTGATCAGGTAAATAGCATCACTTCATCGTGTTTCTTCACGTTGAAGATTCTGCGAAAATGTTTACCATTCATCCCTATGGATCTCAAGAAAACAGTTATTGTTGCTCTGGTGCTATCCAAAATTGATTACTGTAATGCTCTCTACTTAGGAGCAAACAAGAGAATTATACGCAAGCTGCAAACACTACAAAATGCAGCAGCATGATTGCTGCTTAAGATTCCCAAATTCAGTTCTGTAACTCAAAGCATTCAGGACCTGCACTGGCTCCCAGTCCAGGCAAGGATTGAATTCAAGTCAATGTGCATTGTGCATAAGACTCTGCATGGGGCCGGGCCTGCTACCTTAGTAAGCATATCAAACTGCACATCCCACAACAAAACTTAAGGTCATCGCTGGCCTCTCTACTTGTGGTTCCCAGAGTGAAGACCGTAAAATGGGGTGGCAGAAGTTTCTTCTATCTGACCCCCAAATTATGGAACACACTGCCCATCAGTCTCAGAAACCAAACCAATAGACAAGCATTCAGGAAATTGCTAAAAACATGGCTCTTTGCATCAAAACAATAGTTTCTCCCCATTCCTCACTTGTATAAATTAATGACAGCTAGCGCTAAGACGCTTCGGCATACACGCGCTTTACAAAACCTGCATTTCATTCATTTCAGTGTTCGACCTTCAATTTAGACAATGTTTAAAAAAAAATGCAGAATAGTTCCCAGAACAGGAAAGGCCAGATTGTTTATGAATCCTGTGCCGAAGAGTCAACATTGCTGAACATCGTTTCCGCTGGTGGTAGCCCCTCAAGAACTTCCAGTATCATATCCAATGAGCAAAGATGGTCATCTCTGGTTCCCACGGCAGCCGCCGGGGAAGAGTTAGATGCCTGCACGCCTGATGCTGATGCCTGTACTTCTGGAGCAGAGCTGATATCACTTCCAACAAGAGTGGAAACATCCCTTGGAAGCTCTAGAAATGCCGTCATCAACATGGGAATACGCTGTGGACAACTGCACGTGTGGCCTGCAAAGGCGCCAGTAGCGCTTCTATATCCGGCGGTGCAACTAATGCAAGTGTCAGACACAGGTCTAACACACAGCCAAATCCACAGAAGAGGCAACGGAATACAGGCAGGACACAGTCTAGCCAGACCGGTCTGAAAGACAGGAACCAATGCTCACTCAGCTCTCGAAGCCGAGGTGTAGTCAGGTAGAACACCATGCGCTCACAACAACATCGTTCCAGCAGTGTACTCTCCATATCTTGAGGGATTGCGACGTCCATTGCAAAGCAAGAGTATTAAAATCAGGATGCCCGCTACCGAAAGCAGGACCAATGGAAGCCCTCCAAAAACGCTTCCAAGTATGGAGTGTATAAAGGCTGGAATTACTCCGAAGATGGTCTGAAAGGTGGTTAAGAGACCTGATCCAATTCGCTTAAATAAGTGTATGATCCCACACGTATCAGACATGTTAAAGATACGATGAACCATTTCTCCGAAATAGATCGGGAAATTCGTACGGACCAGGACCTGTATCTCTGCTGAAGACCTTGCAACCTGGAGATCAAAAGTCTCTCTGGCTGAAGTTAAGGCCACATTTTGTTGAAACAACATGGCTTTCAGTCTGCCCAGCGAAATAAACCGTATACTGGAAACATTCAATGAAGGCCACAGTGGTGCCTCCCTAACTGTGCGAGCCGGGGGAAACAACTCTGAAGTTTACTGTGACTAAATATGCGATGCCTGGTGCCATTCCACAACAGCCTTGATCATTCAGCACTAAATAACTTCCATTCTAAAGTAATTAAAAAACCGGATGAATCATGGCAGTCTTTCAAGTAGGGAAGATAAGTTCGCTTTTGACGCATTGCACGTTCCATGAAGTGACACTTCTTTGCACACTAAAGACCCACTTAAAGCCTTCCCACAGACAGTGCCACTTAAGAAAACTTAAGTGTCCTTATTCCTGCACCTATATCTATACGGTAGCTCCCAGGTTTCCTGTATATACCCTTCACCTAACGCTTCATACCTGCCTGCTTGGATGTATTTAAGGCAGTATTGGAACTGAAATGTTGTGATTGGCAGTGTGATATAGCCATGAACTAACCATTCAGTAGATGGTGACTCTGCTACAGTGAAAGGTAACTTCTCTAATTTTTCAATGAGCAGCATGGTGTACTTTGCATCTCTGCGTGCCATAGTCAACTGTCTGTTGGTCAGATTGTAAATCGAGAACAAACTTGTGCTGTTAATGTATCGCCATGGCACGTGGCCAGAACGCAATGATTGCAGCGCCCAGCTTAAAAGCATAATGGAGTACAATTGAGATTACCCATGTTGTAGAATAGACAAATCTCGTTCCATTATGTCGATTGCCGAGGACACAATGTTGCCCAGTGAACAAATACATGAAGAAAGTGTGGTCATACCATTATCTACCACAGCCAGGGCCTTTTCTAGGTTAATTCTATTGATTTCACGTAATCTCTCAGCAGCATCCTGTTGGGAGACTTTCCACAGTTCATTGTAGATGGCATATAAGAAGCGTTTTTTACATGGTTTCTTGGGACCTTACAAGAAATCCCTAAGATCCGTGTTGTCAGCTAGAAGGGACAAGTGCTGTTTCACTTGTTGTAGTGTTGAGGTTTTTACTAGCCAGTCTAGGCACAACTTCCCAACACTATAAGAAGTCACTACCCCTGTGTCGTCTGTGTATACATAGCGTGGGTCGGTCCTATGGATACTAAACCCTTTGGTTGTACCCTTGAATCTTGACTGACACCTATTTGTGTCGAGAGGCCAAACCAACCATCCCTGCCAATTGGGAGCTGAGGAATTGTTTGTACCATTCTGTATCATTGCACCCAGCACTTCCTCACTAATCAGTGTGTCATTCGATATACCTTCTATAGGTATGGGTAGGGGGATACGTGGTGTTTTCAGGTCTTTCATTTTTGCAAACCCGTAGCAGGTAGTTTGTTGCACTGTTCTGTTCAGGAATATTATCTGTAACGGTATGAGGCAAGCTCTAAATAAAGTCTCTGTTCCCTGAACCTGCCAATCTTTCCTCCCCCAGATTGATTTTGTGTCTATCGTGTCCCTCCAATAGTCAAAACCTTGTATAGACAGTTGGGAGATGAAAGGTGCTAAATATATGAGCTTGGTATTTGTCAGTATCATTTTCTTCGCAGTTGCATTCATTTGTGTAAGCTTATAATAGTATGACATTAGGTCTGATGTATTGAACCCTGAAAATTATGCACATTTCTGAGTGAATGTGGCAAAACTACCTTTAGGTGGTGTCGGGCAAGTGTTTACAGTGCATGGAACACTAGCTCTGTGCAAAAAGTGATGACCATAGTGCTGGTAACAATATATCAGGTGTATCTTCGTACAATTCCCTGTAGGAAAATGCAGCAGATTGTTCTAAGAGCATACTATTTACAGTCTCAATGTCCCAAACATCAGAGAGTGTACTCAGGGTAATGAAATCATTCATTGAAATTTTGAATACATGTGGTATTTTCAAATGTTCAGTAGGACCAAATACATCATATGAAACCCTATCCCAGAGTATACCATCAAGTACTGGAACTGCTGAAATGTTCACAAGGGATAAGTCTCTCTGTTCACGGTGTGATGATGTATGTGGTTTCAGGACCAAGTTCACGGGTTGTACTGCAGAGCGTTGTGAGAGGTAATGTCCATTCAGTGGTAGGAAAAAGACAGTTACTATACCAATTCAAATTAACAGGAACAGGATCCCTAATGCAAACCAAAGATGCAACCAAGGGGACACAAAGTAGGTCTCTTTCAGCCAGAGATAGAATTATCAAAATTATTCTTTTTTAGAGATGGGTGGCATTTTCTCACGTTCACTTGGATCTGAAGAAAAGTCATTGAGGTTGGTGAAGTATCCAGACGCAGTTTGATCTATCTTTGGGAGCTCAGCAGTGTTTGTAGAACTGGCAGTTGCTTTTTGTGAAGGCACGTTGATGTAAACTTCATTATTGGGCCGAATTGCAATTTGCCTTTCAGTTAAATTTGGATGTTGTTCTGTTTCAACAGGTGTGATTCGTACTCCGTCATTTGCTACTCCTGCATCTTGCGCAGAGGAGTCTTGAAACGTTATTAGTCTTTCCATCTGAACTTCCTGTATAGTAGCAAGAGGAGATCTGTGGCTACCCAGGACTCCACGTGGCCTGCTATTGAGAATCGGCCACATAGTGTGGTTTGATCAGATCAATGGAGACAAATCTTTTTTCTTTTTTGCTGGCAAGAGGCGGAAGAAGTACTGTTCTTGTTCCTTGAACTGCCTGGACAGGTACAGGCGTTCTGTAGGATGACCCAAACTCCTTCTTGTCCACGATCTTTTCTCTGACCAGGTCCCTGACCTTTGGGACCCAGACAGGTCTTGTCCAGAACAGGTTTGACTTCCCCAGTGGTGGTGCGTTTCACTTGGACGTTGCGCTGTAATACCCGAAATTCATTGAGTTCCTGTAAAACAGCCAAACGATCATTCAATTCAAATGGTTTTACATCCGCCACTGTGCTGGCACAATCTAGGTCAGGTACCCACATTCTTGTCCCAAGCAGGATCTCATAGGGGGTACGTCCTCCCAAGGATTTTCTTAGCATATTATTCAATGCCCTCTGGACCCCATATAGGTGATTGACCCAACTACCGCCCTCACCTAATACCCTTGCTGTTAAGGATTGCTTTAGGTCCTGGTTTTTCCTCTCCACCACCAAATTTCCCTCGGGATGGTAGGGGGAGGAGTACCGCAAGGCCACGCCAATACTTTCCATGGCTTCCTTGTAAGCCCGAGAGCTAAATGCAAGGCCAAGGTCAGAATGTAACATGCCAATTGTGTATGTCCCGATGAAGACTCGCAAATCCTTTTTAACAGTTTGAGCGTCAGCCGAGCGCTGAGGCCAAACCCATGGAAATCTAGAGCATCAATCCTCTGCCACCAAGATGTACTTGTAAGCCGCGTCTGAATTTAAGGGGCCGCAGTGATCGTAATAGACACATACGAGAGGTCTGTCTGAAATAAGTAATGGTGTTTGTGGTGGCCGTGCTACGGTGGAACCTTTCATCTGCTGACAGATATCGCACTTTAAGACATAAGCCTTTGTTTGTTTAGACAAACTTGGCCACCAGAATCACTGCTTCAGTAACAAAACTGTAGCAGTGACTCCTGCGTGTGCGGAGCCCAGACCCTCGTGTGCAGCTAGAATTAAACCTAATCTGTGATCCGTGTTTGGTATAAGTCTATCCCTCACTCCTGGAATTTGAGCATACAGTGTGTTTTGCGCATTAAATTTATAGGAATATTTGAGTGGAAAGCCCTTCAGAATGGCAGAACTGTTCTTTGAGGCACTGACAGCTATCAGTATGTCTCCGACTATCCTCGTGCTTGAACAAGTGATTGCAGCAATGGCAGCAATTCGCACTGTCGCCTTGGCGGCTTCATCTGCCAGTAAATTCCCTTCAACGTGTACGCCAACACACTGGTGACTTAATGTGTGAATAACTTGAGCCTGTAGCAGGCATGCTTTCAGCTTTGCCACTTGTTCCCATAACAATTTATGCTTAACCCCTTCGCTGCTAGGCCTTTTCCCCCCCTGTGCTAAGCCTTTTTTTGGCTATTTGGGGTAGTTCTCGCTTAGACCCCTGTAACTTTTTGACCACATAAGGTATCCACACCAAATTTGCGTCCTTTTCTACCAACATCATGGGGATTCTCGAGGACCCAGGGTTTGTGGATTCCTCTGAAGGGGACCCAGAAATTATCCAAAATACAGCTAAATTTGTTGTTTTTTTGGAAAATGGGAAAAAAGTGCTGCAAATAAAAGCGTCTGGTTTTTTCCCTGCAAATGGCATCAGCAAAGGGTTTGTGGGGCTGAAATCACCATTTTCCCATATTTTAGGGACTGACAGACTTTTGTCAGAAAACCAACATTTTTTACACAGTTTTGGCATTTTTCTGGGACATAGCCTATTTTTGGTATTTTTGTGCTTTCAACCTTCTTCCAGTTAATGGTAGAAATGGGTATGAAAGCAATAATGGATCCTGGAAAGCTATACATTTTAGAAAAGTATACAAAACTCTGAATTCAGCAAGGAGTCATTTCTGTAGCTCCTTCAAGGTTTCTTTATAGAAACTAACAGTTGAATATAGGAAAAATTGAAAATTAGTTGAAAGAAATAGCCATTTGTGCCAACGTTTTCACCTGTAACATCTTCTAATTATGACAGCTGTTTGAAAGCAATATACCGTTACATCCGCTGGACCTTTCTGGTTGTGGGGATATATAGGACTTGTAGGTTCACCAAGAACCCGACGAACCCAAAGCCAATAACTGAGCAGCCTCATGCAATGGTTTTTTATTATGTACAGGGTATATAGCAATTAATTTGGGAAAATATATACATGGAAAAATCAGTATGAAAGACACCTATGTATTTCTGAAATTGGAACAAAATATAGAGTTTAGAAACAGTAGATATTTGCACATTTCCGAAATTGTGAGTACCCATACTAGCATGAGAATTATAGGACATTTTTCAGAGTGACTTCTTTTTTACACATTGTCTTTCATTTGAAAGGCAGAAATGCATCGAAAGTCAATAGGTAATGACAGTTGCTCTACAATTCTGTGTTACCTAAGTCTCCCGATAAAAATGGTACCTCACTTGTAGGCCTAATGCCCACGACAGGAAACGGCTCAAAATACAACATGGACACACTTTTTTTTTACAGTGAAAACTGACCCTTTTTTTGCAAAGTGCCTGGCTGTAGATTTTGAACCCTAGCTCTGTCGGCACCTAGGGTAACCTAGCAAACCTAGACATTTTTGAAAACTAGACACCCAGGGGAATCCAGGATGTGGTGGACAGTTCGGAAATCTGTGTGGATCCACAAAATTCCATGCACCCCGCAGTCCGCAAAGTCTTCAGAGAAAAATGGTACCTCACTTGTGTGGGTAGACCTAGTGCCCGCGACAGGAAATGGCCCAAAACGCAACATGGACACACCACATTTTCACATTGAAAACGGACCCTTTTTTTGCAAAGTGCCTAGCTGTAGACACCCCGGGGAATCCAGGATGGGGTAACTTGTCTGGCTCTCACCAGGTTCTGTTACCCAGAATCCCTTGCAAACCTCAAAATTTGTCCCCAAAAATTTTTTCCTCACATTTCTGTGGTGGAAAGTTCTGGAATCTGTGTGGATCCACAAAATTCCACCCACCCCGCATTCCCCAAAGTCTTCTGAGAAAAATGGTACCTCACTTGTGTGGGTGGGTCAAGTACCCACAACAGGCAAGGGCCCAAAACCTATTGAGGCGACATCAAAATTACCTATCACAAAACAACCTGGTTTTGCAAGGGGGGTCCCATGAGTTTTTGGCCCCGGGCTCGGCGGCCATCCTGGGAAACCTACCAATCCCACACGTTTCTGAAAACTATACACCCTGGGGAGTCCAGCAAGGTATGGCTTGCGTGGGTCCCCCAACATTTCCCTACCCAGAATCCCCTGAAAACATCAAATTTAGCTGAAAAAATAACTTTTTTCTCACATTTCTGTGTGGGAAAGTTCTGGAATCTGTGTGGATCCAAAAATGTCCTTCTACACAGCATTCCCCCCAGGTCTCCCGATAAAAATGGTACCTCACTTGTGTGGGTGGGTCAAGTACCCGCGACAGGCAAGGGCCCAAAACGTATTGAGGAGACATCAAAATGACCTATCACAAAACAACCTGGTTTTGCAAGGGGGGTCACCTGGGTTTTTGGCCCCAGGCTTGGCGGCCATCTTGGGAAACCTACCAAACCCACACATTTCTGAAAACTAGACACCCGGGGGAGTCCAGCGAGGTATGGCTTGCGTGGGTCCCCCAAAATTTTCCTACCCAGAATCCTCTGCAAACCTCAAATTTAGCTGAACAAATCACTTTTTTCCCAAATTTCTGAGTGGGAAAGTTCTGGAATCTGCATGGATCCCCAAATTTCCTTCCACCGAGCATTCCCCCTGGTCTCCCTATAAAAATGGTACCTCACTCACGTGGGTGGGTCAAGTACCCGCGACAGGCAAGGGCCCAAAACCTAATGAGGCGACATCAAAATTACCTATCATTAAGCAACCTGGTTTTGCAAGGGGGGTCCATGAGTTTTTGGCCCCAGGCTCGGTGGCCATCTAGGGAAACCTACCAAACCCACACAATTCTGAAAACTAGACACCCGGGGGAGTCCAGCAAGGTATGGCTTGCGTGGGTCCCCCAAAATTTCCCTAGCCAGAATCCCCTGCAAACATCACATTTTGTTGAAAAAATCAATTTCTTCTCACATTTCTGTGTGGGTAAGTTGTAGGATCACCTGGCTGACACAAATTTACTACCACCCAGCGTTCTCCCAGGTCTCCCGATAAAAAGGGTACCTCACTTGTGTGGGTAGGCATAGTGGCTGCAACAGGAAATGGCCCAAATCATACTGTGGAGACTTCAAAATTACCTGTAACAAAAATACCTGGTTTGGGGTGGGGTGCACCTGGTTTTTTGGCCTAGGGCTCGCTGCCATCAAGGGAAACCTACCAAACCCACACATTTCTGAAAACTAGACACCCTGGGGAGTCCAATGAGGTATGGCTTGCATGGATCCCCCAACATTTCCCTACCCAGAATCACCTGCAAACCTCAAATTTAGCTGAAAAAAACACATTTTCCACATATTTTTGTGTGGAATCACCGTGCCGGCAAAAATGTCCTACCCCACAGCGTTCTCCTTAGTATCCTGAGTAAAATGATACCTCACTTGTGTGGGTGTCCAATGCAGAATTTGCAAGCAACGTATTTATTAAAAAATGTAGCGCTTAGAATTCTCGGTGCAATACCCTTAATCCCTATGTTTTGGGCTCTTCCCAGTCACAGGCCCTTGCCCCACCCACACAAGTGAGGTATCATTTTACTCGGGAGACTGAGGGGAACGCTGTGGGATAGGACATTTGTGCCGGCACGGTGATTCCACCCAAAAATATGTGTAAAATGTGTTTTTTCAGCTAAACTTTAGGTTTGCAGGGCATTCTGGGTAGGGAAACGTTGGGGGATCACGCAAGCCATACCTCTCTGGACTCCACGGGTGTCTAGTTTTCAGAAATGTGTGGGTTTGGTAGTTTCCCAAGATGGCCGCCGAGCCCGGGGCCAAAAACCCAGGTGACTCCCCTTGCAAAACCAGGTTGTTTTGTGATAGGTCATTTTGATGTCGCCTCAATACATTTTGGGCCCTTGCCTGTCGGGGGTACTTGACCCACCCACGTGAGTGAGGTATCATTTTTATCGGGAGACCAGTGGGAATGCTGGGTGGTAGGATATTTGTGGATCCACGTAGATTCCAAAACTTTCCCACACAGAAATTTGAGGAAAAAGTGATATTTTCAGATAAATTTTAGGTTTGCAGGGCATTCTGGGTAGGAAAACATTGGGGGACCCACACAAGTCATACCTCGCTGTACTCCACCGCATGTCTAGTTTTCAGAAATATGTGAGTTTGGTAGGTTTCCCAAGATGGCCGCCGAGCCCGGGGCCAAAAACCCAGGTGACTCCCCTTTCAAAACCAGGTTGTTTTGTGATAGGTCATTTTGATGTCTTCTCAAAACGTTTTGGGCCCTTGCCTGTCGCGGGTACTTGACCCACCCACGCGATTGAGAAACCAGTTTTTATCGGGCGACCTGGGGGAACGCTGGGTAGTAGGAAATTTGTGGATCCACGTAGATTCCAGAACTTTCCCACACAGAAATTTGAGAAAAGTTATTTTTTTAGCTAAATTTGATGTTTGCAGGGCATTCTGGGTAGGAAAACTTTGGGGGAACGACGCAAGACATAACTCGCTGGACTCCCCCGGGAGTCTAGTTTTCAGAAATGTATGGGTTTGGTAGTTTCCTAATATGGCCGCTGAGCCCGGGGCCAAAAACCCAGATGACCCCCCTCACAAAACCAGGTTGCCTTGTGATAGGTAATTTTGATGTCTCCTCAATACGTTTTGGGCCCTTGCCTGTCGCGGGAAACTTGACCCACCCACGCGAGTGTGGTATCATTTTAATGGGGAGACCTGGGGGAACGCTGGATGGTAGGAAATTTGTGGATCCACGTAGATTGTAGAACTTTCCCACACAGAAATTTGAGAAAAAAAGTGATTTTTTCCAGCTAAATTTGAGGTTTGAAGGGGATTCTGGGTAGGAAAACGTTGGGGGACCCACGCAAGCCATACCTTGCTGGACACCCCCGGGTGTCTAGTTTTCAGAAATGTGTGGGTTTGGTAGGTTTCCTAAGATGGCCGCCGAGCCCGGGGCCAAAACCCCAGGTGACTCCCCTTGCAAAACCAGGTTGTTTTGTGATAGGTAATTTTGATGCCTCCTCAATACGTTTTGGGCCCTTGCCTGTCGGGGGTACTTGACCCACCCACACGAGTTAGGGACCATTTTTATCGGGAGACCTGGGGGAACGCTGGGTGGTAGGAAATTTGTGTCAGACCTGTGATCCTACAACTTTCCCACACAGAAATTAGAGTAAAAAGTGATTTTTTCATCAAAATTTGAGGATTGCTGGGGATTCTATGTAGGGAAACGTTGGGGTATCCAAGCAAGCCATACCTCCCTGGGCTCCCCTGGGTCTCTAGTTTTCAGAAATGTGTGGGTTTGGTAGGTTTCCATAGATGTCTACCGACCCCAGGACAAAAAACGCAGATGGCCCCTATGTATCTGAAAATGACCTGGTTTTGCAAGGAGGTCACATGAGTTTTTGGTCCTGGGACCATTTTTATCGGGAGACCTGGGGGAACGCAGGGTGGTATCAAATTTGTGGATCTATGCAGATTCCAGAATTTTCCACCACAGAAAAATGAGGAAAATGTTTTCTTTTTACAAAGTTTGAGGTTTTCAAGGGATTCTGGGTAACAGAACCTGGTGAGAGCCAGACAAGTCACCCCATCCTGGATTCCCCTGGGTGTCTACTTTTCAAAAATGTATAGGTTTGCTAGGTTTCCCCAGGTGCCGGCAGAGCTATGGTTCAAAATCTACAGCTAGGCACTTTGCAAACATAGGGTCAGTTTTCACTGTAAAAATGTGGTGTGTCCACGTTGCGGTTTGGGCCGTTTCCTGTTGCGGGCACTACGCCTACCCACACAAGTGAGGTATAATTTTTATCGGAAGACTTTGGGGAATGCGGGGTGGGTAGAAGTTTGTGGATCTGCGCAGATTCCAGAACTTTCCATCACAGAAATGTGAGGAATATGTGTTTTTTTTTTTACAAAGTTTGAGGTTTGCAAGGGATTCTGGGTAACAGAACCGAGTGAGAGCCACACACGAGACCACATCCTGGATTCCCCTGGGTGTCTAGTTTTAAAAAATGTATAGATTTGCTAGATTTCCTTGGGTGCCAGCTGCGCTAGGACCCAAAATCCAGAGGTAGGCAAATTCCGCAAAAAAGTCTGTGCCTAGTGGGCTTTCTGCCACCCTGGGGAGGGGAGAAATCGGGGGCTATTGCCCCGATATGCCCCCAAGGGGGCAGAAAGACTGTGGCTATTTTGTTTGGGTGTGTGGGGACATTGGGATGCCCATTCTGGGCAGCCCCCACCCCTACATATAAAAAAGCCAGCATAATCGCTGGTGCCTCGTGGGCTCTCTGCCCCCTCCAGGGGGAAGATCAGGGGCTACTGCCCCCATCTGCCTCCTGGGGGGACAGAAAGACAGTGGCATCTTTTTCTGGGGGGGAGGCATTGGCATTCCCATTCTGGGCAGCCCCCACCCCTGAATTTTGAAAAACATTTACCCCTGGTGCCTAGTGGGCTTTCTGCCCCCCCCCCCGACGGGGCAGATAAGGGGCTATTGCCCCATCTGCCTCCCAGGGGGGCAGAAAGACTGTGGTAATTTTTTTGGGGTGGGGGCATTGGCATGCCCATTCTGGGTAGCCCCCACCCCTACGTATAAAAAAAGGAAATCCCTGTGGCCTAGTGGCCTTTCTGCCCCCCGGGGGGGGGCAGATCAGGGGCTACTGTCTCCATATGCCTCCTGAGGGGGGGCAGAAAGACTGTGGCATTTTTTTGGGGGGTGGGGGCATTGGCATGCCCATTCTGGGCAGCCACCGCCCGGAACTTTGGAAAAATAAAAATCCCTTGTGCCTAGTGGGCTTTCTGCCCCTCCAGGGTGGCAGATAAGGGGCGTGGCTGCCCCATCTGCCTCCCAGGAGGGGCAGAAAGACTGTAGCATTTTTTTTGGGTGGGGGCATTTGCATGCCCATTCTGGGCAGCCCCAACCCCTACGTATATATATTAAAAAAATCCCTGGGGCCTAGTGGGGTTTCTTCCCCCTTGGGGGGGGGCAGATCAGGGGCTATTGCTCCCATCTGCCTCCTGGGGGGGGCAGACAGTCTTATTCCTTCTTGGGGGTATAGGGGGGCTTTGGCATGCCCATTCTGTGCAGCCCCCACCCCTGGCATATAAAAAAAATCCCTGGCGTCTAGGGTGCTTTCTGCCCCCCCGGGGGCAGATTGGGGGCTATTGCCCCATCTGCCTCCCAGGAGGGGCAGAAAGACTAGCATTTTTTTTTGGGTGCGGTTATTTGCATGCCCATTCTGGGCAGCCCCCACCCCAACGTATATATATAAAAAAAATCCATGGGCCTAGTGGGCTTTCTGCCCCCCACCCGGGGTGCAGATCAGGGGCTATTGCCCCCATCTGCCTCCTGGGGGGCATAACGTCTTATTCCTTCTTTGGGGGTAGGGTGGGGGCTTTGGCATGCCCATTCTGGGCAGCCCCCACCCCTGACGTATAAACAAAAATCCCTGGCGTCTAGGGTGCTTTCTGCCCCCCTGGAGGGGCAGATTGGGGGCTACTGCCCCCATATGCCCCCCCCCAGGCTGTCTGGGAAAATTAAATGGGGTGAGCAAAGGCCCTTGCCCAAGGGGCCCCTCCCCCCTCCCTGGTGGCTAGTGGGTGGATCCCTGCTTGGCCTGGGGAGGTTTGGGAAGCTCTTTCCCAGCTCCCCAGGCAAAAAAAAGGGAAATCCCTCTGCTGTCTGCTGCATAGGGATTTTCTGAGCATGTGCTCATGACGGAATGGTTCCGTCATAAGCACAGGAGCACTGGTGCTCATGATGGAACCATTCCGTCATGAGCACCCAAAGGGTTAATTGTGCAACCCCTGGAATCTCTAAACCCATTCTGGCCCCAATAATGAAGATATCCATTATAAGGCTGCACACAGTAAAATGAATCACACACTATCAGTGTGGGGAATTCCTGATCTGTATACTAAAGTGCCAATATCAGGGCTTTCAGATCTGCCAACTGCGCTGTACAATCTCCTCGAGATTGCGCAGTTGTATTGCTTGGATAGAATTTACCATCCCACATACGACCCTTCACTATAGCACATGCTGCGCTATACTGTTGTTTACTTCCTATGGCAGGCTGAGCAGATCCATCAGTCTAAATGATGTATTCATATTTCTCTAGAGGCAAGATTTCATTCGGCAGAGGGTATTCTTGTTCGTACTGCAGGAACGCTTATGTTTTTAGTGTAGAATCGTATTTGTAATCTACATCTGTTGCAGTGAGAGAATTAGCCCATTGTATCCATCACGGATGTAGTGCTTTTGCATTTGGAATGCTTGCCTTGGTAACAGCTTCTAAAGTTGGTACCGGGGTTAAAACGATAATGCGTTTCCCCTGTGTTAGTGCTCTTTCTCTCACTACAGCAGTCTGTATGCGGTCAATATTTTTTCAGTTGCCGCAAATCGCATTTCAGCATTTGTGTATATATGTGATTTGTATGTAATTGGAACTGTCTCACCTTCATTGAAAGTGAGGTAAGTATACCCTGATAAACTGGGGATGACCCTAATCACCAAGTTTGTAGAATTTACACGTGTGTGTAAGTGATTAGATGCTATCATGTCAGCCTGAACTGAACGGAGAGTATCTGTGTGTTGCTGTGTCCACTGATGTGGTGTGAAATCAGATCTGATTAAGTGGTAGAAAGGTTTTACTTTTCTGCGTAATCTAAAATGTATGTTCTTCCAAAATATAGAAAGATGGATTGCAAACCTTTGAGAGTCTTAGGAGGGTGTAGCAGCGTGCACTTTTTTAAAAAGTTGGCTGCCAGGCTCTTGCCTTCACTTGACAGTTCATATCCCAAAATAGGACATTGAGATGGGCAATTTTAGATTTTTTTTAAATTGAATTTGTAGCCCAAATTGGCGAATCCCACAATTATGTTGTTCACCCTGTGCAAGTGTTCAAGTAATTCATCGTCCGTCAGATAGATGTCATCTACATAGGCCACTGCCTCCTCATCACTTGTTTGTAATAATTCTGACACTCTTGCTGAGAATAGCCCCAGGCTGTTCTTATACCCTTGAGGCAAACAACAAAAATGTTGCTGAGTACCGAGGGCAGAAAATGCTGTCAAATATCTGCTTCCTGGAGCTATATTTTGGCAGAAGAATCCATTTGAGATATCTAATGTCGTTTTGTATTTCTTCCGCACAATGTTATTCATTAATGCGGCACTATGTGCATTTTGAACTGCAAATGTTCGTGTGCATGAGGTTTTAACGTCGGTAATCTAAAACTAGACGATATGTGTTGTCAGGTTTCAGGATTATTCATTGGTGAGGTGCAAGTATCAATCACACCTTGGTATTCGAGTTGGTCTAAGATTTCTTTGAACTGGCTTTTTGCATCGTTTTTTATAGGGTACTGTCTCTGTGGATTTGGAGTAGATTTTAATGGGATTGCATGGTGAGTAGACTCCACGTCCCACCCTACATGGTTGCTGTATAATGCTGGAGCTAGCACTAGCACCCACTCCTGCGTGTATGAATGTTTTAAAGATTCTGGAACGAGGTCCGAGAAAGCAGGCAAAAGGACGCTTTCCCATTTTATGCAATTCATTACAAACTCAGGCAGCCAATATCTTTCTGCTAGCAGTATGTCATACCCAAATGTCAAATTCGCCTAAAAGAGACCCTTAACTTTTCTTGAGATGCCCCCTCTATTTGGAGTGTAATTTCGTATAGTCTATGTGGGACACTCACTCTGGTATCAGGTGTTTCCATCGTGATATGCTCATTCAATACTGCTGTCACCAGAAACTCCTTCAGGTTCTGGCTAGCTATTGTTACTTCTGCTGCGCTGTCTAGCATCGTCAGAGCCCATTCCCCATTCAGAAGCTGAGTCCTCAGTATCCTGGGCATGTCTAATTTTTAAGCCAGCTACTTTCTTCTTTTTGAATTGAGGTTTTGCTTTAGGTTGATCTTCCTTTTGGATAATGTAATCTGAATTACGATGTGTTCCCCTTTTCTCTCTTGGTCGATCTTCTGTTTTTTGTTCGGATCGCCCGTCCCTCTACGAGTTTTTTGATGAACCCTGAAAGGAACGAAAGGAACGTGTATCAGTGTCCTGATATCTATCAGGTTTTTTAATGTTATCATGATTCTTTAGGTTGTACCTCTTTTCAGAGGACTTCCGTTGGGGACACCCACCCCTAGATCATGAATTCATTTCTGAATTATTAATCTTAGGATTCTTGTTTTCCCATTTCTTTTTAGAAGAAGCGGGTGTTTGCTTCGAGTTGTCCTTGTCCGGACTACCCGCCATTTGTGGCTTCCCTGCTTTTGTTCCCAAATTATCTCTACCTAATTCATCATAGGTTTCTTCGATAATTTTTGGTAATTCCCACTCCCTATTTCTAGGTGCTATTTCCCTTAGGCGGCTGTGTATGGCCACTGCTGCTGCTTCCCCCTTTATATTGCTCAGCATGATACAGGCCAGGTCGCTCCTTCTATGCTGAGCGGACCGAATCTCACGACAGATGTTGTGTATGGGAGGGTGCCTTTAAACTAGCTTTTATGCTGCTGGTAAGTTAACTGGACTTGAATGTCTTCGTATGGAATGTATTCCTCAGGTGGTTCAGTTACAATATATGTGTGGAACAATTTAGTCACCGGATCTGCAGGTGGGAACTGAACCCAAGAATAGAATACCTCTGATCCCAATACCTTGTGTGCCTCAATCACGAAGGTGACACAGCCACCAGTTACTGGTATGCCTTGTTCCAAAAATTTCATAGTAACTGCATGTCTGCTATTCTCTGTAATGTTAAGAGCGTCTTCTCCAGAACCCAAACTGCTACTCGTGGGAGTAGTCATTCTCAAAAAGGAGAAGAAAGAGAGAGTTTAAGAGCTAGGGTTTTGCACAATGTGGGAACCTTTTATCCTTACAGGCTTGTTTAAACCTCCAGCCAATACACAGGGTATATCTGCTCAGCTGAGGCGGATCTCCCTTCCCACTTCAGACGTCTCTGAAAAGTGTTAGTAGTGCTTCCTGAGAAAGAACAACTGATTTTCACTGTTAATATCAGAACCAAACCAACGTTGGCAACGCCATGTCGTGTAGTTCCTAGGAATCCCCCAGGACCTGCGCATTTTGGATGACCAAAACTGAGGGCTTGGTGTCCCTACCACTTCTGGACACCCCCTCAGGATAGGTCAGCCGTTAGACCAGCTGGCTCTACAGTGCCACTACCACTCCCCCCCCCCTGTATTCTACAGTGGTGTAGGTAGCTTCTGGCAACCACTGAACATGACAACCCTGATTCCTCAGGGATCGTGGAAAACAGTACAGTACGTTTCGCTCAGACAGTCGTGCTTGCTTTCTCTCAGAAAATACACAGGATGGCGATTAGGACATTTCAATAGGTATATATTGGTCCAGCGACAGCCTGGTGTAAAACATATGTGCTGCGACAATCAGGAGACAGAAGCATATGAAAGAGATTGCTAATACCAATATAGTAAATAGTATACACATTTCTACCATAGTGCTAATAAGATGAACATAAGCAGTTCAGATAAAAACAGTAGCACTTGCATATTCCTAAATGCGCACCCTAAGTATTTTGCCAAAATGTACCTAGCCTAACCTGGATGTGTAGGTGTAGATGCGCATAGCTATGTGTATCTGTAGCCAAGAAACCCCTATTGAAGAATCAGACCCCTCACCTGATGGTTTAGAACAAAGGACCCTGTATCTGCGTTGAGGATGACAACCCGCAAGGGATGTCAGACCGCTGCGTGTCAGAGATTCAGCATGCAGGACCCCCGTCTCAGCCTGGAAGGAATTCTCCTCTATCTTGTAGGGGAGAGTGAGGGTCTTTTATACTAAAGTGGTCACTCCAGGGTTTTTTTCAGAATCGATATGTCTTTAAACCAATCATAGATGTTTTGAAAACATTCATAAATATTTTGAAAACAATCACCAATGCTTTTTTAAAAATGCGATCATGCACAGCTGGCTGTTGGCCAAGGAATAAAAAAAAGTGGAGACCCTTATACAGAATAAATCTGTTGTGCCTGGGGACATGTTTATGTACGTCAGATACAGGGATTATGATTGAATACTTAGAGCCTGTGGTCGAGGAAACGGGAGGAAGCTACTAGGTAAAAGGTCACCTGTTTAGAATCGTTATTGTCGTGTGGATGGGACAATGTATGTAAAGATGGGGGTACACATCGACGGGACTATCCTAAAAGACATGACTGTGTGTCAACAGAATAAAGTGAGAAAAGGAACTGCAGTCACACTGAGTCACATAGGAAGGTCAGGAGATCCTTTCAACAGGATGCATTTGGATTTTATTGAGATGCCTGTGTGCAATGGATTGAGTATGTTGTGTGTATCTTTTCACGATGGGTTGAGGCATATCCCACATGAAGGAATGATAGCCTCACAGTCGCGCAGCTTTTGTTGAGGGAGTTCATTCCCAGAATTTGGCTTCCCAACTTCTTTCGATTCTGACCAAAGCACACACTTTAATACCGAAATCCTGAGGATGTTGTATGCTGCTTTACAAGTTGAACAAAGACTGCATTGTAGTTACAGTCCTGGAGCTTCTGGTCTGGTTGAGCAGGTCAAAGAGACTTTGAAATCCAGGCTTACAAAAGTGTGTGCTTCTATGTCTTTGAAATGACCTGATGCTTTGCTGCTTGTGTTGGTGAGTCTCTGCAGCACACCCGATCAAAGGACAGGATTGTCCCCCCATGAGGTCATCATGCAAATGCACTTGTGAACATTACTGATTATCTGATACTTTATTACTGCAAAGGACTGGCTGATGTGGTACCTTCTGTGTCTCATCAGGTTGAAGCCACTACCTCCCCATTTCACCAGGAGCAGTGCCATGAACTCAGTCTTAAGACTGGGTCATGGTGAAAAAACATGTGCGAAAGAGCTGTCTGGAGCCTCGTTGGAGTGGGCCTTTCCAGACGATTCTTGTCACCATGGCTGCTGTAGATTGCAGAGGTCTTCCCAACAGGGTGCATGCTGCCCACACTCACTGAGTTCCATGTCTCATTGATAATATAACAGCACCTCTCCCAGAAGCACCAGTGGTGGTCAAAAGGTCACAGGAGCAGGTTAGTCAAGCTGTTGCGGACCATAAAGAATCTAAAATAGCACTTGTTCGGCCTGAGGGGGGTCTTGGAGAGCTGGTTGTCGAGGCGGAGTAAAAAGTGGCTATAATTGTGGTTGTGACTGAATGAGACTCTGACCCCGACAAAGGTCATAGTGCTGTGGAACTGCGAGTGGCTGCAGGAGAACATTGGCTGAGAAGGCAGTAGAGGGGGAGACTAGTCTCGCTGGGAGAAGGTGATGTCCCAGTCTTTCCAGAGGATACTGAGGATTCTGATCTGAGAGAAGGAGAGGGGAATACACTCAGAAAGTCAAAGCGAGCAAGAGTGCCTTGTCGAAGGTACTCTTCCCCTGAATGGACTTACTTCCTTGCAATTGACAGAGAGAATGCATTCTGGGAATTCTGGAATCATTGTGAAAATTAAACTGAATATCCTTTAAATCCATGTGCTTATGCCATAAACTTTTAAATGGCAAAGGTCCCCATTAACTCTTCTCTCTGGTGAGCCATTATCAGCCCAGTCGAAGACTCAGGTCGACTAGTAACACACTTGCTGTGATCCCCATCATGAAAAAAACATGCATGGGTGGCTGCTCTTTTAGTTTTCAAGCATCTAAGTTGTGAAACATCTTGTCCCTTCATCTGAGAAAAGAATCCTCAGAAACAACATTCCGTAAGAATCTCAAAACATGGTTGTTTAGTCTGATCTTAAGCTTTATTGCTCAAGAATGGAGCACTTTCCTGGCCCATCTGATATGCTTTAACTTAGTCTCTTAGTTATGCGCATTCAGATAGTGATTTTCTACTCTCTTATTAGGCTCTTGAAGGGCAATCCTAGCGTAGGGACGCTCCAGTAGGAGTAACCAGATGCTTCATAAAATGTATTATTATTATTACTTCGGGAACTTGATCTTCAGCTTAATCTTACATTTGAACTTCCTTTGTTAGTGAAATTGAGTGCCCTGAGACATGTAATTCTAGATGTGGCCAAGTTTCCTTTATTGGATGCCAATGATTTCCCCGTGCTAGTCGATGCTAGTCGATGAACTAAAGCACTTCATTCTGGTACTAATTGTCAGTGAACTTGAACCATTTAAGAAAGAAGAGTCACAAAGACTTTGTACACAATTTCATTGTACATCACATGAACTTTGGGATTGCTGCTTGCACAGATGGAAACCAACAGAGAAGACTCTGCAGCTGCTACATTCCACCCAATGGTTTATGACCAGGATATTAGGCTTCAAACACTTATTTTAGATTGCTTTATGAATACATTGACGCTATGATTGCAAAAGATTGTTACGTGTGTACTCAGTTGCCTGTGTCTGTTGCAGAGGGCATAACATACCATCATATCCCTTTGACAGATGGAACTTCCAGTAGCCTTTTACTGAGCTTATTCTATAGGCAGGGTAGTTTCCAATATGGTCTAGTTCTTTCAGAAGTCCCTTTGTTCAAACATTTGAATAAGAAACCTTACTTCAAAGTTGCAGAGATTGCAGGCAAATATTTTGGGTCTTCTAAGTCTCTGGACACTGCATACGCACATAGACATAATTTGACCTGTTCCATGTCAGATGTAGAGAATAATTTCTTGAACTTGGTGGAAGACAGAAGGAGAGCTGTAGAGGCCAAATCTGAAACTGATGAAAAATCTTAAGAAACACCACAGATGGAATAGTGATGAAATTGAACATAAGGTGAAGGGAAATTTGCCTGCCTTGACCTTAGATTGGCATAAGGGAAAGCTGTGTATACATGTTGATCAAAGCTATATAGACCCGTTATTTTTAGGACAGAGTGACTGCGAGCATGTTTTTAAGGCAAGGACAGAATCTTGTGATTCCTGAAGTGTACTTTATTTGTGGACAGTATGCATATTTGAAATTGCCCATGGATGGCATGGTGCATGTTATCTTAGTATAGTTTTGCCGAAGATTTATCATGTGGAACATTTCAATGATCCTGTATTGGAAATTAAGTCTAGAACTAGACGAGGTGTTAGTGCAGCTTAAATATTAGAAGATATCTTTGGCGCTATAATCCCGTCTGTAGGTGTATTTCTGAATATTCTGAAAATTAGAAAGTTGTCTACAACAGTGGATAAACTGGCAACTAGTACTGCAAGTTCTTTATTGCTTGCAAATACTGAGATGGTTGCAATAAGGCTATGGTTTTACAAAACCAACTTGCCCTGTACTTATGTCCCAGATAAAAAACCAGGATCTGGAGAGATATATACGGAATATATCTGTGTTTACTAAAGATTGGAAGGAGTTAGAAGCCACAGGAGCTTGGGAAGCCAATGGGAATAGATTGTGTGCTGTAGATAAATGGTTTGGAAACCTGAGAAGTGGAATCTTGGCTGCCATCTTGAAACCCCTTTTGATAATTGCTCTCTTTGTAATATTCCTATTCATGATCTTTAAGGGATACAGGTATTCACAAGTTATATGGAGAGTGAAGAGGATGAGAGCAGATGTGAAGTTAGAGGAGAGTCGGAGTAAATATTATGACGACATGAAATGTCTAGAGGATTCTAGGCAAAAGAAGCTAAAGACCACAAGGTTTTAACTGGTCTGTCTGATAACATCAGATTGTAATCTGTGATGGCTTGATTCACCATCAGAAGGGAGACTGGAACAGCGTAACTTTGGCTCCACCTTTTCATGTTTAATTAGACCACATATATGTGTATCTAAGCCCTCATGTACTCGTGTGGGGAAAGATTATTAATGAAAGGGAGTAGTGCACTTGAACGGTTATAGAAAGTGCATCTACTGTGTAATTTCGACATTTATATGAGTGTGTATATTAATGTTTTCTTTATAGTAACAATGAGTTGCAGTTAGTGCTCCACATCTATATTGTAACTGTATATGTATCTGTAATCATGCATTTAAGTGTGTATCAGAATGCTTGCCGCACTAAGTTGACCAAAGTCCTTAAGCTTTTGGATTTTGCAATGTTTAATTTTTAACATGAATGCTTGCTTTGGATGCAATGTTTTTCTCTCCTCTGCATGTGCAGTTGCATTAGCTCATGGCTAAAGAAAGGCATCAAAAGGAGTATCTCTTGGCAAGGATAAGAAGATTTAACAAAGGAAGGGAGGACTACTGTTCGTACGGAATAGGGAAATGGGTGGAATCCAAGGACATTCTAATGTGTGGACCAAACTAAAGAAATCTCAAGTGAAGTTGCCAAGTTTTAATGTTTAAAGATGGAAACATAATTGAACATGTAACATGAGATTCTCAAACGTTCTTTTGGTAGGTATAATTGGGCATCACAATTTAGGTTTATCAGATTTTTCTTTAGACCCTGAGAGGTATAGACTTTTTGTGACATCTCTGTTGTGTGGCTTCATGATACACAATATTCTGTACTTTGAGAACTTTTACAGAAGTTCTGCTATGCTGACACCTTTCTCTGCTTCCCAGACTTAATAGGGTTTTCCTGATTTCTAGTTTAGAATAGGGTTAATTAGATTTTCCTAGACTACTTCACAAATAGAACTTCAAATCCGAGCCCTCAAAAACATCAATACAATTTTATTTAATTGATAGTCCACTTTTAATCCACGTTCAGGCACATAGATTTCGGTCCAAATCTTCACATCAATTTTGTGTAGATGTTGTTTACAATTGTTTCCAAAAGGAAGGCAATCCAAGTCAATTTTTCCAAAACGTTGAGCAGTTTAAGAGCCAATTAAGAAACAAATAGCCAATCAGCCAACACGTGTTTCGTCGGTTGGTCGTACACTTCGACTTCTTCAGGGCTGTGGGCATTAAATAAACCAACTCAAACAATCGTTTTTCTACATGAATTATGTTTACCCTCACCAATAATGGTGTGTAGAAAAAGAGTGGAATAGGTGTCCATTTCAATCAAAAAAGTGCACCCAAAGTCCTAATAGAATTCTCTGTGTGCACATTAACAGAGGAAACAACATACAGTGCACAAAAGGAAAAATATAATTGTTTGTATGCACACGTACATGCCCACAAATAGTGTATATACAAATGTTCACACAAAATAGTGAAAAAAAAGAAAACATAAAATATCAAATACTAAAATGTATGTGAGACGGAGAGAAAAAGCCAGACAGCATCAAAAATCACCAATAGTGGGTATCTAAAGGTAAAGGGATGTAATCGAACTGCAATGCTGGTCATGCATCACCCAATGTGTATCCTCTTCATCCAATAATAAGAACCATCTATGCTCTCAATCACCCTTGATAGGACATAATTCTATTCATATTAACCTGCTCGGGCGGTGTATGGATGTTCTTCCACCCGGTAAGTATTAGTTCCATAGGGCAAGTTAATGCCTAAGTCCAGTAGTGCCAGTAATTATAATTATCCTAGATCAAAATTCACGATTTAATAAATCAAAATACACAGCAATGCATATATTCAAGCTTTCGTCACACGGGCAGAACTTCAAATATACAACTTCATCCAGCACGTAATATCAGGGGAAAAAGGCTAAGCGAAAAAAGCCACATAAACAGTTTAAATACCCATATTGCATGTAATTGACAAATGCAGCAACACGTTATCCACAGTACCAGAAAGACCACTGTATATAGGAGTAGATAAACATTAACAAACAGGCAGGAGGATTGAAACTTTCAATCTACTCACCAGACTTTGTTTCTCATTCTTTGTATTGCAGCTACAGAATTCTTCATTTGCTTTTTTATTATTGAGAATCAATTTTATACATCGTTTCAGATATCCTCCAGTGATTCTGTATTTTTATACTATGTTTCTGCAACTGATTTATATCAGCTTGGCTTTGAATTTGTAATAAATCCATACTTAATCCCATCAATCGACTCTGAGATTTACTGTGTGGCCAAATGGGTTACACTCTAATTGGCAAATTGTAGTTGATCCTAACTCTTTTTATTACTCAGGCTCATAGAATCTTCCATTGTAGGGGGTCATGAAGAAGGATTCCAAGTTCTATGCATTCTCATAGTTTTAATAAACTGTGTATCAAGCTTTAATTAAGCTTACTAGAATAATACAGATCATGTGCAGTCTACAAAACAATTGAAATATGGATTTTTGTCTCTACCTACTATTGCCAAAGAACTCCTCTTGTGATCTAAATTTCCTGGCCGAGATGCTGTCCCACTTCATACTCAGATCTAGACGATATCAGAGCAGTGACTTTAGCTGCTTGCTAAAGTGTAAACACAGTTAGGAACACCTCCAGAACATTTCTTGGGGGGGGGGGGCAACAGTACATAATCAGCATTATTTGCAATTACTGTACATATGTGACAGCATCATTTTATGCTCCCTCTTTACCCAATGGCCATCATCTCACTCTAAAAATCACTGTTACCTCAGGGTGCAGTGACAGCAGCAAACCTGCTCCCATTCGGTGCCCGATTGGAACTGGTGCGCCACAGAAAAACAAAACAGATCACAGCCTCCTATTGCGCCCTGCTCACATTTGCTTGTAGCTACTTGCTTTGCCATGGCCATGGACGAGCAGAACAGTTGACAGCTTCCAAGTTCTCAATTCCAAACAGAAAGTTGCCCAACCCCTCCACTGCCCACAGTATTCTGTGTCCCTCGGAGGAGTTACACAGCTTTCAACTGCTCCCCTCTTAGTTAAAAAGATGGACCCACCTTATCCCTGGCCATGGTGAGTGGAGATGGACACACACTACATTATGCAAGGTGGGAGTACTTCCAGCAGTACATCCCCCACACCCTTGGGCAAGGCAGGCGGGATTAAGTACCTTAATGCCCAGTCACTGGGCAAGGTGCATAAGAACAATCCCTGACAATTTGCTTTTACTTCTCCTGAATTCTACGAACAACAGGAGGGATCACCCTTGAGCAAATGTTGGGCAAAGCAACTTGTGAAAGAACTCACTGTACTCAACTCTATTTTTTTTTTTATCGCACCCAGTGTTAGAGAACATTAAGAGGGCAAAGGAACTGAAAGGACAGCGAGGGACAGATAAAATGAAAGGACATGGAAACAGACAGAAAGAGGGAGGACAAGGACAGAGAGACAGTTGAGGGACAAGGTTACAGACAAACGGACATAGATATAAGGATAGGAAAATGCACAGACAGAATGACATGGACCTACGCCAGTAACAGAGGGACAGAAACGGAAAAAGCCTCAGGGAATGGGACAGTAGAAAAGACAAAGGAAAAAAGTGAGACAGGGACAGAAAGATACAGACTGAAGGGGTAGGGACAGAGAGAAGGAGAGAGAATGATAGGGCTAAAGAGGGAGGAACAGCTTCAGAGTAAGAGTCAGGGGCAATGATGGGCAAAAAAGACATAGCCACAGAGCAGAGAGAGAAACAGACTGGAAAAATAGTCAGAGGGAGCTTAGCAGAAGTAAGTAGAAGAATATGAGCATGTAAGAATAGTAAAAATATAGGTATGTGCAAATGTAAAAATAACTAGGAGTAAGCATAATAGAATTAAGAGTAGGAGAGTTTCTCAGTAAATAAGAGAATAATTAGGAGGAGAAGTAGAAGCAAGAATAGAGGTATGTTGGAGTAATCACAGAACTAAATAGAAGTAAACAAAACAGGAGTCAGTAGAAGTAATTGTAGGAATAAAAATACCTGACTATTGTAGTAACAATAAGATTAAATAGAAATGAGTATAGGAGAAGCTAGGAGTAAGTGTAACAGCAAGTATAAGGCTAACAAGAGTAAGTAGGATTAGGGGTAAGAGTAAGTATGCATTACTAGGAGTAAGAGCAGAGTAAGAGTAGGAATAAGAATGAGTAGCCATAGGCATACGCAGGATTGAGGGACAGATTTACCCGCAAAAAAAAGGGGGTGGTATGTACAAGCGCTATTTTGCGAGTAGGTGACTCGCAAAATAGTGTTTGCGAGTCACTATTAGGAAGAGGCATGCCAAGGGCATCCCTTCCTAATAGCGAGTCAGAATGGTGTGTACAAGTGTTTTGAGACCGCATTTGCAGTCGCTAAAAACTTGCAATTTACTGCCTACTTCAAGTAGGTGGTAAGCCTCTCGTAAACAGGAAGGGGTCCCCCAGGGGACCCTTTCCCCTTTGTGAATGTGTGTGGAAATAATTTTTAAGAGCAGGCAATGGTCGCAAGGACCACTGCCTGCCCTTCAAAAATAAAAGTAAAAATGTTCATTTTTTTTCCAAACACATACCATTTTCCTTTAAGTTAAACGGGCTGCATTTGGGGGTAAAAAAGTTGCTTTATTGAAAAATCAAACACAGTCATGGGGGTCTGCTGTCCCCAGCAGGCCACCATCCCTGTGCTTGCAGGCCATTCCCAATGTATCGCAAATTGCGACCTGCCTCATGAATATTAATGAGACAGGTCCCTTGTGACCCATTTGAGAATCGCAAACAGTGTCTCAGACACTGTTGTACATTCCGGTTTGCGAGTCAGAAAACACCACAATTTGTGACTCACGTAATGAAATGGTTGCACATTTGGCATTAAATGTAGAAGAAATAAAACAGTAGGAGTAAAAGTATATAGCAATTGTGCTTGTACATAGCTGGCTTTTCTACGACTGTCTTGGACGAACTGATTACATTTCAAACAGTAGTACAGCTGAATATTGTGAATGCTCCAAATGAACGGGGAACAGTTTAAATGTGTTCACTACTTACCACTAAACCAAGATTGCTCATGATATATGATACAGGTATAAATATCTGTAATAAATAAACACAGACGGTCTTCTTAAACCAAGTTAGGATGAGGAGTTAATGCTACTTTTAGCTGTCTTAGCAGGGCCTGTGAAAATGGATTCTGGAATACCAACAATTATTTACTGCTTTGCAAAAAAAAAAATAGAATTTGTTGGAATTTGCTGGATATCTTAGACAAATCAATAGTCTATCTTTGCAACTAAATGAGTCTAGAATTTAATTTCTTACCTCCTTTGCTTTACTTGATTTCTTCTTTGGGCATATAGGAGCTGTTCCGGAGTTTGGAGTGTGGAGAAAGTTCATCGGTATGGTGGAGTACATTACTCACACTATACCGAGGGTCCTCCGTCTGCCAAATTTAGAGTTGTTCACCAGCCATGCAGACAACTGTTGAAATTGGCAAGAACTGCTGTCACAGTAGTTCCAGTCAATGTATTAAAAGTTTGTTGGATGATACTATCAAAATGATGGTACCTTCTGTCAAACTTTTTGTTTTTTCAGAAAGAAAATCCCAAAGCTAGTTTTTGTTTTCGAAAATACAAAAACAAATAACGCCCACACCATTGGAGTTTCCTCTCATGGTACTGGGGTCATTTTAACATTTTTAATGTCCATTCCGTTTTTCATGACAATAAGGAAGAGCAAACACTGGCCATTCAACAGCCCACTATAAATCAGGCAGTCGGTGTAGTCTCCATGGCTGACATTCTTTAGGTCTGCAAATCAGGCGGCCACATTTTGAGGTGGTAAAGAGGGCACTCCGTCACCGCTGTGATGGAGCATCCTCTCCACCAAACTCTAAATAAGCCCTTGGTTGCATATCAATGTGGCCTTTTCAGTTCATTTAGTATTTAACTTCTTAATGTAACTGGAGAAAATTGCTCTGTAGAGCAAAACGTGTGATTACTTCCTTCCCATCATCACTTCCTTCAAACATGTCATCAACTTAGCTGAACAAATATTGATCATCAAAATATTTTAACAACTCATTAATGAAAAAAAGAATACTCAACAACCAATATTCCTCACACATTTTCCTTGCAGTCATCCCCTTTCCTTCCAAGAATGGTGTTAATTAGCTATTGAAGTTTTCCAGGTGGATTTTAAACTAATCCATATTGCATGAGGTTGATCTGAGTTATAGCCCGGGATTAATTTGTAAAAAATAAAAAAAAATATGCAGGTGCCAAAAACCTTTCATCACTTTCATCCATGGGATGGGAAGGCCTGGATGTACTTGCAATTTGGTGATCCTTTCATTAATCGTTTCATCTTCTGTGGATCTATGATGGAATTACAGATAGGAGTCCTACACACAGATGGCCATGAGGAGTAGTCTGAAATTGACAGTAACAGTGCGCAGAGCGTGATGAATGATTGCAATCACCACATTCACCATCTATTGTGTCTGCTCTGCTCACAAAAAAGTCTGGGTCTTATTTATGAGAGGCTTGCGCTGCTGGGGCATCACTTTTTCTGCCTCTCTGGCGGCACAAACCGCTCAACCACATCTATGAGGCCATGCAAAGCCACTTTGCCTGGCTTTGCATGGCCTCATAGATATGGAGTAAATGAAAGGTAGTGCAAGTCGCTGCGTTGCCGTACTCTGTGCCAGGGAGTAGTTCCATGGGTGTTGCGGTGGGTTTTTCCACGCAGCACGCATTGATTTTGGCACTGCCCCAGATTTACTTACTCACAGAACCCTGGGGCAGCGCCAAAACCTTACGCCGCTCCAGAACAGGCGTAATGAGGAGAAATATTTTTATTTCTCCTCGTTTTTTCCTCTTTCCATGCGTGCTGAATTCTGCAGCACACATAGAAAGTGGAAATGCCTCTCTGGATTGTTTTTGTGCAGGAAGGTATCATTTCTGGCACAAAAACAATCCTGCATACAACACAGACAGCAAGGATGCTTACATAAGCGCTGGGCAGCAAATTGTGTGCCAGGGCAGTGGAAAAGACAAGTATGCACCGTATTTTATAAATACGGTGCATTCCTGCCCTTTCACATTAGCGCAGCGCACGCAGCAAGAAGACTTGTGGGGCTGCCCTATGCCAATTTCCCATAAATGAGGCCCTCTGTTTATAAAAACAGCATAGGACACTGCCTGAGCAGATAGACAGTGAAGGTGGTGAAAGCGATTATTCATTCCTCCCACTGTGTTCACTGTCTGATAGAAATCAATGAGTCCTGGTCCTCCAAATAAGTGCCAGTGATGCCCACGGACATACACTGGCATAAACTAGCCACTGGATATAGCCTACCATTATACGACATATAGGCAGATGTACATTGCACCAGTCCAGGCATTTTTCACTGGTGCGGAGGAAGTTTGCTCTGTAGTTATTTACACTGATCGACT
Source organism: Calotriton arnoldi (assembly GCA_963921515.1). Lineage (NCBI taxonomy): Eukaryota > Metazoa > Chordata > Amphibia > Caudata > Salamandridae > Calotriton > Calotriton arnoldi. The sequence goes on along the minus strand of CAWUFW010002601.1, from coordinate 1,295,763 downwards.
GGCACAAGAGGCCTTTTTGCACTGATCACTCCGCACAAAAGTAGTTTTTGCACTTGCAAATGTGACTGAGAAAGTGTCCAGCGCCAAAATTGCGTTAAAGTAGTTTAAAATTATCCATCACTAGTCTGATCTACGGGATCAGGCTCTTGGCACTGATCGAAAAAAAGATTTCTGAGGAAAAAGCCAGAAGAATAGAAATGCTAGCTTGCTCCGGAACCACTATGGCAAGCAGATTGGCGGGTCTTAAGTCACGACCCCCGGTGGGAGGGAGGGCGGGGAGGGGGGCCATGATATGAGGGGTAGGGCCCTACTATACTCTTTGAATATTCAAGACAGCAGCCAGCATTAATACAATAGGAATTTTAAAATATTTTACAACTCACACAAACACAGCAATCTCCGAAATGGTTCAATAAAACCCCCGTGTCAAAAAAGAGGAACCTTAATCAAAGTTGTGAAATAAATTAAGAACAAAATTAAGAACAAAATTCAGTAAAAATCACCAAAATACTGCAGAACTCTGGAAGTCAGAGTGGCTGGGTATATTAGCAATTGTTTACATTCTGCGACCACAAAGGGCCACATTTGTTGGAGCGATACAGGTATAAATTGTTTCCGTGCGTGAGAGGGCGTCTAATTGGTCCGTTATGCTGTGACATTTCCAGTCAAAGGCTCGCATAATTTTCCACTAAGCTGTTTTTGCTTGTTGTAATAGCATTTACATTCTAAATAACAGAACTAGACTAAAAATAGCCAAACCATCGGTTTTACATTAAGGCGAATCCAAGAAACACTCATAAAGGTCTCCTGCAAAAACGCATGCAATGTTTGCAGCAATAGTGGTAGACACACTACTGGAAATGATTAAAAACATTATGTTTACTGGTTAATTCACTTCTATATAAGCTTGGTCCTGTTAGACTTAGAGACTAAAATCAAGTTGCACTGGCGTCTCTTGAAGTGGAATGGTGGGGACGGGGCCCCAATCCTATTTGTCCCCTTCCTCTTGTGCCCCACCACCACTGATGAATGTGCGAGGTGACAACACCGAAAAACAAACTGACATCGCACCTTCCCAATGCCTTTCGTTTGTCCAACTAACTCTCATTGCAAAGCAGTGTTGTGTGTTTAAAATGTTTAACTAAGACTTTGTATGTATGTGTATAAATATCTAAATATACATATATACATAGCTATAAACGTACAAAGTCAGATCTAAGCCTTTTAAACAAACGTACTTATCTTTGTGCATGTGCGTGTATATATATATATATATATTCACTGAAAAAACCATAGGTTTTAGGGACAGTTATAGTTAGTTGGACATTTCACTCGTACAAAACCCGTGAAATTCCCCTGTTATAGTTAGTTCAGCTAACTATAACTCGCGCCCCCGCAATGCACTGCTGATGACGTCACATATTACATCACTCATGACATGGTCAGTGACATCACTGATGACATCACTGATGACATCTCAAATGACATCACTGATGACATCATCCACGTGATAATCTGATGCACCTCCTCACACCCTAATATAACCTTTGATATACCCAATCTAAATTACAGACTGCCATTCGCAAAACCATAGACACTCCAACACCAATAACTACATACCCACTCACTGATTCTTAGGTCTACACACACACATCCACTCACTCACCCGTACAGTCACTCATACTTATGGTCACTCAGTACAGGACTATCATATGCACTCTTACTCCTATATAGACACTCAAACACCGCCACTCATCCATAGAGGTACTCACACACCTAGTCAGTCATGCAAATAATTAAACACACTGCCATTTACTCACCTATACAGTTATACACACACCAGCTCACTTAATCATACAAATACTACCACATTGTTACGCTCTTATACAATCACTGATACAAGCACACACTCATCCATACAGCCACTATCACAATCACTCACTCTCGCTTATAGCTATTTATATACTCCAACACACATATATACTGCCTTTCACATATGTAGTTACTCACACATGTACCACTGGGACATATATTCACTCACTAACACACTCTTACACACACTCTTACACACACTTACCCACCCATACACTCTTGAAACCATCCACCCAGTGAATCACCCACTCACACATCTATGCACAGAGTCGCACACACCCCTCCCACACAAACACTGAGGCACCCATACAGATACTCAGAGAACCATTCAATAACTCATATAGACACTCATGTAGCTATTCACAAACACATGCAGCCACTTACACAGCAACAGACAGACGGATACAGACATTCACCCAGTTTAGTCACTAACCCATGCATTCAGTAAGATACGTTAAATCACTCACTTATAGAGTCAGTCACGCACCTACTAAATCATCCATACAGACACTTACACACCCACTCATTCTTCAATACGTCTTTTCCTATATATATTAAAAATATTTAAACTTTACAGAAACACACAGTCACCTGATGATGTCATCAGTGATGTCATTTGAGATGTCATCAGTGATGTCATCAGTGATGTCACTGACCATGTCATGAGTGATGTAATATGTGACGTCATCAGCAGTGCATTGCGGGGCGCGAGTTATAGTTAGCTGAACTAACTATAACAGGGAATTTCACGGGTTTTGTACGAGTGAAATGTCCAACTAACTATAACTGTCCCTAAAACCTATGGTTTTTTCAGTGAATATATATATATATATATATATTAATATATATATATATATATATATCAACCGAAAGAGACGCCTATTTGACGCCCAGCCTACGGACCGGGGCTCCGACGGTAGACGTCAAACTGTTTTAAATGTCCTTTGTGTTTCCAAACCCCATTGCTGGGTTTCAGAAATGATGAGCCACACCAGGGAGTCCTTTACCAGAAAGTTTTTACTGCCAACCGCAGAGAAAAATACAACGCATTTTGACCGCACTCGGTCTTAATCACAGGACACATAGCTGCTGTTAGTCATATTTAAAGGCATCCATTCATTACAGTAGAAGTGGAAAACATGCTTTACATTAAAGTGCATTTTAAACTTTTCAAGTATCGTGATTAACAAAACTCCAAAACATAATTTCTCTAAAACCCTTCTCAATTTTATAATCAATATAACATTTGATTCACTGTATGTCTGGCAGGTACGGTGTCAATTTCATAACAATTGTTTAGAAAAGGCAATTTTTTCTCTCTCAATTCAAAACTTGGTAACTTTCTTTACAACGTACTTTATTCAATACACATCATTAATTCTCTAATACGGGTCAATGAAGTGCTTTACTCCATGATCAGAATCAAGCTATAGTAGCCTAAGATTACTGTCCCCAGCATAGAGCAACCACATAAGAAAAATAATTTGTTTTCTGCCCAGAATTTACTCTCATGGTATTCGGTAAACCAATCAAGCTATAGTACCTAATTATAATTACATGATTTTTTCACTCAGTGTTTTATACAAAATTGAAGTAGGGCGAAGACGCAAAAAGCAGCGAGCCTGCCATGGGAACACGGGGGTGAGTACAGAAGAAAACATAATGGAGGAGACCACCTCAGACCAACAACTGGCGGTAATTAACCTTTCAAAACGAGAACTTACATCTATTGAGAATTATGTTTTAAAATTAGGTTTATCTTTTTGCCCAAGCATGCCTGGTAATTTTGCACAACTACGAATAGATCTGTTCAAGTTTGTTCGAAAATTGAAACTCCATAAATATTACCTTATGAAGGGAGACGATCCTAAAACCATATACTCTGCCTCAGATTCAATCAATTAAATTTAACTATTGATGACATTGAGACACTACATATTCTACCTGACATTGATCTAACTTTGAACAATGATGATATAAAGAACAGAGGTTCTCCTTTTGATCCATTTGATCCAAATGTAATGGAAAGTCTACAGGATGACTTTGGGATTAGAACAGATGTATCTGTTGAAACACATTTTAGACCACCATCGAAGTTTCTTCCCCAGAGTAATAAGGATAACATCAATATATTCAGTGAGTTAGTTAGTAAAGATCTTATAATGTTTTGCAGGCAGAAATCTAATTCACACAATCTGAATCAGGGCCAGTGGAGGCAATCCATAATCTACAATGTGATGATAACATTATAATTAATCCTTCTGATAAAGGTGGGAATGTTGTAGTAATGTCAAGGGTGATTTATGTGAATGAGGACTTACGTCAACTAAATAATGTGGAATGTTATAAACGGATTGAGGGAAGTTACTATCTTGATGTTCAAAAAAGATTCAATGACCAACTGAATGTTTGGTATAATGGGCAATTGCTAACTTGGGAGGAGATGCAGTTCTTGAAAACTGTTTTTCCAGTTTTACCGACACTATACTAGCTCCCTAAAATCCACAAAAATAAAACCTGTCCACCAGGTCGACCCATAATTTCCTCCAAAAATAGTCTGTTTGAAAATACTTTGGTAAATGTAGATCACTTCCTCGCTCCCTTTGTAAAGGACCTAACATCTTATGTGAGAGACTCAAAAAAAATTTTGTCAAAAATTGAGAATTTACAATGGGAAGCAACATATACTATGGTGTGCCTCGATGTTGAGAGCCTCTATACAAGTATTCGGCATGAAGATGGTATAACTGTCTGTAAATATTTTCTAAGAGCAAGAGGCATCAACCTTTTGGCACACACCCATATGTTGTTAGACATGATTAATATCTGTCTCAGAGAAAACATCTTTCTATTCAACAGGGTCCTTTACAGACAAGTACAGGGCACGGCAATGGACACCTGTTTTGCCACCAGCTATGCCAACTTCTTGGTAGGCTGGTGGGAGGAACAGGTGCTCTGGGAAACAGAGATGTCACGGTGGTCGAGCCAGGTAGTTATCTGGCTCAGATACATCGATTACATTTTCTGTGTCTGGAATGGTAAGGAAACTGATTTGCAGGAGTTTGTACATGACCTCAATACCAATAATATAAATCTACACTTCACTAAGACTCACAGTAGGAATAGTGTAGAGTTTCTTGATTTGAAATTGTCAGTAGTTGACAACTCTTTTACTGTCTAACCTGTTTTGTAAAACCACTGCAGGGAATTTCATCCTACATGCCCGGAGCAGTCACACAGCAAGTTTTAGGTAGAGCATTCCTTACAGAGAATTTCTCCGAGCCAAACGAAATTGCACATCAGAGGAAGAATATACAATAGCTTGTAATGAAATGATTACCAGGTTTACAGCCAGAGGGTATTCTAAAAACACCTTAATATTTCAAAAGAAAGCCGACTCACTAAGCAGTGAAATAATCCTTTTTGGACAACCAAAAAATAAAACCACTGGTAAAAGTGGAATACGTTTAATCACAAAATATTCAGAAGGCGCATGTGACCTACCGAAAATTTTAACCAAAGATGGGACATTTTGAAACATGATACAGTTTTTAAAAATAACATAAGTGAGCACCCTATGATCACATATTGAAAAAATACCTCACTTAAAGACATGTTGGTACACAGTTTCTTGGAATCTAAAGATGGTACTTGGCTACCACGACCTAAGGGTTTTAAAATCTGCGGTCGTTGTAAAGCCTGTAAGTTTAGTAACAACATTGATTCTGTAGTGTTGGAAAGCACACAGAAAACATGTAAAATCAAAAAATGTATAACTTGTAGTACCGATTATGTTATATATGCCATTGTTGTCCTTGTGACAAATGTTATATAGGGTCGGCCATTTTTCCAATCAAAAAAACTAATTCTGGAACATTGGCGAGCCATCACTAATAATGATAAAACGTATAGCACAGCCAGGCACTTTAATCAACACTATGGAGGGGATTAGAGAGTTGGGAAATTCTTTGGATTAGATACCAAAACACCCGAGAGGGGGGAATAGATAAGGGCTTCAGAGGAAATTGAATTCAAGTTTGATTCTGGAAGCAGGTAGCATGATCCCAAGAGGGATGAATGTAGATGCTGAACTATCCGTACATTTATGAAACAAATTGAGGAATTCTTTCCATGTCTAACCTCAGCAGAGTAATGTGTAACAGTAGCTGAATTTTAATTTCTTTGTCACATAACAGGAGGGGTTTTATCGGGTTTTTGTTATTTAGATTTATAAATTGTTATATTTTTATGTTTGTTACAGGGGACTCATGACTTCGCCCTACTCAAAATTTGTATGAAACACTGAGTGAAAAAATCATGTAAGGATAATTAGCTACTATAGCTTGATTGGTTTATCGAATATCATGAGAGTGATTCTGATCATCGAGTAAAGCACTTCATTGACCCGCATTAGAGAATTAATGATGCGTATCGAATAATGTATGTTGTAAATAAAGTTACCAAGTTTAGAATTGAGAGAGAAAAAATTGCCTTTTCTAAACAATCGTAACGAAATTGACACCGTACCTGCCAAATATCCAGTGAAGCAAATGTTGCATTAATTATAAAATTGAGAAGGGTTTTGGAGCAATTAAAAAATTATGTTTTGTATTTTTCGTAATGACAATACTTGAAAAGTTTAAAATGCACTTTAATGTAAAGTATGTTTTCCATTTCTATTGTAATGAATGGATGCCTTTAAAATGTGTAACATCAGCTATGTGTCATGTGATCAAGGCTGAGTGCGGTCGAAATGCATTGTATTTGTCTCTGCGGTTGCCAGTAAAATCTTTCTGGTAAAGGACTCGTTGTTGTGGCTCAGCATTTCTGAAACTCAGCAATGGGGTTTGAAAACACAAAGTACATATATATATATATATATATATATATATATATATATACTCACTGAAAAAACCATAGGTTTTAGGGACAGTTATAGTTAGTTGGACATTGCACTCGTACAAAACCCATGAAATTCCCCGTTATAGTTAGTTCAGCTAACTATAACTCGCGCCCCACAATGCACTGCTGATGAGGTCACATATTACATCACTCATGACATGGTCAGTGACATCACTGATGACATCACTGATGACATCTCAAATGACATCACTGATGACATCATCCAGTGACTGTGTGTTTCTGTAAAGTTTAAATATGTTTAATATATATAGGGAAAGGCGTATTGAAGAATGAGTGGGTGTATAAGTGTCTGAATGGATGATTTAGTACGTGCGTGACTGACTCTACAAGTGAGTGATTAAACGTATCTTACTGAATGCATGGGTTAGTGACTAAACTGTGTGAATGTCTGTATCCGTCTGTTGGTGTGTAAGTGGATGCATGGATTTGCGAATAGCTACATGAGTGTCTATATGGGTTATTGATTGGTTCTATGAGTATCTGTATGGGTGCCTGAGTGTTTGTGTGGATGGGGTGTGTGCGACTGTGCATAGATGTGTGAGTGGGTGATTCACTGGGTGGATGGTTTCAAGAGTGCATCTGTGATAGACTGTATGGGTGGGTAAGTGTGTGTAAGAGTGTGTTAGTGAGTGAATGTATGTCCCAGTGGTACATGTGTGAGTAACTACATATGTGAAAGGCAGTATATATGTGTGTTGGAGTATATAAATAGCTATAAGCGAGAGTGAGTGATTGTGATAGTGGCTGTATGGATGAGTGTGTGCTTGTATCAGTGATTGTATAAGAGCGTAACAATGTGCTAGTATTTGTATGATTAAGTGAGCTGGTGTGTGTATAACTGTATAGGTGAGTAAATGGCAGTGTGTTTAATTATTTGCATGACTGACTAGGTGTGTGAGTACCTCTATGGATGAGTGGCGGTGTTTGAGTGTCTATATAGGAGTAAGAGTGCATATGATAGTCCTGTACTGAGTGACCATAAGTATGAGTGACTGTAACGGGTGAGTGAGTGGATGTGTGTGTGTAGACCTAAGAATCAGTGAGTGGGTATGTAGTTATTGGTGTTGGAGTGTCTATGGTTTTGCGAATGGCACTCTGTAATTTAGATTGGGTGTATCAAAGGTTATATTAGGGTGTGAGGAGCTGCATCAGATTATCACGTGGATGATGTCATCAGTGATGTCATTTGAGATGTCATCAGTGATGTCATCAGTGATGTCACTGACCATGTCATGAGTGATGTAATATGTGACGTCATCAGCAGTGCATTGCGGGGCGCGAGTTATAGTTAGCTGAACTAACTATAACGGGGGAATTTCACGGGTTTTGTACGAGTGCAATGTCCAACTAACTATAACTGTCCCTAAAACCTATGGTTTTTTCAGTGAATTTCAAAGGTTTTTTAAATGCTAATTTCTAACTATAACGTGTCTGAAACCTATGGTTTTTTCAGTGAATTTCAAAGGTTTTTAAAATGCTAATTTGTAACTATAACGTGCCTGAAACCTACGGTTTTTTCTGTGAATTTCAAAGGTTTTTTAAATGACAATTTTTAAATGTATTAATTTTTATATTAATTTTTTCATACTGATTTACTACATTTTTAGAAACAATTTCTTTTACATATTTTATTTTTTAAATTACATTGTAATTACAGTATACATTACATTACAAAAAATACTTTCTCAGAATGAATTACTTTAGTTTAAATACTTTGCACATAGGCAATAGACTTTTAAGTACAGTAGTTACAGTTGTTGCAATGGGCAACACATTTTCAAACACAATGCAACACTCAGCTCAATGTGAATTTCTAGTTAAATGCAATTAGTTACTTTATGGATTACTTTTCTAACCACAGGACTGGATCCTAGATTCAGTCCTGGTACATCTCCTGTAAACAGTTGAGTAAAAGCGTTTGGTTACAGTCGTGATTTTTAAGGAATATTATTGTATTTTAAAAGTTGACACTTGAAACTTTTTCTCATAGAATCACCAATGTTATCCTATGGAAGGAAATTCACTTAGCAGGTAAAAACTGTTATCAGTTACTTTTTCTTACTCAGTGTTGGATCCTGGATCCAGCACTGGTGCATCTCCTGTAAACAGTTGAAAGAATGCGTTTAAGTCATACAGGCGATTTTTAAGGAATATTTGTAGTTTGTGAAAATCGACACTTTGAAACTTTTCTGCTGAAAACCAGACAATGGATTCCTATGGAAGAAAATATAAGTTACTGGTAAGTACGGTTAAAATTACTTTTCAGGACCAGTACTGGGCTGAAAGATACAGCACTGAGGTCTCTCCTTATAACAGGTGAGTAAATCGGAATTCGTATTTCGGCTGATTTTAGAGGAATATTTGTATGTTTCAAAAATCAACACTTAGAAACTTTTTCAGCAAAAAGCAGGCAATGATATCCTATGGAAGGAAATTCAAGTTACTGGTAAGTACGTTTAAAATTACTTTTGAGGATCAGTACTGGGCTGAAAGATGCAGCACTGAGGTCTCTCCTGATAACAGATGAGTAAATCGGAATTCGTATTTCGGCTGATTTTAGATGAATATTTTAAAGTTCCAAAACTCCACACTTAGAAGAATTTCCAAGTGAAACCAGTCAATGTTAGCCTATGGAAGGAAATTCAAGTTACCGGTAAGTACGGTTAAAATTACTTTTCAGGACCAGTACTGGGCTGAAAGATACAGCACTGAGGTCTCTCCTGATAACAGGTGAGTAAATCGGAATTCGTATTTCGGCTGATTTTAGATGAATATTTTAAAGTTCCAAAACTCCACACTTAGAAGAATTTCCAAGTGAAACCAGTCAATGTTAGCCTATGGAAGGAAATTCAAGTTACCGGTAAGTACGGTTAAAATTACTTTTCAGGACCAGTACTGGGCTGAAAGATACAGCACTGAGGTCTCTCCTGATAACAGGTGAGTAAATAGGAATTCGTATTTCGGCTGATTTTAGAGGAATATTTTAAAGTTCCAAAACTCCACACTTAGAAGAATTTCCAAGTGAAACCAGTCAATGTTAGCCTATGAAGGAAATTCAAGTTACCGGTAAGTACGGTTAAAATTACTTTTGAGGATCAGTACTGGGCTGAAAGATGCAGCACTGAGGTCTCTCCTGATAACAGGTGAGTAAATCGGAATTCGTATTTCGGCTGATTTTAGAGGAATATTTTAAAGTTCCAAAACTCCACACTTAGAAGAATTTCCAAGTGAAACCAGTCAATGTTAGCCTATGGAAGGAAATTCAAGTTACTGGTAAGTACGGTTAAAATTACTTTTCAGGACCAGTACTGGTCTGAAAGATGCAGCACTGAGGTCTCTCCTGATAACAGGTGAGTAAATCAGAATTCGTATTTCGGCTGATTTTAGAGGAATATTTGCACAATGGTGAAGGGAGGGGGCGGGGCCTGAGGTGACATCTGTGCAAACGCGCCCCGTGGCGCGTTTTAAGTTGGGGGATTAAGTCCCCTTGAATCATGAGGGTCCCTACGGGCCAACTAGCCCACCAGGAACCTCCAGTATGCGCCAGGGGCTGCGTTGCAGAGACATGTACAGAGGCCACACCCCTTTTACACCTCTCTGCAACGCAGCTCTGTGGCGCTTTCTGGACGTACCTGTTGGGCTAGTTGGCCCCCAGGGACCCTCAGGATTGAAGAGGATTTAATTCCCCATCTTAAAACGCGCCACGGGCCTGTTTGCACACATGTCACCTGAAGCCCCGCCGCCTCCCTTCACCACTGTGCAAACGCGCCCGTGGCGCGTTTTAAGTCGGGGATTAACTCCCCTTGAATCCTGAGGGTCCCTGGGGTGCAACTAGCCCACCATATACCTCCAAAAGCGCCATAGAGCTGCGTTGCAGAGAGGTGTAAAAGGGGCGTGGCCTCTGTACACCTCTCTGCAAGGCAGCCCCCTGGCGCATACTGGAGGTTCCTGGTGGGCTAGTTGGCCCCAGGGACCCCAGTATTCAAGGGGAATTCGCCTCCTCTGCAAACAGCGCCAGGGGCGCGTTTGCAGAGTGGTGAAGGAAGGGGCGGGGCCTACGGGCCCGATCGTTTTTTTTTTTGTTTGTTTTTTTCCCCTGAAGGGGGCTGTGTGGCCCCCTTCCTTTTTCCTATCTTTAGGCCCTGGGGACCCCATCCCCCAGGGCCTTACCCCTTTTTTTTAATTAAAAAATAAAAAAAAAACGGGAAGGGGGCCGCGTGGCCCCCCTTCCCTGGGCCTGTATTGGCCCCGGGGACCCCATCCCCCGGGGCCTGGCCTCTTTTTTTTTTATTTGGGGGGGGCTGCCTGGCCCCCCTCCTCAGGCCATTTAAGGCCCCGGGGACCCCATCCCCCGGGGCCTGGCCTCGTTGGGGACTGTGGGGGTCCCCAAGCCCCCACAGTCCCGCCGGCTCCCCGTGTCCTACGGGAGCCGGCATTGCTTTTACACATGGGGAGCTGCTAAGATGCAGCTCCCCATGTGGAAAAGCAATCGGCTTTGGATATTGGAAGAGAGAGCAGGGTTGCAATGACAGGAGTCCTTGTGGGACCCCCTGAGCAGACCTAGGGGGTCAGGGTGTTTCTACCCTGCCCCCTTTGTGCGCTTTGCGCACTTGTTTCTGTCCCTCGGTTCTACCGAGGGACAAAATGGCTGCCAACACTTCCTGATTTGGAGTGTTGACAGCCAATTAGCATGCAGCTCGTGATCGGGAGGGTGCGCGAATCCGACGCGGCCATAGATATATATGTACTTTTACTTTTGATTTTCTCAGCAACTACTGAACGGATTTACACCATTTAACAAAAAGGGTTCTTTCTGAACCAAGAACTACCTCTTTGCCAAATTTGGTGTAATTCCGTTCAGCAGTTCGGGCTGTAGCCGTGTCTAAAGTTTCCTATGGAAAATTGCATGGGGAAAACGCGTTTTGGGACCCCCTTTTTCTCGGCCCCCGCTTGACGAATCCCCGAGACTTTCAGGGTAGGAGCGGACCGGAGCGCCCCACAAAGTTTGAAAATTTTGCGAAGATACGTCAACCGGCAAGAGAGTTATTTCAAATAGAATGTCGCGGATTTCCTATGGATAATAGGTTGTAACTATAACTATCTACTGGCGACCGCCAGTAGATAATACATATATATACATATACACGCCAGTAGGCAGTTATACATAGGATGTAGTTTCCATAAGAAGAGCGTTTTTTCATTTGCCAATAACTTTGGCGTCGCTGGACGAATCTTCGCGAAATTTTCAAAACGAGTATGACGCTCACTCCAATTGCTGTCTTGAAAGTTTCATGGTGATCCGTAAGGAGGGAGCCCAAAAAAAAGGGGAGGGGCCCAAAACACGTTTTCCCCATGTTTACTCCCATAAAGATTTTAGACACGACTACAGCCCGAAGTGCTAAACAGAAATACAACAAATTTGTCAGAAAGGTAGCTGTTGGTCCAGAAAGCATAACCCACCTGTGCCCCGGGGACCACCAACTCCCTGGAGCTAATTTATTGTTATGGGGGGCCTTCAGCCCCCCCCTGGCTCCGCGGACCACCACCTCCCTGTGGCCATGATCAGTTTGTAGTGGGGGGCATCAGGGACCCCCCCCCACCAGGCACAAGGGAACACTACCTCCCCGGGGCTAACAAACATTAAAGAGGGGATCTGCCCGGGGCTTTTTTTTTTAGAAGGAGGGGGCCACGCAGCCACCCTCCCGGACCTTTATTGGCCCCGGGGACCACCACCTCCCTTGGGCAGGCTCTTATAAATCAAAGGAGGGGGCATTGCGGCCCCCCCTACTGGAGTCATATATGGCCCTTGGGACTGCCACTCCACAGCGCCAGCTCCTGCATTGTCCTGGGATGCCCACCACCAGGACATAGCTGTTTGCTTTTGCGTGGCAGGAGATTTGACAGCTCCCGAAAAGCAAAAGCAAATACTCAACATCCAGCCGTTCCCTCTTGCTGAAAGTGGAGTTTCCATCTCTTTCCCTGCCCGCAGACATGGGGGCAGGGAAAGAGATGAAATGATTGCTCTCGCATGCAGGGAGCTGCACTTGCAACAACTCCCTGCATGCAAGAGCAATGCCGGCTCTCGCCAGAGGCAGGTAGCCAGCTGAAACCGCTGGGCCTTGACATTCCCCCCCGGTCCCCAACATGCAGACTGGGTGCCTTGGGTGGGACCAGGGCACCCAATGAGACATGGCAGGGCCTCGAGGAATGGGGTTCCCGGGGCTGAAATTGGCCCAGGAAGTGGTGCTGCATGGCCCAGCTCCCACACTGATTTGTGGCCACGGGATGGGGTCCCCAGGGTTAAAAGTGGCCTGGGGAGGGTGGCCGCATGGCCCCCCTCCCCTACTAAGTCGTGGTCAGGCCCGGGGGATGTGGTCCCTGGGGCCATTCTGGGACTGATGCTCATTTCACAGAAATTAAACCTCAGCTGGAGGCACAATAAATATAAACATAGCAGGTGCCTCCGCTGAAGCTCCACTTCTGTAAAGGACAAATGATCCTAACTTATGAAGGCAAAGCAAGTGTGTTTTCTCAGCAATTCCACATTGAAAAATGATCTGAAATCCTTTGTGGAGGAGAATGCACTAATCTACTGGAGTGCAATCTGTAGTGACTGTGATAAGTGGGTTCTTTGTTGTCCTGTCCTGGTGAGAGCAGAGTCCATGGTTCTCCCTTTAAATAGCTGGGAATATGCAAATGTGTAAATCACTTGACCATGCCCACCTTAGTAGTATCCAAAGGTCTTCCTGCCTTTTGCCAGGATGATGGGCAGCTTAATAAACAGCCCCCCCAGCGTGTTTCCCATCGATTTTGTTGAGGAGTTCTAGATGCAGAGGAATTTGAGGGCATCTCCACCAAATAAAGAAGAACTTACGTCATATAGTTAAGAGCACAGACCCTTGTTTGGTGGATATTTATCTGTTTGTAGTCTTGCCATCTTCTCTAAAGGAGGATTCACGCTATCACATATTTCTGGATGAAGACACACGAAGAACAATCACATTGCCAAAATGCACACAAGGTCACCGGTGACATTTCCTCGTGCTCCATGACACAGCTGTAGTGTAGAATATGGCCTGGACATTTACCCAAGGAGGTAGCACTTAGTAATTAACCAGTAGAAATAACTCCAATTGAGTAGATATTTTGTGTAAACTGTGGACTCTTGTTGGATAAAAGAGCAGGTGCAATTCCGTTGTGGCACAGTCTCTGACACAGCTACTGACATACCCACACAGACACTAATACACCACTCACAGATCCACTCAGACACTCAAACACCCACTCACAGACCCACTCACAGACCTACTTAGACACTCTCACATGCACTCATAGACCCACTCAGACACTCAATTCAATTCAAAACGAGCTTTATTCGATTTTAAACATTAAAATCATAAAAGCAGACATAAAAACATTTCATCTGATATCATGGAAATTGTTAAAATACATAAGATACAATCCAGTTCCTTAAAAATTCTTACAAATTCATTTAAACAGTAGGTGTTTCCAAATATATCAAAACAAAATTTGTGTTACTGTGCATAGTGTATTTCAGCTCCCAACACAGTCATTGCGATATAATTGGTATCTGGCAATTAAATACAAAGAGATTTCCTAGTTCTAAGCACAGTTTTTAGGAAACCCACCATGGAACCAATACAGTAAGTATTTCCTAACATCTGTAAATATAAAAAAGCAGGGCGACATTGTCTCCATCCTCCTTGTTTTAGTAAAGGTGTTACCCATCTTCGCCTTTCATTAATATAAAATTTACAGAATAAAATTGCATGTATTGTTGTTTGTGGGGAAATATCGTCACAAGGGCAACGACAGAGTTCCCTCGACCAGTTGTTTAAATCAGGAAAACTAATTAGACGGTGGAAGGTTCCAAATCGGAATCTTGTTAGTAGATATCTATCATAACCCCCCAAAATACATGTCAAATACGGTTGAATAGCATAGGTTACAGTTATTATTTGATGCTCAACCACCGTAGGTTTACTCATTTCTAAGGTTAATCGATTTTCTTCCAGGTGGGTCATACAGATTTTTTTAAAATCCTTCCGGGTAATAGAGTTTATTTTTTCGGGTAAAAAGTAAGACTCTGGGTGTCCAATATCCTGCAAAAAATCTTTTACACCCAGACAGCCCCTACTAAGATAGATACACCAGACCCGCCGCACACCATCGACCATGACCCCTTGTCAGCCTGGGCCAGCATGAACATCGATGACACCATCAAGACCATGAGCACAATACACTCCGGCTCCCCGTCAGACCCTTTCCCGCACCACATCTTCAACAAAGCCAGCAGCTCCATCGCACCCCACCTGTGCAACGTTATCAATCTCTCCTTCGAGACCGCGACCTTCCCAGAGAGCTGGAAACACGCAGAGATCAACGCCCTACTCAAAAAACCCAAGGCGGACCCGAGAGACCTCAAGAACTTCCGGCCCATCTCCCTGCTTCCGTTCCCAGCCAAGGTCATCGAGAAGATCATCAACAAACAGCTAACCCGATACCTCGAAGAAAACAGCATCCTGGACCCATCCCAATCAGGGTTCCGCAGCAACCACAGCACTGAGACTGCCCTCATCGCCGCCACCGACGACATCAGGACCCTGCTGGACAACGGTGAGACCGCAGCCCTCATCCTGCTGGACCTCTCCGCCGCCTTCAACACTGTCTGCCACCGCACTCTACGCGCACGCCTCCACGACGCAGGGATCCGAGACAAGGCCCTGGAATGGACCACCTCCTTCCTCGACGGCAGAACCCAGAGAGTCCGCCTCCCACCTTTCCGATCCGAAGCCTCCGAGATCATCTGCAGCGTACCCCAGGGATCTTCCCTCAGCCCAACACTGTTCAACATCTACATGGCCCCGCTCGCACGCATCCCCAGACAGCACGACCTCAACATTATCTCCTACGCCGACGACACTCAACTGATCCTCTCCCTCACCAAGGACCCCCTCGCCGCCAAATCCAATCTCCATGAAGGAATGAAGACCGTCGCCGATTGGATGAAGACCAGCCGACTAAAGCTGAACACGGACAAGACAGAGGTCCTCATCCTCGGCTCCAACCCCTCAGCCCGGGACGACTCCTGGTGGCCAACGACGCTGGGAGCAGCCCCGACACCCACCGACCACGCACGCAACCTGGGAGTCATCCTCGACTCAACGCTCTCCATGGCCAAGCAAGTCAACGCAGTCTCCTCCTCCTGCTTCAACACCCTCAGCATGCTTCGCAAGATCTACAGGTGGATCCCGACAGATACAAGAAGAACAGTCACCCAGGCCCTCGTCAGTAGCAGACTTGACTATGGGAACGCCCTCTACGCGGGAGCCCCGGCCAAGCTCGTCAAGCGACTGCAACGCATACAAAACGCCTCCGCACGCCTGATCCTCGACGTACCCACGCCACAGCCACATCACCCCCCACCTGAGGAACCTGCACTGGCTCCCCGTCGACAGGAGAATCTCCTTCAAACTCCTCATCCACGCACACAAGGCACTCCACAAGACTGGCCCAGCCTACCTCAACAGATGACTCTTCTTCTACGTCCCCAACCGCCAGCTCCGCTCCGCCGACCTCTCCCTCGCCACCATCCCTCGCATTCGAAGAACAACCACCGGCGGCAGATCCTTCTCACACCTCGCCGCCAAGACCTGGAACACCCTTCCACTAAGCCTACGACAGACCCAAGACCTGCTGACCTTCAGGAGGCTACTCAAGACCTGGCTGTTCGACCAGTAGCAGCACCCCCCCCCTTTTTTCTCCCCAGCGCCTTGAGACCCTCGCGGGTAAGTAGTGCGCTCTACAAATTCTGTGATTGATTGATTGATTGATTTACGTATTTTAACCATGGAATCTTGGTGGCATTATCTAATGTCATCAGTTATTATTTCCCTATTTAAACCAGTGCTCGCAGAGATCCATATTCTGTGCCAGAGCAGCACCGGTTGTGCCTTAATTAGATCAGAAATATATGGCACACCCAGTTCGCTATGGCAGTTAAAAACAGGGGCACTAGCTGGAACCGCTAAAATGAATTTAAAAAAAGCGTTTTCTATGAATTGAATCGATGTATATTCTTGAAAGCCCCAAATACCTGCCCCGAAAACTGCTCTGCTCACATTTCGCTTGATAAATTTTTAGAAGAATTTCTGGTGGCCTTCTCCCCAATTTTTTTGTAAAATGTATTAAAGCTGCGGTGGATTTCATAAACAGGAGGCTCCTAGCCTTAATTGCTGTTGCCCACGAACCAGTTCGATTAAAAAGGACCCCCAGATAACAAAAAGAATTAATAGTTTCCACCCTACTCCCCCCCGCATGATAACTTCTAGTCTTATTTTTTCCTTTCCCACATGACATGATAAAACTTTTCTTTACATTCATTTTTAATCCAAGATTGTCCATGAAACTAACATAAAAAGTGAGAGCCCTCTGTAAACCGATCTGGGTACGAGCCATAAGTACCGCATCATCGGCATAGAGGAGAGAGCATATAGGGCGGTTATTAACATGTGGTGAGTCCCTAACATGTGACACCAACTCCTGCTCCAAGGCATTCGTATATAATGTAAACAGGAGAGGTGCCAAGACACACCCTTGCCTTACACCCCTCTCCACTTTAAATGGCACAGTACACTCTCCCTTAAGTCCCTAACGGACATTTGCGGTGGCACCACAGTATAGCTGCCTTAAAAACTGGATTAAAACAGGATCAACCTTTAAATCACTAAGAACACCCCACAGCTTATTATGAATTACGCAGTCAAATGCGGCTGTGAGGTCGACGAATGCCAAATACAATTTTCCTGTTTTTGCCTGCGTATATTTACCAATTAAAATACTAAGGTTGAGGATCTGCTCGTTAACTCCTAAACCAGATCTAAAACCATATTGTACATCGCTTAAAATACTTTCATCTTCCACCCACGCCTGCAACCGGTCTAAAACAATCCTGCCCGCTACTTTCATAAGTGAATCTAACAAAGATATTGGGCGATAGCAGGCAGGATTTTCCCGCTCCCCCTTCTTAAAAATAGGAACTATAATTGATTCAGACCATGTGCTTAAAAATCCCTTTTCACAACATGCTTGTAAAACCCGAGTAAGAATGGGGCCCCACATCTCCAGATTCGACTTAAAGAGATCAATTGGTACCCCGTCCGGGCCAGCGGCCTTGCCACTCTTACTTGTATTTATGGCCATGACGTCTTGCAGTGAAATATCAAAATCAATTGGCGTGAAAATCTGGTGTGTCCACTCAGTGTCTTGGCTATGGACTACTTCCTCAGTGGCCCTCGAATACACACTTGAAAAAAAGTCCACCCACGTTTTTTCCGCTATCGCCACCTCAATTGATGGTGCGTCTAATCTGTGATTGAGGAATGGGGCATTCACAGCTAGCCAGAATTTCGAGCTGTCCCTACTCGTTGAAGCATCACCAAGATTCTTCCAGGCCTTTTCTTTTAACTCATTTATCCTATTTTTTCCTAGCTTCATTATAAAGCTTCCTACAGGTCCTAATCTCCTCTTTATCTCTAGTTTGTCTATGTAGGGCACTCTTTAGGTTAGAATAACTTTTTGTGCAATTATTATCAAACCATCCCTGTCTGGAGTTACGTATACCTTTATTTTCAGCATGCAACGTGTTTTTTACAATTTCAGTAATGGAAGTAAAAGCCTTTAAAAAGTTTTCATGCGATGGACTGTCACTTAAACATATTAAAATTGGGTCAAATGCCTTTGTGACTATTTCTTTACTTAATTTTGTGGGGTCCCGGCTCGCCCAGCGAATAGCATAACCGTTTAATCTTCCCAGCTCTATATTTTGCACCCAAGCTAATGTATTACAGATTTTCCTTGCTGAACTATTTGGGATTGCTATTTTCACACTTATTGCCAGATGGTCACTCATAACATTTTGGTGAATATTATACCCTTTTACATAACATGCATATCGATTTGGTATAATAATAAAATCTATAGTTGATTCAGTTCCTCTACCTATAAATGTATGACCAAACTCCACTCTTGGAGAACATAAGCAGTTTGAGAAACCAAAATCATGTTTATACATAATCTCATTGAGCAGCTCACCTTTATCTGATTGGAAAAAATGAAACGGAGGGTCATCGTCTTCCAAAGTTAGTCCACATTTCCCTATTTCTGCCAATGGGCACAGACCAACATTAAAATCTCCACCCCAAATAGGGATAATTTCAGTCTCACTTTTTAGTTTTAAGTTACTAATGTCATCACTGAGCTTCCCTAATATGATCCCCAATTGCCCCTTTTCCACATTGTTATAAAAATTAATCAAAACCAGTGTACAATTTGCTGCCATATGTATTAAAACAATTTGATAATACATTTCAGATCTAACCATCTCGATGTTATGTGCCCCTAACAAATTTGAGACATATACACATATTCCCCCCTTTGATCTGCCACTCGCTGATTCAATAGCTGGTGTATGGAATGTCTTAAATCCATTAATGTGTATTTCATCAATTACCCATGTCTCTTGTAAGCACAGTATATCAAAATTGCTAATAAAATTCAACCAGACCGGATCATTCACTTTATTTCTTAAACCCGCTATATTCCAGAACAGGATTCTACATAGTCCCGTTGCTTGGTCAGTAATTTCAATATAATCTGCTTTAATAGAATCCTCACTGTTAGGGTTATTTTCCCCCTCATCTTCTGGCTCATCATGAATTGTGTCACCCAGGATAGTTGCACTTAAAATTTCAGCACTGTGATCATTTCCAGTTTCAATTCCTGGCGAGTTCTGGCAGATAGATAGTCAGTCATTTTCATCTAAAGTGGTTAGCGGCCCAAATCTGTTTGACACTGCTAAATTGTAAAGTGGACCATCCATGGCCTGTCTATAGGGCCCATGATTTTCAGGTTTATTTGGGCACGGTGGCTGATAAAAAAAGTCCAATGGGAGTACTTGAATGCTAGTATTGGTAGTGATCGAATTTTGTATTCTCAGTAAAATTTCCCTTACCAACGCGGGTGATCCTAACGAGAGGACGATACAGTCGCCTTCAAAGAATTTTCAGTTTTTTCCTAACCAATTAATTCTCCTCACCATCTTGAATTCCCTAAAGAGTGCTCTGGTCAGACCTATCCTATTACCCAACCAGTGTATAGTTTTATTTCTTAGAGCATGCCAGGTTTCCGTTTCTGACAAAGGAAGAGAGGGAACATTGGCTAGAATAATAGTATACGGTACAGCTGCCGGTGGCAGGTTAAGTGTTATTGCGTTTTGCATCGCCCCAGGGGTATTGTTAATTGTGGTACTAGTACTTTCTCCTCCTATCCGTCTTTCAACTCTTTTTTGACCAATACCTCCCGTCTCATTTGGTCTATACTCCTTACTCCCTTCTGGGGTCCTATTTTCCGTGCTTACTGTTACAATTGGATAAGGTTCGTATGGCTCACCCTGTTCAATTGCTCCTTGTGGACCCTTAGCTGACCAAGGAATGGTTTTTAAAACACCCTTCTCAGGGCATATAGACATACCCAGTAACTTCTGAGTTTCTACAACCCTTTCTTGTGTGGCCTTATTCTGGGCTGCTAGGACTTTCTCTAAACCTACTTCTATTTTGTCCAATCTGCCCGCAAGGGTATTAATAGATTTTGTAACAAACTCCTTTAGGTCCTTAATGACCGAGGGCAGGTTTACTGGCTCACATAAAGATGCGTTACTAGTTTTCCTCCCCCTCGGTACACCTACACTGCCGGTATCCCTCTTTGTTTTATTTTTGGCACCCTGCAATTTTCCCTGTAACTTTCTTGGATTAGTAGTAGTTAATCTAGAAGTAGGAGTGGGAGTCAGTTGGATTATATGTGTGCCTTCTACGGTTTTATCAAGTTTCCTTAAAATTGGCGATTTACAGGATTTTTAGGGGGGTAAGTGATCATTATCCAATTCCACAAAAGGAGTAGCATCAGAAATTTCCTGAATACAGCCATTTTTACGTTGCACAATCGGGAGGTCTTTCGCAACAGCCACTACTTCCCTTGGCGTGGTACTATCTGTTGTTATTTGTAATGCTGACGGTGAATCCACCGTATCAATATTTAGTGTTTCTTCCACAGAACTTATCTGCCTTTCGATATCACCGACTGCCCCTGTTAAATAATTTAGCAGAGTCATATTAACTTTCCTGTGCTTACTTGGTGTTTTCAATATTTGGCTCGCCACTTGCTTTCTTTTTCCCATAGTGCAGGTTAATTAATTACCTACTACTACAACTACGGGTCAGAAACTCAAGTATCCCCAAGGGAGATCCACCAGTACGCAGCCTATTTACTAACTTGACCACAGAGAATATAAAAGTGCAATGTGCGTTTTCCTATGGTAAAGTCAAGATCTGAAGAGGAAAAGTGCAAATGCTACCACTAGATTCCAATATTCATCGGATATTAAATGAATAAATAAATAACCATATTCCGCAAACTATGCATATACAATTTAAAACTATTAAAAATTCAGTTAAAAATACAAGCAAAGTACCAAGTGCAAAATACAAAAAGTTATAAAAAGAAAACCTGATACACGAGCTACAGGGACCTTTAAAGTGCAGGTGGCAAGATATTAATGTGCAAATAGCAAATTGTTTAGAGTCACCAAAAATTGGTAACATACATCGCCTCCAACAAATTATGTATAGTTGGACACTCAGGGAGGTGGATCACAGTACCTTTAAGTCCGATCCTATTTAGAGACAGAACCCTAAACGTTCGAAAGGTGGCCCTGCCCTGCCTCTTCCTGGGACTGACGGGCGAGGACGGGCCCACCCTTGGCCTGGGCTTTGCCTGGCGCGCGCCCGAGCGCGCCACGCGAAGCGGGTGCCGTGAGGCGTTATGTATGCCCCCTGGGCGCACAGCAGTGATGTCGGCGCCTCCAGGCGCGTGCAGCAAGGCTCTCTGGGGCTTGGAGTCCCCCACAGGTTCAATTAGGCAACGAAGCGGCTCCCGCGAAGCGGGTGCCGCGAGGCGTTATGTATGCCCCCCTGGGCGCACAGCAGTGATGTCGGCGCCTACAGGCGCGTGCAGCAAGGCTCTCTGGGGCTTGGAGTCCCCCACAGGTTCAATTAGGCAACGAAGCGGCTCCCGCGAAGCGGGTGCCGCGAGGCGTTATGTATGCCCCCCTGGGCGCACAGCAGTGATGTCGGCGCCTCCAGGCGCGTGCAGCAAGGCTCTCTGGGGCTTGGAGTCCCCCACAGGTTCAATTAGGCAACGAAGAGGCTCCCGCGAAGCGGGTGCCGCGAGGCGTTATGTATGCCCCCCTGGGCGCACAGCAGTGATGTCGGCGCCTCCAGGCGCATGCAGCAAGGCTCTCTGGGGCTTGGAGTCCCCCACAGGTTCAATTAGGCAACAACACTCAAGCACCCAGCCACAGATGCATTCAGTCACTTATGCACCCACTCACAGAGCCACTCAGACACTCTCACAGCCACTCACAGACCCATTAAGACACTTACACACCCAATCATAGACCCACTCAGACACTCATATACTCACTCACGGAACCACTCATACTCTCTCACACCCACGCACAGACCTACACAGATATGTATGCACCAACTCGCAGACCCACTCAGAGACTCATGCACCCACTCACAGACCCACTCAGACACTCATGCCCTCACTCACAGACTGACTGACACACTCAAGGAGGCACTCACAAACCCACTCAGAAACTCTCACACCCACTCACAGACCCACTCAGACATTTACGCAGACACTCATTCACCCACTCAGATACCCACTCTGAGACTCACACACCCACTCAAGGACCCACTCAGGCACTCATGCACCCACTCACCCACCCAGTGAGACACCTATGCTGCCACTTCCAGACCCACTCACTCATCCATTGAGACACTCACACACCCACTGTGAGGCTCATGCACTCACACACTCACTCACTCACAAATGTTACAGTGCAGCCTCCATCTATTTTTTTTATTTACAGCCCCGGGAAGGTGGTGGTTCTCGGAGGCCAGGGAGATCCATGCGCCCCCGCTTAATATTAACATGAGCCCCAGGGAGGTGGTGGTCTCCAGGGCATAAACAATCCCTTTTATAAAGGGGCCCCATGTGCCCCCTCCAGTTTTTTTATAAGTTGTACATTTCCTTGGTACCTGGCCCACCCAGGGGCAACATTAAAAACAAGCGCGGGAGACCATGCTTATTTATTTAATTCACAGCGATATTCGCAAATTTCACTGTGAATTTTAAAAAACATTGCTTTTTTGCCCTGCCGGGTTCTCTCTGGGACCCCGGGACAAAGGCAACTGGGTTAGGGTATTTGTACCCTGTCCCCTTTTCCTTTTTTTGCCTTTGTTTTCAAGATGGCTTTCAACACTTCCTGGTTGAAGTGTTAGCAGCCAATCAGTGCTCTGCAAATCTCTGCACAAGCTCGTCATTATTCATGAATGCCTTGCGGTCAAAGATATACAAATTTGAATTTCCTTTAATTTCTAGAAAACTACTGAACGGATTTACACCAAATAACTGAAAGCTTGATCTGTGAACCAAAAGCTACCTTTCAGCTAAATTTGGGGTAATTCCGTCCAGGGGTTTGAGCTGTAGTTATGTTCAAAGCCCCTATGTGAATTACTATGGAAAACACACTAGGGCCGATTCACAAAGGTAATCTGAGACAAAAGTCTAACTTTATGACTTTTGGTATTCACAGAAGCCACTTACTACTTTTGGTATTCACAAAAGTCATTTACAATTTGTATCTTTACGTCCACCCTCGGGCTAGAATTTCCGCACCCATGGTGGAATCTCATTACACAGGCCGGACTCTCCGCACCCGGGCTGGAATCTCTGAAATTAGACCGTAGTTTCCACAATTGGGCCTGAATCTCCGTATTCGGGCCGGATGATGATTGCTTCCAATGCTAACGTGTATGTGCTTACGGTCCACCACCATGCTGCAGCTGAAACACTGCAGCCCTACAGCCAATCCAACCCTGCTTCAAATATAAATTCAGAGCTAACACATACAAACCTTCCAACATGTTGAGAAGGAGGAGGAGGAGAGTAGAGAGGATATTCAGACAAAGGATTAACCTATTTGGGATGTCCAGTCAAGATGTCAGGGCCAGATACCGTTTCCCCCCTGATGTCATCTTGGAGATGGTTGTGAGTGGGAGGAGGAACTTGACTCTGTGACCTGTCACTCCCACAATATCCCAGTGTATTTCAAGATCCTTGCTGCTCTCCATTTTTTCGCTACAGGGTCATTTCAAAGGGTCATCAGTGACCTTGTGGGCATCTCTCAGGCTAGCCAGTTGTGGAGATTGCATCAGGTACTGAGCTGCATCAATACGAGAGTCCACCTCCATATTCGAATGCCCCATACACTGGACAGGAGACAAAGGGCAGCTAGGGATTTCTATCACATTTCCAACTTCCCACGTGTGCTGGGTGCAATTGATTGTACCCATGTGGCTCTTCAGCCACCCCAACGCATTGCACACATCTTCTGCAACAGAGACCAATGGCATTCCATCAATGTGCAGGGTGTCTGTGATGCCAGTGGTAGATTCATTGATGTGCATGCAGTGTTTCCAGGCAGTACCCATGACAGCTTTGTATTCTGCATGTCACCTCTTGCCCGGCGGATGGCTGCAGGAGAATTCGGAAACATGTGGCTAATAGGTAAGTACCAAACATGTTGGAAATGTATAAATGTAATGTATGAATGCCATCACATAAACAACCATTTTACAATAAGATTCATCATGCCACATACACAGCCTCCACAGATACTGCATGTACCAAAGTATAGATCATGTTCTGTTCAGATGTAAGAGGGGAATGTAATCAATTTCCCTATTTTACCACCTCAGGTGATGCTGGGTATGCACTCTCCCCTCAACTCCTCACACCATACAGTCGTGCAGCCACTGTACCTCAGCGTAGGTATAATAGGGCACACATACGAACTTGAGCCATCATGGAGCGCACTTTTGGTCTCCTCAATTCGCGATTCAGATGTCTTGATCGTACAGGAGGGGTGCTGATGTACTCCCCTGAAGCTGTGTGCAAGATCATATTAGCCTGTTGTGTCTTGCACAACATAGCTTTAAGTTATCGCTTACACATACCTCTTGTACCTCAGCTAGGTCTGAATCCGGGCAACCGGGCTATTGCACCGAACAGAGGGCAGGGTATGGAAGTCCTTGATCAGCTGCTTGGCACTTTTTTCACCTGAGCAACCTGTTGTGTTACGGACAAAATGTGGTTTGCAATCTGTTGTCAATGATGAAAGCTGGATATTTACGACTCAGTCCAAACATTTCATCCTGAGACTACTTTGCAAGCCACACTTAATGTATGTAAACCACAGCTGTTGACAGGAGTCAAAAGATTGGCCATGCATTAGGTCAGGTGCAGATGTCAGCAATCAGTGTTGTCAATGTCCCTAAGGAATCCATTGCCTCAGAGGATTAAATGTATGTGCATGTGTGAGACCTCCAAGGACCTTTTGACAATGGGTGCCTGATTCACAAAGGGGCCTAACTATTGCATTCTGGAATATTTGCCCCCAACTGAATCGACTTACCCACAACTGTGGGGCCCCCATCGTGAGTGATGATGAGCTTGGTAAATCAGGCCCTATGTGTCTGGGATACACAGCGTTTCTTCCCCTGAATTTACCGTAACACTATAGTCAACTCTTGAGTCGAGCGCAAAACATGTACCATAATCCAAAGGAGCAAACTCTTCTGGGATGTGATGTTGTGCCTGGCCACACCCTTTTCTCAGGCCAAACATAATTAAATCTTCTGTCTAGCTTTGCTTTCACGTCTCTAATGTTCCTTTAATGTGTCATTCTTGGGATCTCTGCTACAGAGCAGCAGGATGGCAGAGGATCTAATCTGTGACAGAGAAAGGATCAAAATAAACAGAAAACGGCTGCCAGCAACTTCCTGTGATGTATTTCCTGCCCATAACTTCCTGTATGTCATTTCCTGTATGAAAGAATGGGTTCAGGTTCCAATTCTGGAAATTCTGGCCCGAGTGCGTACTCTCCGTATGCAGAGTGTCGGCACCATGAGAGATGCCTCGGCTCTGCATACAACGCTTATGCTCCGCAATCGGAGAGTAAGTCTTTGGGCCGGAATTTCCAGAAACGGACTGGAACCCATTATTTCATACAGGAGATGACATACAGGAAGTGGTAGGCAGAAATACATCACAGGAAGTTGCTGGCAGCCATTTTCTGTTCATTCTGAGTCATCCTCTGTCACAGATCAGATCCTCTGCCATCCTGCTGCTCAGTACAACCTAAGTACTAGCCTGGGCGGTAAATTCCATTCCGCTCGCGGAATTTGCGAAATTTTGACAATTTCGCGTTCCGCGGAGAACGCAGAATTGCCGAAAATTCTGCGATCCGTGCGTAGGGGAATTTTTTCCTTGTTCGCGCTTTCAAAATGCGTGTTCGCGTGCGCGGTAGCAACTTACCGGGATCCCTGCGTTCGCCAACGAGTTTTCCTATCCGTTCGCGCGATCCCGCGAGAGTGTAAGATCACGAACACGTCATTCGGACGCGCCATCGGACATCTGCGTTCGCAAACAGGAAACACGCATCGCGAGCGGGCGGGACAAGTGAAAGATGGCCGCGCCAATTGGTGACCGCATGGGCAAGTGCGCGAGATATTTCCCCCGAGCACGCAAACAGCGTCCCCGAACAGGAAAAACGCACCGCGAACGGGCGGAACAAGCAATTCCGCGTGCTCGCGGAATTCTGCGTGCTCGCGGAGATTTTTTCCGTTTCGCGGAATTTTGCGTAACGCGACTACGCAAATTCCGCCCACCCTTACTAAGTACCTCCAACAGGGCTGAGGGATACGAGGAGAAAGCAGACCCTTTCACTGAACGGGAATTGGATATCCAGGCAGAGGGGGTGTTTGGAAATTCCCCTCAGCTGTATGGGGGCCTGAGGACCAGTTGAGCAATGCAGCGTGTGCCAGACTCTGTTCTACCATTGGGGAGCGCTGCAGTGCAGTGGGCATCTATACCCTGCGGGTTAGGGCATGCCGTAAGCCCTGGGAGGACCTAAAATGCTGGGCCAGGATCAAGGCCCAGGAAATCTTGGGCCTGTCCTACCAGCACCATGTACACCGACCCCACCTATCGCCACTGTACAGGATGGTCGTGAGGGTAGCCTGGCCCACCCTCCATGCTCAGCTGGAGGAGTATGAGCAGCAGAGAGCTGGTAAGCGCATTAACTGAAAAATGTGTCTGAAAATATGATGTGAGGGATGACAGAGCTGTACCATCATGTGTCCCATGCCTCAAATTATCTATTCTGTGCAAATGCACCCATAATTATAAGGCCAAAGGGTCACTGTAGCACATAGAATGCACTGAGCAGAGTGCATTCTGGGAGTGGTAGTTTATGTATGCCACTGGGGGAATAGAGCGACACACGTGCATTCGGATATAAAATTTCACTGCCAGCACCATTAGCAGTGAACCAAGGGCATTATAACTGATGTGTGCATTGGGTGAGGAATGGTACAGACACTGTCCAGTGTGTGGATGAAAGGCCAATGGCTGTTGGATGCTGTGACTTGCATTGCCTTTGGTGAGATTGCCTCTGATCAAGATAGATCATCATGTGCAATGGAGTTCAGAATGACTATGAGATCCTTGCCTCACTCTTAAGTGATACCAACTTCTCTAGGTGGGTCCACATGCACATGTCTTCCCAACAGTGGCTTGTATGTCATTTGTCCAGTCAAGGTAGCTGTTAAAACTATCCACAACTGTTCAGCAGGGTACGGCAATACATGAGCAGTCTGCGAAGGCAAAATGTGGCACTAGACTGTCTGCTGTTGTGAGGGAATATCAAATTGTTAGACTCCCCACTTAGCAAAGTCAATATCCCAGCACCTATTTGGATATGTACACCCAAATCTGCATTTGTGTTGTTGCATACAATGCTGCTACACAGCAGACGACATTTGTTAGAAAGTGTAACAGTGCGGAGACTCCATATCACAGGAGCATTCCAATACCATCCTGACGGTCTACGATCTCCTTTTGTAGACTGACATTGGAAGATGCCTATGTAGCAATGACAGGAAACACAGAATACAAGAATACAGAAGGTGAGGCTTGTCAGTACAGATGTATAAGCCATCAAATTTGAAGTAAGATGTCTATGTGCAAGTCAAATCAGGACATCACAGTGAACATACAGGTATTTTAGGCCCAAGGTCACCTATATTTGTATAGTGTGATCAGAGAACAAGTCTGCCCTTGCTTTGTGTAGTTATGTGTGCCGTTCTGTTGTGTACAACTACTACATTATGATTTGTCTTCCATTTCAGTGGGCTCACCTGGCCAAGAGGACCAGGACCGGGGTCGGAGCAGGACATCATTGGGGCAATGGTGGCCACGACCTCTCTCCACGACTGAAGAGGAGAAGGAGGAGGGACCTTCTACATCAGAAGGCAGGGGAATTGCGCCCACCCGGACAGAGCAAGAACACACCTCAAGGGCTACAGACCGGGTGGAGGGTGTAGGGGGGGTGAAGAACTGGACACCTCTGGCTTAGGGGGTCGACTCTCCCTATGACTAATCACAACTTCATATTGGTGAGGTGTCCCCGGGGCAGGCCACAACACAACCTGGGCCTGCCATCAGCCCCTCCCTGACTGCAGAGACCCTCATTTCATCGGGGTCTCCAGCTGCATCCCCTGCCACTAGCCCCCCTCCAAGTGGCTGCCATGAAGACCACAACATTGGCTTCGACCCAAGACACCACACCCCTCATGTTCCCCCAAACCCCTCCTTGTGTTGTAACTCCTGTGGCTGCACCTCAGGAAGTGATAGGGCATGTGAGGTTTAGCCAGATATGTCTTCGTGCATCATGCTGCAGATCTGCACTGAGGTGCGTATGATGCGAGAGGAACTTGCAAGATCTATGGCCAACCTCACTGCCAGTGTCACTTCCTTGGGTGCAGCAATTTTGTCTGTCCTAGCCCAACATCCCTCCCAAACCACCCTCAATGTTTGCCCCTGTACATTGCCTCACACTGTTTCCCCCGTACTCCTCATGTATCCCAACCCCGTGAGGTGCCTGGTCCTGCAATGGCTAGCCAGGAGCCTGCTTCCAGATTCAGAGGATCTGGACATTGTGGAGATAGAGGATGACCAGAAGGACTGTTTACTTGGACTTTGATTTTGTTTTGGACATTATTTTCCTTTGCCCCTTGTATATAAACTGGTTCCCCTGAGGCTTCCTGACGTGTTTTATTTATGGTGCCCTCCAAGTCCCCTAATCCTTTCTGTTTGAAGAACATTATCTGCTTTCCTTTCTCCCTTCTAAATGGACTGAATATTTTATTTTTCTCAAAAGGATTTCTTTACATAAACTTATTTTTTGGATCAAACTTTCTCTATCTTGTTAACTTCATTCTAAATGTTGTGTTCAAAGTATGGACATATACCTTGGGAGTACTTATTTGCTCTGCTCACGATAGCTTGTTGCACTGATGGGGTTACACTTTTACATGTGTCACTCACACACATTCATCCTCACATCTCTAGGAAACCA
This sequence comes from Calotriton arnoldi, assembly GCA_963921515.1. Lineage (NCBI taxonomy): Eukaryota > Metazoa > Chordata > Amphibia > Caudata > Salamandridae > Calotriton > Calotriton arnoldi. The sequence continues at coordinate 1,266,344 of CAWUFW010002601.1, read as the reverse complement.
CAAGGGTAAACATGTGGACAACAGTACATAATACAAATTTTAGTCTTGAGCTGTGAGGACATTCCATTTTTATTTACACATGTCCATGATGATATTTCTTCCTGTGATCAGGAGGGATTGTGCTTGCGACTTCGCAAAGTTGGTGGTGATGATCGCTGTGAATAAGTGCGTTTGTATTGTGGCCGAGGTGCAGGTTGGTACGGTGCATCTGCCTGTACAGGGGGAAGTTCCTGGACAGGGGCTGTTGGTGTCTGTACAGTTGGTGGAAGTGCCTGAACAGGGAATGGTGGTGGATGTGCCGGTGGGGGGAGTGCCTGGACAGGGGGTGGTGGTGGATGTGTAGGTGGGAGGAGTGCCTGGACAGGGGGTGGTGGTGGATGTGTAGGTAGGGGGGAGTGCCTGGATAGGGGGTGGTTGTGGATGTGCACTCATGCTGTGTGCCTGTGCAGTTTGTGGTACAGGTGTGAGGGTGTGATGTGATGCAGGTAGACGTGTTGGCTCCCCTCCCTGCGTTGACCTTGAAGGGAGTCTTTGTAAAAGTTTCAGCATGCCCTCCATCATCCTTATGGCCAAGGCATGGTGTCTTGCACTCTCTTCCCAATGGATGGATATAATGTCATTGATCTTTTTGGACATGTCTTGCCAAGATCTATCCATCCTGTTCAACACCTGGGTCAGTCTGTCCACCACCTGAGGGTTTTGCCGCATGTCCTGCAGTGCCTCGGACATGTCTGGCAGGGTAGCCCCTATGGCACGAATGTCCTGCCTCACATCAGCCTGCTGTTGGAAGACGTCCTCCGCCCACTGGCCACCATGGTCATCTGCTAACCCCCTCTGCATGGGGTGAGCATGGCTAAGACCTCCAGGTCTACCAGCAGGAGAGAGGGTGGCAGGTGGTAGTCTGTGGGCAGGAAATTGGTGCCCAGGGGATACCTGCACCACACCAGGGGTGGAACCTCCCTCAGATGGTGGAAAAAATGCCTGGAATGCACTGTATAGGGAGGAGCGTGTAGGGGAACCACCAGGTCTGTCATTAATGTAATTGCTGTGAGGGAGTGAGCTCTGTGTTGCGGTGTGCGAGAGCTGTGGCTTGTTAGTGTTATGCTGAGGACCGGCAATCATAGGTTCTTGATTTTGAGGCACTTTGCTGGGTGGAGTGGGGGTGGCCTGCTTCTGGTCATGGCATCTGACTCGTCATCCTCTGTGAGAAGGGCCAGATAGTATCCATCATCCTCCACTTCAGCAGCCTCCTCTAGTATATCCTCCTCCTCCTACTCTTGCACAGTACTTGCAGCTAAAATTGCTTCTTGCAAGAGTAGTGGATTCTCCCCTTCGATTTCACGTTGCCCGGCACTGGTGGAAGGTCCATTCTCCTCATTGTCCACATCACCTGGAAGACAGAGGTGGCAACAGGATAAGTAATTGAGCCAGTATATGATGTGGTGCAACACAAGGGTTGATTCTACTGTACTTTGCATCAACCGATGATGCACATGTGATCTGGTATGGGTACACCTACACGGACAGCTCACACCATAGCACTTAGGTGTGGAATGGAGAGGTACAATGCACAAGTTAACTCACCAGCTCCAGCCACAGCTCTGTGTTGCTTTGCGATACCCCCTGATGTCAACTGCTGAACCTGGCTCCTCATAGGTGTAGCTGAAGAAGCGGTCCGCCATCCAGCAGCTTGAGAGGGAAGTGGCACCATATTTAATGATCTGCATGACTAATATCCTAACAGGCACGTGTGACATGCACATAACTTAAATAGTATAACTTTTTAAACACCAACTACAGATGCTATGCGGAAGGGGATTTGGATATTTTGAGGCATTTTGGAATCCATATTAGGAAACACTTCATGGCACGCTTACCTGATAGACAGATGCGAGTGGGTTTCACTGCTGCAGCCAGGATGTCTTGCATAACTCGGGATGGTGTTGTGTGTAGCGCTGATGGTATCCTGCCAGCAGCTGTAATGAGACATATATGGCCATATTTAAGTACACAGCATCATAGCAATGAGTTAACATGTATATGTCATTTTCATCGATCATTGATCTGCTATTTCTGGCCATTGTGCTGCATATGTACCTCCTGAACTTTATATCTGGGCCCATGGTCACCAGCAGCAGCTGCCAGATGTTACCTCCCCACAGCACTGATATCAACGAGATAACACATTAATAGACAAACGTGTATGAGAAAGTAACTGATTCTTGAAGGAAGGGGATAACTATGGTGAACGCCTCCTCCTACCTTTGGTTACACCTTCTTTGTTAGGCCCATCATGCCTCATGAGTATGATGTTGTCTGTAGACAAATCTAAAGAAGTGTACATCATCATGCAGACCAGTTTCACATTTGCACATCTGATCATATCATTGCATTGGAGAGTTAATATGTGATATGTCCAATAGTCAGGTACATATTGTGGCACATTTGTGCTTCCCTCCCCACTTAGTCACAATGATTATTTAGTTTTGGGAGGTCACACCTTTTTTATGTTCAATCTTTGTGTGTCCCTAGTTCCAATTATACATGTACGACATCATGGTAGAACGTAGCTGTCAATGGATGATGTTTTGTCCAGCACACATCCAAACCTTATATATTATCCTGTCACTTATATATATGGGAATACAGTAGGAGAGGAGGCAAGCTGAGATACATATTGTGGTGAGGTCTAGAATCTTGGATGTTTCCCACCTACACTGGATTTGAGTTGTGCAGTGCAGCCACCTGATAGATATATTTGACTTCTTCTACATCCTCATTAGCAGTCCATAAACCACTCCCAAAACAACACAACCTAACTGGCATCAGTGCAACCCTCATCCACACCAATTATCATACATTTTGATCCCTGGGATTTTAAATGAGAGTTTCCAGATCATTGACTTACAATCCAGTTGTGGCTACTCCACTTCATATGACACAATATAGTCTATTATGTACATACTGCACTCTCTTGCCATACATTTGGTGTCATCCTTTCATTTGCCACCATGGTGTGATATGGAATTCATTAAAATGCCCAATGTGGACATATTGTGATTAGGGACAACAGTGATGTTGAGCACATACAACATACTGCGGGGTTGTATGTTGGAACAACGAGTTCCCCAACCACGACTTCCCTAACAACGAGGTCGCAACCACGACCTTGTCTAAACCACGATTTTTTTTACCACGCATTCCTTTAGCACAATTTTTCGTGGTAAAGGAATGCGTGTTAAAAAAATGCTTTCCAACTAGTACCCCGATCCCCCCACCCCTTAAAAACGAATTCCCCAGCCTAAAAATAAACACGATCACCCACACACACTAAACTAATTCCCTCCCACCCTAAAAATATACTCGATCACCAACACATCCTTAAAACAAACACGATCACGCACACCCCCTAAAAACTAACCCCAAACCCCGAAAAACTAACCCCAAACCCCCCAACCCCTGCATACTAACACCAATCCCCCCGCCCTCCTAAAACTAATTCCCCCACTCTAAAAATAAACACGATCACCCACACACCTTAAAAATAAACTCAACCCCCCATAAAACTAATTCCCCCCCTCCCTAAAAATAATCACGATTACCCCCACCTCCTAATAACGAACTCAACACCTTTTAAACTAATTCCTCCACCTTAAAACTAAACCCCAAACCCCTAAAATCTAATCCTAAACCCCCACCACCCCCTGAAAATTAACCCCTCTTACCTGTTCCTCTGCGACGCTCCTCGGAACTCCGCCCTGCCCGAACACTAGACTGAATCAGCCTTAACCACGCACATGCGTGGTTAAGGCTGAGTCGTTGTTCGGGCAGGGCGGAGTTCCGCTTTCGTGACTCCGGAACTCGTTGTTCCGGAGTCGTTGTTCAGGATGTTTCCCATACTGCGGACATGAAATCCACATTTTATTAGCATTAGTATTCAGGTACATGAATCTTGGCTTTACTTACCAGGTTCCCTCATCCGCCCAGTGTGTGGTCCTTGCCCAGATGTCCTAGACAACCTTGTAGCAGATGTCACTGTGGGGCCTGTAATGCTGTACGACATCATTGGACCTACAAAGAAATGTGTGTCTGTCAGTTTAGATTCCAGTCACCACATGTGATGCACTCGATTTCAGAATTCAGGTCACAGTTCTGGCAATGTTGTTGGAATATATGTAATCGGCCAGATTCACAAAGGTATAATGAGACGAATATCTAACTTTACGTCTTCTGATATTCACATAGGGCATTTACTTCTCGTAGATGTGTTTTCTGAATAACCAAAGTCGTAAAGTTAAGCTTTCGTCTCAGTTTATCTTTGTGAATTGGGCCCAATATGTCCATCTGTTGTCTGCTGACAACATAGGCTTTTAGAGCCTCTCCTGACCAGATTTACTTACCAGTTTGTGAGGTTGTTATGGCTTGCTGTGTATGATCTTGTTTCCTCCCAGCAGATGCAGGGACCTCTGCTACAGTGGAAGACTGAACTCTGGCTGAATGTGTCATTGGAGGAGAACAGAGAAAAGTCAGCTAAGCAAAAATGTACATGTGCAACTTCTCAGATTTTTCATCAATGCATCTACATGCTAACAGTAATGCTAAGTGCAGCCGCAGCCGGTGCAGGTAGGAGCAGTGGTGCGGTGGGGGGGACATGGGGGAAAATGTATATGGATAATGGAATGGGGAATATCAATTTGAAAACAAATTAAGAGAAAAATAATCATCTTTCACCCTGTGCTCGGCGATGCGGCGAGCGCAAGGTAAGTGGTTTTGATTATTCTTTTCATTTTATTTTCCCTATTACGTTGTCTGTTGGATTACCACCACCCCACACCCACCCTCCCCCCTCTTACCTGCCGCAGATGGATAAGTGGAAGGCGAACTTTGTCTATTGCTATTTGGCAGTGTTAGGTGTATAAGCCAGCAGTGCTGGACCCATGTTTTTGCTGATGGAAATGGGATTTGCCATTCCCATCTCTAAGGATTCTGTGACTTGTGGTGCAACGTACAGAAGGAGACACATTTGGCGCTGACATACTATGCTTTTTATATATACTTGGAACAACTTCCTTAGTCACAATTGTGGTGCAATGCAGACAGACATTTCATTTCCATGTTCTGGTCATCACATTTTCCTGGTACCACATTGCGGACATCACTCACAGGCAGCCCATGGAGCATGTGGGGGTGTATGGTGCTAAGGATATCCTCCTCTAGTGGGGTGAGATGGAGGCGGGGTATGGATTGTAGACCAGGGAGAATTCTGGCCAGCTCATTCCTGGGTACTTCTCCTTCGCCCGCCTCTTCTCGTCCTGCCACTTCTTCTTTTTTTTAATTTTTTTTATTTTTATTATTGAAAACCATATGCAATACAATACAATAAATCCAAATATACATCCTATAAAATTCATCCATAACATTCACAAGGATAATAAATAACATCAATTGATCAATACATAGCAAATCTGATCGTTAATAATTGATAAATAAGCAGGGGGATCTTAATAAAAACACCTAGAATCTCTAAACATGTCTCCATTGCCGCCAACAAAAAGGATCCAATGACCAAAAGTGTACTATCCATATAAAAAATGCCATATCATAAAAGAGAGGACAGAATAAAGGGGAAGGATAAATTATATGGTGACTTTAGAGAACAGAATCAAAATATATTGTCCAGATCTTCTCAAATTTCTTAAGTCCCCCTGTTCGTAAAGCATAAATTCGTTCACTTCTCTTAACCTGACCCATTTTCCGAACCCATTCAATTTTAGACGGAATTGAATCTGATCGCCATCTTTAAAGTAAAAGTGATCTGGCAACAGCCATACCAATATATAAAATTCCAATCAGCTTCTCAGATACCTGCAAATCTGGATCGTAACCCCACAATATCAGTCGATCATTAAAACTAATTGATATGGAACATTCTGTTGTCAGATACTCAAAAATATCGCTCCAGAACTTCTGGATCCGAGGGCACTGTAATATTATATGAGTCCAGTTAGCGGCAGGATGAGTGTGGCATCGGAAACACTGCCCTGATTGATTGGGATAGGCCTTGGCCACAAAAGACGGGGTTCTGTACAATAGCCATTTGCTAAAATATAACATCCTTCTCCAATTAGCCCCTCTGAGTGAGGTGAAATTTAAATTGTTAATTATAGTCCACATATTTGCTGTAAGTTCCTGGTCCTCATATTTACCCCATTTTGTTATAGCCTTAATCTCCAAATCTACCCCTTTAATTCTGGCTAGCTTTTTCCCACTCCCTGGTTTTTTCATTACCCTGTCTCCCAGCAAGTCATAAACTAACTGTTTCTGGGCTGTGATCTGGAACAGATCAAGATTGCCAAAGAATTTACTAAGAGTGTTATATGACCCCAGGAGGAGAAAGTCACCAGGGATTAATTGAGATATTTCACTTACACTTATCCATTTATCATTCTGAAGAAAGTCGGAAAGCCTCAAAAAACCAGCCTTCAACCACTTTTGTGAAATTAAAAATGAATCTTTAATGCCTGCTGAAACAAAAAGATCAGCTATAGGGGTTATAACATTAATAATTGGAATAGAATACCGTCTACAAAAAGCCTGGCGTTTATGAAAAAACCAATGTAGACACTTATATCTGACTAATTTTGGGGATCGAAATATTGATAATGGGCAATGGATCTGATTATCTTTAAATATTAAATTCATAAAAAAGTTTATAAAAAGACCCGACTGTAAACCCTGCTTAAATCTAGACATGTATTGTGCAAAATATGCAAAATAATATTCCTTGAGATTGGGGAGAGCTAAGCCACCATCTTTCACATTCTCATATAAGGTGCTAAGTGCGATTCTGGGAATTTTCTTATCCCACAGGAACAATGTAAACATTGACTCTATTCTCGAAAAAAGAATTCACTAACACACAGGGAATTGTGGAGAAAAGGAAATTAAACAATGGAAGCACTGACATTTTAATCAGAGCGACCCTTCCTAAAATAGATAAAGGGAGAGAATTCCAACGTGTGAATAAGTCCTGAACTTTTCGTAGCAATGGGGCAAAATTCAGATCATAAAGATCCGAAACGTGTGACGAAAAATAGACCCCTAAGTACCGCTTAGGGTTCGGATTGAAACACGGAAGAATATCGGGGTGTAAAATCCCTGATGTACATCCACTCAAAATTATTTCGGTTTTTCTTTTATTAATTTTATAGCCGCCGAAGGACTCATACAGATCAAAAATCTGGAAGGCTTTTGCCTGGACTTCCTCCTCCGGTTTTATTATAAGCATAATGTCATCGGCATATAATTTAATTTTAGCCATAGAAGGAAGCGGGGGACAGATATGCCTGTTATTTCTAATGGCTATCGCAAGAGGCTCAATAAAAAAGCAAATAACACCGGGGATAACGGGCAGCCTTGTCTGGTTCCCCTTTTAACTTTTACTTGGCCGACCTGAGTAGCATTGATGATAATATTGGCCTCTGCATTCATGTATAAATTCGACCACCAAGCCTATAATTTTAGAAGGAATGCCAAATTTTATTAGAATACAGAATAAAGTCTCCCATATAACCAAATCAAAAGCCTTTTCGGCGTCTAAAAACAATACTAATGCTGGAATCTTCCGGGTATCAAAATAATCCAGTGCTTCTACTAAAAAATGAGTATTAGTTCCCAGTTGCCTTCCGGCAATAAAACCATTCTGATCAGAGTGGATTAAATGGGAAGCGCTCCCATTAAAACGATTGGCTAAGAGTTTAGTAATCAATTTGTAGTCAGAATTTAAAAGAGTTATCGGACGATATGAGTTAGGGTCCTCACTAATTTTGCCTTTTTTAAAAAACTGACTACATTCCCTTCTCTAAAAGACCGAGGTATAGGTCCTCCTTCCAGAATTGAATTTGCCAATAGAAGAAGAAAATCCACAATTACGCTAGCAAATGATTTAAAAAACTCAGAAGGGAGACCGTCTGGCCCACAGGCTTTACCATTCGGGAGGTTCTTAATAACCTCCCTAGTTCTTCTTTTGTAAATGGTCTCGCCATATTTCTTTTTTCTAAGTCTGTTAAAACAGGTAGTTCATTTTCCTGGAGGAAAACTTCCAAAGATGACATATTAATAGGTTGCTGATGGCCATATATCTTCTCATAGTGTTGAACCATAATGTCTCCTATTACTTCCCTATCCTCAGAACGGAGACCTGAAGTGGGACATCTTAATGCGAGTATTTGATTGCTTACAGCCCGCTCCCTTGCCTGCCATGCTAGGAATCTGCCAGTATAGTTGCTATCCTCATAAATCTTTTGCCTATCCTGCTGATATAAGAATTCACTTTTTGCATAGTAATTCTCGGCCAGATTCCGTTTAGCCTGATCCAACTGTCGATGGTTCGCCGGAGTGGGGGTAGCAAGGAATCTATCTAGGGACCTTTGCATAATTTGTTCAAGTATTTGTTTCTCTTCCTTCCTACTCCTTGAGATCTCTACGTCTTTGGCAATAGCAAGCCCACGGAAAAAGGCTTTAAACGAGTCCCAGACCATGTGTATTGGAGCTGAGCCATGGTTTTGCTCAAAGAACTCTCTGATTTCTAATTTGATAAAAGAAATCCAGTTTTCCTCAGTTAGGTACTGTCGGTTCAGCTGCCATCTTCTTATGGATTTCTTACATTCGCCCAGTTCTAACTCCAAAATAACCATTGCATGGTCTGAGAAACCACTCTGAAGAATTTTTTGTGATTTGAAAAACAAACTTCGGGAAATAAAAAAAATCAATCCGTGAAAGCGAATGGAATCTCCCTGAAAAGCAGGTGTAGGCGGTTTCAGTAGGGAATGCGGCCCGCCAAGGGTCAACAATATCAAGCATCAAGCTGTAACTTTGGACCAATTTGAGGGATTTATGCTTTAACTGTTTTTCTTTTTTGTTGAAGAATCAATCTTTGGATTCATCAACAAATTAAAATCCCCCCACAATTATCTCCCCTGAAACTTGGATTAGGGATTGAAAAAATTCCTCATATGGAGTAGGGTTATCCTCCACTGGGGCATATAGGCTAGCGAATGTCAGGGATCTATGTCCTAAATTACAAGTGACCCAACACCATCTTCCACCATGGTCACTCGCTGCATTGACCACCTCTGCCTGAAATTTCTTACTAAGAAAAATAGCTGTCCCCCTGTGAGCTGCAGATGATGAGGAAAAACCTTTATACGCAGCCCAAGATTTAAACATTGGGAAGTCTGCTATTTTACCCGCTGGTATATGGGTTTCTTGTAACAGAATAGCCGCAGGATTCTCTGTCATAATCCAGGCCTCAATGGCCCTCCTTTTCCTCTTATTGTTAAGGCCATTTACATTAAAAGAGACCACCTTCAGTAATTCCCTATTTCCCATTGATCTTCTTTCCAATTTGCAGTTTACGACACAAAAGATAGAGTTTTAAGTTCCCAGATAATTTAAAAAATATTATCAAAACTCCCAATTTCCACACACAGTATACACCTAAGAATAAGCAGTAACTTTCCCCCCTTCTTCCTATCTAAATCGTAATGGGCATATGTATTGAAATCTTGAATATGGTTTTCATTTTTCCCCACATGCTCCCTCTCCACCCCCGTGTTTCCTCCCTTGAAAAGTAGCCCCCCCACGGAAGTGTGGCAGCGCCACAGAACCTCCTGACCACGCTAGCCACACTCCTACCCACCCTGCATACCTACTGGGTGTCATGGTACTACACCCTTGGTAACACCGCTGACCCCCCCAGATGGAAAATCTAAGCTCAACTATTCTTCCCATATAACCTCAACAACTCTTGGAGGAAATTTCCCTTAATAAGGCCTGAGCATCTTCAAGATTGGAGAAAAGATGAAATTTCCCTTTTACCAGGACGCGCAGTTTTGACTGTTGTGCTATTGAAGCCTGAGCGCCCTGGGCCTTAAACAAATACAGCATCTTGACGAATTCCTTGCGCCTCCGCGCTGCCACCGCGGACATATCTGAAAATATACGGCACTTAACAGTTTCATTAACCAAGAATTGTCTTTGCTGAATTGCTTTTGCGAGAACTTTTTCCTTAACCCGGCAATCAGAAAAGTTCACCAAGATAGATCGTGGTATGCTTGAGTTAGACAAAGAATAAACAGGAACTCGATGTGCCCTCGTTATCGTCAGGTCTCCTTCAAAGTTTGTAAGGACTTTCTGTTTAAGAAAAGTGTCGGTCCATTGAAGGATTTGTGAACCTTCAATTCCTTCTGGGACACCCACTATTCGAAGATTGGACCTTCGAGAATGATTCTCGAGCTCTTCGAGTTTATTTTCCAGCCAGATTTTACTTTTTGCTGCTTCAGTTGCCTTTACCGACATATCAGACATCTGATCCTCAAGCTGTGAAATTCGAGCCTCTGCTTCCTGTAGTCTTCCCGGAAAACCAGCAATTGTCTCTTCAATTTTACCCAAACGAAGATGTAAAGAGGCAATTTCATGTTCTTGCGATTTTTTCATTTCCCTAATCTCTTCCAAGATTAGGTTCAACATGTCTCTTATATACAACTGTTGGGTTGAATTCTGCGTTGAAGAGTTACCAGTTTCTTGCAGAGTCATATTGACTGAGATTTGCTGTCCGGCAAGAGGGTCAATGAACTCCCGTCCTGATTCATAATTCCTCCGCTCCTGACACTGCGGAGAAGATGGAATTTGGGATAGCGTCTGATTTGGACCCTTCCTACCGGCTGCTTCGATCCTTTCAGGTGAAGATGGTGTAGATGATGGCGGAAAGGATAATACCTGTTCCATTATTGTATGAGCTGGCATTATTTCTGATTCATTTGAACCATCTTGCATATTTTGCCGAGCTAGGTCGCTTTTAAAAAAAAATGAGACTTGTTCTAGTGACTGAGACGATGATAGCGGCTGGGACAGAGCCTCCAGTGACTCGCTCACCTCTTCACCACCACCATGATGTGTTTTTATTGTAAAGCTGGGGGGGGCTAGTATTAAAGATGGCTTTTTCGAAAAAAGAGGAAAATCCGCCTTAGTATTATTTAAGTCTTTCTTAGGGCGCACAACTGGCGGGCCAACTTGTTGAATCTCAGCTGTGACTGTTGCTCCATCCTTTTTTCCACCTGTGGCTATAACAACCACAGCCTCAGCCTCAACCTCCGTATCTACTTGACCATGGGAACCCGATGGTGACGAGGGTTGTTCCTCCTCTGAATTTTCCAAACTGGAATTTAGCCCAGATTGATTCCCCCCGTGGTTCGCTCTGGCGACTCGTGCTGTCGCTTTTGCCTGAGCTTGGCGGGTTTTTGCTTTAAGTGCGGCCGCTGAATCCACCTTGGCTATTATGCCTGTAGATTTCAGGTGTTTCCCCATCTTTACTATTTCTGACTCCTAGCCCCTAGCCCAGTTTTTTAGAAGTTCAAATAACAAAACAAAAAAAAAAAAAGGAGGGAAAATTTGATCAGATTGTCCTTTTATGTCGACGTCTTGCAGCTCTTTTTCTCTTTTTTTACTTTTACCCTTTTTTTCCCTCTTTCCCTTCTCCCTTTGAAAAAATATGCTCAAGTTTTATAGTCTTTAGCAAAGTTTTACCACGTTGTATAACACTTATGTCTAATTAGCGCCGTACCTCTTTATTCCTGCTTTTCTCCAACTTGAAAGTCAGGACCGGGAGCAGGTTCTTTTAATCCCTTTCTGTTTTGTTGGAGTGCTGTGGAGTTCAAAGCCGTCACGGAGCAATTACCATGCAATGCAACATTGTAGCCCAGGAAACACCCAGCGGCCGGTCTCCATTCTAATCTCCACTCAATTCAGCAGCCGGTATCTGCCGATGGTGCAGTGCTGCTTGCTCCCGGAGTTAATCCCCCTGCTTCTGCCGACTCCAGTCCCAGTCTGCCAGGCATTTCATTCCACGTTCCTCGACGGCAGACAGCGGACGGCAGCAAGAGCTCTTCAGCTCGCGCGAACCATTTCCAAACGCCCAAACTCCATTACTGGGGCGGAGACAGCGTGTCACCTGAGGCTACACGGAGGCGTGGATCCCCGTAGCCGTCATCCCTGCCACTTCTTCTTGATGTCATTGACAGTGCGGACATCCTCCACCAATGCTGTGACTGCAGTGGCTACATGCTGCCATAGGGATGCCTTCTGTGTGCCACTGGTGCTGTAAGGGTGGGAAACCATGAAGGCGTTTGTAGTGCCTCACAATGAACTCTAAGATCATGGTGGTCTCCTCCTCTGTAAAAGTTTTCTTCCTCCTCTGTGGAATCATTTTCCTAAAATGATGCGCAGAGCAGTCAAGAAGGAACTCAATGGGGACAAACCTGGTCCTTGTTCGTGTGCTGCTTTTATATGGTTTGTAGTGCAGGTCTTGCAGGTGGTGTCAATTGACTTCATCTTCTCCAATTAGGGGGATGGTAAGCACGTACACAGGTGATTAGTATTGAAGGGAATGATTATCTGACCCGATTGCGGAGATTCCGGTCCGATTGCGGAAACCGCGGTCTGATTTCAGAGATTCCGGCCCGGGTGCAGAGATTACGGCCCGCGAGCGGAAATTCCAGCCAGAGTGCAGACGTAAAGATACGAATCATCAATGACTTTTGTGAATACCAAAAGTCGTAAGGTTCAGGTTACAGGTTCAAAAACAAGTTTATTTAGACATTTGTCCATAAAACATTCTACAAAAAAAAAAGTCGTAAGGGGTTCTGTGAATACCAAAAGTCATAAAGTTAGACTTTTGTCTCAGATTACCTTTGTGAATCAGCCCCACTTTGTTTGACCCTCCCTTTTTCTCTGCCCCCGCTTAATGGCTTGCCCCAAAACATTCCACGCATGGCTAGACTCACGGGGGCACTTTTGGGGAAAATTTTGGGAAGACCTGTCAAACAGAGACATGGTCCTAACTATAACTACCTACTGACCGCCAGCAGGATATATATATATAGGTGTTTCTTCAAAGAAATGTGTCCTTTATAAATACATTTTATAGCACATAGTGGTAGGTGATAGGTTTGTTTTCACTTTTGTATTAAGATATGTATTTTTTATATGTGGATGATGTCTTTATTCCTATATATGATATCATTTTAATGGAAATCGTAAACATGTGTCAGGAGACATTTAAGTAGATATTTAGCCTGAACAAAAACATATATATATATCAAAAAATTATTTTGTAATATTGTTTCACTACAATGTGGGCAATCATATAGGAGGTTGAATATAAATTATGAATAACAACTAAATGAATAACAAAATATGTTATGTAATGGAACATGAGGTATCATGGTATGTAAAGTATGTAAAAAATTCTTTAACATGTTTTCTATTTCCATGATTTTAATTAAGCACGGGCACTTTAAATATGGGGGTAAAGCTGTTGAGCGTTGTCATGTGATCAAGGCCGCTTGTACGGCCAAAACGCGTAATGGCAGAGGACTGGTAATAAAACAGAATATTTGCACTGAATGAGGTCTGCACTCGTTTTTCCGGAGGATTGTGGCGAGGAGAGGAATATATATATATATAAATATATATATTATCTACTGGCGGTCGCCAGTAGATAGTTAAGACCTATTTTCCATAGGAAATTCACAACATTCTATTTCCAATAACTTTGGCGCCAGTTGACGAATCTTCGCAAAATTTTCAAAACTCGTGGGGCGCTCCGGTCCGCTCGTATACTGAAAGTTTCGGGGTGATTCGGCAAGCGGGGGCCAAGAAAAAAGGGGGGTCCCAAAACGTGTTTTCTCCATGTTAATTCCCATAGGAAATTTTAGACACGGCTACAGCCCAAACTGCTGAACGGAATTACACCAAATTTGGCAAAAAGGTAGCGCTTGGTTCAGAAAGCAACCTTTTTTTTAAATGGCATAAATCCGATCAGTAGTTGCGGAGAAATTCAAAAAATAAGAGTCAAAAAATCAATTTCCCATAGGAAACTTTATGCAAGGATACAGCTCGAACTGCTGAACGGAATTACACCAAATTTGGCAAAGAGGTAGTTCTTGGTTCAGAAAGAACCCTTTTTGTTAAATGGTGTAAATCTGTTCAGTAGTTGCTGAGAAAATCAAAAGTAAAAACACATATATATCTATGGCCGCGGAGGGTCCGCGCACCCTCCCGATCACGAGCTGTATGCTAATTGGCTGTCAACACTCCAAACCAGGAAGTGTTGGCAGCCATCTTGTTCCTCGGTAGAACCGAGGCACAATAAATCAGTAAAAGAAGTGCGCAAAACGCAAAAAGGGGGCAGGGCAGAAACACCCTGACCCCCTAGGCCTGCTCAGGGGGTCCCACAAGGACCAACAGGGCCCAAAAACTTTTTAAAATAAATAATCGGCGGGATGCGTGTAGGATGCGCGGATCCCCCCGTGAGAAAAAAAAAACGAAGCGCGGGCTCTGGCGCTTCGTTGTTATTTGGCCCCCGGGTGGGCCAAGTCCCGGGGGCATGCGGGGGTTTATATAAACATTTTATGGGGGGCCTCTAAGGCCCCCCCAAGCCCCGGGGACCGCCACCCCCCGAGGCTTTCAATAAAAAATGGTGCGGGAGGGCACTCGGCCCTCCCGCAGCCCCGAGGACCGCCACCCCCCGGGGCCTCTTTTAAAAAAAAATTAAAAATTACCTGTGTGGGGGGGCTTGAGCCCCCCCATATGCCCCGGGGACCGCCACCTCCCCGGGGCTCTAATTATTTAAATATGGGGGTCATTTCGGACCCCCGAGCCCCCAGGACCACCACCTCCCGGGGGCTGTGCATGTGAAGGGAGGGGGGCCACGCGGCCCCCCTCCTGGAGCCAGTGATGGCCCTGGGGACCACCACCCCCAGGGCCGGCTCCTGCAGTGTCCCGGGGTGCTCACCCCCGGGACACTGTAGTTTGCTATGGCAGGGCAGGAGCCTCACGGCTCCCGCCCTGCCATACCAAACTGTGGTTTGGGTTTTGGAAGAGAGAGCAGGAAACCTGCTCTCTCTTCCAAAAACCAAAGACAATTGCTTTTCCACACGGGGAGCTGCATCTTAGCAGCTCCCCATGTGGAAAAGCAATGCCGGCTCCCGAGGGACGCGGGGAGCCAGCGGGACCCTGGGGGGATTGGGGACCCCCCCACGGTCCCCAACGGAGAGGGCCAGCCCCAGGGGATGGGGTCCCCGGGGCTACAAGTGGCCCGGGAGGGGGGCCACATGGCCCCCTTCCCCAAAATTGTTATTATAAAAAAAAACAAAGGCCGGCCCCGGGGGATGGGGTCCCCGGGGCCATAAGTGGCCTGAGGAGGGGGGCAATGCAGCTCCCCTCCAAAACATAAAAAAAAAAAAAGGCCATGCCCCGGGGGATGGGGACCCTGGGGCCGATTAAGGCCTCGGGAGGGGGGCCACGCGGCCCCCTTCCAAATGTTTTAAAAAAAATATATATATATATTAGGGGGCAGGCCCTGGGGGATGGGGTCCCCAGGGCCAATAAATTAGAAAAAGAAGGGGGGCCACACAGCCCCCCTTCTTAAAAAAAAAAAAAAAAAGACCGGCATCGCGCCGGAGGCCACGCCCCCTCCTTGCAGCACTCTGCAAACGCGCCCCCTGGCGCGTTTGCAGATGGGGAACGAATTCCCCTTGAATACTGGGGGTCCCTGGGGGCCAACTAGCCCACCAGGAACCCCCAGTATGCGCCAGGGGGCTGCGTTGCAGAGAGGTGTTCTGAGGCCACGCCCCTTTTTACACCTCTCTGCAACGCAGCTCTGTGGCGCTTAATGGAGGTAGCTGGTGGGCTAGTTGCACCCCAGGGACCCTCAGGATTCAAGGTGACCTAATCCCGCAACTTAAAACGCACCACAGGGCGCGTTTGCACAGTGGTGAAGGGCGGGGCCTGATGTGACATGTGTGCAAACACGCCCTGTGGCGTGTTTTAAGTTGGGGGATTAAGTCCCCTTGAATCCTGAGGGTCCCTGGGTTCCAACTAGCCCACCAGGTACCTCCAGTAAGCGCCACAGAGCTGCGCTGCAGAGAGGTGTAAAAAGGGGCGTGGCCTTGGACCACCTCTCTGCAACACAGGCCTGTGGTGCTTACTGGAAGTACCTGGTGGGCTAGTTGGGCCCCAGGGACCCTCAGGATTCAAGGTGACCTAATCCCCCAACTTAAAACACGCCACGGGCGCGTTTGCACAGTGGTGAAGGGAGGGGGCAGGGCCTCAGGTGACATGTGCGCAAATACTCCCTGTGGTGCGTTTTAAGTTGGGGAATTAATTCCCCTTGAATCCTGAGGGACCCTGGGGGCCAACTAGCCCACCAGGTACCTTCAGTAAACACAACAGAGTTGCGTTGCAGAGAGGTGAAAAAAGGTGCGTGGCCTCGGAACGCCTCTCTGCAACTCAGCTCTGTGGTCCTAACTGTAGGTACCTGGTGGGCTAGTTGGGACCCAGGGACCCTCAGGATTCAAGGGGACTTAATCCCGCAACTTAAAACGCGCCACGGGGCGCATTTGCACACGTCACCTCAGGCCCCCGCCCTCCCTTCACCACTGTGCAAACGAGCCCGTGGCGCGTTTTAAGAGGTAGTTTTAATCCCCCTGCCCTATTATGTACTAGGGACTTACAGAGGAGGTCATGCTAATCACAGGGGTACCCCAATGCATAGTGTTCCCTAGTGTATGTAGGTGTTTTCACTGTATTCTAAGTGTCTTTTAGCATAGCACTGGCTCTGGTTAGTCAGAGTCAGTTACCACCAGTACCCGTCTGAAAAAGTTGTGGGCACAGGATGATTTTGCAACAAGGCCTCTTTCTGCTCCTCTGTTGGTTCTTTCTGCACATCTTTTGCTTCTTCCTGCACTTTTCTTCGTCTTTGTGGACTTCTGTTGCTTCTTTCTGCATTTCTTTTGCTTCTTTCTGTGCGTTTTTTCTTCTTTCTTCACATGTCCTACCTCTGTAGGCATAGTTAGAAACTAGCATTTAAAAAACCTTTGAAATTCACTGAAAAAACCATAGGTTTCAGGCACGTTATAGTTAGAAATTAGCATTTAAAAAACCTTTGAAATTCACTGAAAAAACCATAGGTTTCAGGCACGTTATAGTTAGATATTAGCATTTAAAAAACCTTAGAAATTCACTGAAAAAACCATAGGTTTCAGGGAAAGTTATAGTTAGTTGGACAATGCACTCGTACAAAACCATAGAAATTCCCCCGTTATAGTTAGTTCAGCTAACTATAACTCGCGCCCCCGCAATGCACTGCTGATGACGTCACATATTACATCACTCATGACATGGTCAGTGACATCACTGATGACATCTCAAATGACATCACTGATGACATTATCCATGTGATAATTTGATGCATCTTCTCACACCCTAATATAACTTTTGATACACCCACTCTAAATTACAGACTGCCATTGTCAAAACCATAGACACTCCAACACCAATAACTACATACACACTCACTGATTCTTAGGTCTACACACACATCCACTCACTCACCCGTACAGTCACTCATACTTACGGTCACTCAGTACAGGACTATCATATGCACTCATACATAGACACCTATATAGACACTCATACACCGTCACTCATCCACACCTAGTCAGTCATGCAAATAATTAATCACACTGCCATTTACTCACCTATACAGTTATACACACACCAGCTCACTTACTCATACAAATGCTAGCACATTCTTATGCTCTTATACAATCACTGATACAAGTACACACTCATCCATTCTGCCACTCTCACAATCACACACTCTCCTTATAGCCATTTATATACTCCAACACACATATATACTGCCTTTCACATATGTAGTTACTCACACATGTACCACTGAGATATACATTCACTCACTAACACACCCATACACACACTCACCCACCCATACAGTCCATCACAGATGCACTCTTGAAACCATGCACCCAGTGAATCACCCACTCACACATCTATGCACAGAGTCACACACACCCCACCCACACAAACACTCAGGCACCCATACAGATACTCAGACAACCAATCAATAACCCATGTAGACACTCATGTAGCTATTCGCAAACCCATGCAGCCGCTTACACACCAACAGACAGACGGATACAGACATTCACACAGTTTAGTCACTAACCCATGCATTCAGTAAGATACGTTTAATCACTCACTTATAGTCAGCCATGCACCTACTAAATCATCCATTCAGACACTTATACACCCACTCATTCTTCAATACGCCTTGCCCTATCTATATTAAACATATTTAAACTTTACAGAAACACACAGTCACTGGATGATGTCATCAGTGATGTCATTTGAGATGTCATCAGTGATGTCATCAGTGATGTCACTGACCATGTCATGAGTGATGTAATATGTGACGTCATCAGCAGTGCATTGCGGGGGCGCGAGTTATAGTTAGCTGAACTAACTATAACGGGGGAATTTCTATGGTTTTGTACGAGTGCAATGTCCAACTAACTATAACTTTCCCTGAAACCTATGGTTTTTTATTGAATATATACATATATATATCCATATCCACAGGATACCATTTCTTCTCAGGATTATCACCACAAACGGATACGGACCACGGTAATAGTGCTGTTATATTTTATTTGTGCAAGTGGTCATAACGCGTTTCATCTCTCCAACGAGCGTTGATCACATGACATTGGTTCAGCATTACAAAGGTCTTTTTAAAGTGACTAGTGCAGGTGTGGTCACGGCCACGAGTGCAACATCACGCAATAGACATAAAAGACATCAAATTTGTAGTTTTCAAGGTATCAACAATAGAAATTCAGATCTTAACATTAATTAGCGGGCCTTATATATACAAAATTTATAATTTATAAATACAAATATTTAAAATGATTGGATTGTTAAAATATGTAAAAATCCATCGAAGTTTATATCATCATAGAATACAATTCGTTCAATTGTATTTGTATAAGGTCCAAGCTAGGCAACTCACGTTTGAATATTCTGTAAAATACAAGTGTCACACGTGTATGTTGCAATATACATTATAAGTTGTCCCCATCATCGATACAGATCCAATATTTTGTATTTTGTATTGCGTCTTTGCATAAAGTGAAAAAAGTGCTAAAGTGCAAAAGTGAAGATTCGAAATTTCATAAAATGCAATAAAGTATAACACAGATGTATATATTTTCTTATGTTTGTTTTATCAATTGGTTATTTTAACGAAGCTTATGATTCACCATGGTACTGGAGCCCCAATATCTGGTGTGGTTCCTTTTGTTTTTATTTTTATTCCTGCTTTGTTATCTGCTTTGGTATGCATTTCATGCATATTTTTCTATCTCATTTATAACTTGTTATTATCCCGAACAGATACCTAGTGGTGTTACTTTCCCTTGCTGGTTTGTACCGGTCTAAATGCCAGATTTTAAATTTGGAATTTAAGCAGCTCTTAAGCAGCACAATTATATGAATAAATATGTGCAAAATCACCTTTCGTGTCTCCAATATATTAATATGATATAACATCACACATCAATGTATACTTATATATAAGTATAAAATATATCAAATATATAAATATAAATATACATGATGCTAAAATCTTAAATATTGGATAAAAATGCTCTGCATAAATAACTATAAATAACTAAATGAATAGACAATTAGGTATAAGGATAAATCTCCATAGGTCATAGGCATGTATATAAGTCCTCCGAAATGTTCAGCCCGCCCGGTTGTTTAGCATTAAGTTCTAAGATGTATCGGGTTTCCAGTTGTCGTAATCTGTACTCCCTGTTGCCCCTTCTCCTGCTCGGCGGTACTGAATCTATAACATAGTATCGGAGGTCTTGACTCTTTGATTCGTGCTTTGCCTTAAAATGACGCGCCACAGGATAGGTATTGTCCTGGTTAGTGATTGCCCGCATATGTTGTAGGATCCTTTTATGCACCTGCAATTTGGTGCTACCTACATACTGTAAATTGCATAGGCAGGATAAAACATAGACTGCAAATTCAGTTTTGCAAGTCAGGAGTTTGGTTATTTTAATGGCCCTAGGACTAAATGGAGTTTTGTAAGTTGTCCTGTTTTTGCCCTGTTGGCAGGCTTTACAGATTTTACATTTAAAAAAGCCTTTGTGGATTTGCAGCCAATTTGTTCCCTCCAGACTTGTACCTCTGGACTTGTTTTCACCAGGTCATCACGCTTGGATATACCCCTACTGTAGGTGACAGAAGGTCTGGAGGGTAAAATCGGGCCAATAACAGGATCATTTAATACCATGGGCCAGTTGCGAACAATGATGAATTGCAACTGCTTCTGTTGTTTGCTGTATTGTATAATAATCCTGAATTCATTATTCTCCCCCAAGTCCTTCTTCTCTAGTTGTTGTATAACACTGTCAGGGCTGGTGCGTTTATCTTCTAGAGGCACGTATCTTTCATAACGCATAGATTTTAGGATAGCACTATTTATGACTTTCCAGGGATCGCCTCGCTCCATAAATCTCAATTTACTGGCATTCTGTGCTTCACTCAAATCACTGTCTTTACTGTGGATGCACCTCAGGCGTAACATTTCCCCATAGGGGATGCTGTTAACTAAGTGTTTTGAATGAGAGCTGCTCGCATGTAATGTAGAGTTTCCGGCAGTCTCTTTACGGTACAATTTAGTTTCAATTTTGTTGCCCGCTATGTATACCTCTGTGTCTAGGAAGCTAACTTGAGTGGCACTTATGGTAGCAGTGAAATGTAAGTTTAAATCATTAACATTTATGACATTCACAAATTCATTAGCTTCATTGATAGTGTCCTCCCATATCACAGACAGGTTGTCTATGAATCGCAACCACAGTTTGATATTGGTTGCAATGAATTGTCTGTGTTGGGTTCTGAGGACCAGCTCCTCCCACCAGCCCATGTGAAGACATGCATAGCTGGGAGAGAAGCTGGCCCCCATCCACACACCTCTGGTCTGTTGATACAGTGTGCTATTGAACATGAATACATTGTTCATTAAGCAGAATTCCACCACTTCTATCAACATCTCATTTTGTTTCTTTACGTTGCCCACTCTTTTCTTAAGGTAATGACCCAAAGCCTGTAAGCCATCAACATGTCTAATACTTGTGTAAAGTGAGCTTACATCCAGTGCTAAGAGCAGATATTCTTGCTTCCATTCAAAGTTCTTTAATTTCCTCAAAAAGTCACTGGTGTCGCATACATATGATGGCAGTGCTTTAACTAGATCCTGCAGAAAATAATCCACATATTGCGATGTGTGTTCAAGCAAACTGTTCCTAGCAGATATAATAGGTCTGCCTGGCGGTTTTGTGGATCTTTATGGACTTTGGGTATGAAATAAATTGTAGGTACAACAGGATGGTCATATTTCAAAAATGTGTATTCCTGAGTAGTTAACAATTCATTGCTCTTCCATGCCAGTAATTTGTTATAAAAAGTCATGTACATTGATTTCAAATTAGAGACACTGTTCTTGGTGTAGCACGTCCTGTCATTTAGTTGCGTGTAGGCCTCTTTTGTGTACCCCTCTTTCGACATTATAACAATATTACCTCCTTTGTCCGAATTACGGATGACTACATTGTTATTTTCGTTTAGTTTTTTCATAAGTTTGTCGTATTCGTTGTTTTGTTTATTGTATTTGAATTTGATGTTTTGCGTTTTTTTATTTAGTTGTTTGATGTGTTCAACCACTTGTTCATGAAAAATATCGATAGAATCGCGGATCATAATGGGGTTAAACGTAGATTTGGGTCTGAAGGGTGTTTGTTGACTTAATTTTATCACTGCTCTTGTAGTATTGCCTGAATGAGTTGTTGCTGTCTGTTGAGTGTCAGAATCATCCATTGTTGCATTAGGGGTTGCCCCATTGATTCCCCACAACCCCTGCATTTCATTTATGAATGATACATCAGATTGCGTCATATTTGTTGGTAAATCAGTCCTTATTGATTCAGTATCATTATTAATTGGCTGAATCTCGTTCCTTCTATTCAACAAATGGAATTTTTTAAGTTTAAGTTTTCTGACACCTTTGAACACATCCAATCTGGTTTTAGAGTAGTTGAAATTCCTCGCAGGACAATATGAGAGGCCCAAGCTTAAAATTTGTTTGTCAGCATCGCTTAATGTTATGTTTGATAGATTCATGATTGTTTTGTTGTTGTTCGCGATGTTGGTTATTTGCCTTTCCTACAGCCACCCCGTTTTCTTTGATTGAGTGTGTTTCCTGCTGGCTGCTGGCCTTCCTTCGTTGTCCGCGTTTGCGGTTCCTGTTTGCCCGTAGTTGGTTCTCTGTGCCCTTGGACGGAGGGTTTGCCTCCTGTTGTCGCATAAAAAACCTAACTCATCCTCCAGAGTAAGTTTTTGTTTTACCTGGTTTTTGTTGGTTTTTCTTGTGTCCCGGTCGGATTCACTATCTATAGTGGAGCTCAGATCAGATTGTGATGTGCTTGAGGCGGGTTCCCCGCTCCTTGAGGTGCCTGCCTTAGGTTCTGCTGACTTTTTAAATTTTCATCGATCTCAGAGCCTCATATTTTTTCGCGAAGGTGAAGATTTGACCTAATTCATAGTCGGTTTTGTCTCTATGAAATTTATATGTTTTCCTTTCTTTTATTTTATCTTCTTCCTTCTTTAGTTTTAGCAACATTTAATTCTGTAGTTTTGTTTTTTCTTCAGCCTGCCCCATATTCTCCAGTTCCTCATTGATTTTATCAATTTCTTCCAGCAATGCTGCATGGTCTATATCAGCATATTTTATTAATATCATTACTAACAGTTTCGAGGAGTCAAAGTTACATATATATATATTCAGGCACTTGCACTTTCAAAAAGGGTAAAATCTGTAAAAGTGTCTTGACATCAAGAAGGTACTTCACTGTTATTTAACAATATAAAAACAAGAAAACAAAAAACAGATTTATGGCAAGAACCTTGGCAAGAAATAAGTTTTTAAAAGAAAAAAAGCCCTCAATTCTCAAAAGTTTCCCTGCAAGAAATCATTGTATAGAGTGTACCTCAGGCTTGTATTGCAATAAGAAATAGGTATTTAAATTTTGTCATTTACACATGGGACAGACATGAGGTAAACGCCCCAGTTATATGCCGTGTTTTTATTGGTGGTGGGGAATGTTTGTTTCTTTAAATTGACACTCTACACCATGGAACTCTATGACCATGTGGAAGGCTAACGCGAAAACGTGTAGGTCAATTGTATGCTGCACCGTATGTAAAAATTGAATAAATAAAAGAAGATTGCTGGAGACTTACCACCCTGTACCTCCTGCTTTTCTGTCCCGTTGGAGACACATTTATGGACCATCATATGCAGGGTTTTGTGGAGTATTCGTGTGATATAAATATATATATATATATATATATATATATATATATATATTCTAAACAAGAGGTTGCCGCTCCGGTGGAACGCACTCGCCGGAGGTCTGGCCAAAAACAGGGCTGCTCACTCAGGACATCTCCCCACATGTGCGCCGCCTACGCGTTTCGGGATACCTCCCTTCCTCTGGGCAGCATTCGCACAAAATGAAAGGCACCAGCAAGTTGTAAGGAAGTCCCATCTTTATTTTGCATGATAATCCCCGATATGAATCAGGTGAGTGAAACTGTAGCATGATGGGACTTGGAGTCCTGTTTTACATATCCAAGTGGACGCTGGCTTCCAGATTGTGAAATAAAATATCCTCGTGGGACAAACAATGTTCAAAGTGCCGCCCTGACAATACAAACGGCCCCTCCAGCTCCGCTGTGCTTGGTAAGTCCATTGCTGCGGACCCACTCGGGTCTCGTGGTGGTGCGAAGCCGTGGCCTGGGCTTGGCCACACATATTCTAAACAAGAGGTTGCCGCTCCGGTGGAACGCACTCGCCGGAGGTCTGGCCAAAAACAGGGCTGCTCACTCAGGACATCTCCCCACATGTGCGCCGCCTACGCGTTTCGGGATACCTCCCTTCCTCTGGGCAGCATTCGCACAAAATGAAAGGCACCAGCAAGTTGTAAGGAAGTCCCATCTTTATTTTGCATGATAAACCCCGATATGAATCAGGTGAGTGAAACTGTAGCATGATGGGACTTGGAGTCCTGTTTTACATATCCAAGTGGACGCTGGCTTCCAGATTGTGAAATAAAATATCCTCGTGGGACAAACAATGTTCAAAGTGCCGCCCTGACAATACAAACGGCCCCTCCAGCTCCGCTGTGCTTGGTAAGTCCATTGCTGCGGACCCACTCGGGTCTCGTGGTGGTGCGAAGCCGTGGCCTGGGCTTGGCCACACATATTCTAAACAAGAGGTTGCCGCTCCGGTGGAACGCACTCGCCGGAGGTCTGGCCAAAAACAGGGCTGCTCACTCAGGACATTTCCCCACATGTGCGCCGCCTACGCGTTTCGGGATACCTCCCTTCCTCTGGGCAGCATTCGCACAAAATGAAAGGCACCAGCAAGTTGTAAGGAAGTCCCATCTTTATTTTGCATGATAAACCCCGATATGAATCAGGTGAGTGAAACTGTAGCATGATGGGACTTGGAGTCCTGTTTTACATATCCAAGTGGACGCTGGCTTCCAGATTGTGAAATAAAATATCCTCGTGGGACAAACAATGTTCAAAGTGCCGCCCTGACAATACAAACGGCCCTTCCAGCTCCGCTGTGCTTGGTAAGTCCATTGCTGCGGACCCACTCGGGTCTCGTGGTGGTGCGAAGCCGTGGCCTGGGCTTGGCCACACATATTCTAAACAAGAGGTTGCCGCTCCAGTGGAACGCACTCGCCGGAGGTCTGGCCAAAAACAGGGCTGCTCACTCAGGACATCTCCCCACATGTGCGCCGCCTACGCGTTTCGGGATACCTCCCTTCCTCTGGGCAGCATTCGCACAAAATGAAAGGCACCAGCAAGTTGTAAGGAAGTCCCATCTTTATTTTGCATGATAAACCCCGATATGAATCAGGTGAGTGAAACTGTAGCATGATGGGACTTGGAGTCCTGTTTTACATATCCAAGTGGACGCTGGCTTCCAGATTGTGAAATAAAATATCCTCGTGGGACAAACAATGTTCAAAGTGCCGCCCTGACAATACAAACGGCCCTTCCAGCTCCGCTGTGCTTGGTAAGTCCATTGCTGCGGACCCACTCGGGTCTCGTGGTGGTGCGAAGCCGTGGCCTGGGCTTGGCCACACATATTCTAAACAAGAGGTTGCCGCTCCGGTGGAACGCACTCGCCGGAGGTCTGGCCAAAAACAGGGCTGCTCACTCAGGACATCTCCCCACATGTGCGCCGCCTACGCGTTTCAGGATACCTCCCTTCCTCTGGGCAGCATTCGCACAAAATGAAAGGCACCAGCAAGTTGTAAGGAAGTCCCATCTTTATTTTGCATGATAAACCCCGATATGAATCAGGTGAGTGAAACTGTAGCATGATGGGACTTGGAGTCCTGTTTTACATATCCAAGTGGACGCTGGCTTCCAGATTGTGAAATAAAATATCCTCGTGGGACAAACAATGTTCAAAGTGCCGCCCTGACAATACAAACGGCCTCTCCAGCTCCGCTGTGCTTGGTAAGTCCATTGCTGCGGATCCACTCGGGTCTCGTGGTGGTGCGAAGCTGTGGCCTGGGCTTGGCCACACATATTCTAAACAAGAGGTTGCCGCTCCGGTGGAACGCACTCGCCGGAGGTCTGGCCAAAAACAGGGCTGCTCACTCAGGACATCTCCCCACATGTGCGCCGCCTACGCGTTTCGGGATACCTCCCTTCCTCTGGGCAGCATTCGCACAAAATGAAAGGCACCAGCAAGTTGCAAGGAAGTCCCATCTTTATTTTGCATGATAAACCCCGATATGAATCAGGTGAGTGAAACTGTAGCATGATGGGACTTGGAGTCCTGTTTTACATATCCAAGTGGACGCTGGCTTCCAGATTGTGAAATAAAATATCCTCGTGGGACAAACAATGTTCAAAGTACCGCCCTGACAATACAAACGGCCCCTCCAGCTCCGCTGTGCTTGGTAAGTCCATTGCTGCGGACCCACTCGGGTCTCGTGGTGGTGCGAAGCCGTGGCCTGGGCTTGGCCACACATATTCTAAACAAGAGGTTGCCGCTCCGGTGGAACGCACTCGGCGGAGGTCTGGCCAAAAACAGGGCTGCTCACTCAGGACATCTCCCCACATGTGCGCCGCCTACGCGTTTCGGGATACCTCCCTTCCTCTGGGCAGCATTCGCAAAAAATGAAAGGCACCAGCAAGTTGTAAGGAAGTCCCATCTTTATTTTGCATGATAAACCCCGATATGAATCAGGTGAGTGAAACTGTAGCATGATGGGACTTGAAGTCCTGTTTTACATATCCAAGTGGACGCTGGCTTCCAGATTGTGAAATAAAATATCCTCGTGGGACAAACAATGTTCAAAGTGCCGCCCTGACAATACAAACGGCCCCTCCAGCTCCGCTGTGCTTGGTAAGTCCATTGCTGCGGACCCACTCGGGTCTCGTGGTGGTGCGAAGCCGTGGCCTGGGCACACATATTCTAAACAAGAGGTTGCCGCTCCGGTGGAACGCACTCGCCGGAGGTCTGGCCAAAAACAGGGCTGCTCACTCAGGACATCTCCCCACATGTGCGCCGCCAACGCGTTTCGGGATACCTCCCTTCCTCTGGGCAGCATTCGCACAAAATGAAAGGCACCAGCAAGTTGTAAGGAAGTCCCATCTTTATTTTGCATGATAAACCCCGATATGAATCAGGTGAGTGAAACTGTAGCATGATGGGACTTGGAGTCCTGTTTTACATATCCAAGTGGACGCTGGCTTCCAGATTGTGAAATAAAATATCCTCGTGGGACAAACAATGTTCAAAGTGCCGCCCTGACAATACAAACGGCCCCTCCAGCTCCGCTGTGCTTGGTAAGTCCATTGCTGTGGACCCACTCGGGTCTCGTGGTGGTGCGAAGCCGTGGCCTGGGCTTGGCCACACATATTCTAAACAAGAGGTTGCCGCTCCGGTGGAACGCACTCGCCGGAGGTCTGGCCAAAAACAGGGCTGCTCACTCAGGACATCTCCCCACATGTGCGCCGCCTACGCGTTTCGGGATACCTCCCTTCCTCTGGGCAGCATTCGCAAAAAATGAAAGGCACCAGCAAGTTGTAAGGAAGTCCCATCTTTATTTTGCATGATAAACCCCAATATGAATCAGGTGAGTGAAACTGTAGCATGATGGGACTTGGAGTCCTGTTTTACATATCCAAGTGGACGCTGGCTTCCAGATTGTGAAATAAAATATCCTCGTAGGGGACAAACAATGTTCAAAGTGCCGCCCTGACAATACAAACGGCCCCTCCAGCTCCGCTGTGCTTGGTAAGTCCATTGCTGCGGACCCACTCTGGTCTCGTGGTGGTGCGAAGCCGTGGCCTGGGCTTGGCCACACATATTCTAAACAAGAGGTTGCCGCTCCGGTGGAACGCACTCACCGGAGGTCTGGCCAAAAACAGGGCTGCTCACTCAGGACATCTCCCCACATGTGCGCCGCCTACGCGTTTCGGGATACCTCCCTTCCTCTGGGCAGCATTCGCACAAAATGAAAGGCACCAGCAAGTTGCAAGGAAGTCCCATCTTTATTTTGCATGATAAACCCCGATATGAATCAGGTGAGTGAAACTGTAGCATGATGGGACTTGGAGTCCTGTTTTACATATCCAAGTGGACGCTGGCTTCCAGATTGTGAAATAAAATATCCTCGTGGGACAAACAATGTTCAAAGTGCCGCCCTGACAATACAAACGGCCCCTCCAGCTCCGCTGTGCTTGGTAAGTCCATTGCTGCGGACCCACTCGGGTCTCGTGGTGGTGCGAAGCCGTGGCCTGGGCTTGGCCACACATATTCTAAACAAGAGGTTGCCGCTCCGGTGGAACGCACTCGCCGGAGGTCTGGCCAAAAACAGGGCTGCTCACTCAGGACATCTCCCCACATGTGCGCCGCCTACGCGTTTCGGGATACCTCCTTCCTCTGGGCAGCATTCGCACAAAATGAAAGGCACCAGCAAGTTGTAAGGAAGTCCCATCTTTATTTTGCATGATAAACCCCGATATGAATCAGGTGAGTGAAACTGTAGCATGATGGGACTTGGAGTCCTGTTTTACATATCCAAGTGGACGCTGGCTTCCAGATTGTGAAATAAAATATCCTCGTGGGACAAACAATGTTCAAAGTGCCGCCCTGACAATACAAACAGCCCCTCCAGTTCCGCTGTGCGAATGCTGCCCAGAGGAAGGGAGGTATCCCGAAACGCGTAGGCGGCGCACATGTGGGGAGATGTCCTGAGTGAGCAGCCCTGTTTTTGGCCAGACCTCCGGCGAGTGCGTTCCACCGAAGCGGCAACCTCTTGTTTAGAATATGTGTGGCCAAGCCCAGGCCACGGCTTCGCACCACCACGAGACCCGAGTGGGTCCGCAGCAATGGACTTACCAAGCACAGCGGAGCTGGAGGGGCCGTTTGTATTGTCAGGGCGGCACTTTGAACATTGTTTGTCCCACGAGGATATTTTATTTCACAATCTGGAAGCCAGCGTCCACTTGGTTATGTAAAACAGGACTCCAAGTCCCATCATGCTACAGTTTCACTCACCTGATTCATATCGGGGTTTATCATGCAAAATAAAGATGGGACTTCCTTACAACTTGCTGGTGCCTTTCATTTTGTGCGAATGCTGCCCAGAGGAAGGGAGGTATCCCGAAACGCGTAGGCGGCGCACATGTGGGGAGATGTCCTGAGTGAGCAGCCCTGTTTTTGGCCAGACCTCCGGCGAGTGCGTTCCACCGGAGCGGCAACCTCTTGTTTAGAATATGTGTGGCCAAGCCCAGGCCACGGCTTCGCACCACCACGAGACCCGAGTGGGTCCGCAGCAATGGACTTACCAAGCATAGCGGAGCTGGAGGGGCCGTTTGTATTGTCAGGGCGGCACTTTGAACATTGTTTGTCCCACGAGGATATTTTATTTCACAATCTGGAAGCCAGCATCCACTCGGATATGTAAAACAGGACTCCAAGTCCCATCATGCTACAGTTTCACTCACCTGATTCATATCGAGGTTTATCATGCAAAATAAAGATGGGACTTCCTTACAACTTGCTGGTGCCTTTCATTTTGTGCGAATGCTGCCCAGAGGAAGGGAGGTATCCTGAAACGCGTAGTTCTCTTCTTTATATATAATATATATATATATATTATCTACTGGCGGTCGCCAGTAGATAGTTATAGTTAAAACCTATTATCCATAGGAAATCCGTGACATTCTATTTGAAATAACGTTGGCGCCGGTTGACGAATCTTCGCGAAAGTTTCCAACTTGTTGGGGCGCTCCGGTCCGCTCCTATCCTGAAAGTCTCGGGATGATACGTCAAGCGGGGGCCGAGAAAAAAGGGGGGTCCCAAAACACGTTTTCCCCATTCATTTTTCCATAGGAACCTTTAGTCGCAGCTACAGCCCGAACTGCTGAACGGAATTACACCAAATTTGGCAAAGAGGTAGCCCTTGGTTCAGTGTCGTGCCTTTTGCTTAAATGGTGTAAATCCGTTCAGTAGTTCCTGAGAAAATCAAAAGTAAAGTCACATATATATCTGGGCGGAGCCTAACCACACATGTCATTGTGAGATCTGATTGGCTGTCAGCACTTCATCCTGGAATTGCTGGCAGCCATCTTGGGACCAATATAAATGATAGTACCTCATTGAAATGCATTGTAGTGAATAGAAGATTTTGAGGGTCACCAAAAGGAGAACTATAAAGGGTGATAACAGGCTTTAGTTACATTAGAATTTATTTGTTGATGGTACCATACTAATTTTAGGAATTGTGGTGTATTCTAAGGTGATTTTACCATGTGAAAAACCTTCTGCTGGGATATCATGAATCATGTTTGAGAGAACACTATTTTCTCATGCTTGTCCCATGGAGGTTTGGAAGGTGCTCCAGAAGCTAAAATGAGAGCATATTTTCTGTAAATTCACATTATCTTTCTCACTCATGTGAGAATGAAGTCTGACATTCTCAGTAAAACATGTTCATCCAACAAGGGCAGAGACTGTCAGTTGATTCCTTTGTGTTCTACTGCAGCTTCCCAGAGTGTTCTAAAGAACAACTAGAGCGCTAACAGCCTTACTTATGACAAAAGAATGGCACACCTGAAGCCATTTTGATTGGAATAAACTGGTAACACTTAAACAATTTAATTTAAAAAGGAACAAAATGATGGGGTTCATTTTGTCATAGAAATTATGGTTAGTGCTGTAGAAAGAAAAATTAGGACATGTTTCAAGTGTGATCTAAAATATCTTCCTGTTATATTTCAACAGGAGCAGCCTGTCAGTTGATGCCTTTGTGTTCTACTGCAGCTTCCCAGAGTGTTCTAAAGAACAACTAGAGTGCTAACAGCCTTACTTATGACAAAAGTATGGCACACCTGAAGCCATCTTGATTGGAATAAACTGGTAACACTTAAAACATTTAATTTAAAAAGGAACAAAATGATGGGGTTCATTTTGTCATAGAAATTATGGTTAGTGCTGTAGAAAGAAAAATTAGGACATATTTCAAGTGTGATCTCAAATATCTTCCTATTATATTTCAACAGGAGCAGCCTGCCAGTTGATGCCTTTGTGTTCTACTGCAGCTTCCCAGAGTGTTCTAAAGAACAACTAGAGCGCTAACAGCCTTACTTATGACAAAAGTATGGCACACCTGAAGCCATCTTGATTGGAATAAACCGGTAACACTTAAAACATTTAATTTAAAAAGGAACAAAATGAGGGGTTCTTTTTGAAATAGAAATTATGGTTAGTGCTGCAGAAAGAAAAATTAGGGCATGTTTTAAGTGAGATCTCAAATCCTCTTCTATTTCATTAGAAAATTCTGACATGCAGACTGAAACAATCACTTTCAATACCAGCAGCAGACTACCAGTTAACTCCCTGGTGAGCAGTAGCTTTACTCCAGTGATCTAATGAGCAACTAGAGTGCTAACATTCTGAATTTATGGCAGATGTGAGACACATCTGAATGCCTTCTTGATGGAATCAAAGTAAAAAACTGAAAGCATTTCCTACTGAGGAGACTGCAGTAAATGAAGAAATTAGGAAACTTCATAACAAAGAAGTCTTCCAAGATGGCCACCAGTGAAAAAAGAGCCCAAATGTAGCACAAATATTACCCAGATGTAGCCCACATATAGCCCAATGACAGAAGTGTGCAAAACACTTTTTATTTTTAGTTTTTGCAGTTTTATGTAGTGCAGACTAGTCAGGTATTGGAGCATTGCATCTTAAAACATGACCCCCTACACTACAAAAACACCACTGCACTACCTTAAACCCTAAAACACTACCCCCAGCACGACCCCCTACACTACACAAGCACCACTGCACTATCCTAAACCCTAAAACACTACCCCCAGCACGACCCCCTACACTACCCAAACATCACTGCACTAACCTAAATCCTAAAACACTACCACCAGCACGACCCCCTACACTACCCAAACACCACTGCACTACCCTAAAACATGACCCCCTACACTACACAAACACCACTGCACTACCCTAAACCCTAAAACACTACCCCCAGCACGACCCTCTACACTACACAAGCACCACTGCACTACCCTAAACCCTAAAACACTACCCCCAGCACGACCCCTACACTACACAAACACCACTGCACTACCCTAAACCCTAAAACACTACCCCCAGCACGACCCCCTACACTACCCAAACACCACTGCACTAACCTAAATCCTAAAACACTACCCCCAGCACGACCCCTACACTACCCAAACATCACTGCACTACCCTAAAACATGACCCCCTACACTACACAAACACCACTGCAATACCCTAAACCCTAAAACACTACCCCCAGCACGACCCCCTACACTACACAAGCACCACTGCACTACCTTAAAACCTAAAACACTACCCCCAGCACGACCCCCTACACTGCCCGAACACCACTGCACTGCCCTAAACCCTGAAACACCAGCCCCTGCATGACCCCCTACACTGCCCGAACACCACTGCACTGCCCTAAACCCTGAAACACCACCTCTAGCACGACCCCCTACACTGCCCGAACACCACTGCACTGCCCTAAACCCTGAAACACCACCTCTAGCACGACCCCCTACACTGCCCGAACACCACTGCACTGCCCTAAACCTTGAAACACCAGCCCCTGCACGACCCCCTACACTGCCCGAACACCACTGCACTACCCTAAACCCTGAAACATCACCCCCAGCACGACCCCTACACTGCCCGAGCGCCACTGCACTGCCCTAAACCCTGAAACACCAGCCCCAGCACGACCCCCTACACTGCCCGAACACCACTGCACTGCCCTAAACCCTGAAACACCAGCCCCAGCACGACCGCCTACACTGCCCGAACACCACTGCACTGCCGTAAACCCTGAAACACCAGCCCCAGCACGACCCCCTACACTGCCCGAACACCACTGCACTGCCCTAAACAGTGAAACACCAGCCTCAGCACGACCCCCTACACTGCCTGAACACCACTGCACTGCCCTGAACCCTGAAACACCAGCCCCAGAACAACACCCTACACTGCCCAAACACCACTGCACTGCCCTAAACCCTGAAACACCACCCCGTGCATGACCCCCTACACTGCCCGAACACCACTGCACTGCCCTAAACCCTGAAACACCACCCCCAGCGCGACCCCCTACACTGCCCTAAACCCTGAAACACCACCCCCTGCACAACCCCTACACTGCTCAAACACTACTGCACTGCCCTAAACCCAGAAACACCATCCCCAGCACGACCCCCTATACTGCATGAACACCACTGCACTGCCCTAAACCCTGAAACACTCACCCCCAGCAAGACCCCCTACACTGCCCGAACACCACTGCACTGCCCTAAACCCTGAAACATCACCCCCAGCAAGACCCCCTACACTGCCCGAACACCACTGCACTGCCTAAACCCTGAAACACCACCCCCAGCAAGACCCCCTACACTGCCCGAACACCACTGCACTGCCCTAAACCCTGAAACACCAGCCCCA
The DNA here is from genome assembly GCA_963921515.1 of Calotriton arnoldi. Lineage (NCBI taxonomy): Eukaryota > Metazoa > Chordata > Amphibia > Caudata > Salamandridae > Calotriton > Calotriton arnoldi. The sequence continues at coordinate 1,233,289 of CAWUFW010002601.1, read as the reverse complement.
GCACGACCCCCTACACTGCCCGAACACCACTGCACTGCCCTAAACCCTGAAACACCACCCCCAGCACGACCCCCTACACTGCCAGAACACCACTGCACTGCCCTAAACCCTGAAACACCACCCCCTGCACGACCCCCTACACTGCCCGAACACCACTGCACTGCCCTAAACCCTGAAACACCACCCCCAGCAAGACCCCTACACTGCACGAACACCACTGCACCGCCCTAAACCCTGAAACACTACCCCCAGCAAGACCCCCTACACTGCCCGAACACCACTGCACTGCCCTAAACCCTGAAACACCAGCCCCAGCACGACCCCCTACACTGCCCGAACACCACTGCCCTAAACCCTGAAACACCAGCCCCAGCACGACCCCCTACACTTCCCGAACACCACTGCACTGCCCTAAACCCTGAAACACCACCCCCAGCACGACCCCCTACACTGCCCGAACACCACTGCACTGCCCTAAACCCTGAAACACCAGCCCAAGCACAACCCCGTACACTGCCCGCACACCACTGCACTGCCCTAAACCCTGAAACACCAGCCCCAGCACAACCCCGTACACTGCCCGAACACCACTGCACTGCCCTAAACCCTAAAACATCAGCCCCAGCACGACCGCCTACACTGCCCGAAAACTACTGCACTGCCCCAAACCCTGAAACACCACCCCCAGCAAGACTACCTACACTGGCTAAACACCACTGCACTGCCCTAAACCCTGAAACACCACCCCCTGCACGACCCCCTACACTGCCCAAACACTACTGCACTGCCCTAAACCCTGAAACAACACCCCTCAGCACGACACCCTACACTGCCCGAACACCACTGCACTGCCCTAAACCCTGAAACACCACCCCAGCACAACCCCCTACACTGCCCGAACACCACTGCACTAAACCCTGAAACACCACCCCCTGCACGACCCCCTACACTGCCGGAACACCACTGCACTGCCCTAAACACTGAAACACCACCCCCAGCACGACCCCCTACACTGCCCTAACACCACTGCACTGCCCTAAACCCTGTAACATCACCCCCAGGACAACCCCCTACACTGCCTGAGCACCATTGCTCTGCCCTAAACCCTGAAACACTAGCCCCAGCACGACCCCCTACACTGCCCGAACACCACTGCACTGCCCTAAACCCTGAAACACCAGCTGCAGCAAGACCCCCTACACTGCCCGAACACCACTGCATTGCCCTAGACTCTAAAACACCAGCCCCAGCAAGACCCCCTACACTGCCCGAACACCACTGCACTGCCCTAAACCCTGAAACACCAGCCCCAGCATGACCCCCTACACTGCCCGAACACCACTGCACTGCCCTAAACCCTGAAAAACCCGCCCCAGCACGACCCCCTACACTGCCCGAACACCACTGCACTGCCCTAAACCCTGAAACACCAGCCCCAGCTCGACCCCCTACACTGTCCGAACACCACTGCACTGCCCTAAACCCTGAAACACCAGCCCCAGCACCACCCCCTACAATGCCCGAACACCACTGTACTGCCCAAACCCTTGAAACACCACCCCCTGCACCGCCCCCTACACTGCCCGAACACCACTGCACTGCCCTAAACCCTGAAACACCACCCCCTGCACGACCCCTTACACTGCCCGAACACCACTGCACTGCCCTAAACCCTGAAACACCACCCCCTGCACCACCCCTACACTGCCCGAACACCACTGCACTGCCCTAAACCCTGAAACACCACCCCCAGCATGACCCCTACACTGCCCGAACACCACTGCACTGCCCTAAACCCTGAAACACCACCCCCAGCATGACCCCCTTTACTGCTCGAACACCACTGCACTGCCCCAAACCCTGAAACAACACCCCCAGCATGACCCCCTACACTGCCCGAACACCACTGCCCTAAACCCTGAAACACCACCCCTGCACGACCCCCTACACTGCCCGAACACCACTGCACTGCCCTAAACCCTGAAACACCACCCCCTGCACGACCCCCTACACTGCCCGAACACCACTGCACTGCCCTAAACCCTGAAACACCACCCCCAGCACGACCCCCTACACTGCCCGAACACCACTGCACTGCCCTAAACCCTAAAACACCACCCCCAGCACGACCCCCTACACTGCCCGAACACCACTGCACTAAACCCTAGAACACTACCCCCAGCATGACCCCCTACACTACCCGAACACCACTGCACTGCCCTAAACCCTAAAATACTCCCCCAGCATGACCCCCTACACTACCCGAACACGACTGCACTGCCCTAAACCCTAAAACACTCCCCCAGCACGACCCCCTACACTGCCCGAACACCACTGCACTGCCCTAAACCCTGAAACACCACCCCCAGCACGACCCCCTACACTGCCCGAACACCACTGCTCTGCCCAAAACCCTGAAACACCAGCCCCAGCACGACCCCCTACACTGCCCGAACACCACTGCACTGCCCTAAACCCTGAAACACCAGCCCCAGCACGACCCCCTACACTGCCCGAACACCACTGCACTGCCCTAAACCCTGAAACACCACCCCCAGCACGACCCTCTACACTGCCAGAACACCACTGCACTGCCCTAAACCCTGAAACACCAGCCCCAGCACAACCCCGTACACTGCCCGAACACCACTGCACTGCCCTAAACCCTGAAACACCAGCCCCAGCACGACCGTCTACTGCCCGAAAACTACTGCACTGCCCTAAACCCTGAAACACCACCCCCAGCAAGACTACCTACACTGGCTGAACACCACTGCACTGCCCTAAACCCTGAAACACCACCCCCTGCACGACCCCCTACACTGCCGGAACACCACTGCACTGCCCTAAACCCTGAAACACCACCCCCAGCACGACCCCCTACACTGCCCTAACACTACTGCACTGCCCTAAACCCTGTAACATCACCCCCAGCACAACCCCCTACACTGCCTGAGCACCATTGCTCTGCCCTAAACCCTGAAACACTAGCCCCAGCACGACCCCCTACACTGCCCGAACACCACTGCTCTGCCCTAAACCCTGAAACACCACCCCCAGCACGACCCCCTACACTGCCCGAACACCACTGCACTGCCCTAAACCCTGAAACACCAGCCGCAGCAAGACCCCCTACACTGCCCGAACACCACTGGATTGCCCTAGACTCTGAAACACCAGCCCCAGCAAGACCCCCTACACTGCCCGAACACCACTGCACTGCCCTAAACCCTGAAACACCACCCCCTGCACGACCCCCTACACTGCCCGAACACCACTGCACTGCCCTAAACCCTGAAACACCACCCCCTGCACCACCCCCTACACTGCCCGAACACCACTGCACTGCCCTAAACCCTGAAACACCACCCCCTGCACCGACCCCTACACTGCCCGAACACCACTGCACTGCCCTAAACCCTGAAACACCACCCCCAGCATGACCCCCTTTACTGCTCGAACACCACTGCACTGCCCCAAACCCTGAAACAACACCCCCAGCATGACCCCCTACACTGCCCGAACACCACTGCCCCTAAACCCTGAAACACCACCCCCTGCACGACATCCTACACTGCCCGAACACCACTGCACTGCCCTAAACCCTGAAACACCACCCCCAGCACGACCCCCTACACTGCCCGAACACCACTGCACTGCCCTAAACCCTAAAACACCACCCCCAGCACGACCCCCTACACTGCCCGAACACCACTGCACTGCCCTAAACCCTAGAACACTACCCCCAGCATGACCCCCTACACTACCCGAACACCACTGCACTACCCTAAACCCTAAAATACTCCCCCAGCATGACCCCCTACACTACCCGAACACGACTGCACTGCCCTAAACCCTAAAACACTCCCCCAGCACGACCCCCTACACTACCCGAACACCACTGCACTGCCCTAAACCCTAAAACACTCCCCCAGCACGACCCCCTACACTACCTAAACACCACTGCACTGCCCTAAACCCTAAAACACTACCCCCGCATGACCCCCTACACTACCCAAATACCAATGCACTACCCTAATCCCTAAAACACTACCCCCTGCACAACCCCCTACACTACCCAAAGACCACTGCACTACCCTAAACTCTAAAACAATACCCCCGCACGACTCCCTACACTACCCAAAGACCACTGCACTACCCTAAACCCTAAAACACGACCTCCTACACTACACAAACACCACTGCACTACCCTAAACCCTAAAAAACTACCCCAGCACGAACCCCTACACTACCCAAACACCAATGCACTACCCTAAACCATAAAACACTAAACCCAGCAGTACTCCCTACGCTACCCAAACACCACTGCACTACCCTAAACCCTAAAACACTACCCCCAGCAGTACCCCTACACTACCCAAACACCATTGCACTACCCTAAACCCTAAAACACTACCCCCAGCAGTATCCCCTACACTACCCAAACACCACTGCACTACCCTAAACCCTAAAACCCTAAAACACTAACCCCAGCACGACCCCCTACACTACCCAAACACCACTGTACTACCCTAAACCCTAAAACACTCCCCCAGCACGACTCCCTACACTACCCAAACACCACTGCACTACCCTAAACCCTAAATCTACCCCCAGCATGACCCCCTACACTACACAAACACCACTGCACTACCCTAAACCCTAAAACACTACCCCCAGCACGACCCTCTTCACTACCTAAACACAACTGCACAATTTGTTACAGGCGTTGCAACGCAGGCCTGTGGTGCTTACTGGAAGTACCTGGTGGGCTAGTTGGGCCCCAGAGACTCTCAGGATTCAAGGTGACCTAATCCCCCAACTTAAAACGCGCCACGGGGCGCGTTTGCACAGTGGTGAAGGGAGGGGCGGGGCCTCAGGTGACATATGCGCAAACACGCCCTGTGGTGCGTTTTAAGTTGGGGAGTTAATTCCCTTTGAATCCTGGGGGCCAACTAGCCCACCAGGTACCTTCAGTAAGCACAACAGAGTTGCGTTGCAGAGAGGTGAAAAAAGGTGCGTGGCCTCGGAACGCCTCTCTGCAACTCAGCTCTGTGGTCCTAACTGTAGGTACCTGGGGGGCTAGTTGGGCCCCAGGGACCCTCAGGATTCAAGGGGACTTAACATCAAACAGAAACTACCTAGGTAGTATTCCCTCAAGACCTCAATTTCTTTAAATGGCGGCTTCTCAAAGCTCGAGACTAGGGCATAATAAACACACTTCTCCACACAAAATGCTTATTTGTTATTACATCTTTTATTCAATTTTTCTTTCTTATTTTTAATTTTCTTTCTTTTAAATTTTTCACATTTTATAAAAACATTGTTAGAAAGTACGTGTATATATTCTTCAATTTACAACACAATAACTTTCTTCGTTTATCAAAAAGTACTATTCAATAAATACACAATATTACAGAACTTATAAGATCACCTAAAATGAGATAATAATAATAGAATTCAGCGAACCCCCACACACACAAACACACCTCTCACAACTCCACAATCATGTCTCTTATACTCAATGCATTCAACATATATACACCCCAGAACAACACTGCATGCACAGATGGAAAAGCCGGGTGATAAAATCAACCCTCGGTTGCTGTGCTGGTAGCTGGGGTGTCACACTCTCTCTGGTCGACGTACGTTTCAATGGTATAGTGATTTCAAAACCATCTTCATCAGGACCTATTATTGAATACTTTATAACAGGTGAAGGGAGGGGGAATAAAAGAACTGTCATAAATATCCGTGACGTATTATATAAGGATACTGTTGGTTTAAAAAAAGGCAGTTAGTGGTGCCACACCCAGATTTGAGCCTAGCTTCTAAAAACCGGTCTATCAAGCATCTTGCGTTTAAGTGTCCTACAATATATTAGGAATCCTGTTGTAAATGCACTCCACTATCTGTTAAACGATGCTTGAATTGTTCAACACAAGGATTTGAATGTCCTCTCAGGAGACCTTTCTAATTACGAGCCTCGGAATGGCTGGGTTTGCCCTAGTTGTGGCCAGGCGGCGTCCAAATGGTTATAGGTGCTTACTATTTATGAGAGAATAGATTTGTTTTCAGTATGTACTGCTTCTTATAAGCGGTCCTCGGTGCAGTCTCTCGTATGGTGCTCGTGCCGCACACCTGCTATCGTCAGCCTAAGGGGACTTAATCCCGCAACTTAAAACGCGCCACGGGGCGCGTTTGCACACATGTCACCTCAGGCCCCCCTCCCTTCACCACTGTGCAAACGCGCACTGGCTCTGGTTAGTCAGAGTCAGTTACCACCAGTACCCGTCTGAAAAAGTTGTGGGCACAGGATGATTTTGCAACAAGGCCTCTTTCTGCTCCTCTGTTGGTTCTTTCTGCACATCTTTTGCTTCTTTCTGTGCGTTTTTTCTTCTTTCTTCACATGTCCTACCTCTGTTGGCATAGTTAGAAACTAGCATTTAAAAACCTTTGAAATTCACTTAAAAATCATAGGTTTCAGGCACGTTATAGTTAGAAATTAGCATTTAAAAAACCTTTGAAATTCACTGAAAAAACCATAGGTTTCAGGCACGTAATAGTTAGAAATTAGCATTTAAAAAACCTTTGAAATTCACTGAAAAAACCATAGGTTTCAGACACGTTATAGTTAGAAATTAGCATTTAAAAAACCTTTGAAATTCACTGAAAAAACCATAGGCTTTAGGGACAGTTATAGTTAGTTGGACATTGCACTCGTACAAAACCCGTGAAATTCCCCTGTTATAGTTAGTTCAGCTAACTATAACTCGCGCCCCACAATGCACTGCTGATGACGTCACATATTACATCACTCATGACATGGTCAGTGACATCACTGATGACATCACTGATGACATCTCAAATGACATCACTGATGACATCATCCATGTGATAATTTCATGCATCTTCTCACACCCTAATATAACTTTTGATACACCCACTCTAAATTACAGACTGCCATTCTCAAAACCATAGACACTCCAACACCAAAAACTACATACCCACTCACTGATTCTTAGGTCTACACACACATCCACTCACTCACCTGTACAGTCACTCATACTTACAGTCACTCAGTACAGGACTATCATATGCACTCATACACCTATATAAACACTCACACACCGCCACTCATCCATAGAGGTACTCACACACCTAGTCAGTCATGCAAAAAATTAATCACACACCCATTTACTCACCTATACAGTTATACACACACCAGCTCACTTACTCATACAAATACTAGCACATTCTTACGCTCTTATACAATAACTGATACAAGCACACACGCATCCATACAGCCACTCTCACAATAACACACTCTCACTTATAGCCATTTAAATACTCTAACACACATATATACTGCCTTTTACATATGTAGTTACTCGCACATGTACCACTGAGATATACATTCACTCACTAACACACCCATACACACACTCACCCACCCAAGCAGTCCATCACAGAGGCACTCTTGAAATCATGCACCCAGTGACTCTCCCACTCACACATCTATGTATAGAGTCACACACACCCCACCCACACAAACACTCAGGCAGCCATACAGATACTCAGAGAACCAATCAATAACCCATATAGACACTCATGTAGCTATTCGCAAATCCATGCATCCACTTACACACCAACAAACAGACGGATACAGACATTCACACAGTTTAGTCACTAACCCATGCATTCAGTAAGATACGTTTAATCACTCACTTGTAGAGTCAGTCACTCACGTACTAAATCATCCATTCAGACACTTATACACCCACTCATTCTTCAATACGCCTTTCCCTATATATATTAAACATATTTAAACTTTACAGAAACACACAGTCACTGGATGATGCCATCAGTGATGTCATCAGTGATGTCATTTGAGATGTCATCAGTGATGTCATCAGTGATGTCACTGACCATGTCATGAGTGATGTAATATGTGACGTCATCAGCAGTGCATTGCGGGGGCGCGAGTTATAGTTAGCTGAACTAACTATAACAGGGGAATTTCACGGGTTTTGTACGAGTGCAATGTCCAACTAACTATAACTGTCCCTAAAGCCTATGGTTTTTTCAGTGAATTTCAAAGGTTTTTTAAATGCTAATTTCTAACTATAACGTGTCTGAAACCTATGGTTTTTTCAGTGAATATATATATATATATATATATTCTCCACCAAACGCCCAAAAGCTTCGAGGAGGCACTCGACAGCTTGCCCACCATCCGGTGTATTTCTCGCAGCTCGCCTTGACATTCCGGTAAGTTTTTTCGATGCCTGGCGCGTTTCGAGGCGTGACGCCTCTTACTCATAGGCTTGCTAAATTTACAAAGATCACAGTGAAAGCTCTCCTTTATTTCATTTCCGGCATGCATTAATTCATTAATGACCCCCAGTGGGTCTCGTTTAGTGCGGAAGTCCTTTATTGCATGCTGGGACATGTGGTCCCTGAAAGAGCATCGTTCTGCCCACAGTGGGTTCTGTGCACATTTGTCTTCATAGAAGCATTATATTGTCCTTTAGTAGGATCCCGAACGCCGAGTTGAGCCCATTTCCTCTTGTTCTCGCTGTGCTGTACGGTATAGACCCAGTTCCAATCCACAGCCTCTCACCTTGCAGAGATGGTGCCCTCCTCCACGGCAGGGCCGCCGTGTCAACAGATTCTCCACCAAACGCCCGAAAGCTTCGAGGAGGCACTCGACAGCTCGCCCACCATCCGGTGTAGTTCTCGCAGCTCGCCTTGACCACATGTCCCAGCATGCAATAAAGGACTTCCACACTAAGCGAGACTCAAAAAACAATAAAAAATATATATATATATATATATATATATATATATATATATATATATATATATATATATGATAACCCCCCCACCTGACGGTCATTATAAGGATATTGCAAGTCACTGAGCAGTTCCTTTATAAGGGTGTTGAACTCCGAGGTGACTTGCAAGGCACAGTAGCTCTGAATGGTAGCAGCATGCAAAAATATTCTAAGGTGTCTATAATTACCTAAAGAGTGCAATAAAAACATATTCCATAAATGTCTCCTTTATGCTCGTCACTGGACAGCTAGAAAAACAGAGCAAAAGAAAGAAAAGCAATGCTTTGTTTTCATTCTTTAAATAGCTGTATCATTTTGCTTCATGATGTGACCTGGCTTGTCCATCGGCTACTGTCTCTGGCAGCAGGGATTGGAACGTCAGAACTCAATTGTAGTAAGTTATTACAGTTCTATGTCTATGCAATTTCATTATAATAGGCGACTGAGTGCGTCAGAAGTCAGAATGCAGGGTTGCAGAACCTTTCCACCTCTCTCTCTCTATATATATATATATATATATATATATATATATATATATATATATATATTCACTGAAAAAACCATAGGTTTCAGGGACGTTATAGTTACAAATTAGCATTTAAAAAACCTTTGAAATTCACTGAAAAAACCATAGGTTTTAGGGACAGTTATAGTTAGTTGGACATTGCACTCGTACAAAACCCGTGAAATTCCCCCGTTATAGTTAGTCCAGCTAACTATAACTCGCGCCCCGCAATGCACTGCTGATGACGTTACATATTACATCACTCATGACATGGTCAGTGACATCACTGATGACATCACTGATGACATCTCAAATGACATCACTGTTGACATCATCCAGTGACTGTGTGTTTCTGTAAAGTTTAAATATTTTTAATATATATAGGAAAAGACGTATTGAAGAATGAGTGGGTGTGTAAGTGTCTGTATGGATGATTTAGTAGGTGCGTGACTGACTGTATAAGTGAGTGATTTAACGTATCTTACTGAATGCATGGGTTAGTGACTAAACTGGGTGAATGTCTGTATCCGTCTGTCTGTTGCTGTGTAAGTGGCTGCATGTGTTTGTGAATAGCTACATGAGTGTCTATATGAGTTAATGAATGCTTGTGTGAGTATCTGTATGGGTGCCTGAGTGTTTGTGTGGGAGGGGTGTGTGCGACTGTGCATAAATGTGTGAGTGGGTGATTCACTGGGTGGATGGTTTCAAGAGTGCATCTGTGATAGAATGTATGGGTGGGTAAGTGTGTGTAAGAGTGTGTTAGTGAGTGAATGTATGTCCCAGTGGTACATGTGTGAGTAACTACATATGTGAAAGGCAGTATATATGTGTGTTGGAGTATATAAATAGCTATAAGCGTAGAGTGAGTGATTGTGATAGTGGCTGTATGGATGAGTGTGTGCTTGTATCAGTGATTGTATAAGAGCGTAAGAATGTGCTAGTATTTGTATGAGTAAGTGAGCTGGTATGTGTATAACTGTATAGGTGAGTAAATGGTAGTGTGTTTAATTATTTGCATGACTGACTAGGTGTGTGAGTACCTCTATGGATGAGTGGCGGTGTTTGAGTGTCTATATAGTAGTATGAGTGCATATGATAGTCCTGTACTGAGTGACCGTAAGTATGAGTGACTGTACGGGTGAGTGAGTTGATGTGTGCGTAGACCTAAGAATCAGTGAGTGGGTATGTAGTTATTGGTGTTGGAGTGTCTATGGTTTTGCGAATGGCAGTCTGTAATTTAGAGTGGGTGTATCAAAGGTTATATTAGGGTGTGAGAAGATGCATGAAATTATCACATGGATGATGTCACCAGTGATGTCATCAGTGATGTCATTTGAGATGTCATCAGTGATGTCATCAGTGATGTCACTGACCATGTCATGAGTGATGTAATATGTGACGTCATCAGCAGTGCATTGCGGGAGCGCGAGTTATAGTTAGCTGGACTAACTATAACGGGGGAATTTCACGGGTTTTGTACGAGTGCAATGTCCAACTAACTATAACTGTCCCTAAAACCTATGGTTTTTTCAGTGAATTTCAAAGGTTTTTTAAATGCTAATTTGTATCTATAACGTCCCTGAAACCTATGGTTTTTTCAGTGAATTTCAAAGGTTTTTTAAATGCTAATTTGTAACTATAACATGTCTGAAACCTACGGTTTTTTCAGTGAATTTCAAAGGTTTTGTAAATGACAATTTTTAAATGTATTAATTGTTATATACATTTTTTTTAATACTAATTTACTCCATTTTTAGAAACAATTTTTTTTTACATATTTTATTTTTTAAATTACATTGTAATTACATTATACATTACATTACAAAAAATACTTTCTCAGAATGAATTACTTTAGTTTAAATACTTTGCACATAGGCAATAGACTTTTAAGTACAGTAGTTACAGTTGTTGCAATGGGCAACACATTTTCAAACACAATGCAACATTCAGCTCAATGTGAATTTCTAGTTAAATGCAATTAGTTACTTTATGGATTACTTTTCTAACCACAGGACTGGATCCTAGATTCAGTCCTGGCACATCTCCTGTAAACAGTTGAGTAAAAGCGTTTTGGTTACAGTCGTGATTTTTAAGGAATATTATTGTACTTTAAAAGTTGACACTTAGAAACTTTTTCTCATAGAATCACCAATGTTATCCTATGGAAGGAAATTCACTTAGAAGGTAAAAACTGTTATCGTTACTTTTTCTTACTCAGTGTTGGATCCTGGATCCAGCACTGGTGCATCTCCTGTAAACAGTTGAAAGAATGCGTTTAAGTCATACAGGTGGTTTTTTAGGAATATTTGTAGTTTGTGAAAATCGACACTTTGAAACTTTTCTGCTGAAAAGCAGACAATGGATTCCTATGGAAGAAAATATAAGTTACTGGTAAGTACGGTTAAAATTACTTTTCAGGGTCAGTGCTGGGCTAAAAGATGCAGCACTGGGTTCTCTCCTGATAACAGGTGAGTAAATTGGAATTCGTACTTTGGTTGATTTTAGAGGAATATTATAAAGTTCCAAAACTCCACACTTAGAAGAATTTCCAAGTGAAACCAGTCAATGTTAGCCTATGAAGGAAATTCAAGTTACCGGTAAGTACGGTTAAAATTACTTTTCAGGACCAGTACTGGGCTGAAAGATGCAGCACTGAGGTCTCTCCTGATAACAGGTGAGTAAATCAGAATTCGGATTTCGGCTGATTTTAGAGGAATATTTGTATGTTTCAAAAATCAACACTTAGAAACTTTTTCAGCAAAAAGCAGGCAATGATATCCTATGGAAGGAAATTCAAGTTACTGGTAAGTACGGTTAAAATTACTTTTGAGGATCAGTACTGGGCTGAAAGATGCAGCACTGAGGTCTCTCCTGATAACAGGTGAGTAAATCGGAATTCGTATTTCGGCTGATTTTAGAGGAATATTTTAAAGTTCCAAAACTCCACACTTAGAAGAATTTCCAAGTGAAACCAGTCAATGTTAGCCTATGGAAGGAAATTCAAGTTACTGGTAAGTACGGTTAAAATTACTTTTCAGGACCAGTACTGGGCTGAAAGATACAGCACTGAGGTCTCTCCTTATAACAGGTGAGTAAATCGGAATTCGTATTTCGGCTGATTTTAGAGGAATATTTGTATGTTTCAAAAATCAACACTTAGAAACTTTTTCAGCAAAAAGCAGGCAATGATATCCTATGGAAGGAAATTCAAGTTACTGGTAAGTACGGTTAAAATTACTTTTCAGGACCAGTACTGGGCTGAAAGATGCAGCACTGAGGTCTCTCCTTATAACAGGTGAGTAAATCGGAATTCGTATTTCGGATGATTTTAGAAGAATATTTGCACAATGGTGAAGGGAGGGGGCGGGGCCTGAGGTGACATCTGTGCAAACGCGCCCCGTGGCGCGTTTTAAGTTGGGGGATTAAGTCCCCTTGAATCCTGAGGGTCCCTAGGGGCCAACTAGCCCACCAGGAACCTCCAATATGCGCCAGGGGCTGCGTTGCAGAGACGTGTAGAGAGGCCACACCCCTTTTACACCTCTCTGCAACGCAGCTCTGTGGCGCTTTCTGGATGTACCTGTTGGGCTAGTTGGCCCCCAGGGACCCTCAGGATTGAAGGGGATTTAATTCCCCATCTTAAAACGCGCCACGGGGCCTGTTTGCACACATGTCACCTGAAGCCCCGCCCCTCCCTTCACCACTGTGCAAACGCGCCCCGTGGCGCGTTTTAAGTTGGGGGATTAAGTCCCCTTGAATCCTGAGGGTCCCCGGAGTCCAACTAGCCCACCATATACCTCCAAAAGCGCCACAGAGCTGCGTTGCAGAGAGGTGTAAAAGGGGCATGGCCTCTGTACACCTCTCTGCAAGGCAGCTCCCTGGCGCATACTGGAGGTTCCTGGTGGGCTAGTTGGCCCTCAGGGACCCCCAGTATTCAAGGGGAATTCGTCCTCCTCTGCAAACGCGCCAGGGGCGCGTTTGCAGAGTGGTGAAGGAAGGGGCGGGCCTGCGGGCCCGATCGTTTAAAAAAAAAAAAAAAATTGTCCTCTGAAGGGGGCTGTGTGGCCCCCTTCCTTTTTCTGTTTTTGGGCCCTGGGGACCCCATCCCCAGGGCCTTACCCCTTTTTAAATTACAAAATAAAATAAAAACGGGAAGGGGGCCGCGTGGCCCCCTTCCCTGGGCCTGTATTGGCCCCGGGACCCCATCCCCGGGACATGGCCTCTATATTTATTTTTATTATTTTGAGGGGGCTGCGTGGCCCCCCTCCTCTGGCCATTTTAAGGCCCCGGGGACCCCATCCCCGGGGCCGGCCATACCCTTTTTTTTTAAATTTTTGAAAACTTTGGGGAGGGGGCCGCGTGGCCCCCTCCCGGGCCACTACTTGCCCGGGGACCCCATCCCCCGGGATGGCCCTCTCGTTGGGGACTGTGGGGGTCCCCAATCCCCCACAGTCCCGCCGGCTCCCCGCGTCCCTTGGGAGCCGGCATTCCTTTTCCACATGGGGAGCTGCTAAGATGCAGCTCCCCATGTGGAAAAGCAATGTGCTTTGGATATTGGAAGAGAGAGCAGGTTTCCTGCTCTCTCTTCCAATATCCAAAGCAGTTTGCAATGACAGGACGGGAGCCGCGAGGCTCCTGTCCTGTCATTGCAAACAGCAGTGTCCCGGGGTAGGCACCCCGGGACACTGCAGGAGCCGGCCCTGGGGGTGGTGGTCCCCAGGGCCATCAAGGGCTCCAGGAGGGGGCCGCGCGGCCCCCTCCCTACATCAGCACAGCCCCGGGAGGTGGTGGTCCCTCGGGCTTCGGGGGTCCAAAACGGACCCCCATTTTAATTTGTTAGTGTCCCGGGAGGTGGCGGTCTCGGTGCGTGTGGGGGCTGGAGCCCCCCACACAGGTTGTTCAATTTAAAAAAAAAGCCCCGGGAGGTGGTGGTCCTCGGGGCTGCGGGAGGGCTCAGAGCCCTCCCGCAACATTTTCAAAAAAGCCCCGGGGGTGGCGGTCCCCGGGGCTTGGGGGCCCTTTGAGGCCCCCACACATAAAATTAACCCCCACCATGCCCCCGGGACTTGGGCCACCCGGGGCAAAATACAATCGAAGCGCGGAGACCGCGCTCGATTTTTTTTTCCAGCAGGATTCGCGCACCCTGAGCGCATCCTGCTGATTTAAAAAAAAATTTTTTTTTTTTTTTTTTGCCCAGGGGGTCCTTGTGGGACCCCCTGAGCAAACCTAGGGGGTCAGGGTGTTTCTACCCTGCTCCCTTTGTGCGCTTTGCGCACTTGTTTCTGTCCCTCGGTTCTACCGAGGGACAAAATGGCTGCCAACATTTCCTGAATCGGAATGTTGACAGCCAGCTGACAGCCAATTAACATGCAGCTCGTGATTGGGAGGGTACGCGGACCCTACTCGGCCATAGATATCACTATCTTTTTAGTTTTGATTTTCTCAGCAACTACTGAACGGATTTACACCATTTAACAAAAAGGGTTCTTTCTGAACCAAGAACTACCTCTTTGCCAAATTTGGTGTAATTCCGTTCAGCAGTTCGGGCTGTAGCCGTGTCTAAAGTTTCCTATGGAAAATTGCATGGGGAAAACGCGTTTTGGGACCCCCTTTTTCTCGGCCCCCGCTTGACGAATCCCCCGAGACTTTCAGGGTAGGAGCGGACCGGAGCGGGCCACAAAGTTTGAAAATTTTGCGAAGATACGTCAACCGGCAAGAGAGTTATTTCAAATAGAATGTCGCGGATTTCCTATGGATAATAGGTTGTAACTATAACTATCTACTGGCGACCGCCAGTAGATAATATATATATATATATATATATTATATATAAAGAAGAGAACTCTGGGTAGTTCTCAAGTTTAGGTGGAAAGCAGCTCCTGTATAGAGCACCCTCAACACCAGCGACACTCTAAATGTTATCTAAATTTTCTCACAGTTACTTGAGATAACTATAACTAGTGAATTTCTGTGGGGTTTTTTCAATCCTTGCTTTCTCCATTTGTCATTGTTTTCTTAGCTTTCGCTCTCTCTCACTTTTCTCTCTTTTTCTGGGTTAAGGTCTAATGATGAAAAACAAGTTTCTAGCCCCTATGGGTTAAATAAAGCACTAGGTCATGCACATTTCTGACCTCAGATGGGAAAAATCTCTGACAAGGAAAGGTCAATATTGTGGTGTGATTTTCTCAGTAGTAAGTGTGGCATGTTCCCAGGGGAGGGGCAAGAGTATGTTATTGCTAAAGTAGTAAATGTGCACGCAGTTGTAGATTTATATTCCCACACCACCGCAAAGCATGTTTCCAGCCAATTTGCGAACATTAACACCCTCTCTAAAATGTTGGAAGAAGAGTGCTATTGAATGAAAGAGTTTCCCAGTACCGTCACGTTTCATGAGTAAGTGTGAAAAGGCTTTTCTCTGCCACAACAAATAGATTCCTGGTGCAGAACAAAGAAAAATTAATAAAGTTTCTTTTGGTAATACAGCAATGCCTGTTTGTGCAATTTCTTTTTGTTCAGACAGTTAAAGTGAACCATTCTGTGCTATGTTTTACCTTTTTCTGCCCTCTATGTTGCCTTTCCTGCTCGTTTTTTGGAACCTTTGGCCTTTATCTGCTCAGTTTTCAGCTCTCTGTTTTGCCCTCACTGCTCTGTTTTGCTTTTCTGTTCGTTTTTCTATCCTCCGTTTTGCCTTTCCTGCTCGGTTTTCTGTCCTCTGTTTTGACTTTCTGCTCGCTCGTTTTTCCACACTCTGTTTTGCCCGTTTCTTCCCTTTTTTCCCCGTTTTTTCAAGACCTGGCTTTTTCGAGGGAGACCTAGCACCCCAGTGCCCAGATAGCCAGGGGTGACAGTGCTGCGCTCTACAAATGCTGCTTGATTGATATGTATTTTATAATTAACAAGGTGACTGTTTTCTCTAGAAATAATATTTTTAAATGAACATTTTAATCTTATTTGTTGAAATTTGTTCCAGGATATCGCTAACACCCGATGGAGATATTGGGGCACATGCATCAAGGTAGGCTTTTGCGATTCCTTAATTGCGATTATTAAGGAATCGCAATTAAGGAATCGCAAAAGCCTATGCATGTAGGAATCGCTATAAAAATAGCGATTCCTAAACATTCCTTAATTGCGACTCGCTAATTGCGAGTCGCAATTAAGGAATACCTCCCCATTAATTCCTATGGGCCTAGAGGCCCATAGGAATGAATGGGAAGACATTCTCAATTAGCGATTCGCAATTAGAGAATCGCAAATTGAGAATGCAATTTCAAGGGTGCCAGGGTGTCAAAATGACACCCTGTTGCACCCTGAAAGTGTGATGTGCACCCATGTTGCGCACACACATGCCCCAAGGGCATGTGTGTGTGTAACCTAAAACTTAAAAAAATGCATTTTAGAGCATTTTTCGAAGGTTTTGCAAATTACAGACAAGTTTGATTTGTCTGTAATTTGCGGTCCCAAATAGCGAAATCGCTATTTGAAAGTGCTTCTAGCATTGCATTTAAGGAATCGCAAATTGCGATTCCTTAAATGCAATCGTAATTTAGGAATTCGCAATTAATTGCGAATTCTTAAATTGCGCATAGGAAACTACTTTCATGCATCTCCAAAGGCCAATTTGCGATCGCAAACGGCCGATTTTTGCGATTCGCACCGTTTGCGATCGCAAAAACCTTTGATGCATGTGCCCCATTGTACCTTCCAGAGACACTTACACAGTGAGCACAGTTTGAGGAGGAGGAGTAGGAGTAGGGCAGCAGAAGCACTTATGGACACGTGTGCCTTTGCCGGATTTCAAACAACATCACTGGTGAATTTTGCGATTTCCCAAAAAATAATAAATGTACTCAAATTGTGGGTGGAAAAACTAAAATGAGCAGACTTCCAACTTTTGAAAAAGGCTTTTTCGAAATGTCCTACACATCAGTAGATTGACACAGAGGAAGGGGCTTTAACAAAACTCGTACCTCAAGGTCTTTCTTGGCTCACGTTTTTATACGTGTTTGCATTTCAGTGAAGATTTTATATCACTTGAGTTCACATTTGTGTGTTGACTTTTGCTTATCAGCAAGCCAATGGTTTCTCATTTTTGTGCATCGTTCAACAAGTCAGTGTTACATATGCCTTTTCATCCATTTCCTTCCTTTTGACGAAACTATGGGCGGTGGTATATAGTAAACATTTTTTAATGGTGAGACGTAAATACCATATCTATCCATTTAAGCAAATACATAGCGCAGTTTGTGGGAAGTTTTTCAAAGAACTTGATTACAAAAGTTAGATAATACATGCAGTTCTAAAAGGGTGCTCATAAAAAATCATTTTCATTCATGCCATGCAAACAAGTACAAAACCCCAAGGGGGTACGGGGGTGGGGGAGGGGCGAGTGGGTTAACCGGAGAGAAATCCTGGTAAAAACAAATTAGGGCAATACAGGGCATTTTTGAATGCAGTGTTACCGAAAGATAGGATAAAATGGCATTAGTTTCACAGGAAGTTCCAATATTCTGAGAATACAGTCAGACATTGGCTGTATCCTTTATAAGGAGAGTGAGTATCTTTCCCCATTTCTAGCTTCGACCTTCTTTACTTTTCTTATTATACTGCTTTCCAGAAGAGTTCTAGCCATATAGAGGAGACCTGGTCAGAAAATGAAAAGTTACACAGGTTGGTAATCTCAGTCAGAAGCAGCCGCGGTCCGTGCAGGTAACAGCAGTGGGGTGGTGGGGCCGAGTAAGGGGGGATTTCGAGGGACGATGCAGAGGGAAAATTAAATACATAATTAATTTTCCCTCAGCATCGTCCCTCGAAATCCCCCTTTACACGGCCCCACCGCTGTTACCTGCATGGACCGCGGCTGGTCAGTAGCCTCAGTGGAGGTGTCGTGCAGTTTTGCAGTTTACAGGTTACAAGTTCACACAACAGACATATTAATACAATAAACAGAGCACGATAAAATAACTCAACATGAGCTATGAAAATTAATTTATGGCAGCATAAACCCTCTGGCACTAAGGAACTCAAATAAGCATTTTATTGATAACTCAACATGAATTATCACTCAATTACCAGAATTAAAAATATTATGGAAAGACCATTTTGCCCCAAACATTAGCTTAACATTATCTGAAACGTCAGACATTAATTCACAAACATCAGCTGTTCATTTGGGCAAACAGATTAAGTGCTTAAAAACACTTGCAACCCTTTGAAAATATTTGGCCCAAAATACTACCTTCTCAAATAGTAGGACAGAATGGACCCCAAATACAGGCATGCTTTTTTCATTAAGTAATAACACATGCACTACAGAACTTCTTGGACAGAATCTATCTCAAATGCCCATGTATCACAATCAAATGCCAGAGATTTCCATCATATGCAAGCACTAGTCACCAAATGTTATGGATACCTGCTTTCAGAATGAGATTAATAATTTAGGAGGGGACACTCCTGCCAACTCAAATCCTCTCTGGTTAGGTCTAAATACAGTTCTGGGCGAATCTCTGCTCAAACCCTGGTACCTATGGCACAAGCAGCAGGCAATCCCCAGAGACGTGTGTGCTATATTCCAGCAGTACCAAAAATATTAAAGTAAAAAACACAACACAATTTAATTCTCAAACTAATTTAGAAATCAGAAAATATTAATGTGTAAAAAGACACCTAGATCATCAGGCTACGTACGTTAAGAGGACCAGTATGGAATTTAAAAATTTTAAGGTGAAAAGCGACTACAAAAAGACAGGCATTAGGAAAAGATAACAGTTCACGGTGGTCCAGGACCTAGGTGCGATTTCAAAGGCCAACCATGATGGAGTGGGGGGCGTATACACAAAGCGTGTTGTCCCGGTGAAAGGTTTTACCATCACAATTGGTCTCCAAATACTGGCAGAGCTTCTTTTGGTCAATTCTATAGTCCCTAGCTCCTCAGGGTAGGCTTCCCAGCACCACTCCCTCCCCAGTCAGGTCACATGCAGTGTCTAGCCTTCTTTAGACAACTGGGCCATCTTGGGGATCAGGAGTCCTTCTGCTTTTTCAAGCAGGTAGACAGGAGGCCACTCACTTGACTGTTGGAGAGCAGTTCCAGTCCCTGGGTGACAACTGGATGCATGGGTGCTTGGGTCCTTGTGTGAGTGTTCTTCTTCCAACAGGAGTCACGGGTCTTCTGCCAGCATGCCCTCCTAGGTCCAGGAATGTTCTGAGGAGGAGGTTGTGGAGTTGCCAGATTTATTCTGTGCATTAGCCCTCTGAATGAAGTTATTTTATTGCCCAATCCAAATTTCATAGTCCCTTTGCCTCTTTTTATAGCACTTCCTTTTTGCTTTACTGTGAAATTATGCAGGAGCTCCTATTGCAAGATGATGGTACTTAGCAGACACAGGCAAGCATGTCTTCAGCTTCTTGGCTACTCCCCTATCTGACAGGTTCAAACCTGCTTTTCCCTCTGGCTGTGACTGAAGCCTATCAGTCTAGGAGGGGCCTGGGTATGCATAGTACAAGCCCTCCCTGGTATCTCCTAGTCAAAAGAGCTAGTGCTAAAGCTGTCTTTGTTCTGCCAACTGTTCATATCCACTCCAAGATAGCTAGCAAATTCCTGCTAAGTGGTCAGCAGTTAACATTCCAATGCCCAGAGGAAAGTGACTGTCCTCTGAAACAGTAGTTTATTTTCCTAGCCAAAGATGTGTATTCCAGCTCTGAAAGTGTGATAGGCGGCAGAACTTATTCCGCCCCCCCTCCCATCTGGGGCTGGGTCGGGCTGTCTAAGAGGTCCTGGGAATGAACTAGAGAAGCCCTCCTTAGCACCGCCTAGTCAAAACTGGGAGTGCTAAAAGTGTCCACTCCCAGGCTGGTAATTCCTACTAACCAGTCAGCAGTTAACACCCATTGGTCTTTCTTGGGCCCAGAGGTAAGCCATTGCCCTCAGAGTCTGAGCTGTGAAGTCTCCCAGCCAAGGATGTGTATTCCAACTCTGGAGATGGCATGAGTAACAGAACTGATTTTCAGTCACTTTGGACACAGGCAGCCTAAAATAAATGTTTGCTAAATTACTTATCCCCTTAAATTATCAAAAACCTGAACCCACCATTAAGTCAGATATATTTAAATTAAATACTAAGCACAATATGAATTTGAAGTATTTTTAAAGCCTTATAGTAAGCAAAGGTAGAAAATAAATATTTCAATTCGATTTAGGTCTATATAGTCTAATCTCCTCCATATAGTGAAACAGCTTTTGGGTTTTATTTCAGTTTGAGGATACAGTACCTCAATATGAAGTGTGTCCTATTTTTATATACTGAAGAGACCCAAATAGGCCAAAACCAGGGTTGGGCTGCTTATCTTCTTGTTCACAGAAGACCTGGTTTCTCAGTTCTAGCAGCTGGACTGTTCCTATTGGAGCAGGACCAAAGTTGATTTGCATATGGCTGGGTCTAATCTGAGGTGGTATAGTGGGCTAGATAGACTGGAATGCAGCCCCAAGAGATTGTGAGTGGCTGAGATTAACTCAAGCATGTTGTTCGTGGCATCTCACATCTTATAGTCCCACGCATCTGGGGAGATGTATTGTCTGTTCACATGTTCTTGGCGTGTACTGTCTGTTCACAATATGTTATAATTTGGGGTAACAGTATAAAAAGCCAATATGTTAGCTTGTGGCTGGCTAGGAGAATTGCTATGCTGGTTATATACAGGGGGACATGCTCTAGATAAGGTTCCTAGAGTGCATACATATCTAAGGCTTCATAGTACTATTTTGCAAACCAAACTCAGGATTACTAGAAATACCCAGCCATTTTATCAATCAGGCTAACATTAGCTTCATGGGAGAAGCCATCCAGACAGCATAGTTTGAGGGGCAGAGCAACGAAAGCTGGTGTGACACCACATTGGGCTTTGTAAATGCTGGGGGTATGCCTCCAGCACTCTGTAGAGAGGCATTCCTTAAATTGCATCTCCTCCAAAAGGCCAAGTACCTTTGGCATTAACTACAACTCCCATATCCCCCCATACTCTACTAATCTTTGGCTTCTCAGTTAAATATATCTATTAGGGAGAGGCATGCATGACAAAATTGAGCTGAGATGTGGTGAGGGGATGAGGAGGCACACTCCTGCCTCTGCAGGGCCCCAACTGGCACTATGGCAATAGTTGAAGACAATCTCCTGCATCCAGCATCTGAGAAACTTCTTCCAACCTGCATTGCTATCCCTGGAATATAAAAGCATGGTTTAGAAATCTCTGCCAGGACTGGAATATTCTCATAATCACCCATTTACTCTTTGATGTCTACTTCCCTCGCCTGTCTCTTCTAACTCCGTCTTCCCAACCATCCTTGTTGATCCCTTTTTCTATTCCTACTTGTCAGATATTGTCTCCCATCTATCACTGCATTCAGTGAGATGCTGGTATCTTTATGATTGCTAGGCACAAATGAAATATATAGATATGTGATTTTCATGCACTGGATTTCTAGTAAACATTTCTTGTTTAAGGGGTGTTTCTTTCTAAAGAGTCCTGCATGATATTCAAGTCCTGACTGCTGTGCAGTGCAAACCTCTACCAGTGAGCAGCTTCTGTATTGTTATCTCTTCATGAACAGGCACACATTTCAGCACACCCTTGACTTCTCTCCTCACATTAGCTTTCTCAGCTGACCCACTAAGAGTTACTTTGTAGCGTTCATGTTACTTTCATTTCTTCACTATTCAGCAGGCTTATTAAATTACTTAGAATTCTGACACCCAGTTTGTCTTAAGTCTTTCAGTGCAGGTTTGATGTTTCTATGCCTTAGTTATTTGTTACGTTTCAAAATATCTTCACCACATTGTCTTCAAAACCAGCTGCATCATTTACAAAGCCATCATGACCAGCATAGCCTCCTTATCTTTAGGTCAAGCTCATCATCTCTGGCGGCTCTAGGCATACCAATAGCCAGGCCACAATCAGACTGCAAACTAAGAACTTTTCTATCTATGCACCCAGGATCGATAACAACATCCCCTGTATCTGTAAGGACTGCCCCAACAGTGCTCCACTTAAGGATGGCATTGATGACACACCTCTTTAAAGAACACTACATCACAATGCAGTCAGCCATGTTACTATCACTCATTGACTGCATGCTTACCTTTGACCCGATACAGCACTCTGCTCCCATGTAGGCTAGTTTTGGCCTTTACACATATCACATACTCACGTGCATACATTTCTTAATTAAAATAAGGACTGTAATTTATGCTTTTAAGGGTAAATATGGTAACTAATGTAGGGGTATATTATGTTGATTTATTACGATAGAATGTGCATGCTCATCCTTTGGAGTATTGTATTCTTTCTTTCTGCTTAAAGAAGTCATGGGAGACAGAGATAAGAGTGTGCTTACAGACGCTGTCTTTGACAGCCCCAGGGTGGGATGATGTAGCGCAGTGTCAGAATGCCTCGACCATTGATATTCCGGCTACAGTGCAATCTGTAGTACATTGAGGCATTGTTAGAAATGGGGGTCTATGGACGTGGTATACACCTTTGTCTAAGGAGGGACTCTTGTTTCTAGTCAGGGTAAGGGGATTACACACTTTAGATAACCCCTACTAACTCCCTTGGTAGCTTGGCACAAGCAGACAGGCTTGTCCCAAAGGCAATGTGCAAAGTATCTGTACTCAAACAAACAGTAACACAGTGAAAACACCACAAATGGACACCACACCAGTTTAGTAGCTTTATCTAAACCAAACAAGACCAAAACTACAAAAGTCCAACACACATGTATCAAGAAATGACTGTTTTAAAACAGATACTTCAAAAATAGCACCTGTAGATACAAAGTAGCTCCACCAGGGGCTATTACGACATTGTGACAGGCACAAACCAAAGTACAGCGCCGCCCGCAAGGTGCACGGGGTGGGCGCAGAGTCACACAGATCCCCAAACAACAGTACCTTGGAAAAAAAAGTCAACAGCCGATGCACAGCATCCTGGTGGTGAGGCGTCGGTGCTGGGGCGAAGCTGGTTGCCTTCTAGGTGACATTGGCGGTGAGGTGTCAGCTCCGGTGAGGCGATGCGACGTCGAAGAGTTCGTGAAGTCACCCTCATCGGTTATCGGCTCCATGATAACGTGATGCTAGCGCTGGCGGTGATGGCGTTGGTGCAAGCGCTGGCGTCGGGAAGGCCTATAACTGCAGGTGTTTGCAGGTGTCACAGGGCGTAGGAGCTGTGGTGCAGGTGGGGAGGTGCATTGTGCACTTCATGTGTGGTGCCCCCAGCCTTGGTTCAGGTCACGGCATTTCTGGCGATGTCGCTGAAGGCATCAGAGTGGTTTTTCTTGCTTTGCAGAACTGACCACACAATTCCCAGGGCCTAGGAACTAGAATTGGCACCCTTTTGAATACAGGAGTCCACAGAGGAGTCCAGGTGCTGGGCAATTTGTTAGCAGGTGAAGCCTTTGTGGCCCTAAGACTTCAGAACAGGAGACCAGCACACACAAGCCATTGGAGATTCTTCTTCACAGAGATTCACAGCAAAGTTCCAGTTTTTATACTCTCCTTGGCAGAAGCAGCAACTGCAGCAAAGCACGAACATCAAAGGGGCAGTACTTCTACTTACAGCTCTCCATTTCTTCTCCTTGGCATAGGTTCCTCTTGAGCCCTGAAGTGATCTAATCCTCTGGGGTTTAAGGTCCAAGACATATACCCCATTTTCTCTTTGTTCTCTTTGTGCCAAGGGTCTCTGAGCCCAGTCCAAATCAGTTCTGACCTCACTGGTGCAGCATTACCACAGGAGGTGGAGACAGCATTGTGCAAGGGAGACACAGCCTATTCAAGTGCAAGTGAAACTCCTACCACCACTCTAAATGCAGCCAAGGTCTTTTCAGCCCAGCTATGAGTCACCAAGGAAAGGCAGGACACACCTCAACCCACTTTGTGACTGTCTACAGTAAATGCGCATCCCCAGATTCCGTCATCCCAAAACAAGACAGTCAATACACAAACAGGAGAGGCACACAGAATGGTTAAACAAGAAAATGCCTACTTTCTAAGAGTGCAAAAGGAACAATTGATGGACAGAATGTTGAACAATATTAAACATTCACACCAGTTGAGAGATTGGGGCCTAAATCCAATTTTATTTTGCTCCTCATGCCAATCCAGTTTAAACCCAGGCATATGCAAATCAGTCTTGACCCTGCTCCCCAGCCCGAACCGCTGGGCCAGGTCCTCCCTGGACCGGAAATAAGCATCCTGGGACCGGTTCAGGGTTTCACCCCTCATCAGCCAGGCTATCTTGATTCCAGTGGCATGGAGAGCACAGGACCCACGTCCCACTCGAGGTGACAAATGCAAAAAGAACAGCTGATGGGTAGAATGTTGAACAATGTCAAACATTCACCCCAGTACAGATATTTGGGCCTAAACCCATTGTTATTTTGATCCCCAGGCCATTTCAGTTTAAACCCAGCTATATGCAAATCAGTCTTGACCCTGCTCCCATGGGAACAGTCCAGCCCGAATGCCAGGCCAGGTCCGCCATGGACCGGAAACAAGCATCTTGGGACCGGTTTCGGGGTTTCACCCCTCATCAGCCAGGCTAGCATGTCTCCAGTGGCATGGAAAGCATGGGACCCACATCTGGGCATACCTGTCCCATTCGGGGTGACAAATGCAAAAAGAACAATTGATGGACAGAATGTTGAACACTGTCAAATGTTCACCCATAACAGAGATCTGAGCCTAAATCCATCGTTATTTTGCTCCCCATGCCATTCCAGTTTATACCCAGCCATATGCAAATCAGTCTTGGCCCAGCACCGCATGGGACCAGTCCAGCCCGAACTGCCAGGCCAGGTTCTCCCTGGACCGGAAACAAGCATCCTGGGACGGGTTTTGGGGTTTCACCCCTTCATTTCTAAAAGAGCCATTTTCAAACACACAATTTAAAACCATCTCTCTAAAAAGATGTATATTAAGTTCAGAGAGCCTAAACTCAATTTTTCTATCTTGTACCAATGGAAAATTATACTTGTAAGAGGTTACAAAGTAATCCCCATGTTAGCCTCTGGGAGAGATAGCCTTTCAATAGTGAAAAACGAAATTGGCAGTATTTCACTATCAGGACATGTGATACACACTAGTACATGTTCTACCTTTCACATACACTGCACCTTGCCAATGGGGGCACCTTACATGTAAAAAAAGGGAAGGTTAGGGCCTGGCCTGGTGAGTGGGTGCACTTGCCAGGTCTACATGGCAGTTTAAAACTGTGCGCGCAGACACTGCAGTGGCAGGTCTGAGATACATTTACAGGGCTACTCATGTGGGTGGCACAATCAGTGCTGCAAGTCCAGTAGTAGCATTTGATTTACAGGCCCTGGGTGCACTCAGTGCACTTTACTAGGGACTTACCAGTAAATCAAATATGCCAATCATAATTACAATTTACACAGAGAGCATATGCACTTTAGCACTGATTAGCAGTAGTAAAGTGCCCAGAGTCCTAAAACCAACAAAAATAGCTCAGGAAGAATAGAAGGAAGAAGCAAAATGTTTGGGGATAACCCTGCTAAAAGGGCCATTTCCAACAGGCATCCTTTGATATGATGATTGTTTATTTGCCTCCTTTTCCTCAAGATGGGGGCTTATGTTTCATGAGGTGGAAAACTCTGAGCCATCTGTTGCCCGGATCTCTTTAAATAGTCTGCAAAAAAGAGGCATGTGTCTGATATAGCCCAGTTTTTTTATGCAGGCCTTTTACTAGTCAAAGATAGCAGTGCTGAAAGCTAAAACTATGCTACGGCATAAAAGGATTCAGGTGGGTGCATGACCATACGTTTCTCCTAAATGGCATAGGGATTCCACCTTACAGGTTTCTCTTAACATTATTGGAGATGACAAATCTCCACAGACGATGGAGAGGATGGAGGTTTTGATCGGGGTCATTGGTCAGAGGTCACACTATAAGCCATAGATCATAAAAAAATACAGGAGGCCTGTCACAATCAGAACAAACAGTGTAAACACAACAAAAGTATATGTCAATGATTTTATTATAAAATATTACCCGTTCATTTCCTCAAGAAAGAATACAACCTTGCCACAGAATAATTGGAGAATATTGATACATGCACATCATATCTTGTGTGAGAAGTGCACATATGTTATACTATGCCTGATTATAGATATAAATGTTGAGGAGAATGTGTCTACTTTCCACACTGTTGTCTAGAGGTTAATTTGTAAAAAGAAACGTAAGTGCTAGGGTCTACTTTATTTCTTAGGAGGCAACAGGGGCTCACACCATCAACTTCCAGTGCTACCTAGTAACCATCACACCGGTACAGGTGTAATATGTTTGACTATTCCAGGCCACCTCGAGCTGTGAGGATGGACTAAACACACGAGTTCATTAAGGCTTTTTTTAAGCATATCAAACTGTGAAATACTTTGCTGGTTTTAAAAAAAAGCCAGACTGCATGTCATGAGGCGGACCTTCATAATTTAGTGCTGGTGTTTATAAATAAGTGTTGCAGATGCCGAGCACGGGTAACACCAGCACAAATTGAGCACTGCTCGTCTCTCTTCTTTGCCACTGCCAGTAACGTATCTCTGCTTTCCCATCTCTTTCCTCTCTTATCTCTTCCGTACTCTGTCCCACATATCTCGCCTGACTTGCCAGGCTTTCCCTTGTTCTGGCTTCTCTTATCTTACAGCTCTTCTCTGTCCATTGTTTCTCTATTCTGCCATTCTTATCTTACACCTCTTCTCTGTCAATTGTTTTTCTCTTCCGCCATTTTTTCACTCCTTCCCAATCCATCTTCTTCACCTCAGCTTCTTTCTTCTCTCTCTTTTATATAATCACTTGTCTCTCTGTCAGCTCTCTTCTTTTTTTTCTTGGTTGTCTCTTACTCAAGTGTAACTCTCTCCTTATCCCGTGTATCTCTTATATATCTTCTGCTTTCTCAGTTGGCTATCTGACAGCTGATTCTGTCTCTTTGTCACGTCTGTCACAAGCCTTCCTTCCTCAATAAGCTGTCACTCTCCCTTTCCAGTCTCTTTTTCACCTCTCTCACCTGTCTTCATCTCATTGTCATCTGTTTTCCCTTTTCTCATTGTTCTCGTTCGCAAATGTCTTTTTTCCAGGACTTTTCTAACCGATCTCTGTCTTAATACTATAGCCTCGCTCTACATTCCGGACTATCTCCCTCTGTCTTTCATCTTGTTCACCTGCTTGTGTCTCTTTATCATATCTCTCTCTTTCACTCTGAGCAGTCTTCCACCTATATTTTTATCTCTTTCACAAGCCTTTCCCTCTCACTCTTCACTCACACACCTGTCTCCTGTCTCTGTCAGCTCTTTACCACTCTCTCTCACCCATCCATATTGTGCACACATTCTCTACTTTGTACCTTCTCCTTCCCCTCTTTTGCCTCTGCTGTACTGCACTCTTTTCTGCTTTCGTCACACATACTCATTGATAGTGAGAGACAGGGAGGCATCATTGTGTTAAGGCCCTCTCCACTGGCAATAAATAACTTTTAAAAATGTGTTACTTTCAGTTTGTACTAGAAAAACAGAGCACTAGTGCACCTTTTGTAGCAGGTGTACCCAGCATAGTTGCTGATTATTGTTTTCACTACCATCAAACAACAATTTGTAGAAGCGGATGAGTGTCCCCTCCAGGGGCGTAACACAGGCCCTCACAGCCCCCAAGGTGCGGGGGGGCCCGAGCTGCAGGGGGCCCCCTCAGCACTGTACTCAGGCCTGAGAGCTCCGGATTAAATCCTCTCTATGTACCTTGCAGGGGGCCCCCTTCAACTTTCATTACGCCACTGGTCCACTCCAGAATGATGAATCATGAGGGGCCCCACCCTGTGGGACTGCGAGGTTGGTGTTATGACTCTGTTGCCATGTTTCTTGGTTTGGGTCCAGATTCGCAATGGGAAGCTATGAATGGTTTTCTTCAACTTCAGGTAGATTCACAGGCATATATGTTTGAAATTGCTCCAAGAATATGAGGTTTCAGGGCAGAAGTGGTGTTTGGCTCCATTTTCCCCTGCTCAAGTGTGGTCAACCCAGCTTATGTAACTATCATTCGAATTTCCCAGACGTCTTTGAGCATTTCCTCGGATACTACTGGAATTGATGTGCTCTCCACACAGAGCTGTACTTGACTTGATGGTTTGGAAGGTTTCTAAAGTTCCTGAAATATCCTTGGCATTTCATTCATCGGAGATTCATAGGCTCCAGTCTGTACTTCTCCAGCAGAGGTGGTTAACGTTTTAATTTTTTTTTCTGATGGTAAGGTTGTATGAAATTTGGTTATTAGTTGAGAGGGTTGAAAGCCCCACTCAAACAATAAAAACAATCTTTGTTCGGGTGAACCACAAAAGTAACTAAATAAATGTGTGCTTAATACCCAAGTAGCTTGGCACAAAAGCTGTCAGGCTTAACTTAAAGGCAATGTGTAAAGTATTTTTGAAGCTCTCAAACACTAATAAACTGAAAATACAACCCAAGAAAAATTCCAAATCAGTTTAGAAAATTAGAGGCACATTTAATACATAAAATGAGACCAAATGACAAAAGCTGCATAAGTATCATCGTAGTTAAGAATTTTTTTAACTTTTAGGTGAAAATAGTGACAAAAAGAGCAAAACACCACTTGAAGGATTCTGGTCATGCTGAACTGAGTTAAAGTCACGAGTGGAGGCTGACCACTGTGAAGCACGGGTTACATAAATGGAACAGGTTTATCCCGGCAAAGAGTTTACCTTCTCATTGTCAAGTCCACACGAGGAGCCTCAGCTGGAGCTTTGCACTGGCAGGGGCAGCGAGGAGATCGTTGCCAGAGCAAGATGCAGTCATCGCTGGAGCTTCATATTGGTTGGAAATGTGGTTGGTAGCTGTTTGGTATGAAGAGCAGGTCACCATCAGAACTTCGCATTGGCAGAAGTCGCAGTGACCACTGCTGATGCGAGGAGCCCACTCAAGGTCACGAAGAGCCTCAAAACCTCTGGATTATTACAAGGAGTGCAAATTTTGTAGATTTGAAGCAGGAGGAGTATGATCTGATACCAGCCACGGGTCCACGACCTGGGGTCACTTCTTGGGGATCAGGACTTACTCCAGAAGAGGCCAGCAGCGGGGCTCAGCAGGTCCAGGTGATGCTGGTTAGCTGGGCAGTTGCAGGGTAGGCCTCTGGAAGCCTGTTGTGTCTTTGTAGCTCAAACTAGAGGTCAGCCCGCTAAGCCTTGGATTCACTTCTGGGGAATATGGGCTCAAGGCAAGAAAACCCACTCTTCCCTCTTCAGACAGCAGGGCAGTATTTCTTCTGAATCTTCCACAGGAGGAGGAGTGTTCTGGTAAGAGCGTCTGAATCTGTCACATTGATAAGTACCAGCCTTTGTGTGAGTGCAATCTCTTGCTGTTAGAAATGGTGTTTCTGGTTGGCTAGGGTATGCACCTAAGTGAAGCAGAACCCACCACTCTAGTCAGGGCAAGGTACACACCATAACCCATGCTCAGCCCCTCGGTAGCTTGGCACAGAGCAGTCAGGGTTATCCTAGAGCCAATGTGTAAAGCGTTTGTGCAACACACTCACACCAGTACCACAATGAATGCACCATATAGGAAACTCCACACAAGATTATATTAAAATATATGGTATATTATGCATAACACATATACCAAAACAACAGGAATTATAATTACTGTGCATATTATGCCAATCCTGAGTCAGTACACAACATCCTGGTAAAGTAAGAATCATACATTATACCATCGGGGAATGAAATGCAACAAACTGTAAGATAAAGACACATGCATCATCAATACTATGCACCAAAGTGACATAGATCATAAGGCAAGAAAGCCTGAGATATTACTCATGACCCTGACTAATGTGAGGCATAAAATTACATACATCAGTGCACCTGAAATAAGTACTGACAAATGATACTTGTTATCCGGAGTAGTGTAATAATTCCCCCATGACATACAACACACTATTGTTCATATTTAGTGCCTGAAAGGTAATCCCTTAGGAAATAACATCTATGCATGAACCATCATATCTCACCATCAAAAATAATAAAGGAACACAAGGATTTCACAACGTAGACACAGAGACCCCTGTGTGTCTCAGGGGAGAGGGGTATTCACCCACCGAAGAATTAGGAGGGGAGTCCTCAGGTGGGGAGTCCTCAATGGATCCCCATTGTGTGCTGGAAGGATGAGTACAACCGCTGCCAGGACTCGGTGTGGCTGCTATTCCAGAATGCAGCCTCCTTCAGCCTGAATGCCTCCAAGGTCGCTACTGACCTGGGCGTCAACCAGAAAAGGGAACTACTCTGTGGCGGCCTGGTCCCTAGGATTCCCCAAGCCCGCCTTCCTCGCAATGCCTTCTACAAGGGTGGGGGACCACACAGGCCCGGGGAATTCTCTGGGCCCGCGTCATTAAAGTCCAGGATTCCCGGGTACACCACAACACGAAGCTGGCTTAGGGGTGGATCGAGTCGACGAGCCTCACATTCCTGGCTACTAAAAATCATGCTGGCCGAAAGCCTCGAGGGAGATGCTGCAATGGTTCCCCTCTCCAGGTGGGGTCAGTTTCGCCACACACTGGAGCCAGGCAGTTTCACCCGACATAGCCACCCTTTGGCTCAAAGTAAGATGAAGGGAACAGCACGAGTTGGGGGAAGCACTCACTGTAGCCTCAGGGTGCAAATGCATGACCGGGGAGCAACATGATAGCGCCTACCACACAAGGGGAGAGACTGCGGTGCTCTCTACTCTTCCATCCCAAAAGTGGACATATAAAGTGCTCACTATGCGCTATGACTGTCGGCCAGTATTATTAGCCTCAGAATCCCCCTGATAACCACTCGGGCCCAGAGACTCTGAGGGGGCTAGCCAACAATCCCTTGGAGAACACTAGGTGTAAGACACAAAACAGGCAGGCAGGACTGCACATAAGAGCCTGTGATTCAAATGGCGGGTCCTCCTGGCAACACAGCAGTCAGGTAGTAGGGCAACAAACAGAAAGCAACCGAGTGAGTCATTAAGGCCACCCAACATGTAGCAGGTAGCAAGGCAACAACAGAAGAGCAGTCCAGATGAGTCCTTTGTTCAGCGCAGCAGTCCGTCTGACAGTCCCAGTACATATGTTCAAGATTGTCTTTGTTTAAGGGGTCACGTTAAAAGAAACCTTAGAAGTGCACAATACTCACTTTCAGCCCAGCACTGGCTCCAGATATCAGTAGGGGGTAATTCAGCCCTTTGTGTGAGGGTAAGACACAGCCTATTAAAATTTAAGTGTGCCCTGCCTCCCTCTCTCCCAGCCCAGGAGGACTATCAGTATGCAGATGCACCCAGCCCCTCCTGTGTGATGGCTGTCTGGAAACTATGCACAAAGTCTAACTGTCACCCTGCCCTAGACGTGTATTGGAGTCAGGCTGAAAAACACTCGAATTATAGGCACACAGAGACACCAGTAAGCAGGATTTATCACCACTATTCCAAATATACCAAACATGCTACTCCTTTTAGATCAGGAATTACCACTTAAACACATATAAGGGAATTCCCAATACTAGCCTATGAGAGGAGTAGGGCTCACAGTAGTGGAAACAATATAGTATGTTTGCCACTACCAGGACATGCCACACAATAAAGGTATGTGTCCTACCTTTTACTCACACAGCACCCAGCCAATAGGGCTACCTAGGTCCTAACTTAGGGGCCGATTACGATGGCGGGCGGACTTGAGTCCGCCCGCCATCGTAGTGGGATTGGGACTGCCCGCCAGTCATGATGTGGTCCCGCACTCCAAATTACGATGTGACCGCCACCATGGCGGTTGCATCTTGCACTTTAACATTGCGGTGGGTGCCGCAATGCCAAAAATGCATGTCGTGCATTTCCCGGCACTACGTGGCAGGCACCACGTGGTGCCTGCCACTTGGTGCAGGGAAATACAGGGAAAGGCTGGCTGAAGCCTGCATCGTAATTTGGCAGATGGTGCCTGCTAGGCGCCGCCACCATTTTACGCTATCTGGACCGTCCGCCAGGCAATCGGAACGATTGTCTGTGGCGGATCCGTGGCGGGCGGTCTTTGCGCCCGCCACGGACGCGGTCCAATTCCCCCCGCCATCGTAATGTGGCGGGGGAAAATAATCGTCCGATGGCGGAGGCCCACCACCGCACGGTTGGCGGTGGCGGACCTTCTGCCATTGTATTCAGCCCCTTAGTGCTGACCTATAGGTCGGTAAAAAGGGAAGTTTAAGGCTTGGCAAGTAGTTTTAAATGCCAAATCCATTTGGCAGTAGACTGCGCACATAGGCCCTGCAGTGGAAAGGTTTGAAAGGCTACGTCAGTGGGTGGCGAAAGCAGTGCTGCAGGCCCACTAGTAGAATTTAATTTACAGGCCCTGGGTATATGGGATACCACTTTATAAAGGACTTGCATGTAAATGAAATATGCCAAACAGGTGTAAATCAATCATACCATGTTTTAGAGAACAGAGCACAAGCACTTTAGCACTGAAAAGCAGTGCTAAAGTGTCCAGAGTCCTAAAGCCAACAAAAAGAGGGTCAAAAAAGTAGGGAGAAGGCCAAAAATGTGGGGATAAACCTGCAAAAAGGGCCAGGTCCAACCCAGCCCCCTTCCAGCCTAAATCCAGGGTAGACTAATCAATACCTTGATGGACTTCCCTGCTTAGGGCGAAGGAACATTGTCCCTGGCCCGCTACTGCAGGGGCCAGTTTCAGTTCTACGCCTCTCTGAACCCAGGTAGATCCCTCTGCTATACTCTCGGGCCCCACTAGTTGAACCCACGTGTATTCCTTCTCTGTGGGCCTCAACCAGAGCCAGGCCCCAGACCATCCAGGGTCTCTGCCCTCTGTGGTTTCTCAGAGTGGGGGCAGTAGCCCCAGGTGCATTGTATCCTCTCTC